>JAYESD010000012.1:105145932-105781754 GCA_036927565.1 Tuctoria greenei | reverse complement strand
ATCTAGGCATCCCCGTGGGTTTTGGATGATTGATGATGACAATTAAGAGGCTAATGAGCTCAGTTGATCTTAAGCACAGGTACAAGGATTGAAGTGAGATAAAAACCCTCAAAAAGGAAAAGGAGAAAACGGGCGTCAAAGACTCAAGTGTAGAAATTAGGGTTTCTATGATATTGAGCTTATATGAGTTGTATCATGTGAGAGGGTGGTTGTATCATGTGCATTGAGATCATACCAAGGGGCTCAAAGTGGTGGTTTAGAGAAAAACCCAAGTGAGAATCCTAAATGAGAAAAACCCTAGGAGGCCGGACTAGTCCGGCCATGGCAGACAAGTCTGTTTTGAGGACAGACCAAACGCCTCTGCAGTGAACCTAAGTGAATTTGGAGCTAAGTCCGAGAAGTCCGGACTTGTCCATTTTTGGATGGACCAAAGCTCTCTGGAGTAGTTCGTACTTGTCTGTTGGAGTAAGGACTTGTCCGTTTGAGACTTAGTGTGACAGACCGAGAAAAAACCCTAGGGGGCCAGACTAGTCAGCCCCTGTGGCCGGACTAGTCCGGGCCGACCCAGAAAAGTCCGTTTTGGAACGGACCAAGCTGGTTCTGTTCCACTTCGAACTAGTATGTTGTTGACCGGACTAGTCCGTTGTTTAGTGACCGTTTGAATTTGGAAATTTGGCGGGTAGCGTGACGATCGTTGCTCAGTGGTGGAAGTTGTTGGGAACTGACCAGTCAGTGGTCCCAAAAGGGCCGGACTAGTCCGGGGTGTGAGGTCGGAGTTAGTACTGCCCCTTTGCTAATGTAAGCAAAAGGGGTTCGGGACCTCTATGTAGGATCGAAGAGCACGTTGAAAAAGCTACCAGAGGAGGGGTGTGAATGGTAGATTTAAAAATCTAACGCAGCAGAAACAATAAAACCCCAAACCCTTTTGGCAGAAAAACGATCTATTAAAAGAATCGTGTTGTGAGACTAATCTAAACATGTTTTCACTGTGACAAAAGTGATAGGTATCAGAGAGAATCAAGTCACGAAGACAACACAAAAATGAATCACTCAAATCCGTCGAGAAAACTCAAGTTATGATCGAAAGATCAAACAATGGTCAATCTGTCCTACCCTGAGAAAAAAAAACAGTTCTGGAACGCTGCAAAGAAATTCGTGTAGATCATAGACCACAAATCCAATGACCGTGAAATTTTGACATATGATATATAATCAAGTTGTGAAGACAACCGAAAAAGAATCACGTCAATTAAATCTGTAAAACTCGAGTTATGATAAAACCACCAACGAAAGGTAGTGCTGTCCAGAAACTCGACGAGTAAAACTTGTCTAGAACAAGTCGGACGAACAAGGCACAAAAGTTCCTTCAAACTATGAATTTTATTCAATAGAACACAAGAGGAACAGCCCCAAAGTCGTCTCCAACGATATTTGGCCTTCCCTTTCTTATATAACCAGCCCTTAGGCCAACCCAATACAACTAGGACTCCAATCCTACTCAGATCACGAATCGTAACTTTCCATAACTGCTCAAGATTCTTCTATACGCAGATAGAAGCAATCTTAAGACTTCCAAACACCTTAGGAACGTATCCCACATTCCTAAACAACTCAAATTCGTGAAACACACGAAATCCTAACATAACCAACTCGATATTTCCATACCGAGCCATAACCGACTCAGCTAGCAGCCTAAGTCTTCAACCGATACGATCCGATCCTTCCGATCAGATCTTCCTTCCATAATCCGTCTCTAGAAGCATATTGCCACGTCATGCACCTCATGCACACGTGCGAACACATTCCTTTGACCTTCATATGCACTGCCCTTGATTCAATCATCCTGCGCGACCTCCTGACCCGCTCAACCACAGCTCCTCCCGAACTTGGTTGTTGGAACCTCATCTCCTCCTGAGACTAGTACAATGGATCCCGTCACCATCCATGACTTGAACTCAAGCAACACCTGCACATGAATAAACAACCAATCCATACGAGCCCAAGTCCTCGACTTGACTCAAGTTAGTTCCGATCACAACACCTTATGTGAGCACCTCACATAAGCATGTTGAAAAACCACAGTAAAACGATATCATCCATATCATCCAAAACACACTATAAACTTAGCAAATGAATACTAAGCAATCTTTCCAACAATGTAAAGCAAGTACGAAACATTTTAAATGAAAAGCAGAAGCACTTAGGTCAAGTTCTGGACCTTGCCAGAGCAACCCGGAGCTTGAGCCGGAGCCAACAAAAGCTAGTAGAACCTAGCGCCGGAGCTTACCAAAACTAGTAGATCCTAGCACTGGAGCTTACCAAAAACTAGTCAAAACTAGTCAACCCAAAACCGGAGCTAGACAAAGTACGTCGGAGCTTAGCAAAAGCATGCCGGAGCTATCAAGTATATGCCGGAGCTATCAAAGACATGCCGGAGCTAACAAAGACATGCTGGAGCTAACAAAGACATGCCGGAGCTAAAGATAAAGCTCACCGGAGCTAACCAAAGCTAGTCGGACCTTACCAAGAAGCCAGACCTAGCATCTAACGTAGCCGGAGCTACCCAAAACAAGCCGGACCTACCGTCGGACCTTGCTGTAGCTCAGAGCTAGAGTCGGACCTTGATAAAAAGGTGTTGTGATATTTAAAACTTTTATCATCAAATCCAAGTGTATTCACTACAAGCCAATGTATTCAGCACACATAGGTCTTACAATCCCCCCCTTGATGAATGCATTGGCAACACCATTTACAATCCGAACATTGGCTTATTCACATAAAAGTTTTGAAAACAATTTCTCCCCCTTTGTAACTCAAAAGTAAAATGAGAAGAAAGAAGAAAATTATCCCATATTATCTCTCCCTCTTTATTATCTCTCCTTGTGCACATATTCTCTTTCTCTTCATGCTTATCTCTCCCCCTTTGACAATGTATTCAGCAAGTCATGAGCATATAAACAAATTATCTCTCCCTCTTTAGTTGTTATGAGCATATTATAACATATACATATAAACAAAGCTCATCCAAGTCATACTATCAAGTACCTTACATTATCACATCAATGAAATACAGAAAGTAGTGTAAGCCATGCTAGAGATCAAATGTAATTTTCAAATTAAGCAAGTTATGATCTCACAAACTTAACTATTTCAAAACCTGAAAGCATGACACTAGTTGCTGCATTTTATAAATTTTTCAAAGTATAAGTTTAGATCATATGATATTTGCAAGAGATTATATGTGCATCTGCCTTATTCTAACCAACCAAGCCAAGCCTATGTCATTTGACAATCAGAAGCTTAAGGACATGGTTTTAGTCATACACAACTTCTTCCAAGTTATCTAAGTGCAATGACAAGCCATCTCAAAAGAAGAAGTGTGATGCATGCATATTCTCTTGATCTTTTCTCAATTTATATTTTTTCATAAAAACTCAACATGTGAGTTGATTACTTGATTAATTCTTCATGATTAAAAGCATTTGTGAGCATGCAACAAGTTCAAAACAACAAGAAAGTTCGACCATGACCAGATTTAGTGTAAGTAATTATTCCAATTACTAGACATGGCAAAAACTACAAAATGTATAACACGAGTAATGTAGTAAGAACTTTCAGCATGTAAAAGGAATCACAAAGTCATATATGTACGAAATACTATGCTCATATTATTTTTATTTCAGATCCACACATAGACTTCCCAAGTTTCAAACCCCCCCCCCCCCCTCAATTTAAGCCATGAGGATGCATAACCCCTATTTCACTACGAATGAAACAAAAACGAGTGAAATCTAAAGGTTTTGTAAAAATGTCAGCCAATTGTTGTTCGGTATCTACATGGTGAAGCACAATGTTTTCTTTTTCAACATTATAACGGAGAAAGTGATACCTAATATCAATGGGCTTAGTTCTAGAATGTTGCACGGGGTTTTTGGCAATGCAAATAGCACTAGTGTTATCACAAAACAGTGGAACACTATCTAGATCAACCCCATAGTCCTTAAGTGTTTGAACAATCCAAAGAATTTGTGAACAAGCACTAGCAGAAGCTACATATTCAGATTTGGCTGTGGATTGTGCAACTGAATTTTGTTTTCTAGAGGACCAAGCAACAAGAAAATTACCAAGAAAATGACAACCCCCAAAATCAGCATCCGGAAAAGCTTTCAAAGTAACGGTTGAGGAAGAAGGAAGAAAAATGTCAAATTCTTGAGTTCCATGTAAGTACCTGAGAATCCTTTTGACGGCTTGACGATGTGAAACACGTGGGGAAGCTTGAAACCGTGCACAAAGACATACGCTGAATTGTATGTCCGGTCTTGATGCCGTGAGGTACAAAAGTGATCCGATCATGCTTGTATATTCTTTTTGATCCACGGATTCACCATCTTCATAAGTTCAAGTGTTGTTGCTGTTCCCATTGGTGTCCGAAGAGGCTTGCTTTTGTTCATGTTGAAGCGCCTTAGGAGGTCTTTGGTATACTTCGTTTGATGCACAAAGGTACCCTCCTTGGTTTGCTTGATTTGCAGCCACAAAAAGTAAGTGAGTTCACCCATCATACTCATTTCAAATTCGGAACTCATCATTGCTGAAAACTTGGACACAAGATCATGAGAAGCACAACCAAAGATAATATCATCCACATACACTTGAACGAATAATGAGTCATTGCCATGTTTAAGCACAAAAAGAGTTCTATCAACCTTGCCCATGGTAAACCCCTTTTCAAGTAAGAATGTTTTTAACCTATCATACCATGCTCTAGGGGCTTGTTTGAGACCGTATAAGGCTTTGGACAGTTTGTAAACATGATTAGGAAAATCTGGATTTTCAAAACCCGGTGGTTGTTTGACATAAACCTCCTCATCTATGTAGCCATTAAGAAAAGCACTTTTAACATCCATTTTATGTAGCTTAAAACCTTTAGATGCTGCAAAAGCTAACAAAATTCTTATGGCTTCTAATCTAGCGACAGGAGCAAAAGTTTCATCAAAATCTAGACCTTCAACTTGAGTGAAACCTAGAGCTACCAACCTAGCTTTATTCCTAACCACAACCCCATCCTCACTTTGTTTATTTTTATATACCCATTTAGTTCCAATTAAAGTGTGACCTTGAGGTGGAGGTACAAGTTTCCAAACATTATTTCTTTCAAAATTTTCTAACTCTTCTTGCATGGCAATAATCCAAGATTCATTAGTGAGTATGTGTGATATATCTTTGGGTTCAAAAGAAGCAACAAAAGCAGAATGAGCATGAGAGTTCGCAAAACCTGGACCATGTGACTCGTTCGTGCAAGCTTCCAATCATTTGTTGTGGGGGATGATCTTTGTAAAAATGTCGGGGAACAGATGTCTCACAAGCTTCTTCTTCATTAGGTTCATCGTAGATTGATGAGCTTGTGACTTCTGGACGATCAGGACCAGCATAGATGATAGTCGGAGCTTGTTCAATGTCCGGAGCTGGACACGTGTCAACTTCGGAACTACTAGGCAGTATCACCGGCTCTTCTTCATCTTCGAAAATATCCTCCCCCTGAGGGTACGGATCTGGTCCTGCAACACCGGAGCTAGTACCTGGGCTAGTTTCATCAAAAGACACTTCACAAGTCTCCACAATTTTGTTAGTGTCAAGTAAAAGCACACGGTAGCCTCTAGTATGAGATGGATAACCAAGAAACATGCCATCAATGGATCTAGGTTCAAACTTATCAAGATTACCATGTTTCTTAACAAAGCATTTGCAACCAAAGACCCGAAAGTGTGTAACACTAGGCCTATGTCCAAACCGAAGCTCATATGGTGTTTTACCTAGCTTAGCACGCAAGAAAACACGATTTGAGACATAACAAGCGGTTGCTAACGCATCAGCCCAAAATTTCCTAGGAGTTTGATATTCATCAAGCATAGTCCTAGCCATCTCAACTAAGGTTCTGTTCTTTCTTTCTACAACACTGTTTTGTTGAGGTACATATGGTGAAGAAAATTGATGATCTATTCTATTTTTAGCACAAAAGTGATCAAAAGATTGATTTTTAAATTCAGTTTCATTATCACTTCTAATTGCTTTTAATGATCCTGAGTGATCAATTGATAATCTAAGAAATAAAGTTCTAAAGTGACTAAAAACTTCATTCTTAGACGCCATAAAGTAAACCCAAGAGTATCTAGAATAATCATCAACTATAACAAGAACATACCATTTACCTCTGAAGGATTGAACACGTGAAGGTCCTACGGTGTCAAGATGCAAAAGTTGACATGGTTCAGTTGTCATGATCATTGTGAGAGGATTATGTGAACCTGCAACCATCTTAGCATGTCTACAAGAAGAGCACACAATTTCTTTTTCCCCTTTAAGCTTAGGCAGCCCACGTATGCGATCAAGAGCACTAACACGCGTTAGGTGATCAAAGCCTACGTGACCAAGTCTACGATGCCAAAAATATAAGTCATTTGAATCGTTAGCAACTAGACACCTATGCTTAGAGGAAGACATATCAAAATCAGCTTTAAAAACTCTTCCAAACCGAGACATGTTAAAAATAAGCTCACTATTTGAACCTACAACTTTGCAGCAATTTTTATTGAAAATAATTTCTAGATTTTCATCTAGCAATTGTGAAACAGAAAGCAAGTTGTATTTCAATTTTTTGACAAGTGCCACATTTTTCAAAGTGTAGTGATCATTTACTCTAACCGAACCCTTAGCAATTATAGGAGTTGAAGAATTATCGGCAAAAGTAACATTTTCTACACGTGACACAAAAGAGAGGGAGGAGAACCATTCTTTGTTACCGGTCATGTGGCGTGAGCAACCTGAATCCACAATCCAAATGTTCTCCTTCCTCAAACGTGTAACCTACATAGAAGCACAATACGTCGATGACTCAATACTGGGGTTAGTCAAAAGGCATTTAGGTATCCAGTACTGAGTCACACGACGTGCAGTAGGAAAAACACGCGAAAGCTGAGACAAAACAGCAGGTTTATGAGTCAAAGGTTGAGGTTTTCTGTTCTTAACAGTTGATTTAGAAGTTGTTACTTGTTTAGAGTGAAAACCAGTAGCTCCGGAGGTAAAAGCAAAAGGTTCAGAGGCAAAAACTGAAGCTCCGGAGGGAACAACAGAAGATCCGGGAGCTCTCGGAGCTATCAGAACTACCGGAGCTGCCTTTGTAGATTTCTTGCCAAAAGTTCCAGAAGCTACCTTTTCAAATTTCTGCCTCATTAAAGCAGGTTGCATGTTTCTAATTTTCGGTTTAGCATGAAGGTTATGAGATCTAGCAGACATTCTTTCCCTTTTCTGTTGTTTAGCTAGTCTATAACAAAAATCTATGACATGACCATCTCTACCACAGTAGGTACAATGAAACTTAATTTTGTAATCATGTCTCGATGAGCACCCAACATTAGAAACAGAATTAGAAAGCACTCCTGCAGATTTGAAAACCACTTCTTTTTGTTTAGGAACTGTTTGAATCAAACCACTTCCTAATGACTTTAGAATTTTAGGTGGATGTGCCTTAGCATGAACAAGAGAATCAAAACCTAAACCAGTTTTATCTTTGCAAGACTTGGAAGAATTCAGCAGCAAGTTTAGATTCTTATTCCCATTACAAAACCGATCTATTGTCCTATGCATGTCATCAAGTTTTTTGGACAGATCAAGGCAATTTTCACATGAAGTTTTTCGTTTTAGTTTGCAATTGGAACAAAATTTAACCTCATGAGAACGTAAAGCATTGTTCAATATAGAAATTTCATTCATAGCATCTTGCAGTTTTTTATCAAGATCATCACAAGTAGAACAATGCAAATCAATTGTAGAACAGCTAGCATCTTTCAAGTTTTTATCATTAAGTGCAGCAAGCTATTTGTTCTTTTCAATTTCTTCATCAAGTCTATCTAGAGTGGAGAGTGTGCACTTCTTAATGTGGACAATTGTTCATAGATTAAGTCACATGAGGGACATGCATCATCACTAGGAATCAAAGTTTTTAAACGGTTAATTTCAGATTCTAGTGATTCAATTTTAGCAGCATTATCCCTAAGCTTTTTGTCCTTTTTCTTGACAATAATAGTTGCACGAGAAATAGCATCACACATTTCATTGCAGGTAGAACATACCTCATCGTCTTCACTGTTGTGTTCTGCATCCTTCTGACTTGATCTTGATCTTGTTTTGCCCGCCATGAAGCATAAGTTGTCCAGATCGTCATCATCTTCATCACTTTCAAAGTCTACATCACTTGAACTAAGTTCTTGAAGTGCGGTGATGAAGCTGTTAACCATCTTGCGTCCTATGGTACCCTTCTTCTTCTTGTTGGAGTTTCCAGAGGAGGTCCGGACCTTGCTTTGTTTTTCTTCCCGAGTGGTCGGACCTGAAAGGTTAGGGCATTCTGTACGAAAGTGTCCTATTTTACCACATTCAAAATCGCGTTGAGGTCCGGAGCTTCCTCTCCTTCTAGTTCTCACGTTTTGCAATGCTTTTGAGAATCTAGTAGAGATGAGTGACAACTCCTCTTCTGGAAATTCTTCGATCTGTGCCAGGGTTAGCGAGGACAACAAAGCAAGAGTATTGCAAGATGATGATTGGCCGGAGCTAGACATATCACGTTGTGAGACAAATGCAATAGACTTGTTTGGGTTCTTACGTGCTAGGATGTCAATTTCATGAGTTTTTAGTTTAGAATAAAGTACATCTAATGTAAGAGAACTCATGACAGTTGATTTACGAATAGATGTTACTTTCATCTCCCAGATTGACATGTCTAATGCACTAAGAAGTTGTCTAGCATTCTCAGCATCAGAAAAATTAGCATTGACACTACGTAAGTTGCTGAGAATTTTATTGAAACGAGCAAAGAGGTCATCAATAGACTCACCTGGTTGCATCTCAAAGCGCATATATTCCTTTTTGAACATATCTTGTTTGACCTCCTTGATTGTGTTGGAGCCTTCATGATAATCACAGAGAGCTCTCCAAACATCGTATGCTGACCGGAGGTGTGCGACACGATCAAAGTCGCTTTGAGTGAGTCCTTGGATGATCAAGTTTCGGGCTTTGTTGTTGTTGTTGACGTCCCGTAGGTTTGTGGCCGTGACTTGATCATTGGGTGGCACTTCATAAGGCTTATACACCTTCTCACATATTGCAAAGCCTTGTGCCTGGATGAAAGCCTCCATGCGTGCCTTCCAAACCTGGAGATCAATACCAGAAAACACACAAGGTTTGGCGGAGTACTTCTCCATGATGATTAGTCAAAAAACACGTGCAAATCTCAAAGATTAGAGCACCGTGGCTCTGATACCAATTGTAGGATCGAAGAGCACATGAAAAGCTACCAGAGGGGGGTGAATGGTAGATTTAAAAATCTGACGCAGCGGAAACAATAAAACCCCAAACCCTTTTGGCAGAAAAACGATCTATTAAAGAAATCGTGTGTGAGACTAATCTAAACGTGTTTCACCATGACAAAAGTGATAGGTATCAGAGAAAATCAAGTCACGAAGACAACACAAAAAGAATCACTCAAATCCGTCGATAAAACTCAAGTTATGATCGAAAGATCAAACAATGGTCAATCTGTCCTACCCGAGAAAAAAACAGTTCTGGAACGCTGCAAAGAAATTCGTGTAGATCATAGAACACAGATCCAATAACCATGAAATTTTGACATATGATAGACAATCAAGTTGTGAAGACAACCGAAAAAGAATCACGTCAATTGGATCTGTAAAACTCGAGTTATGATAAAACTACCGACGAAAGGTAGTTCTGTCCAGAAACTCGACGAGTAAAACTTGTCTAGAACAAGTCGGACGAACAAGGCACAAAAGTTCCTTCAAACTATGAATTTTATTCAATAGAACACAAGAGGAACAGCCCCAAAGTCGTCTCCAACGAGCTTTGGCCTTCCCTTGCTTGTATAACCAGCCCTTAGGCCAACCCAATACAACTAGGACTCCAATCCTACTCAGATCACGAATCGTAACTTTTCATAGCTGCTCAAGATTCTTCTATACGTAGATAGAAACAATGTTAAGACTTCCAAACACCATAGGAACGTATCCCACATTCCTAAACAACTCAAATTCGTGACACACACGAAATCCTAACATAACCAACTCGATATTTCCATACCGAGCCATAACCGACTCAGCTAGCAGCCTAAGTCTTCAACCGATACGATCCGATCCTTCCGATCAGATATTCCTTCCATAATCCGTCTCTAGAAGCATATTGCCACGTCATGCACCTCATGCACACGTGCGAACACCTTCCTTTGACCTTCATATGCACTGCCCTTGATTCAATCATCCTGCGCGACCTCCTGACCCGCTCAACCACAGTTCCTCCCGAACTTGGTTGTTGGAACCTCATCTCCTCCTGAGACTAGTCCAATGGATCCCGTCACCAGCCATGACTTGAACTCAAGCAACACCTGCACATGAATAAACAACCAATCCATACGAGCCCAAGTCCTCGACTTGACTCAAGTTAGTTCCGATCACAACACCTTATGTGAGCACCTCACATAAGCATGTTGCAAAACCACAGTAAAACGATATCATCCATATCATCCAAAACACACCAAAAAATTAGCAAATGAATACTAAGCAATCTTTCCAACAATGTAAAGCAAGTACGAAACATTGCAAATGAAAAGCAGAAGCACTTAGGTCAAGTTCCGGACCTTGCCAGAGCAACCCGGATCCAACAAAAGCTAGTAGAACCTAGCGCCGGAGCTTACCAAAACTAGTAGATCCTAGCACCGGAGCTTACCAAAAACTAGTCAAAACTAGTCAACCCAAAATCGGAGCTAGACAAAGTACGTCGTAGCTTAGCAAAAGCATGCCAGAGCTATCAAGTATATGCCGGAGCTATCAAAGACATGCCGGAGCTAACAAAGACATGCCAGAGCTAACAAAGACATGCCGGAGCTAAAGATAAATCTCACCGGAGCTAACCAAAGCTAGTCGGACCTTACCAAGAAGCCGAACCTAGCATCTAACGTAGCCGGAGCTACCCAAAACAAGCCGGACCTACCGTCGGACCTTGCTGTAGCTCAGAGCTAGAGTCGGACCTTGATAAAAAGGTGTTTTGGTGATATTTAAAACTTTTATCATCAAATCCAAGTGTATTCACTACAAGCCAATGTATTCAGCACACATAGGTCTTACACTCTATAAAAGGGGAACCCTGGGCTCCTTTGAAGAAGTCTTGAACCCTAGCGCCGCAACAAGCATCCTAGAGCCTTCCAAAGACTTCTACTCGTCCTACTAACCCCCTAAGAGCAAATCTTGAAGAGATTAGGGTTTGGGGAGGAGACTAAAGGAAGATCATCGAGCTTTGGCTCTCGGTTTGACCTCTTGCACATTGTGTTGTGTTTTGTGGCTTGTGTGAGTTGAGCTTCGTGTGCTCCTCGTTGTATTGATTTGTGGGAGCCTCAAGTTGTGAGCAACCTCATCAAACTTGGTGATTACCCATTGATATAGTGGAAACCAAACCGGCCATCGTGGTGGCTTGGTGAGAGAAGGGTCAAGTGAGACCCGGTCCTTGTGTGGACTTCTCAACGTGGAGGTAGGCTTCTTCATAGAGCTGAACCATGGGATAAATCTCGTTTCACTTGTATCTCGCTTTTCGTGATCACTAGTATTGCTATTAGGGTTCACTTTGCTCTTATTGCCTTATACTTTGATCATTATTATAAACTTGCAATCTAAGTGTTTAAACCTCCCAATCTGAGCTTCACAAGTTTACTACACATTGCTTATATATTTGGTGAAATTTATTTCCGCAAATAACTTGTAGAAATCAAGTTTTAGGGCTTTCACCCTGTGCTGAGCGGACTAGTCCAACCCTGAGCAGACTAGTCCAGCCACAGGAATTTAATCTTGTTTGATTAAGTGATTTCAGGTATTATTGCCTATTGACCCCCCCCCCCTCTATGCGACTTTCATCCACGCATCGAGACTGTCCTGGACTTCCAGATCTTGGGCACCAGGTGATTGGGGATCCCTAGTGACGTCAAGAACCTTGGTGGCCCCCATAGTCGCAGGGCTGCCGTGGTTGCCAGCTTCGTGGGGCTGGGCTCACCTTCTTCATTAGGCCCTGCTGGCCTAGCGGTCGGGCGCACCAACCTCCTGCTGAAGACCCCTTCTGGAACGGGGGCTCCTGTGGACGCCATGGTTGACAGGGCATCGGTGATGGAGTTATCGGCGTGCGGCACATGGCAGAGATCCAAGGCCTCGAACCCAACTTCTAGCTTCATGACATGTAACAGATATGCCGCAAGCTGTGGGTCGTTGCAGCAGCACTCACCCCGGACTTGCTTGATGATCAGCTGGGAGTCTCCCTTGACCAGCATCTGCTGGACACCAAGACCTCGCGCAGTTGTGAGCCTGAAGATGAGGGCTTCGTACTCCACCATGTTGTTGGTGGCTTGAAGTCGAGGCGCACTGCATATTTGGACTGCTCCCCTATTGGCGAGGTGAGCAATACCCCGGCCCCAACTTGAAGATCCGTCGAAGAAGAGTGTACAGTGAGGTTCGGTAAGTACCGGAGCCCTGGGCTCTAGTTCACTGATCTCCCGAACCCTTGGGTTGCTCGGTGAGGGGGGTCCATTCGGCAACGAAGTCTGCCAGAGCTTGACTCTTGATTGCATGTCATGGCGAGAAATCAAGCTCAAACTCCGCTAATTCAGCCGCCCACTTGGTGATGTTGCCAGTTGCGTTCGGGCTGCGTAGCTGAAAGTGCATCAAGGAATCCCTTGTGGGTTTTGGTTGATTTATGACAAGCAAATGAGATCCTAACCACGTTGTTGAGATGAGCACAGGTACTAATGAGAAAATGAGCAAAGTGCAAAAAAGAAAGGAGAATGAGGAGCAATGCGGAAAAGAGCTCAAGAAACAAGTGTAGTAGATCATTGTGTATGGAGTGTGTTAAGGAAACAGACCTCAAGAGCTCAAGCACAAATAATCTCACACATTGCACAAATTTATACAGGACTGGACTAGTCCGACTGACCCCAGACTAGTCTGATATCTTTCTCCATAAGATCGGACAAGTCCTCACAATGCGGACTTGTCCTCACAGTCCAGTTTTTCACTCACCAGACTAGTTCGATATCACCACGGACTAGTCCGATATCTCTCTGACTAGAATCGGACTAGTCCTCCCTAGTGCGGACTAGACCCCAAACACTTCACAAGTTGCACAAAATCGGACAAGTCCGATAGCTCTACAGAGTAGTCCGATATCTTTCTGATGTCAATCGGACAAGTCCGATATTAGCGCGGACTAGTCCGAAAACCCTTTGACCTAAATCGTACAAGTCCTCCAAGTGCGGACTTGTCCCCCAAATTCACTTAGGGTTTCACTTATCCGGACAAGTCCGATATTTATCGGACTAGTCCGTAGATTTCCAGAACCAAAATCGGACTAGTCCAGCTTCACTTCGGACAAGTCCAATATTTCGGGACACTTAGGATTTCCTACACACAGCACACCGGACTAGTCCGATCTTTCTAAACCCTAACGTTAACTTTTGGAAACCCTATATAAATAGGTGTGCACGGCCCATCTTTCAAAACTCTCGACCCCTGCGCCATCACACCTCCCAAGAGCCTAGAAAACACCTCTCTCCACGAAATCCAACGCAAGAAAGATCAATCCTTTGAGGATACACTCTTGATCATTGGAGAGACACGGTTCATCACTCATTGAGCTCTTGGTTTGATTCCCTAACACACTCCTGTGGTTTTCATTATGGTCTTAAGAGTGTGTTCTTGGTGGTGTTCATATTGTAATCTTGGGGAGCCTTCAATGTGTGAGAAGGCCCCTTGAATTTGGTTATTTGCCCTTTGTGATTAGTGAAGAGGATTGGCCTCCGTGGCGATCTGACGATGGTAGGGTTGGAGAAGACCCGGTCCTTTTGTGGACTCCTCAACGTGGATGTAGGTTGCCTCTGTGGGAACCGAACCACGGGATAAAGTGCTCGTGTTCTTACTTTGCGCACATCATTCTTACTCTTCATATCAATCTAGGATTTCAATCAATCTTATTCACTTTACATTGAAACATTGAAAATAAGATTAACTTGTGGTACATCCTAGTTCATAGCTGTGTAACACTTCAATTACAAGTATATTTCTGCTGCATACATCCTAGGATCAAGATAATCGATCCAATTTGATCAACCTAGTCGGTAAACACCGGACTAGTCCGCACCCGATCAGACTAGTCCAAAATCTCGAGATTTGATCTGGTTCTTAAGTGTTGCAGGTTCCGACAGAAAATCAAAAAGGCCTATTCACCCCCCCTCTAGGCCACATTCATTTGGTATCAGAGCCGGACTCTTCAAAAAGGAGACTAATCGCTCGAAGAGATCATGTCGGACATGAAGGACGTACACAAGAGCGTCAACCAAGAGAAGGTTGAAGAAAAAAAAGAACCAAAAATTAGAGAGGCTCCTCGAGGCCATTCAAGACTTCGAGGATGACGATGAGGAGACGCTGGAACTCAAGGCGCTCCTAAGAAAGAAAACCCTCTCCAAGGAAAAAGTGAAGATTGAAGACGAGAAGAAGAAGAAGAAGGGGAGTAGTCACACCGACTACTCCCGATATCCTTTTAATTATGATCGCCTAAATTCTAACAACAATCATCATATATCTATTCCACTTGGAAAAGCCCCACACTTTGACGGCAATGACTACTCAATGTGGAGGCAAAACATGAAAATGCATTTGATTTCTCTCAATCCAAGTTTTTGGCACATAGTATGCACAGGAATAGATATCCCGGATGATGATGAGGAGCTCACACCTAGCCAAGAGCAAGCAATCCATCGAAATGCCCAAGCTGCTGCAGTCATCACCTCATCACTCAGTCGGGATGAGTTCACAAAGGTGGATGGACTCGAGATCGCAAAGGAGATATGGGATACGTTGCAAACCGCACATGAAGGCGATCATCATGTGCGAGAAGCGAAGATCGAGATGATTGAAGGCGACTTGGGAAGATTCGCCATCGAAGAAGATGATTCACCACAAGACATGTACAATCGACTAAAGACGCTCATCAACAAGGTGCGAGCATATGGAAGCAAGAAGTGGAACGACCACGAGGTGGTCAAGCTCATTCTTAGAGCTTTCATGCCTCGCAATGTCACCTTGTGATCGATGATACGAGAAAGCCACGGGTACAAGAAGATGACCCCGGATGAGTTACTTGGGAAAATCATCAACTTTGAGATGATGGAAAAACAGGCCAAGCATGTTAAGGAGATTGTCGATCTCACCTCGGCAAAGAAGAAAGGGGTCGCTTTGAAGTCCACTCTCAAGCCCTTGTCTAAAGAAGCTCGAGAAGCTCAACTAGAAGAAGATGGTGATGATGAGAGCAGCGACTTGGATGAAGATGACATGATAGTATTCATGAAGAAATTCAAATGAATGATGAAGAAAAGACAAGGGGCTAAATCAAGTGAAGGAAAGTACAAGGAAAAATCAAAACCAAAGTTGAGGCGGGCATGCTATAACTGTGGTGAGTATAGCCACTTTATAGTTGATTGCCCATATGAAGAAAACAAGAAGAAGACCAAGGAAACGAAGCCTCAACCCAAGAAATTCTTCAAGAAGAAGAAACAAGCTGAACAAGCACATCTAGGGAAAGAGTGGGACTCAATGATGAGTCCTCATCCGAAGAAGAAGAAGAGATGGCTAGCATAGCCATCGAGAAGACATCCAAAAAGTCCACTCTCTTCCCTACTCTCAGTGCATGGAAAGGGAATGGCACTTGCCTCATGGCAAAGGAAGGTAAACGCAAGGTAACAACCAAAACCCCTTACGTACATTCGTATTCTAGTGATAGTGAAATTGCTAGTGATAATGAAGATATGCTTATTGGCTTAGATAAGAAAACATCTGCAAAAATGAAATTTCTACTTTATCAACTTGTTGAGAAGGAGAAGTTGATAAACCGTCAAGAAGACATGATTATCTCCCAAAAGGAGGATTATGTTGAACTTGACAAGCTTCTAGAACTTGAAAAGAAGTGAAGCAAGTCACTAGAGCTTGAGTTAGCTTCAAGCAAGGAAGCTTGCTTAGAGTTAAGCGACTCAAATGTTACAATCAAGGATGAACTTGCTAACCTAATCAAGGTTAACAATATTCTTGAGGTACAAGTTAAGTCACTCAAGCAAGGTGACCCTTCATCCTCTTCAAGCTCGCCTTCTCAACCACTTAAAACTGAAACTGCCTCTACTTGTGCATGTGGTAAAGTTGACACCAGCTTGAAAGACAAGTCAACCTCTACCAAGGACAAGCATCCTTCACAAAATGGCATATTTGACAAGGAGAAGATCAAATATGTACGTAGTGCATACTTGGTCACAAGACCTCCAAATGTCAAATATGGCATTGGATACTCTTATGGTGAAAAGCAACATGCTAGAAGCCATAAGAATAACAAGGAGAGCATTGCCTTTGTAAAGGGAAGACCCTCTAAAACTGGAAAGTCCAAAGTTAACACATCCAACACATATGATCACCGGACTAGTCCGGTCGGGACACGGACAAGTCCGGTCCTCCGGACAAGTCCGATCTCCCGGACTAGTCTTGTATGTAAACAACAACAGCTACTTTTTAGAACCTTTGATGCATCTTATGTTTTAGTGAGAAGTAATTCTGGTAAGATTTATGCTCATTATGTTGGTCCACGCCATGGGAACACCAAATCTCATGTGTGGGTGCCCAAATGCCTTGTGACTAACCTAAAAGGACCCAAGCAAGCTTGGGTACCTAAAACCAAGGCATGATTTGTTTTTGTAGGCTTATTCCTCTAGTGGATCTAAATGGGTGCTAGACAGTGGTTGCACCAACCATATGACCGGAGAAAGAAGGATTTTGTTGAGGATGAAGAAAATGAGGATCCAAGCGAGGGCATCTATTTTGGAGACAATAGTCAATGAAAGGTGCTCGGTACGGGTAAAATTGCCATATCATCTCAACATACTCTTTCTCATGTATTACATGTTGATTTCTTAGATTATAACCTGCTGTCCATATCTCAATTATGCGACAAAGGTTATAATTGCTTGTTCACTAAGGAGGGTGTGACTGTATTTAGGAGGAGTGATGGTTCCATTGCATTCAAGGGTATGTTAAAGGGAAAGCTTTACCTTGTTGATTTCAAAAAGGATAAAGCCGAACTTGACACATGCTTGATTGCAAAGACCAACCTGGGTTGGTTGTGGCATAGACGGCTAGCGCATGTTGGTATGAGGAATGTTCAAAAACTCCTCAAGGGCGATCACATCCGAGGTTTGAAGGATGTTGTTTTTGAGAAAGACAAGCCTTGTAGCACGTGCCAAGCCGGGAAGCAAGTTGGAGCACCTCATCCAGCTAAGAATGTCATGACTACAACAATATCGCTCGAGCTACTCCACATGGACTTATTCGGTCCAATTGCTTACATAAGCATCGACGGTAACAAATATGGCTTAGTAGTTGTTGATGATTTTTCTCGCTTCACTTGAGTTTTCTTTTTACATGATAAGTCAGAAACACAAGGAACACTCAAGAAGTTTTTCAAGCATGCTCAAAATTAGTTTCCATTGACGATCAAGAACATTCAAAGCGACAACGGCACGGAGTTCAAGAACACACAAGTTGAGGAGTACCTAGATGAAGAAGGCATAAAGCATGAAATTTCAGCACCTTACTCCCCTCAACAAAATGGAGTTGCCGAAAGGAAGAACCGAACCCTCATAGAGATGGCGAGAACAATGCTCGATGAGTACAATACCTCAGATCGATTTTTTGCGGAAGCGGTCAACACCACTTGCCACACCATAAATTGACTTTATCTTCATCGACTACTCAAGCAGACATCCTATGATCTACTCACCGGTAACAAGCCTAATATTTCATATTTTCGAGTTTTCTTTTCCAAATGCTATATTTTGAACAAGAAGCCTAGGACTTCAAAGTTCGCTTTGAAGTCCGATGAAGGTTTCTTGCTTGGTTATGATTCGAACTCTTACACCTATCGTGTCTTCAACAAGACCTCCAGAATTGTTGAAGTAGCACGTGACGTAGTGTTCGATGAGACTAACGGCTCCCAAAAGGAGCAAGTTGATCCATGTGTGCTAGATAGAGAAGAAGCTCCCTGCCAAGCACTAAGAAGAATGGCATTGGGTGAAGTTCGACCACAAGAACCACCTCTACATATGCAAGAGGAAGAAGAACCACAAGAGGAGGCCAATGATCAAGGGGGGGCCTCCATACAAGATCAACCTCAAGAAGACGAAAATGATCAACAAGTCAACGAGGGCAACCATCTAGGGGGAGAAGAAGATGACCATGCAGATTCAAGATAGCAAGTACCACACCCAAGAGTACACCAATGCGTCCAAAGGGATCACCCAATTGACAACATCATCGGTGACATCCAAAAGGGAGTAACTACTAGATCTCGCATAGATAATTTTTTGAGCATTATTCATTTGTATCCTTTTTGGAACCGCGCAGGGTTGAGGATGCACTGAAGGGTCCGGATTGGGTAGTTGCCATGCAAAAAAACTCAACAACTTCAAACGGAACGAGGTGTGGGAACTAGTCGAAAGACCCAAGTCCAACGTCGTCGGCACCAAATGGGTCTTCTGCAACAAGCAAGATGAACACGGGGTGGTGACAAGGAACAAGGCACGACTTGTGACCAAAGGGTATTCACAAGTCGAAGGTTTGGATTTCGATGAGACCTTTGCTCCCGTAGCTAGACTTGAGTCTATTAGAATATTACTTGCATATGCCACTCACCATGATTTCAAGCTCTATCAAATGGATGTGAAAAGTGCCTTCCTCAACGGACCAATCAAGGAGGAGGTGTATGTGGAGCAACCCCGTGAGTTTGAAGATGAAGAGTTCCCCGACCACGTATTTAAATCGCGTAAGGCTCTCTATGGCCTCAAACAAGCTCCTAGAGCTTGGTATGAGTGTCTTAGAGATTTCTTAATTGAAAATGGTTTTGAGATCGGTAAAGCAGATTATACATTGTTTACAAAGAACTTAGACAATGATCTCTTTATTTGTCAGATTTAGGTTGATGATATTATCTTTGGTTCAACTAACAAATATTTTTGTGAGGAATTTAGTAAGATTATGACAGATAGGTTTGAGATGTCTATGATGGGAGAGCTAAAGTACTTCTTGGGATTCCAAGTGAGGCAACAAAAGGAAGGGACGTTCATAAGCCAAACTAAGTACACTCAAGACATACTCAAGAAGTTTGGAATGGACAATGCGAAGCCTATAAAGACTCCCATAGCAATGAATGGCCACTTGGATCTCAATGAAGATGAACCAAACATTGATCAAAAGGTATATCACTCCATGATTGGATCTCTACTCTACTTATGTGCATCTAAGCCAGATATTATGTTGAGTGTATGCTTGTGTGCAAGGTTTCAAGCCAACCCAAAAGAGTGTCATTTGACAGCCGTTATGAGAATCTTGCAGTATTTAGTTCATACACCCAACCTAGGCCTTTGATACCCCAAAGGTTCCAAATTCAATCTCATTGGTCACTCCAATGCAGATTATGCCGGATGCAAAGTAGATAGAAAAAGTACCTCCAGTTGTAAAATCCCACTTTTTCCTTCATTTGAGGTTCAGTTGTAGGATGGATATCAAGCCTAATGGAGACCAATTATAGTTATGCTTATGAACTTGATCCCATCAAATCTTTTCTTCCACTCATGCCTAAATTTTATTAACATGAGGAATGGACTTCACCAATAATCTTAGATTAATTCTATTTGACCTCTATGCAAATTTTGGAATTTATTTGAATAAAGATTCTAGGTCAAATTAATATGCAGTACCAAATATATATTCAAATTAATTATAAATTGAATATGCTACTGTACATTTGGCCCTGTCAAAAATATTCAAATCTAAGGCTGTAAATTTTTCCATAGCCTCCTAATATTTCAAATAGACTTCCTGCAAAGTTTCATGAGACGCTTAGCAAATTCAAACCATTTTTGGAATTCAAATTTTGAATTACGTTCAACTTCTTTGAACATCAAGATTTAAATGCACCATAATGGTCAGCATAACTTGCTTGACTTATTCTTAAAGTTTCACAATTTTTGGAACTCAATTACTATTTAATTCAGTGACACCATTGAATTTCATCCAATTTCAAATTCAAATTTGAAATTCAAATGAAACTTGTTAAAATTCAAAATCTAATTTCAGAATCAAGTTCTAGATATTTATTTGAGCCTCCCCACAAAAATCTAGAATTTTTGGATCAAGTTTGGTGGGAGAATTGATGTTGCAGAGAAGAGCAGGGATAAGAGTAGTGGGACCCACCAATCAATGAGACAATCTCGGTGCTGCTCTGCACGCCGTTTTTCCGGCGCTGCCCTGCTCGACACCGCGCTGCATGCACACCACCACCGAGCTGCTTGTCTACCTGCTTCATGGCGTGCCTTCCACTCCCCCCCGAGCCATATATGCACCCCTCCGGTCGAAGTGGACGCACACCCACACGCTATCCTCTGTTTTTCCTCTTCCGCCACTGCACCGCATCGCCACTGCAGTTCTTGACGCACCGGCCAAATGACGCAAGGATTCGGGGTGCTCCCAACAGCAAAAGGTGGCTTAACTAGTTGCTCTTCCTTCTCATCCAGTCCTTTGCATGATTCTCTGCTTATATGTGTGGTATTTCAAAGTTTCCTCGGAGCTCGCGGGTGAAGCCGCTAGGGAACCTTCTGTTCCACGAGGACAGGCCACTACAAGCACGTTCCCATCTCCTTCCTTGAAGAAATAAGGCGCGCAAAGGTACCTAGATGCTTCTTGTGAAGTTTCAGCCACTATCGTGCTTCCTAGCTTCCTTATCGAGTTTCCCCGAAACCAGTTCATACCGAGGTCACTAGATCACCGATTTAATTCCGTTTCTATGTGCAATGATTTGTCAATCCAATAAGTTATTATCTCCTAGATCTCTCGGCACATCACCTCACCAAAAACAAAGGGAAGTCATCGAGAGACGGGGTCAGATTTTGAGTTTTCATGGCCGCCAACGAAAACTCATCGGCACACCGTCGAACTCAGCTTTGCCGGCGATGTCACTCCGTTCTAACCCCCAAATCATCATCCTGGTGCTCCCAGGAACATTCCTGACCTTTTCCCGAGCCTATTACGCCATTTCCGAGCATTTCCGACAATCGCCGAAACCCTAGCTCTGCCGCCACCGTCGCACCGCCGTCTCCGGCCTTCGCAGACTCGATTGGACCCCACCATCAGCTTGCGCGGTCAATTTTATGGTTGAGCGGTCAAGGCAAGGCCGGAAGGAGGTCGACGCAACCTAGTCCGACGAAGCGCCGCCGCATCGGGAGGTAGACGAAGGGTGCGGGTCCCACCTGTCAACGACGTCCCTCTCGCACGGGATCAACTGTGAACGTGGATCCGGTGCGGCTGCGCGGGTTAACCCCGTGGCTCCCGGTGTGGCTCAGCACTGATTGGACCGATTCAGATGAAGTGGGACCGGCCCCTTTATTTTGATTTTCCAAAAGGAAAAATAAATCCAGATTTCAATTCAAACTTGGAAAATCCATAACTTCCAGTAGAATCGTCCAAAATTTTTTAAATAAATTTTGTTAGAACCAGCATGAAGAATACTTTCCAGTGGTTCACTTGGATTTATGAAAATCCATAGAAATTTCTCCATAATTCAGATAAGCAAAATGCTTAAAGAATTCATTCCTACAGTTCTGTTAATTGGAAAATTCCCAATTTTGGTCAGAACAATATTATTAATACCCTTGATCTCCATTAAAAATTTCAAGTTCATTGGACTTCAATTACTGGGTTGATCAATAGTCCAAATCTCTATGTAGTTATAAATTGAGAAAATATGGAAAATCAATTTTCAGAAATTTTCCCAAACTTGCAAAATCAGTTTCTCCCTGTAGGAGGCTCAGAAAATTGTGAAATAAATTTTCCTAGAACCAGTGAGACCCCCTCTACATGGTACAACCACTGGTAGCCATGATAGGCCTCCAAAATTTCAACCAAAAAATAGGGAAAGTTATTGCTTACCCTGATTTTTAAGGAACAATAAACTTCCTTGATCATCTCCTGTTCTTTGCAAGAGTATTCACTATAGTCACTAATGTCTACCATAAAAGTCCCAAAGAAATTTAAGATCATTATCTTATTTTGATCCTAAGATATTAGCTTATGACTTTAAACATATTGATTATTTTCAAAGTCATTCATACATAGTATATGCATATCGTGTAGTAGCCGAAATCGAGGAGCAGCCGGAAGCTTTGGAAGTCCAGCTGCCAGAAACTAACGTAGACTCATACTCGCATTCAGGCAAGCCCCGGTTTGCATTTAAGTTCCTTACAGTGTATTTGCAGTTTTCATTTCACCTTACGTCTTCAGATGATTGTGCATTACATTTAAGGTGTTTGACATCCACTTGCATGGCCCACAAATCCCATGGAGTCTTGGGTAGGTCTACAGCCCGTTGAGTAGAAATTGTTATGCTTATGCTCATAGGAATTCGGTAGAAGTCGAGTAGTTGGAATCTACTCGCGAGATAGGAATTTCATCACACGGGATGAATTGGATCAAGAAATGGTTTATGAATATGAAATTAAGACCAAGCAGCGGGTAGGATGCAATGAGACGTGGTCTCACGTGTGTAGCCCTGCTTGTGTCGATAGAGGACCGTTTCATGTGCGTCCCTGCTGGAAAAGCTTGAATTGTACCGGCGACATACTGGAGAAATGGGCTCTAGTAAACCGACGTAGCTTGATACTAGTTTGTAGAGGCATTCCGTTCTGTTTTATAGGCGTGGGTTGAGGGCAGCAAGGTGTAAATTAGCTGGTGGGCACGTCAGAGTACGCCCCACGCTGTGACCTGCTCGTGATGGATCGACCAGTTTGACATTCGAGTGTTTAGTGAAAGATGGACATATACGACTAGCACTGAAGTGTTATGTAGGTACTGTTGTAAGTACTCGCTGACATTTCTGAAAGTGCGTATGTGTCGTGTTATTCCGGGTATGTCCTGATTGCAATCACCGTCCCTCGCGGTAATAGAGTACCACTTGTTCACTGCGCTGTGACGTAGTAAATACTGAAGAAGTAAGGAGAATATGATGTATGGAAATACAATTGTTTTGACAACCTTGTATGGCTTAGAGATAGTACAATTAAAAGTTTACAGTTTCCCCATACTTTACCTGTAATAGCATTATGTGCTTTGTGCATGTCATATCATCGGCAAAGCGTTTCTTATTTGATTGTGAATTCTATGATGTGATGTGCCTGAAGAATGTCAGGTGCTACTTAAAATGTGAATATAAGGATCCACTTGTAGGCGAGTCCTTTATGCTATTCCTTACCTATGTTTAGTATTCACCCCTGCATATGTCTAGTGAGACGGGTCAGTCTTGCTGAGACTTATGCTCACGTTTGCAGTTAACAAGTTTTTGCAGATTATACGACTCATGACGGGTTTGATGACGAGGTTGCACCCCCTCCAGGGTTTATAGTCGAGTGGGAACCCTGCACGCCGCCGTAAATTGGGTGTTGCTAGTGCGAAGTATTCAGGACATGGATGACTTTGCTTTTGCATAGCTAGTGCCGAGAGCATAGCTATGATGTATAGTTCTCTTTCCTTTCGTTAGTATTATAAAACTTCCGCTGTGTTTTTCAATAAAGACTTGGTATTGTAAATTGTTCTCGTTCTTTTCTTGAATACTGTTGGGTGTCGCATCGCACGACACCACCCAATGAGATCCTTGGAGGTCGGGATTCCGGTCCCCACAGACATGGTATCAGAGCATCATTGGGAACAGTGTACTTGAAAAGAGCATATTTTCAAAAATTAGGATTTGAGTGAGGAATTAGTTATATGCCCTTATAAGGAGTATTATTAGTATAAGATATAAAGGTGGTAAACTAACTTATATGTTATAAATTTTGTAACGACACTCCGACGTCAGGTAAGAGGCAAGGTACGCCACCGTAAGCGGATCAATTGTGGTAAGCTCACCATGCGAGAGGTAGTATGAAAATCTTTCTGTGGCTTGGCACAGAAATGTTAATAGGAGTCTCTGAAGCTTTTTATGTTTCTGAGAACCCATGACACGCGGTACTCCAACTTGCTTCAAAGTTAGTGGGAGCACCCGTCGGGTGGTGTATAACCCGATAGTATGCATCTCTAGAACTATTCATGTTCTATGGGAGCATTCAAAACACGTATGCCCGAGCGTGTATAAGCCGGATCATGTGGGAGTCTTTGTTGTACATACGTATTACAGCCATGTACCTCGAGACATGACCTCGCTCGAGGGTGACTCACACCAGAGTCGCATGCATTTACTTTCATATATATTATTGTGACTGTCTGTCGTATTTCCCCGTGCCGCCCTTGAGGTTTGAGGGTGTGAAAGGGGATTGTTTGTCTTCTGCAGAATTGACCACGATAGCGACCCATGTAGAACACGTTTGCGACTGAACGATACTAGGGCCACCTATAAACATATCCGGAAATACCGGTTAGAATTTTCTTTGGTGAGGCACGTAGTACCGTCGGTATCAACTTTGATACTTTACCATCCCCAACGACAAAAAAAATGGATGCATTATATTTTTGAAAGTCTGACTATCAGGTGCTGGTAGGTTTGGACTCCGCAAAATGAGTTTCGATTTGACATTGGGTTAGCACCAAGATTCTTGATTTCTGGCTAAAGTTTACTCAACTTCGCCAGGTTGTAATCTTGTTTAGTTAGGATTGAACATAGGGGTATTCTATATGGATGGAAAGTTCTCGAAGACCTCTACAACTTTTCTGTTGACCATAAAGGCAGAAAAGCTTTATACTCTGTTGAAATTTGGGGTATGCTTAAACTGCTCCAGATGACCCTACCATTGTACCAATCTCTGTATTTTTGCAATAACTCACTGTAGAAAAATCTTCTGACTTATGTGATACATATCTGAAAAGTGTATAAGGCGATCTACAGTTTTGTTATTTAAAGTTTTCCAGATTCGAATTTGAGGCAATTCAAAATTCGCGCTCAAAACAGTGAACTGAAGGGTTGCTGTTGAACAACAGTCAGTTCATCTGTCAAGTTTAGATAGCTCTAGATTTTGATCCAGAATAGTGACATGGTCATATATATACATTTATGGAAAGCTTAGCAAGTCCTCTATAAACTTTATGTTGCACTCATAGCCTGAATCTTGGTGTAGCGGCGCTTAATTCCTATGGTTGCAAACTTGGTTCTGGCAGATCAGAACTTGAAACAGTTGGCACATAGTTTTGAATTAGCGCACTATACCTATGTAACAAATGTTTCATGGCCAAAATCTTTTACTTCTGGATTTTTAACTTGATGTTATACAATGTTTATTTTGTCATTACCTCAATATATTGTCATGATATACCTGTATAAATTGTGGGAATCACCACATATACGGGGGAGGTTCTGTCAAAATTTCCAGAAAATTTGGGTCAACTTTAAACCTGTATAGATTCTATTTCCTAGCTCACCTGGAGCTGTATGAGTACAATATGGAAATGTTGTAAAGTGTACTACAACTTTTGTATTCATCCCCACATTTGGTTCTGACGTTTCCTATATGAAAAGTTTCAATTTATACAGGAAGGTCAGCTGGAACAGACTGTGATTACAACTCCAGTTTTAAATTTCTTAAACTATTGGGAGTTGGAAACCTTCTCATTGTTCCAGTATATTTTTCACAGATGGATGATTCTATAGTATACTTACCAAACGGATAGGTGTTCATGAAGTGTACTCTTCTGAAGGGTTTTCCGGATTTGTTGATAGCAATGCTTCAATAGTTCGGGTATCGCGAAATACCGGACTATTGGGGCAAGGAGATCGATGACGGAGGTGTGACAAGATGCACCATTTATGTCGATATACCTGCGGCTCCATTGAATATTGGATGGGCTCCTTTCTCCATCCAAGTGCAAGGGATTGAATTGGAAGACACGTGGTGTTTTGCCGCGAGTGTTGCCATAATGAGGTTTTGCAAACTTCATTATCGTGCTATGGTGGGCACTCCATTCGCGCTCTTTCCAGTCGATGGTAGAGCCGGTGAAGATTGGGCAAGTCAGATGGTTGCAGCATATGGAAATACTGAAGAAGTACCCAATATGATTTTAGCATCATATGCAGCACCAGCGTGTCAAGAGAGCCTTGATTAGCATGCTAGCCTTGGAAAAATGATGAGTGACCTGAAGCAAGCTCTGATTCGAGGGTATCACTTTGAAGGGGCCAATGACTCACTTAGGGTCACAGTTGCTCCCCTAAATCAACGTCTAAACTTAAGGGGGAATCAGTGGCACCGGGCTGTTAAAGCTCGATCGGAGGCTCGCATGAAAACGCAACACGCGGAAAGCGTGTTAGAAGCGAGTCAACTCGAGGTGCAACTGTTGGATGAACAGCTGAGTGAGGTGACTCAAGAAAGGGATCAATTCAAAGGGGAGACTCAGGATTGGAAGGCCAATTCCAAAAATGCACAGAAAGAACTGGAAGACTTGAGGATGTTTCTTCTAAGGACTGATGTGAAATCTTTAGTTGCCGCGACATCATCAATGGTGGGTGAGGTAGCAACTCTTGCTCCAGCAACCGCACCTGTGGCACCGATTTCGAACGATGAAGAGGAAGAAGAAGATCCTGAGGAACTCGAGTACGTCGAATAGGACGTATTGGAGAGGGATGTGGCAGCACTTCTGCCATCACGGGGCAACGTATAATTTAGTAGTTGCTCGTGTTTGTTTTGTGGCCATGTTTGTATCATATTAAGAATAGCAATGGGTATATCTAAGATGACAAGATGTGTATGACATCTCATGGGGACCAAGTATGGTAGAGATGCACTTTCGTAGTGGGAGTCCATCGTTTTGGAGTACACTACTGTAAACTTGGTCATGAGATAATATATCTTGTATAAAGTTTGTACTTTATCAATATATGTGGATGTTATGCACTTATTCCCTTGTCTATATTCACACTACTGGAAAATTAATTGGATGAAGGAAAGGTAAACATGTGCTGATTTTAAGTCATTTGGATGCAGAATGGTGCGTACGCGCTCGACGCCTGAAATGGGAGGATCAAGTCGTGGTCGTGAGGACGAATCTCCGACCCAGGAGACAGCTGCGACACCGCAGCAACAAGTTCCTCCACCACCACCACCTGAACTTCCAAGGAGTGTAGCGGAGGTTCTCGCCGCAGTGCTTGGCTTGCGCGACGAGCAAACTGAGTTACTGCGGACTTTGGTTCAGCATTTGTCCCGTCAAGGGGGGCGACCATGTAACACCCTCATTTTCATGCATCATGCCCTACATACACTCATATACATGTTTAACATTAGCCCACATAAAGAGGAACAAGTTAAAAATTGATTTGGAACAAAACTGCACTTAAAACGCGGGAAAGTGCGGACTAGTCCGATTTTTGCTGCGGACTAGTTCGATTTTGGCACTGGAAACTTTCGGACTTGTCCAATTTTGTGCGGACTAGTCCGATATTCCATGAATCCTTGAAAAATTGCAAAGTCCTTGGACTTTTCCGGACTAGTCCGATGTTCTAGCGGACTTGTCCGATTTCCTCTCTGTTTAAAGTCGGACTTGTCCGATTTTAGGCCAGACTTGTCCGATTTTCTCTATGGACAACTTCGAACAAGTCCGATCCTGTCCGGACTTGTCCGATATTTCGCGACTCCGAGTTGATCTTTTGTTTTACGACTTGTTTCTTGGGTTTCACGTTAAGTGGGCCTAGGGACGTCGTTCCTAACTATTTTAGAGCCCATGAGGGACTCTAAACCGGCCTCTACTCATCCCAAACTCGAAATCCATCTAACCCTAGCCTCCACCTCTATATAAACAGCCCCACCCCTTGGATTGACATCTATTTGCCACTTTTCCACCCACCCAAACCCTAGTTCGTGGAGAGCCACCATCAAGGAGAGAGGAGAAGATCCCAAGCAAGAAGAAGAAGAGGAGGAAACGAAAGAGGATCAAGATCTCCACCAAGTTTTCGTTATTCACCACCAATTCATCCCCAAGTTCATCACCAACCCTAGATCATCAAGATCCAAGTGTTACCTCCAAGTTTCTTGATTCATTGGAGTTCTAAACACCTGGTGTACCTTCTATTATCTTTTCCTTACGTGAATTCAACCCCTAATCTCCGAATTTACGTCGATCTAGAAAACCCTAATCTTCTGATCTCGCATTTGCATCAATCATGCATGTCATGTCATATTGAGTAATATTTGTGCACTCTTTGATTGTGTTTCTTGTCTTGTATGTTTATTGTGCAGATTAGATGGATTTGCGCTAGAAAGTTCCGCGGAGGATCTACAGCACCAAGAGTTTGAAGGCTTTGACCCTAATCAACAGCAAGAGCAAGGCGTGTCCTTGAAGCATATTGATCCTATTTTTAAAATAAATGTTTTGTTTGCAAACTGCATGTTGTGTCAATTTGATGGGAATCCTATGATAGGAAGTTTACTAGCTTCGTTTAACCACCCTTGTCACCTGGAATTTATGGTAGAGAGTCGGGAAGGGCTTTTTACCTTTTGCTTCGCTTAATCAACTGGGATGGGAACAACTATACCACTCAATTTAATTATGCATGGATGAGATTATGGTGAACATGAACCGGTTAAATACGGTATGGTAATGGGTGATCTAAGCAAGCCGGTATGTGGATGGGTTGGATGTTATGGTGGTTTGCTTGCTTTAGATCTAAGGACCGGATCATGCGAGAATAAGCCAGGACTACAGTGCCACCACGAGGCCAAGTATGGGTGCGGTGTAGCTGATTAATTAGGGCTTTGCCAGTGCTATTTGGATCATTATGGATGCTCGGGGAAGGGGTAGTCGGATTGGGTTTCTTGATGATTGGTGGGACTACCCTGGGATCCGAATGGCTCAAGAGGGGGCCCTTGGTTGAAGATGTGCTCAGTTGGAGGCATCTCCACCGGTGAAACCTCAGTGGGGTCTAAATAGGCTAGTAATCCCTTTGTAAAGGCTGTTTTGTGATCTCTTGGCCACACACCGATGGAAGTGTGAGACGGCATAATAGAGGTTCTTAGTCACTGAAAGGTGATGAAATCACAAACACGTGGGTAAAGTGGTACAAACTCTGCAGAGTTGAATAAAACTATCATGATAGCCGTGCTCCCGGTTATGAGCACCTGGACAACTTTCATGATTAGAGGGTACTTGGTATTGGGATGGTATTTGGGATGGTTATGGTTGGTATTATGGTTATGGATTTATTTCTAGTATTAAATATGGTTATTGGCGAATGGTGAAATCTGGAATTATGGATGAGAATGGTGAATTATGGACTGGTATTATGGTATCACTTATGATTATGATGGGTTTACTTCACATACATGTAATACATTGCTTTTCAAATGTTTTAATGTACTTTTCAGCACTTAACCATTATTATTGTCGACATTTGAATAAGCCACATGTCATACTTTCCACACTTGCTGAGTACGACATGTACTCACTCTTGCAATCCCCCCCCCCCCAACAGTTGCAGGTCAAGATTGGGAGTTTAATGGTGATAATGCGGAGTTCTAGGCCATGACTACCGTCAGCTTTGCCTGTGGTGTTATTGGAGCTGCGCTGTCCCTTATGCTTAGTTTGCTTAGTCGCATAATTAGTTTATTTCCACTGCATTAGTTGAACTTGTCATAAATATTCATTAGAGCTTGTATTCGAGGATAATCTGGTTTGTGTAATAAAACTTGGTTAATTAATTTTGTTCTGTGGTAATTTTCTGTATACTCTTCTGTGATTGCACTCGCGTATGTGTGATGAACATCCTGGGCACACATATGCGTTAGCTTGGTTCATTTTTCAGAACCGGGCGTCACAGATTGGTATCAGAGCCACAGGTTGACCGTAGGATGCAGCCTAGATAGAATGGACACTTTAGAGCACATAGGAGCACTCAGGAATCGATGTGTTTTGGTTGGTGTGTTGTTTGCTATATATTGCTTGCTTGTGTGCTTAATAGAGGATTTTGGGGTGCTTTAGCATTGCCATGTCCACCTAGGCTAGTATAGCTAGTTGTTTAGTTTCATATCCCTTGATGCATATAGTTGGGGACGTTCTCTAATTCTTACCTATTGCTTTTCTTCAGATGGTGAGGACTCGCAACCAGAGGGATGGCAATGATGAGGAGGAGAACAATGGAGTACCTCAGAACAACAATGGGCAAGGATCTACTCAGGGAACTATCAACATTGAGTAGCTATTGGCTATACAAAACCAGCTCATGCAGACCATGATACAAACAATGGGACAGCTGCAGGCTGGCAACATCAACAATCATCCCCACATGTCTCCACCGCCACCTCCGCCTCCTCATAACCAATTGGGAGAGTTTATGAGGACTAGGCCGCCAACCTTTGCTCAAGCCGCTGACCCTATGGATGCGGATGATTGGCTCAACTCCGTGGAGAAGAAGCTAGCTATTGTCCAATGCAGTGAGTGGGAGAAGGTCTTGTTTGCTTCTCATCAACTAGTTGGAGCAGTTGCGGATTGGTGGGATGCCTATTGCAATGCTCATGAGAACCAAGAGAGGATTACTTGGGCCGAATTCAAGGAGAATTTTCATTCTCGTTATGTGCCCGAGAGTGTTATGATCTTGAAGAGGCAAGAATTTGAGAATTTAAGGCAAGGAAGATCAAGCGTGAGTGAATATCTCAATAAATTCACTCAACTCTCAAGGTATGCGCCTGAGGATGTTAGTCGGGACAGCCGGAAGCAATACTTGTTCATGAGAGGCCTCAACAATGAAATTCAAGTGCAATACTCAATTGTGACTATGCAAATTTTCAGAAGCTTGTGGACAAAGCAATTGTGGTTGAGAACAAGATCCGTGAGATGGAGCAAGAAATCAAGAGGAAGGCGCCATATCAAGGACAGCAACAAGGAAGTAATGTGCGCCCTCGCCTTGCACCACCCAATGCGCCTCATTACAGCTCCTCTATTCCTGCTCAACGCCCTGGTTATGCACCGCGCCCAACTCAGTTTGTGCAACAGCGCCCTGTCATGCAAGCACCTAGGCCTCCAATGCCTTATGCGCCTCGTGCTAATTTTCCTGGTGCTAATGTTCAAAACCAAGCTCGTCCTAATAATTCTAGTGGAGTTAAGAAGTGTTATACTTGTGGAGAAGCTGGACACTTTGCGCATCAATGTCCTAAGTCAGGCCTTGGTCAAGGAAGTAATGCGCCAAGGCAAAACCCAAGACCCAATGGAGGAGCGCCACAAGGAATCCGTGGACAGCAGAATTTTGCTCGTGGCAACGTGAACCATGTCTCTACGGAGGATGCTCAGCAAGCGGATGACGTGGTCATTTGTATGTTTCTCGCCAACTCCAACCCCGCGACTATGCTATTTGATTCTGGAGCATCGCATTCATTCATTGCATCGAAATATGTTGCCAAGTATAGTTTGCCTATCTCTCATATGAAGTTTACTCTATTGGTTAAGTCTCCTGGAGGAGAGATGAGGACAAATATAGTATGTCCAAAAGTAAGCCTTAGAATAAGGGGGGTAGACTTCTCCGCCAACCTCATTGTTTTGGATTCTCAAGGATTGGATATTATATTTGGTACGGACTGGTTGAGGAAGCACAATGGAGTTATTGAGTGTGCCACGAAGATGGTGAAGTTTACCAACGAAGAAGGGATCACCATAGAATTTGAAGCGTCTCAAACCGCACCGAAGCAATTGGAGTTGAATCATATGGACGGTGCCGCAATTGAGGAGATTCCGGTGGTGTGTGAATTTTTGGATGTTTTTCCGGACGAGTTGCCAGGTATGCCACCTGATCAAGACATTGAGTTTGTTATTGATTTAATACCTGGAACTGCACCTATAGCTAAGAGGCCGTATAGGATGTCTCCTATGGAATTAGCAGAGCTCAAGAAGCAAATTCAAGAGCAACTAGAGAAGGGTTTTATTCGCCCTAGCTCTTCACCTTGGGGAGCGCCCGTTCTATTTGTGGACAAGAAGGATGGATCCCAAAGGATGTGCGTAGATTACCGAGCTCTCAACGAGGTAAAAATCAAGAACAAGTACACCTTGCCACATATAGAGGACTTGTTTGATCAAATGAAGGGTGCTTGTGTCTTCGCCAAGATTGATTTGAGGTCGGGATATTTTCAAATGAAGGTTAGACCATCGGACATACCCAAGACAGCTTTTAGGACACGATATGGATCTTATGAGTACACCGTGATGTCTTTTGGATTGACAAATGCGCCTGCCTACTTTATGTACCTCATGAATAAGGTCTTCATGGAGTACTTGGATAAGTTCGTGGTGGTGTTTATTGATGACATTATGATATACTCGAAGGATGAGAAGGAACATGAGGAACACTTGAGGCTTACATTGCAGAAATTGAGGGAGCATCAATTGTATGCCAAGTTCAACAAGTGTTAGTTTTGGTTGAAAGAGGTGTCGTTTTTGGGTCATATAATCTCAGGAGGAGGAGTATCGGTTGACCCTGGAAAAGTGAGAGACGTGTTGAAGTGGGAACCACCGCAAAATGTCAAGGAAATAAGGAGTTTTCTTGGGATGGCTGGATATTACCGTCAGTTTATCAAGGACTTTTCCAAGATAGCCAAGCGTATGACAGAGTTGCTAATGAAGGGAAAGACTTTCCAATGGACTCAAGCTTGTCAAAATAGTTTTGAGGAGTTGAAGAAGAGGTTGACAACAACCCCAGTTTTGGTATTGCCGGACGTGAGCAAGAGTTTTGATATTTATTGCGACGCATCGAGACAAGGACTTGGATGTGTATTGATGCAAGAAGGTCAAGTGGTCGCCTATGCATCAAGACAATTGAAGAAACATGAACAGAATTACCCCACGCACGATTTGGAACTCGCAGTCGTGGTACATGCATTGAAGATTTGGAGGCACTATATTCTTGGACATAGGTGTGAAATTTATACAGATCATAAGAGTTTGAAGTATATTTTCACACAAACGGATCTGAACTTGAGGCAACGAAGATGGTTGGAGCTCATCAAAGATTATGATTTGAGGATCAACTATCATCCGGGAAAGGCCAATGTAGTGGTCGATGCTTTGAGTAGAAAGGGAGTAAGTTACCAACTCACAGTTCGAGAGTTACCATCTGAGTTATGCAAGGAGTTTGAACAGTTGAACCTCGGGTTTGTAAATGAGATGGAGATGATGGAGTTAAACCCAAACTTGGAGCAAGAAATTCGAGAGGCACAAACCGCAGATGAGGAGATCAAGGAAATCAAGGAAAGGATCGAGGAAGGGAGAGAATTCAGATTTGATGAAGATGAATGTGGTACCTTATGGCTTGGGAAGAGAATCGTTGTGCCTAATGTAAAGCATATTCGGGAGACAATATTAAAAGAGGCACATGACTCGCCTTACTCAATTCACCCTGGTTGTACCAAGATGTATAAAGACTTGAAGACTTGCTATTGGAGGGATAGCATGAAGAAGGACATAGCTGAATACGTAGCATTGTGTGATATGTGCCAACGAGTCAAGGCGGAACATCAAAGGTCAGCCGGATTATTGCAACCGTTGAAGATTTCGGAATGGAAGTGGGAAGAAATTGGAATGGACTTCAGAGTTGGGTTACCACGTACTCAGTCCGGGCATGACTCAATTTGGGTAATTGTGGATCGCTTAACCAAGTCGGCTCATTTTGTCCCTGTGAAGACCAAATATACAGCTGCACGATTGGCCGAAATATACATGGAGCATATTGTGTGTCGACATGGAGTCCCTAAGAAGATAGTCTCGGATAGAGGTTCTCAATTTACCTCCAGATTTTGGCAAAAATTGCATGAAGCTTTGGGAACGAGGTTGAACTTTAGTTCAGCATATCATCCTCAAACGGATGGACAAACCGAGAGGACCAATCAGGTTTTGGAGGACATGTTAAGAGCTTGTGCTTTGAAGCATGGGAAAAGTTGGGACAAAAGCTCGTCATACACGGAATTTTCATACAATAATAGTTACCAAGCAAGCTTGAAAATGTCACCATATGAAGCGCTTTATGGGAGGAAGTGTAGGACACCTTTATTCTGGAATGAGGCAGGAGAAACTCAAGTATTTGGTCCGGATGTGTTGCAAGAAGCCGAAAAGCAAGTCCGAATAATTCGTGAAAACTTGAGGGCTGCCCAATCAAGGCAAAAAGGCTATGCGGACAATAGGAGAAGGAAATTAGTCTTTGTAATAGGAGATTTTGTTTACCTCAAGGTGTCGCCAATGAGAGGTCACAAGAGGTTTAACATAAGAGGCAAGCTCGCACCTCGTTATATTGGACCATTCAAGATTTTGGACAAAAGAGGAGAAGTAGCGTATAAGTTGGAGATGCCAGCTCATCTTTTAGACGTACATGATGTCTTTCATGTTTCCCAGCTCAAGAAGTGCTTGAGAGTACCGGAAGAACAAGTGCTAATGGAAGAATTGGAACTAGAGGAAGATTTGACTTATGCCGAACAACCGGTCAAAATCTTGGAAACTAAGGAGAGGGTCACAAGGAACAAGGTTATTGGATGGTGTAAAGTTCAATGGAAGCACCACACAGAAAAAGAAGCGGCGTGGGAATTGGAGAATGATCTCAAGAAGGACTTTCCCTATCTTTTCTCTTCCGCGTCGAATCTCGAGGGCGGGATTCATTTTAAGGGGGGTAGGTTTGTAACACCCTCATTTTCATGCATCATGCCCTACATACACTCATATACATGCTTAACATTAGCCCACATAAATAGGAACAAGTTAAAAATTGATTTGGAACAAAACCGCACTTAAAACGCAGGAAAGTGCGGACTAGTCCGATTTTTGCTGCGGACTAGTCTGATTTTGGCACTGGAAACTTTCGGACTTGTCCGATTTTGTGCGGACTAGTCCGATATTCCATGAATCCTTGAAAAATTGCTAAGTCCTTGGACTTTTCCGGACTAGTCCGGTGTTCCAGCGGACTTGTCCGATTTCCTCTCCGTTTAAAGTCAGACTTGTCCGATTTTAGGCCAGACTTGTCCGATTTTCTCTTTGGACAACTTCAGACTAGTCCGATCCTGACCGCACTTGTCCGATATTTCGCGACTCCGAGTTGATCTTTTGTTTTACGACTTGTTTCTTGGATTTCACGTTAAGTGGGCCTAGGGATGTCGTTCCTAACTCTTTTAGAGCCCATGAGGGACTCTAAACCGGCCTCTACTCATCCCAAACTCGAAATCCATCTAACCCTAGCCTCCACCTCTATATAAACAGCCCCACCCCTTGGATTCACATCTATTTGCCACTTTTCCACCCACCCAAACCCTAGTTTGTGGAGAGCCACCATCAAGGAGGGAGGAGAAGATCCCAAGCAAGAAGAAGAGGAGGAGGAAACGAAAGAGGATCAAGATCTCCACCAAGATTTCGTTCTTCACCACCAATTCATCCCCAAGTTCATCACCAACCCTAGATCATCAAGATCCAAGTGTTACCTCCAAGTTTCTTGATTCATTGGAGTTCTAAACACCTGGTATACCTTCTATTATCTTTTCCTTACGTGAATTCAACCCCTAATCTCTGAATTTACATCGATCTAGAAAACCCTAATCTTCTGATCTCGCAGAGGGCGGACTTGTCCGGTCCCTAGCGGACTAGTCCGATCTTTCTGGTTAAATTGTGTTGAGTTAATTCTAAAATTTGATCTAATCGAATCCAAACCTGTATAAACTTGTTAAAAGCTATTAGAACTAGTTAGTGATCATTAAAAGCAATTTAGTAACAAGTTCTACCTTGCATTTGCATCAATCATGCATGTCATGTCATGTTGAGTAATATTTGTGCACTCTTTGATTGTGTTTCTTGTCTTGTATGTTTATTGTGTGGATTAGACGGATTTGCGCTAGAAAGTGCCGCGGAGGATCTACAGCACCAAGAGTTTGAAGGCTTTGACCCTAATCAACAGCAAGAGCAAGGCAAGTGTCCTTGAAGCATATTGATCCTATTTTAAAATAAATATTTTGTTTGCAAACTGCATGTTGTGTCAATTTGATGGGAATCCTATGATAGGAAGTTTACTAACTTTGTTTAACCACCCTTGTCACCTGGAATTTATGGTAGAGAGTCGGGAAGGGCTTTTTACCTTTTGCTTCGCTTAATCAACTGGGATGGGAACAACTATACCACTCAATTTAATTATGCATGGATGAGATTATGGTGAACATGAACTGGTTAAATACGGTATGGTAATGGGTGATCTAAGCAAGTTGGTATGTGGATGGGTTGGATGTTATGGTGGTTTGCTTGCTTTAGATCTAAGGATCGGTTCATGCGAGAATAAGCCAGGACTACAGTGCCACCACGAGGCCAAGTATGGGTGTGGCGTAGCTGATTAATTAGGGATTTGCCAGTGCTATTTGGACCATTATGGATGCTCGGGGAAGGGGTAGTCGGATTGGGTTTGTTGATGATTGGTGGGACTACCCTGGGATCCGAATGGCTCAAGAGGGGGCCCTTGGTTGAAGATGTGCTCAGTTGGAGGCATCGCCACCGGTGAAACCTCAGTGGGGTCTAAATAGGCTAGTAATCCCTTTGTAAAGGCTATTTTGTGATCTCTTGGCCACACACCGATGGAAGTGTGAGACGACATAATAGAGGTTCTTAGTCACTAAAAAGTGATGAAATCACAAACACGTGGGTAAAGTGGTACAAACTCTGCAGAGTTGAATAAAACTATCATGATAGCCGTGCTCCCGGTTATGAGCACCTGGACAACTTCCATGATTAGAGGGTACTTGGTATTGGGATGGTATTTGGGATGGTTATGGTTGGTATTATGGTTATGGATTTATTTCTGGTATTGAATATGGTTATTGGCGAATGGTGAAATCTGGAATTATGGATGAGGATGGTGAATTATGGACTGGTATTATGGTATCACTTATGATTATGATGGGTTTACTTCACATACATGTAATATATTGCTTTTCAAATGTTTTAATGTACTTTTCAGCACTTAACCATTATTATTGTCGACATTTGAATAAGCCACATGTCATACTTTCCACACTTGCTGAGTACCACATGTACTCACTCTTGCAATTCCCCCCCCCCCCCAACAGTTGCAGGTCAAGATTGGGAGTTTAATAGTGATAATGCAGAGTTCTAGGCCGTGACTACCGTCAGCTTTGCCTGTGGTGTTATTGGAGCTGCGCTATCCCTTATGCTTAGTTTGCTTAGTCGCATAATTAGTTTATTTCCGCTGCATTAGTTGAACTTGTCATAAATATTCATTAGACCTTGTATTCGAGGATAATCTGGTTTGTGTAATAAAACTTGGTTAATTAATCTTGTTATGTGGTATTTTTCTGTATACTCTTTTGTGATTGCACTCGCGTATGTGTGATGAACATCTTGGGCACACATATGTGTTAGCTTGGTTCATTTTTCGGAACCGGACGTCACAGACAAGATGCAGGTCCACGACGACCTTCTCCGAGTTCATACTCGAACTTCATGTCAACACATCCGCCGGTCTTCATGGAGGCCGATGAACTGTTTGAGGCGGACAACTGGCTCCGCTCCATCGAAGGGAAGTTCGGTTTGCTACAAGTCACCGAACATCAGAAGACCCTATTCGCGGCCCAACAATTACAAGGGTCTGCTGGTGCGTGGTGGGCAAATTTCCTTGCCGCACGACCAGCCGGCTATGCCGCGAGCTGGGAGGAGTTCCAAGAGGCATTTCGCGCCTATCACATACCTCCCGGTGTTATGAGGAGGGAGCTTCAAGAGTTCTTGGAGCTGAAGCAAGGAGGAAGGAGTGCTTACGAGTACTCCAAGGCATTCAACCACTTGGCCCAATATTCTAAGGACCAAGTGAGTACTGAAGATCGGAAGTGGGAATGCTTCTATCGGGGTTTGAACCCCAAGATGAAGGACAAACTTGCCTTGTTCAACAGTGGCAGCTTCAACAACATGGTCAATGCCGCGATTGTGCAGGAGGACGCTACTAGGGAGCTTTTCTTCGACAAGAAGAAAAGGAGTGCTCCGCAGGGCAGCGGAGGGGGTACTCCTTAGAAGTACCACATGGTGTATCGATCACCATCCGGCCAGAGGTGGCAGCCGCCATCGCGACCATAGATGTTTCGTGGTCGCCCATTCAACAACGTCGGTGTCAGAGTGTTTTTCCGGCAATTCTCCCGATACTACCGTTGGTAGCTCAAGGAGTTTGTAGTTTGGTATTGGGTGCGCAAAGATTCCAAAGAATATGGCAAATGGACACAAGTATTTACGTGGTTCAGGCCGCCTAAGCGTAATAACCTACTCCACGAGGTGTGTAGCTATTGTATTGAGCGTCTAAGAGACAGTATGTGTGTCTGAGGGTGTCCGAGAGTCTAAGTGCCCCCGTGTATCGTCGACCAGTCCTTTTATAGTTCAAGGACTGGTCGTTACACAGTTAGTCTGGCCCAACATGTGGCCCTGGCGGTTACTAATGTTTAATACACAATTAATGAGCTTAATTGCCCTTAATAGAGTGGTAACGGGCCTAGACAATGTCGTTATTGGTATTAAGGGCCCTCCGATCGTGTGTCATTAAGACAGTATTAATGACACTTAACCGGGTCTTGAAGTCTTTGATTACCCCTTGAAGGTCCGAGCCGTTGGGGGTCCTCTAGTCGGCTTGTTGAAGATGAAGGTCCGGTGGTTGGACACGTGGCAGCTTCGGAGTTTACCGTATGGAACGGGTAGGTCCGGTGCTGTTGTACAGGTGTCAGGACCAGAGCTTTCCTCTGTCAGGGGTTTGGTCCAGAGGTGCCACACATGTATCTAGCCCAGAGCTTTCCCATGTGTGGGATTTAACTCCGGTTATAGGATACACGTGGCGGTACCGGAGCTAACCATAGATGGGAGGCATGTCCAGTCCCGTATGACGTGTGGGACCTTTGTAGGTCTTCAACTCAGACAGGTGAAGTCCCTTTGGTCTTTTTGTAGTCCGAAGGGGTATACAGTACGCAGGGTACCGACAGTGGCCCCCTGGGCCCACCTCCGGGAGAGACCTTTTGGAAGGAGTCGTTTTGCTGGAGGTGGGTCCATACTTCGATATTTGTGTTGTGTATTCAAGGATATTCGGATGTGCCGTTGGTAGTAGTTCGTAGTTAAACCACCGCCGCATGGCATATCCTGGATGCGGCAGGTGAGTTCTTAGCGTGCGGATCTCACGCAATTGAAGGTCGCCAGTTCCCGATACAAAAATCGTATCGGTTTTGCGCGTCTTGTCAGGCAGCCGCCTTCGGGTTTCCCACCTTTCATGATGACAACTGTTCACCTGGGCAAGGGCCTCGACTTGATCGTCGGGGTGGCCCCGGGCCCCCTTGTCATTGGCAGGGTGAAGTTTTTAACTTGTAACGTCGGCTTCTCTGCGGTTTCCATCCAAGCGTTGTGGGGGCTTACTTAAGAAGGAAAGCAGACACCGTTTGGGGGTTCTTTACGCCTTCATTCGATCTTGCGCTCGAACCTTCCCAATCTTTCACTTGCTTTTCGTCCCTAGCCCCGCTTGTGCTGCAATGGAGTTGGGTCTCCGCGAAAGCCGACTTAAGTCCGACGGCCACTTGAAGAAGGTCCGGGCCCTCATGGGGTGGTTCAGTGACTTCTTCAATCACCAGGCCCGCGCCGACAAGCTTCCGTTCGAGAGGGAGCACGTCGGAAAAATGGTGTACTTCTCCGCGTACGCCGTGGTGGGACTGATTCCACCTTTTTCTTATTTTCTCTTGATGCTGCTAGACTTCTATGGTCTGCAGATGTACCACCTCGGTCCCCACTCCATTCTTTTGGTGTCGGTCTTTGTCCACTTCTGTGAGATGTGGGTGGGTATTCCCCCCTGTGTCGAGCTCTTCCGCACCTTCTTCAACATCCACACCACCGGCAAGAGTGATGAGTACCTTAGCTTCTATTACTTTGTGAAGTGCAAGAAGTGCCCGCACAAGTACTTGCAGTCGTTCCCTTCTGGCAAGTGGGACGACTGGAAGAAAGATTGGATCGTCATCAGGGTAGAGGATCATGAGAGGCTGGAGTTGCCCGCACGCCTCCCCAATGTCGACACCGAAGCTTGGAGCGAAGTTCTGGTGTTGTCAGACGCCTTCAACCCTGCTCTGACCAGGATCCGCCAGTGCGTGGAAGGAGGGGTGACTCCTCAGGCAGTATTTTGCAATTTCCTGGCCAACAGGTGGGCTCCGCTAAAGAAGAGGGAGAAGCTTGCTTTGGCCCTCAACAGGGTGATGGACGATGACCGGATCAAAACCGGTTTGAAGTCCAACCTGAAAGGCGCAACCTTGGAGCTTCACCTCAAGAAGTTCCAGCACGGCATCGACGTCAAGGGTGACTACTTGTCTCCGCCGGCGGCTTTTCTCCCTCTCAACATGGAAGCAGAGTTCAGTAGGGAGCTCCGGCGTAAAATGCCGGTGCTTGATGACCTTGGTGTCATCGAGAGGCATTCGACCACTGGGTTGGTGATCTCTGGGGCTTCATAGGGTGGTCCTCCCTCTGTCCCGGAACAGAGAGTTGAAGTTTCGGGCAAGGGAAAAGAGTTAGCCGAGCCCTCGAGCCGGAAAAGGAAGCTGAAGCATTCTGATGGAAGGTCCGTCAGGCCTGCTCCTTCCCCAATGGCTCCTTCTCCCCGGAGGGGGAGGTCTTCAACGGCGGCATCCACTCCAGCATCAGCATCTCCTCGGGGTGCCAGTTCCGGCCGTATGGCTACAGTACCAGGACCAACTGAAGGCTCTGGGTCCGGAAGTTCTTTCCGATCGAGGGGGACCTCGACCAAAGCAGCGTCGACGGTTGCGGCGAGCTCTGGGGAACCTTCCGGAACAGATATGCCAGTGGCGCCTGGATCCAGTCCTGAGCGTCCGGAGAAGAGGTTCTGTGCTAACTGGTGCGGAAACCTTCCGAGGTAATTTTTATTTTTTACCTCAGTTAGTTTTTTTGTGTTGTAACTGTGTTTTGAGTTTCTTCGATCTTCATCTGCAGTGTCCCCAAGAAAAGGATTGAAGCTTCGGCTCCTGCGACAGCAACTGTTGCTATGGAGACGGAAGCTCCAGCTCCAATTCCAGTGCCGCCCCAACGGGTGGCTAAGGCTGCGACAGCTCCGGCGCCAGCTGTCATGGTCTTGGACCTTGAATCATCCCCAGAAGCTCCCGTGGTAGCGCCGGACCACGGTAATGAAGATGTACCATCGGTGCCTGTCCTGGAGCTTGAAGCTCCGGGTTTGGACGCTGATATGGTGGACGCTCCGGTCTCAGAACCGGAGATGTCTGTGATTCCAGCCCTAGAGCCGAATGTTGTCGAAGCCCCGACGGTGGAGCTGGTGGTTGATGATGCCTCAGCGGTAGAGCTGGTGGTTGATGAAGCTCCGACACCTAAGCCAGTTATCGAAGAAGTTCTGGTGGTAGAGCTGGTTGCTGCAGAAGTTCCAGCGGTAGAGCCGGTGGTCGGAGAGGTTCCGGCGCCTGAACCAATCACTGCAGAGGTGCCGGTGCCCGAGCCTATGATGGTCGAAGCGTCAGCGCCTGGGCCGATGGTGGAGGAGGCGCCAGCGTCGGAGCTGGAAATGGCTTCTGCTCCGACCAAACCTTCAACACCTGCCCTGGAGGTGGTGATCCCGGAGGTGCCCGCGCCCGAGCCAGGGTGCCGAGATGAAGTTGTTGGCCCCTCGCTTGAGGGGCCAGCTGTTGACGACCAGGCGGCGGGGCCTTCGGAGCCAACTCCGGAGGTTGAAGCTTTTGTAGCAGGACCTTCCTCGACGGCAGTCAAGGCTATTCTGGAGGGCGGCCCTGTGCGGCGGAAGCTCAAGGGACCGCTCTTGTAGAGTGGGAGCCAATTTTTATCACAGAGAATCCACTAGAACTGGAGGAGATGACCGAGACGGGTTCGGACCCGATCTTTCTGTCGTTGTCTATTGACAATGTCTACTCCAGTCTTCGCCAGGTTCAGCTGGCTTTTTACCACGACAGCAAGGCTCTCGAGGAGGAGCGTCAAACTCTTAGGAGGTGGCACAACTGGCTCCAATTTGAGACCAAGCTGGTGCAGTCGAGGCTGGCTGAAGACAAAGAGTGGGTGAGGAGGGAGAAGATCCGCCTGGAGTACTGGGGTAAGCTGCTGGATGAGAGGGAAAGCATGACGCGATCCCTTGACAACCAGTCCCGGGCCATCTATGAGCAGGCCAAGGCTGCTAATAGCGCAGCGGATGATCGCTAAGAGAGGCTCGACGCCATCCACACTAGTCTCGTTAAGCGTCGGGAGGCTCTTGAGGAGCGGGAGAGAAAGCTCGAGGATGAAGAGCAAAAACTTCTGGAGCTGCGAGACGACGTTGTGAAGAGGGAATAAGAGCTTACTCAGAGGCTAACTCTGGGTGACAAGAGTCTCGAGGAGCGCACCAAGAAATTGGACAAGCGCTGCGAGAGAGAGGAGAAGAAGGCCTGGCAGCAAGGACAAGAACTCCATAGGAGGGAAACTGATGTTGCTACCAGGGAGAAGAAGGTGCGGGGCCGAGAGAAGAACCTGGTTAACCGCCAGAACGAGATCCACCTCCGGGAGGAAGAGCTCAGTAAACTCGAAAGGCAGGTTGCTAAAAAGATTCAGCAGAACGCCAAAGAGGTGGAGCGTCTTGCTTGAAATAACTCGGAGCTTGCGGCAGCCAAGAGATCCTTGGAGGAGATGCGAAGCGGCAAGGTTGCAGAGTCCCAACAAGTTTGGGACTTCCTGGGCAAAGCCAAGGACGCGCTGACGCCAATGGGTTTTAGTCCCGTGCGTCCGGATGATCCGGAACCGGAGCTAGACCAGGCGTTGCAGGCGCTGAGTTCGGCAGGCAACAAGCTCACCAAGATGGGTGATGTCATTGCGGACCAGCTGGAAACTGAGGAGCAATCCCTGGCCAAGAGCGTCGCAGAATTTATTCTGTCGTGCTACACAAGTCGGGACCCCCAATTCCCCCTGGACCCGGTGCTTCAAGGCCCCATCGTCGAAGAGGAAGAAGCTGCCCAGGCCAGTGTTTCTGAGGTTGCCCAGAAGGTCGCCTCATTCTTTCGTAGGGTCTAGGACCATCTCTTTGTAGCTCCCGCTTGTATTCTCTCTTCTTCTTCTCCAATTTTGTAATATCTTGTCTCCAGATGAATGAAATCCAAGTTTTTTATGAATTTCATTTTTTGTCTTCAACACTTTTGTCCTACTTGGCCCCCTGGTAGATGTACACAATTTGATTGTGAACATGTACCAAGAGGATGTAACAGTTGTTGAAAACTCGCGTGCTTCAGACTTGTAGAGCATAGGTCCGAAGTCTTTGGTAGTGAAGACTCCCTGAGGTTGTCGGAGCTTAAGGGCTCCGGCCTTGACCATCATCGGAGGTTGGTTGCTCCAGCGGTGGTCTCCATCAACACGTACTGTTGACAGTTAGTCCTCTAGAGTCTTCCCACCATCTTTTGTTCATTTTGACGGCTAGTCCCATGGTTTTACCAGAACTGAGTAGCTCCAGCAATGCTTGCTATCAATGATTAAAACATTGACTACAAGCCTTCTAGGGAATGTCGGAGCTTTAGTAGCTCAGGCTGAATTCATCATCATCATGAGATCTTTATTTTTCCTGCACACTGAAGTCAAGAAAAATAGTAAAATTCGTTTCCTATCTATAACCCAGTTGCGACTTATTATTCTCGTAAGAAATTTTTAGGCCAAGCATAACTCTTCATACAATCAAGTGCACCAAGTTGTTTTCTCCAGGTCCAATTGTTTTCAGGACCCGTCTTACTTCGGCCTGCCGGGGTGTAGGTAGAGTGGCGTACTTAGGGTGCAGGACCAGGCTAAGTCGATAGCACACTCCGGACCTAGATTGGCTGGCGGCATTCAGGCAAGTGAGCCATTCAACAACGTGAAAACTCGAAGGAATTAACAATGCGACTCGAGTTGTACATGAATTAGTTGATCTAGAAAATTCTTGAGAATCGCACAACTTTGTTATAGACAAGAAAGAGAAAAATAAAAAATAATGAGCTTGTACAAAGTAAATGCACGTGGAGTCTGTTTTCACATAAAGATGTCTTTCATTATAGATCCGGGGTACAAGGGAAACAAGTACACCCTTAGGGTACGGAACTAGGCTAAGTGTGTTTTGTTCCTTGTTTGACCCAAGGTAGCTAGCTACACTTTTAGTTCTGAGACTGTGACAAGTATTGCCTGAACTCTGCGGACCTTCCGGAGAAGGTCCAGCTGTTCTCCCGGAGGAGCTACCCGACTCTGTACAATGACTCTATAACATACATCACATGTAACTACAGACTCACCTCTGTGATATTAAGCGTAAAACTTAGCGAGATGCTCAATGTTCCAAGGATTAGGGAGAGGTGTCCCATCCTCGGTTGCCAAGCGAACGCATCCGGGATGGGATACATTAATCACTCGGAAGGGTCCTTCCCAGCTGGGGGAGAGTTTCTTTAACCCTTCTCTGGACTGTATTCTCCGTAGCACCAGATTGCCTTCCTCGAGCTGTCAGTTGTGAACATTCCTTTGGTGATAGCGCCGGAGAGCTTGGCGGTATCGGGCATTCCGAACAGCTGCTCGGCACCTTCCCTCTTCAAGGACGCCAAGGTCTTCACGCCGGAGCTGGTCCTGCGTGGCATCACCGAAGGTTCGGACCCAGAGCGACCCCAATGTGATATCTGGATGAAGTACTGCTTCAGCTCCATACACCAGGAAGAAGGGTGTCTCTCTAGTTGACCGGTTTGGAGTTGTCCTGTTGGCCCATAGAGTAGGCGGAAGCTCTTCAATCCAGTTGGCTCCATGTTTTTTCAGACGCTCATATGTGCGCGTCGTAAGTCCTTATAGGATTTCTGCATTTGCTCTCTCAGCTTGTCCATTGCTTGTCGGGTGAGCTACGAAAGCGTAGCTCACTTGAATGCCGAGGTCTTCGCAATATCCTTGGAATGCAGAGCTTGTAAATTGGGTCCCATTATCAGTTATGATTTTGTTTGGGACTCCAAATCTGCATACGATGGACTGTAAGAAGTTGATAGCTGATTGCTTGTTTATTGTCACAACTGGAGTTGCTTCCGTCCATTTGGTGAATTTGTCAATGGCGACATACAGGAACTTGTAACCTCTGACGGCTCTTGGGAAGGGTCCCAAGATATCCATCCCCCACACAGCAAAAGGCCATGTAGGAGGTATCATTTGTAGAGGTTGGGCCGGTGTGTGAATTTGTTTTTCATGAAACTGGCATGCTTTACATTTCTTCACCAGCTCAGTTGCATCCTGGAGCGCTGTAGGCCAGTAAAAGCCATGCCGAAAGGCTTTACCAACCAGCGTGCGGGAAGACGCGTGGTTCCCACACTCGCCTCCATGGATTTCTGAGAGGAGCTCGCAACCTTCTTCCCTTGTAATGCACCGCATTAGGACGCCGTTGGCACCGCGCCGGTAGAGATCCCCTTCTACCAACGTGTATCTTTTGGCCAATATGACTATCCGGTCAGCGGATACATCATCTTCAGGAAGGAAATTGTCTTTCAAGTAGCTCCGGATCTTCGAGATCCATGCATTGGAGCTAGCTTGAACATTTGAGTCTTGCGTGCTGGGTTGCTTGGAGCTTCCGGCAGCACCTACGACCCTTGATTGCTGCCATGGTAACAGAGCCATCGGGACCGCCAACTTTGGGATGCTGGTCTCGCCCCCTTCGCTCAGCTCGGCAGGCTGAGCTGTCGATTTAGACAACCTCCGGACGAAGGTTCCGTCAGGAGCCGGAGCTCTGGTTGATGCTTTCGTCGAGAGTTCGTCAGCTTCAGCTTTATGGAGACGCTGTACATGGTGGAGGTCCAGGACTTCGAAGTCCTTCTGAAGCCTCTCGACTTCAAGGAGATAAGCAGCTAGTTGAGGATTGTTACAGGAGCATTCGCCCTTCACCTGTTTAATGATGAGCTGCGAATCTCCCTTGACAAACAGCTGCTTGACACCATATGATAATGCCACCTTTAGTCCGTAAATGAGTGATTCATACTCTGCCATGTTGTTGGTTGCCTTGAAGTCAAGGTGCACCATGTATTTAACCTTCTCCCCGGTCGGAGCGAGGAGAAGGACTCCAGCTCCTGCCCCCTACTTCTGCATGGAGCCGTCGAAGTAGAGAGTCCAGTGAGGCTCAGTGAAGACCAGAGCCTTGAGTTTCGGCTTCTGCTCACTGGGGCCCCCAGGGTTTGATGGAGAGGGGGTCCATTCCGCCACAAAGTCCGCCAATGCTTGACTTTTGATTGCATGTCTTGGGACGAATTCAAGGTCAAACTCGGCCAATTCCACTGCCCACTTTGCAATGTTCCCAGTGGAGTTGGGATTATGCAAAATCGCTCGCAGTGGATATGAAGTAACCACTAAAATCTTGTGAGCTTGGAAATAGTGTCGGAGCTTCCTGGAAGCAATAAGAACTGCATATAGAAGTTTATGTACTTCCAGGTACCGAGTTTTGGCGTTGTGGAGTACTTCACTGATGAAGTACACTGGGCGTTGGACTGTTCGGACCCTCCCGGAGGGGCCCGGAGCTTCCTCCTCATCGACCCGGACCCTCTCAGAGGGATCCGGACCTTCTTCGAGTCTCATCGGGTCCTTGTTGGAGGAACCCGAAACTTCTTCAGGAGTGACCTGGACCCTCCCAGGGGGATCCGGCTCTTCTTGCTCAACAAGAGTAACTCCTTGTTGATTCGATTCTGGGGGTTGGGACCCAGACTCACCTTCAGGGACCCCCTGACTCTCCCGGAGGGGTCTAGATTCCTGAACTTGTAACAGTTCTGGTCTCTCCGCAACCAGGACCATGCTGACAACTTCGTCAGTTGTCGAAATGTAAAGCAGTAAAGGCTCACCAAGGTTTGGAGCTACCAAGGTTGGTAGAGTGGTGAGGAGCTGCTTCAGCTCCTGGAACGCCTTTTCTGCTTCTTCAGACCATTGGAATGGTCCGGATTTCCTCAATAGCTTGAAGAAGGGTAGTGCTCGTTCTGCCAGTCTTGAGATGAACCGGCTGAGGGCAGCCAGACATCCAGTCAGCTTCTGGACATCCTTGATGCGGGCTGGTGGTCACATATCTTCAATGGCTCTAATTTTCGCTGGATTTGCCTCTATACCTCGGTGGTTTACCAGGAAACCAAGAAGCTTTCCGGAGCTAACCCCAAAGACACACTTGTCCGGGTTCAGCTTTGTGCGAGTGACTCGCAACTTGTCGAAGATAGCTTGCAAGGTGTCAAGAAACGACTCCTTGTCCTTAATCTTGATGACGATGTCATCGACATACACTTCCACTACGTCTCTGATGAGTTCTCCAAAGGTTTTGTACATAGCACGTACAAATGTTGAAGCTGCATTCTTGAGACCAAATGGCATGGCAGTATAACAATAGGATCCATCTACTGTGATGAAAGAAGTATGCTATTCATCTTCCCTAGACATTCTGATTTGATGGTACCCAGAATATGCGGCTAGGAAACACAGTAATTCACACCCGGAGGTGGAATCCACTATCTAATCTATTCTAGGTAGTGGGAATGGATCTTTTGGACATGCCTTATTCAGTGTTGTGTAGTCGATACACATCCGAAGCTTCCCTCCGGCCTTGGGTACAACGACCGGGTTTGCCAGCCATTTTGGGTGGAAGACTTCTCGGATGAATCCAGCTTCGAGCAACTTCTTCACTTCTTGTCGTATGAAGTTTTGTCGCTCTACTGATTACTTCTGAGGCTTCTGGTGTACAAGCCAAGCGTCAGGATAGATCTTCAGATTATGCTCGATCACTTCCCTAGGGATCCCAGGCATTTATGATGGTTGCCAGGCAAACACGTCAACATTAGCCCAGAGGAAAGTGATGAGCGCGAGTTCCTATTTTTCATTCAGACCTCCCGATATACGGGTGGTCTGAGCGGCTTCGGAACTGATTTGGACGACTTTGATGGGAATGTCGGTGTCGCCGCTTGGTTGCACACGAGGTGCAGAGGTTGAGCCTCGATGATGAATGCTCGGGGGTTTCGGAGCTTGCTGCTGTCTGGACTCTTCCTCCTGCGCTATAGCAAGCGCATGAAGTTCTTCTAGTGAAGTTACCCCAGCAGTGCGGTCTCCACGGATCTGGAGAACACCAGCTGGTGTTGGCATTTTCAGTACCAAGTAGCCATAATGAGCAGCAGCCATGAACTTGTACAAGGCTGACCTGCCCAGAATGGCGTTGAAAGGTAAGTTGATCTGAGCAACGTCAAAGACCAACTTCTCAGTGCGATAGTTCTCCCGAGTCCCGAAGGTTACGGGGAGAGTAATGGCACCAAGTGGGGTTATGGCCTCCGGACCTACTCCGGAGAAAGGTTGGGAGGGGCGAAGGTCCGAAGGTCGGAGCTGAAGCTTGACGAAAGCTTCGAAACATATGAGGTTCAGCCCCGAACCTCCGTCCACCATTACATGGTGGAGTTGGACTTTGTTGATGGTCGGAAATACCATCAATGGGAGTTGACCAGCTCCGATCATATTCCGAGGGCAGTCTGACGCGTCGAAAGTGATGGCAGTATCCATCCACTTCTGGTGCGGCTCCGCCCTTGCGGTGGGAGCCACTGAAGCCATGTCTCGCTGCATGGTTTTGAGGACACGACGGGAGGTGATGTCCCACGATCCACCAAAAATGGTGTTCATGGTTTTCCGACGTTCATTGTCAAAGACGTCGGAGTCGTCGTCGACGGAAGTGTAAACAACTTTCAAGACCTTTTTAGGGTCCTGAAAGCCTAATTCTTCTTCAGCCAGAGCTTCGTCGACTTTCTGTTTTCCTTCCCTTTGTCGGAAAGGAACTTCTTCCTGGCACTTGCTGTAGCACTCGGCAAGGTTCTGGACCTCTCGGCAGTCTTCCAAGTTGTGGATGTTCGACTTATGAATAGGACACCACATTTTGGGGTTGCCACCATCTTCAGATGAAGGTCGAGGTCGTTTCTCGGGGCGAGGCCCCCGGCCACCAGGGAGCTGCAGCAGCTGCAGCAGTAGGTGTGCCAGCTGACGGCTTTTTCTTGCTGTTGGACTTTTTCTTCTTTTTGCCACTCCCGGAGGTAGTGGCTTCATCCTTGGAGGATTTTTTGTTATCCTCCTGAGGTGGTTTGGAGTGCATTTCACGACCCTCCACAGCTTTAGCACACTTGTCTGCCAAGCTAAAGAGCTCCGTGACGCTGGTGATCTCCTTGATCGCCAGCTTCTCCAGCATCTTCTTGTCTCATGCGCCCTGTCTAAATGTCACAATAATAGAGGCGCTAGAAATGGAAGGAATAGTGTTTCGTACCTGGGAGAACCTCTGGATGAAGGAACGCAAAGATTCTCCCCCCTTCTGCGTTACAGCAAAAAGGTCCAGTTCGGTGCCTGGTCGGGTGTATGAACTCCCGAAATTGGCGGTGAACTGTTGGCACAATTCCGACCAACTATTGACGGAGTTGGGCGGGAGGCTCATGAACCAGGACCTGGCGGTCCCAGTTAAAGCCACGGGGAAGTAGTTGGCCATTATGGCCTCGTTACCTCCGGCTGCAAGGATTGCAGTGGAGTAAATCTGGAGAAACTCAGCGGGATTGACAGTCCCATCAAATTTCTCCGGAAGGTGAGGCCGGAACTTTTGTGGCCATCTGACCATGCGCAAGTGCATGGCCAGGGCAGAACAGCCTCCTCCTACTCCCTCGGGAGCAGGACTGTCTCGAGCCTCTCGCCTTTCGCGAGCACGCTCGATATGGATGCGGCCGTCTTGCTAACAGTAACGGCGATCAAGCTCCACCCGAAGGTCGTGAGTTGAAAGCCTTGTTACTGTATGGGTGCATCGCGCCCCGGCAGACAGCGACGTCGCTTGTTGAGATGCAACATGCCTCCTATTTTGGGAAGCGTGCGGACAAAGTCTGCCCGACAAATTCCGATGCTGCGATGGGGCCCGCCCCAAGGGGGGAGGACCTTGATTGCTGATGTGATCGACTGCTGCTGCAACCAAATGTTCCACGTCAGCCCTCCACTGCTCCATTGCCCCCTCGGATGCACCCAGAGGTGGTGGGCGTTGGAGGAGAGCACGTGCTGCATGGAGCGCGTGTTCAGGATTGTTGTTATTCGCTGACGTTGTGACCGACGCAGATGCTTCATCCGTTGTCTAGCCTGATTTGCTGGTGCAGACGGTGGCGGTGGAGGCATGACCCCCGTTGGAGCTGTGGCACCTGTTGGTTGTTGCATGTTGGAGGGATTGCCTTCGGCAGGTTACGCGGCGGGATTGCGGTTGGACGATCCAGCAGCTGAGTTCACCATTCTTGAAATCTCGGGCATGGGCCCCTACCTGGCGCGCCAACTGTCGGAGTGTTTTTCCGGCAATTCTCCCGATACTACCGTTGGTAGCTCAAGGAGTATGTAGTTCAGTATTGGGTGCACAAAGATTCCAAAGAATATGGCAAATGGACACGAGGATTTACGTGGTTCGGCCGCCTGAGCGTAATACCCCACTCCACGGGGTGTGTAGGTGTTGTATTGAGCGTCTAAGAGACAGTATGTGTGTCTGAGGGTGTTTGAGAGTCTAAGTGCCCCCGTGTATCGTCGACCAGTCCTTTTATAGTTCAAGGACTGGTCGTTACACAGTTAGCCTGGACCGACATGTGGCCCTGGCGGTTACTAATGTTTAATACACAATTAATGAGCTTAATTGCCCTTAATAGAGTGGTAACGGGCCTAGACAATACCGTTACTGGTATTAAGGGCCCTCCGACCGTGTGTCATTAAGACAGTATTAGTGACACTTAACCGGGTCTTGAAATCTTTGATTACCCCTTGAAGGTCCGAGCCGTTGGGGGTCCTCCAGTTGGCTTGTTGAAGATGAAGGTCTGGTGGTTGGACACGTGGCAGCTTCGGAGTTTACCGTATGGAACGGGTAGGTCCGGTGCTGTTGTACACGTGTGAGGACCGGAGCTTCCCTCTGTCGGGGGTTAGGTCCGGAGGTGCCGCACAGGTATCTGGCCCAGAGCTTTCCAATGTGTGGGATTTAACTCCGGTTATAGGATACACGTGGCGGTACCGGAGCTAACCATAGATGGGATGCATGTCCAGTCCCGTATGACGTGTGGGACCTTCGCAGGTCTTCAACTCATATAGGTGAAGTCCCTTTGGTCTTTTTGTAGTCCCACGGGGTATACGGTAGGCAGGGTACCGACAGTCGGCTTTCGCCCACAGCAACAACAAGGGCTGATTCCACGTGCACCTCTACCTCCACAGCATGCACCGGGATTCCGTCCTCTATTCCGTGCCAGTCAGACCCCATACACCTGTTATACGTGTGGACGTACAGGGCACTTCGCTAAGGACTGCCCGCAGAGCGGAGGACAGTCATCGTACCAGGGGACAAACCAGCCTCGCAACCAGCCCAAGAAGCTAGCCACCAGAACCGGCAACGTCCACCACCTCGCCATCGAGGATGTTCCGGAAGGCGCACCCGTACTCACGGGTAAGTTCTCTCTCATTGGTCATCCCGTAGTCATCCTTTTTGACTCTGGTGCTTCTCGCAACTTTATTAGCATGTCTTATGTCAACTGTAACACCCTGATTTTCGAGTTTCGGCAATTTAAAAATTTAAATGGGAATTTAGGATTAATAATGGGGGGAAATTGTTTTTTATAAATAAAAATGTAAAATATATGCATCTCATATTGCATTTTGCAGTTTGCATTCATCCTCATGTATTGAAAATTTATTACTAAAATAAATAAGCTAAAAGAAATTTATTTACCAGAGTAAGTACATTAAAATAAATTAAACTAGCATAACGAATATGGAAGAAAAGGAATAAAAGAAAAGAAAAAGAACTAAATCGTCTATGCACATGCATTCATATTTAGATATAAACTGAGTAACTAGATCTATTAAAATCAAGATAGAAATTTTATACAATAGAAAAGTAATTAGAAAAGAAAATTATAGGAGAGGATAAATAATAATAAATAGAAGAGAAATAAACAATGAAAAAAGTGTAAACAAATAATATAAATAATAAAGAAGAGAAATAAACAAATAAATAATAAAAAAATAACTAAAAAATATAACAGTAAGTAAAAAAATAAGTATATAAAAAAAGAGAAATATAAATAATAAAAAAATAAAGAAAAAAATAAATCGAAAATAGAAATAAATAAAGAAAAAAACTAATCATGGTCGTGCGTGCCTGACCGCATCCGCACGTGGATGCTGGCCAGCACTGTGCTGCACCAAATAAAAGAAAAAATAATTATAAAATGGGGAATATAAAAAAAGGAACTTTCTGGAAGTTGTCAGAACCTTCTGGAAGTTTCTGGAATTTTTCAGAAGTTTTTGGGACCTTCTGGATGTTTCTAGAACCTTCTAGATGTCTTTAGAATTTTCTGGAATTTTTTGGAACCTTTCAGATGTTTTTGGAACATTCTAGAATCCTCTGGAAGAATCTTCTAGAACCTTCTGGGTGCATCTTCTAGAACCATCTCGGGAATGTTCTAGAACCTTCCGGACGAAACTCCCATGTATCACGGGACTGAAGTCCCGATCAGGGGACGGCATAGGAATAAAAAAAAAAAGAGAACAAAAAAAAAGAAAAAAAAAGAAAGCAGCCGCAGGGCCAGCGGCCAGGCCAGCCCCGCGCCGCGGTCAACGCATGCCTGCGTGCTGCGTTGGGCCCGAGGCCGAGTCGGCCGCGTCCAGGCGCCCAGCGCCGGCCCTAGGGATGCCGTCCCGCCTATAAAAGCACCGTAAGCTCCTAATTTTTACATCTACGGAAGAGATTTTCAAGGTACAGAAACCCTAGCCGCCTGGCTATAAAAAAGACCGTAGCCTCGTGTTTCCCGACGCCGGAAGAACAGCGCCGCCACAAGAAGAAAAGCCCCAGAGGGCTGCGCCACCAGAGAGAAGAAAAGGGGAGAAAAAAAAAGAGGAGGAAGAGGAAGAAAAAGAGGAAGGCGCCATCGTCATCGCATCGCCGTCGTCGTGCCGCCAGAGAACGCATCTACTTCGTCTACGCATCGTCCCCATCCCGCGATCATCGAAGCCATCGCATCTACGGTAGGCCATGTTCCCGATGCAAATTTTAGCGACCATATCGAATCTAATAGATGTAAATTGATCGTAGTTGCATCGTATTTTTATTTTCAGCAGCATTGATTCCCGCTAAAACCCCCGTAAACTCATATGAACACGTATGAACTCGTCGCATCTAATTAATAAACAACCATAGTAAATTAATAATTGATCTTTGCATGCATGCATATCATCGCATGTTGATTAATGTGTGTGCATCATGTTGATTGTATATGTTCTCTTGTATGTATGATCACGCGTAGAGGAACATGCTCAAGAGGCCGCATACGAGGATTTCCAAAATCAAGACTTTGAAGAGCTTGAGCAACCCCATCCGTCGGAGCAAGGCAAGTGTCCTTGAAGCATATTGATCCCGTTTTATTAAATGTTTTGTAAATTTATGGGAATCCTATGGTAGGAAGTTTACTAGTTTTGTTTGACCACCCTTGTCACCTGGAATTTATGGTAGAGAGTCGGGAAGGGTTTTTACCTTTTTGCTTCGCTTAATTAATTGGGATGGCAAACAACACTACACAATTAATTATGCATCAATGATATTATGGTTAATGTGAACTGGTCAATACGATGGGTGATCTAAGCAAGCCTGGTATGTGGATGGGTTGGATGATATGGTGGTTGCTTGCTTTAGATCTAAGGACCGGTTCATGCGAGAATATGCCAAGTCAACAGTGCCACCACAAGGCCAAGTATGGGTGCGGCGTAGCTGAATAATTAGGAGCGCTGCTAGTATTGTATGGACCATTGGATGGTGCGGGGAATGGGAGTCGAGGAGGACTGCCCTGGGATCCGCATGGCACACGAGGGGGCCCGTGGGTGGGAGAATGGAGATTCAAGCCTGCCGGTGAAACCTTAGTGGGCCCGTACATACTAGTAGTCCCTTTTGAAAGGCTATTTTGTGATCTCTTGGCCACACACCTATGGAAGTGTGAGATGGCATAATAGAGGTTTCTTAGTCATCGAAAGGTGATGAAATCACGAACGTGTGGGTAAAGTGATACAACCTCTGCAGAGTGTTTAAAAACTATCATGATAGTCGTGCTCCCGGTTATGAGCGCCTGGATGACCTACATGATTAGAGTTGGAATTGGGATTTGGGATGGTTATGGTTCGGTAATGGTTATAGTTGGTTTATGGTTATGGGTTGGTAATGGTTATGGTTTAGGGATTATGGTCATGGATATGAATTTGAGTTATGGTAATTGGACATGGATAATGGTGATGTTGGCAATAATTGGATATGGTTTATATTATGTTAATATGATGGTTATGATGGGATTGTTTCACATAGACATAGTATAATGCTTTTCAAATGTTTTACTGTACTTTTCAGCACTTAGCCATTATAACATTCGTCATTTGAATTAGCCACATGTCAAACTTTCCACACTTGCTGAGTACGACATGTACTCACCCTTGCAATCCCCCCCAACAGCTACTGGAGACAATTGGGAGTACCTTGAGGATCACGTGGAGTACTAGGTTGCGTACCGTCGTCAATTGCCTGTGGATTGGAGTCGTGCTGTTTAGTTTATTTTCCGCTGCATTATTTAGAGTTTTATCATTCGTGAACTATTGGATTATTGTAATAAAGTACTTATTTATTAGTTAAGACGTGGTTAAATTATGTATATCGTTTGTGATGCAACCGTATATGTGTGATGAACTTCCTGGGCACACATATGCGTTATGCTTGGTTCATATTCGGAACCGGGTGTCACATCAATCAATATCAGTTGCCTATCATTTCCACAAAAACCCCATACATGATTTGTTCCCTGGGTGGTAAAGTAGTAGCAGACAAGATGGTCCATAGGGTACCTCTTAATCTGGGTGGGAACATATACCCTATCTCTCTCATTATACTAGAGCATCAGAAGTTAGATGTCATCTTAGGGATGGCATGGTTGCAATACAACTGTGCTATTATTGACATCGTTCCTCGGAGGATATATCTAAATTCTCTGGTCCACTCTCCCCAAACTCTCACTCTTGAGAGTAATATCCACGTGACTCTACTTATAACACCGAGGCCTGTAAACTCGAAGACATTCCAGTAGTATGTGAGTATCCGAGCGTTTTCCCGAAGATCTTTCTAGCATGACACCAGAAAGAGATGTCGAGTTTAAGATTGAACTTGTATTGGAAACGGTGCTGATCTCGAGAAAGCCATATAAGATGGCACCTAAGGAACTTGCAGAATTGAAAGAGCAGCTGAAGGAACTTTTGGACAAGGGTTTCATTCGTCCAAGTTCATCACCTTGGGGTTGTTCTGCATTGTTCGTGGAAAAGAAGGATAAAACATTGAGACTATGTGTGGACTATCGTCCACTCAACGCTGTCACGATCAAGAACAAATATCCACTACCCCGTATCGATATTCTGTTCGATCAATTGGTGGGTGCTCGGGTATTTTCAAAGATAAAACAAGTACTCAAATGGGAGTCTCCTAAGTTTGTGCACGAAGTTTGAAGTTTCCTGGGTTTAGCAGAATATTACCGGAGGTTCATCCCAAGCTTTTCCAAGATAGCTAAACCAATGACGGAACTTATGAAGAATGGAAAGAAATATGCATGGACAAAGGAATGTGAGGAAGGTTTTCAAGCATTAGTGAAACACCTCACAACAGCGCCATATATGCACCCCTCCGGTCGAAGTGGACGCACACCCACGTGCTCTCCTCTGTTTTTCCTCTTGCACCACTGCACCGCATCGCCACCGCAGTTCTTGACGCACCAGCCAAACGACGCAAGGATTCGGGGTGCTCCCAACAGCAAAAGGTGGCTTAACTAGTTGCTCTTCCTTCTCATCCAGTCCTTTGCATGATTCTCTGCTTATATGTGTGGTATTTCGAAGTTTCCTCAAAGGTCGTGGGTGAAGCCGCTAGGGAACCTTCTGTTCCATGAGGACAAGCCACTACAAGCATGTTCCCATCTCCTTCCTTGAAGAAATAAGGCGCGCAAAGGTACCAAGATGCTTCTTGTGAAGTTTCAGCCACTATCGTGCTTCCTAGCTTCCTTATATCGAGTTTCCCCAAAATCAGTTCATATCGAGATCACTAGATCACCGGTTTAATTCCGTTTCTACGTGCGATGATTTGTCAATCCAATAAGGTATTATCTCCTAGATCTCTCGGTGCATCACCTCACCAAAAACGAAGGGAAGTCATCGAGAGACGGTGGCGGATTTTGAGTTTTCATGGCTGCCAACGAAAACTCATCGGCACACCGTCGAACTCAGCTTTGCCGGCGATTTCACTCCATTCTAATGCACAAATCATCATCCTGGTGCTCCCAGGAACATTCCCGACCTTTTCCCGAGCCTATTACGCTATTTCCGAGCGTTTCCACAATAGCTGAAACCCTAGCTCTGCCGCCACCGTCGCACCGCCGTCTCCGGCCATCGCCGACTCGATTGGACCCCACCATCAGCTTGCGCGGTCGATTTTACGGTTGAGCGGTCAAGGCGAGGCCGGAAGGAGGTTGACGCAACCTAGTCCGACGAAGCGCCGCCGCGTCGGGAGGTAGACAAAGGGTGCGGGTCCCACCTGTCAACGATGTCCCTCTCGCGCGGGATCAGCAGTGAACGCGGATCTGGTGCGGCTGCGCGGGTTAACCCCGTGGCTCCCGGTGTGGCTCAGCACTGATTGGCCCGATTCAAATGAAGTGGGACCGGCCCCTTTATTTGGAATTTCCAATAAGAAAAATAAATCCAGATTTCAATTCAAACTTGGAAATTCATAACTTCCAGTAGAATCGTCCAAAAATTTCCAAACAATTTTTTTAGAACCAGCATGAAGAATAATTTACTGGGGTGCACTTGTATTTGTATGAAAATCCATATAAATTTATCCATAATTCAGATAAGCAAAATGCTTAAAGAATTCATTCCTACAGTTCTGTTAATTGGAAAATTCCCAATTTTGGTCAGAACACTATTATTGATACCCTTGATCTCCAGTAAAAATTTCAAGTTCATTGGACTTCAATTACTAGGTTGATCAATAGTACAAATCTCTATGTAGTTATAAATTGAGAAAATATGGAAAATCAATTTTCAGAAATTTTCCCAAACTTGAAAAATCAGTTTCTCCCTGTAGGAGGCTGAGAAAATTGTAAAATAAATTTTCCTAGAACCAGTGAGACCCCCTCTACATGTTACAACCACTGATAGCCATGATAGGTCTCCAAAATTTCAACCAAAAATTAGGGAAAGTTATTGCTTACCCTGATTTTTAAGGAACAATAAACTTCCTTGATCATCTTCTGTTCTTTGCAAGAGTATTCACTATAGTCACTAATGTCTACCATAAAAGTCCCAAAGCAATTTAAGATCATTATATTTTGATCCTAAGATATTAGCTTATGACTTTAAACATATTGATTATTTTCAAAGTCATTCATACATAGTATATGCATATCGTGTAGTAGCCGAAATCGAGGAGCAGCCGGAAGCTTTGGAAGTCCAGCTGCCAGAAACTAACGTAGACTCATACTCGCATTCAGGCAAGCCACAGTTTGCATTTAAGTTCCTTACAGTGTATTTGCAGTTTTCATTTCACCTTACGTCTTCAGATGATTGTGCATTACATTTAAGGTGTTTGACATCCACTTGCATGGCCCACAAATCCAATGGAGTCTTGGGTAGGTCTACAGCCCGTTGAGTAGAAATTGATATGCTTATGCTCATAGGAATTCGGTAGAAGTCGAGTAGTTGGAATCTACTCGCGAGATAGGAATTTCATCACACGGGATGAATTGGATCAAGAAATGGTTTATGAATATGAAATTAAGACCGAGCAGCGGGTAGGATGCAATGAGACGTGGTCTCACGTGCGTAGCCCTGCTTGTGTCGATAGAGGACCGTTTCATGTGCGTCCCTGCTGGAAAAGCTTGAATTGTACCGGCGACATACTGGAGAAATGGGCTCTAGTAAACCGACGTAGCTTGATACTAGTTTGTAGAGGCATTCCGTTCTGTTTTATAGGCGTGGGTTGAGGGCAGCAAGGTGTAAATTAGCTGGTGGGCACGTCAGGGTACGCCCCACGCTGTGACCTGCTCGTGATGGATCGACCAGTTCGACATTTGAGTGTTTAGTGAAAGATGGCCATATACGACTAGTACTGAAGTGTTATGTAGGTACTGTTGTAAGTACTCACTGACATTTCTGAAAGTGCGTATGTGTCGTGTTGTTCCGGGTATGTCCTGATTGCAATCACCGTCCCTCGCGGTAATAGAGTACCACTTGTTCACTGCGCTGTGACGTAGTAAATACTGAAGAAGTAAGGAGAATATGATGTATGGAAATACAATTGCTTTGACAACCTTGTCTGGCTTAGAGATAGTACAATTAAAAGTTTACAGTTTCCCCATACTTTACCTGTAATAGCATTATGTGCTTTGTGCATGTCATATCATCGGCAAAGCGTTTCTTGTTTGATTGTGAATTCTATGATGTGACGTGCCTGAAGAATGTCAGGTGCTACTTAAAATGTGAATATAAGGATCCACTTATAGGCGAGTCCTTTATGCTATTCCTTACCTATGTTTAGTATTCACCCCTGCATATGTCTAGTGAGACGGGTCAGTCTTGCTGAGACTTATGCTCACGTTTGCAGTTAACAAGTTTTTGCAGATTATACGACTAATGACGGGTTTGATGACGAGGTTGCACCCCCTCCAGGGTTTATAGCCGAGTGGAAACCCTGCACGCCGCCGTAAATTGGGTGTTGCTAGTGCGAAGTATTCAGGACATGGATGACTTTGCTTTTGCATAGCTAGTGCCGAGAGCGTAGCTATGATGTATAGTTCTCTTTCCTTTCGTTAGTATTATAAAACTTCCGCTGTGTTTTTCAATAAACACCTGGTATTGTAAATTGTTCTCGTTCTTTTCTTGAATACTGTTGGGTGTCGCATCGCACGACACCACCCAATGAGATCCTTGGAGGTCGGGATTCCGGTCCCCACAGACATGGTATCAGAGCATCATTGGGAACAGTGTACTTGAAAAGAGCATATTTTCAAAAATTAGGATTTGAGTGAGGAATTAGTTATATGCCCTTATAAGGAGTATTATTAGTATAAGATATAAAGGTGGTAAACTAACTTATATGTTATAAATTTTGTAACGACACTCCGATGTCAGGTAAGAGGCAAGGTACGCCACCGTAAGCGGATCAATTGTGGTAAGCTCACCATACGAGAGGTAGTATGGAAATCTTTCTGTGGCTTGGCACAGAAATGTTAATAGGAGTCTCTGAAGCTTTTTATGTTTCTGAGAACCCATGACACGCGGTACTCCAGCTTGCTTCAAAGTTAGTGGGAGCACCTGTCGGGTGGTGTATAACCCGATAGTATGCATCTCTAGAACTATTCATGTTCTATGGGAGCATTCAAAACACGTATGCCCGAGCGTGTATAAGCCGGATCATGTGGGAGTCTTTGTTGTACATACGTATTACAGCCATGTACCTCGAGACATGACCTCGCTCGAGGGCGACTCACACCAGAGTCGCATGCATTTACTTTCATATATATTATTGTGACTGTCTGTCGTATTTCCCCGTGCCGCCCTTGAGGTTTGAGGGTGTGAAAGGGGATTGTTTGTCTTCTGCAGAATTGACCACGATAGCGACCCATGTAGAACACGTTTGCGACTGAACGATACTAGGGCCACCTATAAACGTATCCGGAAATACCGGTTAGAATTTTCTTTGGTGAGGCACGTAGTACCGTCGGTATCAACTTTGATACTTTACCATTCCCAACGACAAAAAAAATGGATGCATTATATTTTTGAAAGTCTGACTATCAGGTGCTGGTAGGTTTGGACTCCGCAAAATGAGTTTCGATTTGACATTGGGTTAGCACCAAGATTCTTGATTTCTGGCTAAAGTTTGCTCAACTTCGCCAGGTTGTAATCTTGTTTAGTTAGGATTGAACATAGGGGTAATCTATATGGATGGAAAGTTCTCGAAGACCTCTACAACTTTTCTGTTGACCATAAAGGCAGAAAAGCTTTATACTCTGTTGAAATTTGGGGTATGCTTAAACTGCTCCAGATGACCCTACCATTGTACCAATCTCTGTATTTTTGCAATAACTCACTGTAGAAAAATCTTCTTACTTATGTGATACATATCTGAAAAGTGTATAAGGCGATCTACAGTTTTGTTATTTAAAGTTTTCCAGATTCGAATTTGAGGCAATTCAAAATTTGCGCTCAAAACAGTGAACTGAAGGGTTGCTGTTGAACAACAGTCAGTTCATCTGTCAAGTTTAGATAGATCTAGATTTTGATCCAGAATAGTGACATGGTCATATATATACATTTATGGAAAGCTTAGTAAGTCCTCTATCAACTTTATGTTGCACTCATAGCCTGAATCTTGGTGTAGCGGTGCTTAATTCCTATGGTTGCAAACTTGGTTCTGGCAGATAAGAACTTGAAACAGTTGGCACATAGTTTTGAATTAGCGCACTATACCTATGTAACAAATGTTTCATGGTCGAAATCTTTTACTTCTGGATTTTTAACTTGATGTTATACAATGTTTATTTTGTCATTACCTCAATATATTGTCATGATATACCTGTATAAATTGTGGGAATCACCACATATACGGGGGAGGTTCTGTCAAAATTTCCAGAAAATTTGGGTCAACTTTAAACCTGTATAGATTCTATTTCCTAGCTCACCTGGAGCTGTACGAGTACAATCTGGAAAGGTTGTAAAGTGTACTACAACTTTTGTATTCATACCCACATTTGGTTCTGACGTTTCCTATATGAAAAGTTTCAATTTATACAGGAAGATCAGCTGGAACAGACTGTGATTACAACTCCAGTTTTAAATTTCTTAAACTATTGGGAGTTGGAAACCTTCTCATTGTTCCAGTATCTTTTTCACAGATGGATGAGTCTATAGTATACTTACCAAACGGATGGGTGTTCACGAAGTGTACTCTTCTGAAGGGTTTTCCGGATTTGTTCATAGCAATGCTTCAACAGTTCGGGTATCGCGAAATACCGGACTATTGGGGCAAGGAGATCAATGACGGAGGTGTGACAAGATGCACCATTTATGTCGATATACCTGCGGCTCCATTGAATATTGGATGGGCTCCTTTCTCCATCCAAGTGCAAGGGATTGAATTGGAAGACACGTGGTGTTTTGCCGTGAGTGTTGCCATAATGAGGTTTTGCAAACTTCATTATCGTGCTATGGTGGGCACTCCATTCGCGCTCTTTCCACTCGATGGTAGAGCCGGTGAAGATTGGGCAAGTCAGATGGTTGCAGCATATGGAAATACTGAAGAAGTACCCAATATGATTTTAGCATCATATGCAGCACCAGCGTGTCAAGAGAGCCTTGATCAGCATGCTAGCCTTGGAAAAATGATGAGTGACCTGAAGCAAGCTCTGATTCGAGGGGATCACTTTGAAGGGGCCAATGACTCACTTAGGGTCACAGTTGCTCCCCTAAATCGACGTCTAAACTTAAGGGGGAATCAGTGGCATCGGGCTGTTAAAGCTCGATCGGAGGCTCGCATGAAAACGCAACACACGGAAAGTGTGTTGGAAGCGAGTCAACTCGAGGTGCAACTGTTGGATGAACAGCTGAGTGAGGTGACTCAAGAAAGGGATCAATTCAAAGGGGAGACTCGGGCTTGGAAGGCCAATTCCAAAAATGCACAGAAAGAACTAGAAGACTTGAGGATGTTTCTTCTAAGGACTGATGTGAAATCTTTAGTTGCCGCGACATCATCAATGGTGGGTGGGGTAGCAACTCTTGCTCCAGCAACCGCACCTGTGGCACCAATTTCGAACGACGAAGAGGAAGAAGAAGATCTCGAGGAACTCGAGTACGTCGAATAGGACGTATTGGAGAGGGATGTGGCAGCACTTCTGCCATCACGGGGCAACGTATAATTTAGTAGTTGCTCGTGTTTGTTTTGTGGCCATGTTTGTATCATATTAAGAATAGCAATGGGTATATCTAAGATGACAAGATGTGTATGACATCTCATGGGGGCCAAGTATGGTAGAGATGCACTTTCGTAGTGGGAGTCCATCGTTTTGGAGTACCCAGAGGCTCCTTGGACTTCGGGGCCCCCTTGGGGGACCCGAACGTCCTCTAGGGGCTGCGACCCAGAGGCTCCTCTATCATTGGACCCCCTGCGAGCTCCAAGCCCTGGGGCTCAGAATCAGCTGGAGGGGCCCCTTCCTTTCGTAGGTGCTACTGGTGACCGGCCCGCTCTGCAACCAAAACCATGCTTACCACTTCTGTTGTGGCGGCGATGTAGAGGTACAGGGGCTCCCTGGGCTCTGGTGCCACCATTATTGGCAGCGTCGTCAGCTGCTGCTTTAGCTTGCGGAGCGCCTTCTCCGCTTCTTCGGTCCAAACAAACGGTCCGGACTGGCGCAGGAGCTTGAAGAATGAAAGGGCCAGCTCAGCCAGCCTAGAGATAAACCGGCTGAGCACTGCCAAACACCCTGCAAGATTTTGTACATCCTTGATGCAAGTTGGGGGCCGCATCAGCTCCACCACCTTGATCTTTTCTGGGTTGACCACAATCCCTCGGTGTGAGACCTAGAAACCGAGGAGCTTCCCAGCTTTTACTCCGAACACGCATTTGTCGGGATTGAGCTTCGTGCGTGAGGTTCGCAATCTATGAAAGACTAGGGCGAGGTTCTCTAGTAATGATGTATGTGAATGTATTTTTACTACAATATCATCGACATATACCTCTACTAGGTCTCGGATTAGGTCCCCAAATGTTTTATGCATAGCTCGTACAAAGGTGGGGAGGGCATTCTTAAGACCGTAAGGCATGGAGACATAGCAGTAAAGGCCATCTATGGTTATAAATGCGGTATGTTCTTTGTCCTCTCTAGACATTAGGATTTGGTGGAACCCTGAATATGCATCTAGAAAGCATAGCATATCGCACCCTGAAGTTGAATCTAAGATTTGATCAATTATAGGGAGAGGGAAGGGATCTTTAGGACATGCCTTGTTGAGGTTGGTGTAGTCAATGCACATCCGAAGCTTACCACCAGCTTTGGGGACGACAACCGGATTGGCCAGCCATCTGGGATGGTGGACCTCCTGTATGAAGCCAACATCGAGGAGCTTCTTGATCTCCTCGCGAATGAAGTTTTGTCGCTCAATGGATTGTTTACGAGGCCTCTATTGTTGCGGCCATGCATCGAGGTAGATCTTCAGACGGTGCTCAATCACTTCCCTGCGGATGCCCGACATCTGCGACGGTTGCCAGGCAAAGACGTCGGCGTTGACTTGTAGGAAGGTAGTGAGTACCGATTCCTGCTCGTTGTCTAGACTCCCCGCTATACGGGTGGTCTGAGCTGCATCAGAGCCAATATGGATTTTCTTGATGGGTACTTCGTCGTCGTCGGAGGGCTGCACTCGTGGTGCAGCGGTGCGGCTGCGAGTGCGTGGGTCTGGCGAAGGCTTACTCGGCTCAGCATCACTCAAGATAGGTGTTGGGAACGTTGCCAACGCTCGGAGCTCTTCCAAGACCGTCACTGTAGCAGCACGATCCCCGCAGATCTTGAGGACGCCGGAAGGTGTCGGCATCTTGAGGACAAGGTAGCCGTAATGGGCTACTGCCATGAACCGGTACAAGGTTGGTCTGCCGATAATGGCATGGTAGGGGAGGCTAACCTCCGCGACGTCAAATAGGATATTCTCTGTCCTGAAGTTCTCGGGTGTCCCTAGGGTCACCCGGAGGTGGATGCAGCCGTATGGGGTAAGACTCTCTGGTCCTACCCCTGAGAACGATCTTGTCGGGGCGAGCTCAGACACGGGGATCTTCAGCTTGTCGAAGGCCACAAGGCTGATGAGGTTGAGGCCGGCTCCACCATCTACCGGGACGTGGTAAAACTTTATGTTGGCAATGGTGGGGGCGACGAGGAGGGGAAGTTGTCCGGCTCCTGCCATGTTCTCAGGGCAGTCAGAGGCGTCAAAGTTGATCATCGTCTCCACCCATTTGTGATGCGGCGCCAGGGCATGCATAGAGGCTGACGAAGTCATTGCCCTGCGCGGGATCTTGATCGCATTCTTGGAAGCGGGTTCCCAAGATCCTCCACATATGACGTGGAGTGCTTTGCGACGCTCGTGGTCGCTGTTGAGGTCGAGGTCCACAGCCTTGTGTACCGTTTCCATGGCACGTTCCAGCCTTTGGAACTCCTTCTCCACGTGTTCGTTGACACGATAGTCGACCCTTTGCGGCTTGATTTCACCGACGCTTTCAGGCTTGATGAACACCATGGTTGGTGAAAGCGCTACCACTTTTTTGAGGGAAAAAGCCCCTACCTAGTGCGCCAAATGTCGAAGGGTCAATGTGACACTTCCCCCGAATCTGCTAAGGAGCAGCCGCGGAGGTTCTTGTTCAACGGGGCTGAGGCCTCAAACTAGTGTTCTGGCGGAAGAGTATGAGACAATTGTTTTTACGTGGTTCAGGCCGCAAGGAGCATAACACCCTGCTCCATGGTGGATTGTATTGCTTGGTGAGTGTGTATGCGTATGTGTGTGTATCAGGGATTCTGAGTTTGGTCCCTTGTATTTGAGGTGGTCTGAGGCTTTTATAACCAAGACTGGACACCTTACAAGTGGGGTCCCACGGCCCGACAGGTGGCCCCGGGGCGATATTATCCTAAAAGATATAAGGCTTCCCGCGTAAGCTTCTCTGAGAATGGCAGTAGAGACTCGCTGTCTTGCCACCTTCCTTGTCAGTAGACCATGCGCCGTTGCTGACGGTGGCAGATGGTGTCCCGTCAGCCTCTCTTGTTGCCGCAACCTACCCACTTGGCCAAGTGGGATAGCCCTACAGCGCCTTCACTTTGATGTGAGTGGCCATAGCGGTCTCTAACCATTGGCGTGCTCCGCGTAGTGTGTCGGAGGTGGGTGCGGACCTTCAATGCCCGTCCTGAGTGGAGCGCTCTAGCTTTTAACTCCCGCACCTTACTGTCTGGGGGTGCTGCAAGACATGTGGCAGCGCTAGTGTAGGTCCACGTCGGGGAGGCTATCCCCGGTCCTTCATGGCACGTGGCAGCTTCGGGGCTCCCCAGGGCACGTGGCAGCTCCGCTCTCTCCTCAGAGGGAGGGCGCTTGGTCCGGCACTCTAGGATTTGTGGCAGCTCTGGAGCTTCTCCGCCGAGGTTGTCCGGGGTCTCCCCTCAACACGTGGCGCCTTGGGAGGTCATCTCCCCTGATGAACATTATCCCATCCTTCGTGCCCCACGTGGGATCTTGCGGGAGGCTGAGGCCTTGACAACTTCTAGACATGTGGCGCTGCCGGACATGCCCCGGTGTCTTCATCCTATGTGCGAGGGTACCCGGTCTGCAGGGTACCGACAAATTCCTTTTACTCCGTCTGGATTGTATTACACATATAACAAACCCGTACCGTATGTTGCATACAAGATGATTTTCCAAAATGTTGATACATTAAAGATCTGACATTCACACCTAGGTCATCCTGGAATAGGGATGATGAGGAAAATTATTGGTGATTGCACCGACCATGAATTAAGTAATTCAAAATTTCCAAAATCTAATGATTTTGTGTGCACTTCATGCGCTATGGGCAAGTTGATCTTGCGGCCTTCTCCGCTTAAGATCCATGTTGAACCTTTAAAGTTCCTTGAACGCATTCAAGGAGACATTTGTAGACCCATACAACCAATGTGTGGTCCATTTAGATACTTCATAGTTTTAATAGATGCATCTACAAGATGGTCCCACGTGTGTTTATTATCTACACGTAATGATGCTTTCGCCAAATTTATTATTCAAGTCATAAGGTTGAAAGCAAATTATCCTGAACATAGGATAAAAAGTATTTGTATGGACAATGCTGTCGAATTTACATCTCGAGCCTTTAATGATTGTTGTATGGCTCAATGTATTGAAGTATAGAATTATGTTCCACATGTTCACACACAAAGTGGTTTGGCAAAATCTCTCATAAAGAGGGTTAAACTCATAGCTAGGCCATCATTACAAGGATGCAATTTACTAACATCTTATTAGGGTCATGCAGTTTTACACGCTGCTGATCTACTACAACTACGTCCAACTGCACATCATACCACCTCCCCACTCCAACTCGTGTGTGGAGATCAACCAAATATCTCCCATCTACAGAAATTATGATGTGCAGTGTACACACCAATTTCACCACCAAAGAGAACATCTATGTGCCCTCATAGAAAATTGGGGATCTATGTGGGATTTCAATCCCCGTCTATCATAAAATATTTGGAGCCTTTAACGGGTGAGTTATTCATAGCCCGATTTGCTGATTGCATTTTTAATGAGGATCATTTCCCAGCTTTAGAGGGACATAATAAATATATCAATGAAAGCTGAGAAAATAATTGGGATGATAAATCCATCCTAACCTCTGATCCACGTACAAAGGAGACTGAACTTCATGTTCAGAAAATTATTGAGTTACAGCAAATTGATAGTAACCTGCCAGATGCGTTTACTGATTATAAAGGTGTCACAAAGTCTTTAAATCATGTTGTTAATGCACCATGTAGAGTGGAGGTACCAATAAAAACCACTCCACCTCTAAAAAAAAGGAGAGCAATTCAACAGAAAGATGCTTCAAATAAGCGTCCAAAGACTATGAGGACAAAATCTTCCCCACATCAAGTAAATGCAAATCAACAAAATGTTGATGGACACCAATTGGATGTGATAAATCCAAGACCTAGCCCTCAAATGCGCACTATAGAGCAGGCTGGAGGATCGGAAGAGCCTAATGCTCACATGTTGGGAAATCATGATGAGATACACGAGGTACAAGAAATTTCCATCAATTATACTATTTCCGGAGAATTGCTTGACCATAGTACAATAGTTGTCAACTAATGTTTTTCAACCAAGATAGCTGATATTCTCAATGATCCTGATCCTAAGACCATAGCAGAGTGTAAACAACGCTCGCACTAGATCAAATAGAGAGAAGTTATCAAGGCTGAACTTGACTCACTGAAAAAAAAAGTATTCGCTAATGTAATACCTACACCTCCTAGAACCTATCCTCTCTGGTTCAAGTGGGTTTTCGTCCGTAAACGGAATGAAAACAATGAGGTTGTGAGATAAAAGGTAAGACTAGTTGCACAAGGGTTCACGCAGAGGCCCGGCATTGATTTCAATGAAACATATTCTCCGGTAATGAATGAAATAATTTTCCGATATCTTATATCACTAGCAACACAAAAGCATCTATCTTTGCAGTTGATGGATATCGTGACTGCATACTTATATGGGTCACTAGATTCTGAAATATACATGAAAGTCCCTGATGGGATACCTGTACCGAATGAAATCGTAGGATGCAACATGTATTGTGTCAAGCTCAACAAGTCATTATATGACTTAAAATAGTCTGGAAGGATGTGGTATAACTGACTGAAGGAGCTCCTTCTAAACAAAGGCTACTCTACAAATGATGATTGTCCTTGTGTCTTCATACGCAAATCCTCAACAGAATTTTGCATAATTTCAGTATATGTTGATGATTTAAATATCATTGGCAATGAGCTTGACATTAATGAAACTCGCAATCATCTAAAGATGGAATTAGAGATGAAGGATTTAGGTAAAACTAAATTTTGCTTAAGTTTACAACTGGAGCACCTTCCTTCAGGCATTCTCGTACATCAATCGACTTATGTCCAAGAAGTAATGGAAAAATTAAATATGGATAAAGCTAATCCATCTAAAACTCCTATGGTTCTAAGAGCCTTAGAAAATGACACAGATCCATTTCGGCCACGCCAAGAAGGAGAAGAGGTATTGGATTCTGAATATCCAAACCTTAGTGCTATTGGAGCACTTATGTATCTTGCAAATAATACAAGACCCGATATTTCATTTGCAGTAAATTTACTAGCAAGATACAGTGTCGCTCTGCCATGCATCATTGGAAAGGAGTTAAAAATGTTTTTAGATATCTCAAAGGCACACAAGATCTAGGTTTATTCTTTAATAAGAATCAAGATCTTAACCTCATTGGCTATGCTGATGCTAGGTATTTGAGTGATCCCCATAATGGTAAATCACAGAAAGGATTGGTGTCTTTACACAGACAAATGGCAATTTCATGGAAGTCTTCTAAACAGATTAGTTGCTACGTCTTCTAATCACTCCAAAATCATAGCATATTATGAAGCTGCATGTGAATGTGCATGGCTACGTAGAGTGATTAACCACATACAAGTCTCATGTGCTATTAGACCTATTGTGTCACCTACCATTATATATGAAGATAATGCTGCTTTCATGCTCAGATGCAGTCAGGTTATGTGAAAACGAATGTTACTAAATACATAACACCTAAACTCTTTTACCCACATGAACTTCAAGTGAATGGAGAAATTAATCTTCAACAAACGAAGTCATGTGATAATTTAGCTGATTTATTTATTAAATCCCTACCATATTCCACATTTCCCAAATGTGTCGATGGTATTCGTATGCGTAGACTTAGAGATTTACAAGGTTCAGAGGGGGCTTTATCATAAGAGCTTCATGACTATTGCATCAAATTGTACTCTTTTTCTTATGTGAGTTTTTACTTTTAAAAGTTTTCTCACAATAAGTTTCAATGAGGCAATGAGAATGCAAAATAATATTTGTTTTCTTATTTTCCCCACAGAGATTTTTATATGAAAACATATATGATATTTAAATATTGTGTTTTTCTCCTGTTTAGTAATATTTTTAGAAGTTTTTACGCAAGCATTCAATTATATGTATCTTCAGATTTTTCCCATTAGTTTTTTCGAAGATTATAGCCATTAAACGAGGAGTTCATGTGCTCAAGGGGTATTACAAAACAATTTGACATGTGATCACTTGAAGAGTCATATGCAGTTGTAACTTCATCCAAGAGTCATGTCTCATCTCCAATGGTCACCATCATATGTATAAATAGAAGACAAGTGAATGAATAAATATAGTCGAATCATTTGCAATTCTGTCAATTCTGTCTACTTTCAATTAGTATTCAACAGTCGGTAGCCTGTATGACACGTCTAACGTGTAACGTATGTGCTCCACCAGAGCAGTCTCGGTCGACCCCCAAAAACTAGGTACGGCAGCAATCAGATGCCAACTGATTGGGAGGACCAGAGAACCAGCCCTAGCTTTCCATCCACCCTTCGTATTCGCGTCCCTGCTTATTGGGAGGAATAACAGCACAGCAGCAGGCCGTGTCAACAAATAGCGCTTCACAGCCGCCTGCATCGGCGTCGAGCTGATGCCAACTGCGTTCCGTTGTCTCTCTCTCCGCTCGGCCGGCGTTCGGACACGCGTGCGCGCGCATCTCACAGATTTTTTTAGGACGGAGTGTATAGACTGTCGGCAACTGAAGTGCGCGCATATACGTTCTTGCGCGCGCAGCGCTCTCCACGCACGGACGTCAGCTACAATGTGGTGTGATGGACGGGGGCAGGTGCCGGCCGATGATGGAGCCATGCCATCGCTCGTCACGTGAAGCGCCATCGCCTCTCAGGTGGCCGCGGGCCACGAGAGCTCGACGCGGAGGATGTTGAGAGAGCTTTTGAATCGTCGCCGCGCTCGCGATGGGCGATCGCAAGGCGTCCGCGTTTCTCATTCATTCTGTGGGTCATGGCCTCCGAAAGTCCGAATAGCTACTGTCGTGCGTCCAATGTTGTGCGAATGTCGTAGTGCGGTCCTGCCAATCGCATGATGTCGAGGTGTTGCAACGGAGACCTTGTGATGGCCGAGGATTTTTGTACTAAAGTTTCCTTTCGTCTGTTTCGTTGCAGCTTACGATAATAAATTACTTCATCTATTTCTTTTTATTTGATGTTTGTTTGTTCCAACATTAAAAAAAAAAGAACGAAAGCAGTACTTCATAAATAACTAAAACTGCAGCAACCATATGCGCTCTAAGTAGTCGTAAACATCCCTCTCGCATTCCATGGTGGAAGGCAGTAGGTGCTGGTGCATCAACGAGCTGTTATGGTAGATTGGTTTTGAACTTAGGTCTATGCTTTTAGACTCCGTGTATAATTGGTGCACACCAAGCAGCTTAAGTTTGCTTTTCTTTTATTTTCTTTCATTTTATTTTTGTATGTTTATGTTGTAGTTATTCGTTGCATCAGCGTTTTGCGAGGTACTCCTCCAGCTTTTAAATTATTGATGTTGGTTAGGTCAAATTTAAGTTAACCAACGTTATTTCATCTTCGGGTCGTATCCTATATAAGGAAGAAAACATTTAGACTGACAAAACCAAAAGGAAAAAAATGAAGGCACTAACTTTTGGATGTTAATAATAGCATATGATGATTGATTCTATAAAGAGTACAAACGTCCTCGTCATTCACTTTCTTGTATAGTAACCTATCACCTAAGCAAAAATGAAAAAAAAAAAACGGAAAAAAAAATAGAAGAACACAAGCCTCCCAAAAGCCCACATATTCTTGTATAGTACTGAGGTCGAGTTGAGACCGACCCAGGAAAAGGAGAAGATGCTGGTAGCTCTCATTCCGGGCCGCCAAAGCCAATGGGAGGAGGATGTTTGAGAAAGTTGGGGAGCCCAATCTTTTTGCCGGTCCTCTTGACGTCCTCCTGCACCCTCCTCCTGTACTCCCCAAAGGTGAAGGCCCTGTACGGCGACGGTTCGCCGCACGTTCCGACGGGCGAGTCGTGCGACGGGCAGAGGAAGTAGGCGACCGAGAAGCGCTCCGCCTTGGCGTTGGCCACCACCTTGTGCTCCACGCTCTTGTACCTGTTGTTGCTCCACGCCTTGATTGCAGGTGATACGTACGCACACAAATGGAAGGGGGCAATTAATTTGTCAGGCCTAGATCGAGAAACCTTGTAATCCACGCACAAAATTAAAAGGCGCTGCTGATGATAAGCATATTATCTATCGTTCGTTGCCGGGATTGATAGGCCGGTCGATCTTCTTGGTCAAAACTTGAGCACGTATGTAAAGCTAGATACTGTTTATCAGCGCCAGCAGCAAGGCATTTCGAAAAGAAAAAAAAAAGGTATCAGCAGCAACAGTGTGGCGGTGGTGTGGAGTTCGGCGCACTGTTACCTGAAACAGATCGCCGATGTTGACGATGAGCGCGTCGGGGCGTGGCTTCACGGCGACCCAGCGGGAGTCCTTCATGAGCTGCAGGCCCCCGACCTGGTCCTGGCACAGCACCGTGAGGAAGTCGCTGTCCGTGTGGGGCACCAGCCCGAAGGTGTCCGTCGCGAACGGGCACGCCGGGTACCGGTTGAGCCGCAGGAAGCACGTCGTCTCGTCGCACCCCGCCGGGAACGCGCCGCCGCCGGCGTCGTGCCCCAGGCTCTCCGCCAGCGCCAGCGCCACCGTCCTCGCCACCCGCGACATTGCGTTCGCCACGTCCTGCATCACGCCCCTGCATGACGACCGTACCTAGCTAGGTCAAAGTAAATTCTTCTCTGCTCAATTACCATACACAGCAAAACCATCTCAACAGTACAACAACTACGTAAGTATTTACTCCAACACTAACTTAATATACGTAAATAATATTACGGATCACTAAAAATTTTCCATTCCGTCACGTCCATGGAAGGGTAAGGTGGCCGCACATGTGCCCACAGGAAAAGATTAAATAATTGGCGCGGGAGAGAGAGGGTGTTGGTAGGCTGGTTCGACGGACACGGAGGCGTTAAATTGGATTAGTGTACTAAAAGCTTCCGTGTTTCGTGGGTACTAGACCACCGCACACATAATATCATCGATCACTGATTCATATCACCTGAACATAAACGTCGACAGCAAAATTTGCAACTTCGAAAAAATGTTTTTTAATTTTGCCAGTAGCAATCCCTTTCCCTCCCAACATCAGCCCCCGCGTTTATCTGCGGCCGCAGACGTGTAGTCCTACCAGGGAAACAGAGAAATATCCTCTGGTAGCATGAACTTGGGCAAGCAGTGGCGGACCCAGCGGGGTACAACGGTAGGCCATAAGGCCAATGCCTACCCAAACTTTATCTCTTGTTAGAATTAAACTTCATATATCTATTGCTTTGCTAAGCTTACAAAATTTTCTGGGTCCCCTGCTAGCATCCACCATGTTGTTGTGTGTTAAAGAGAGCTAGCTAGTCGGCCGGGTGAAGCACACATGTACGTGCAGCTACGAATCACGACACGTACTTCCTCCGTCTCCATGAACTTGTCGCTTTGTAGTTCAAAAATAAACTACAAAACGACAAGTTCATGGGGACAAAGAGAGTACAAATTAAATCACTGAACGAACGCTCATCGATAGATCATTCGTTTGTAAGTTTCATCTGTTGTAGTATAGAGTATAGTAAATGAAAGGACACTACGACGTGTGTTGTGGGCCTTGTTGGCTTCGAAAGTGTTTAAGACCATCTGCAACGGTTTCCTCTAAAACTTATTCTATCCCTCTATATTTCCAGTATATCGTCTATACTTTCAGCATTTCGCTCTGGATACTTACTTTATACTTTCAGTAACGTACTCTATATTTCGAGTCCAATAAGTTTTACAGTGAACCACTGCGATGGTCTAAGGCGCGACGTACTCGAATCTAATGCAACAGTTGGCTAATAAGCGCATACGGACCTCAAGCAGCTGAGCTCGCCGTAGTCGCAGTCCTTCCCGGAGATGCTGGCGAGCTGGACGTGGAACGCCTCCGACCACGAGAGGTGCCGGAGCGACGTGGCCGTCGGGCTGCCCCACCGGTAGGAGCCCTTGAGCAGGCCGCCGTTCGCCTTGGCCTCGAACGGCAGGCGGAACAGCCGCGTCTGCTCCCGCCTCACCTCCTCCAGGAGCGCCCGGCTCACGCCGTGGTTGATCACCTGGAAGAAGCCCCACTCCGAGGCCGCCCTCGCCATGGCGTCGCCCCTCGCGCTGCTCGTCAGGTCTATCACGGGAAGCTCGCGTTCCAGCACGGCGGAGGAGCCGCCCTCCGCCGCCGGCGGCAGCGCAATGCGATCACCGTGGCGGAGCAGCGCGAGGTAGCTGTCGGTCAGGGGCGGGTCAGCAGCGGCGCTCTCCGCGAATGCCGGCATGGTCGCAGAGACCAGAGAGAGAGAGCGATACGTATGTAATAATCTTGCAAGTGGTCGTGCACACTTGCAGCAAGCACTAGCTAATGGCTAAGCGTGCGTCCACGGACGTCCTTGCTGCTGGGCGCGAGGCCTCTATATATAGACCGGCCGGCGCAAGCAACGCGTAGTACCCAGCGCTTGTGGTTGCCAGACGGTTGGAGATGGAGGGCTGCTGGTGGCTTCTTGTGTTTGAACTCTACCGCATTTAATTCGCTTGGCGCGCCTTAGCTTTGTTGTGGTGAAGCCGTCCCCATCCATCCGTGCCGACGGTGAGCGAGTCGATCGGGAAACGTCGCACGACTACCCAACAGATACTTGTCCGCGGGAGGCGGCGCCATAAGTTATGGTGACCGTGTCCGTTTGACCCGCCGGACAATCCCATTAAAACCGAAAAGTGCGAGTGTCCGGCTGGTGATGTAGAAAGCTGAATTAATGGTAGAATTTGAGAGAAGCTGAAAGCGCAACCTACTCTTATTAAGCATGCTTCAACTCAATTCACCGATCGAGCTTGACTAGAAGTGTGAATGGCTGACTGCTAGCTGCAACCAGAAACTGCTAATACAACATTTTCTTATCGTTTTACTGCTTCAAAGCAGGGTCAATGCATGGTTAAAAGCAAGCTAAGAACCAAAGAAAGGAACAAGACCTCCATCCGGTTGGACCTCTGAAAGGCAGGTTCCTGCCGTTCAGTTTTTGCCGCGTTGCAAGGCGGGGGCTGTGGGACAGGCCAACAGGGGTTGGTCTGGGTTTCGGGGATTTGGCACCTCCCCCACCTCACAACACGCACGGCGCTGCGCAGATGCACGCGGCATGCAGAAACTTGTTGAAGCCGGGAGCCCAGGGTTACACTCATGTTCCGGCATCAACTGGGATATGCTTTTGAAATCACAGCACTCTGGTCTCTGGGTGACCGCCTCGATGACCATCGGCCCAAAGTAGACGATGCATGTGAATCTGTGAAAAAAAAATGACAGGCTAATTAACAACTCGACAGACGACGGCTGACATCTATTACCGACTCGATTTCGTGTGCGAAGCCTCAAGATATTATAAATTATAGGACCAGAGGATGCTGCTGGCTGCTGCTCTACTGTTCATGTACAACTTGTGACACCAACTGTACCATGCTGCAGTAGTCAGGGGATTCAAAGCCTACATACACGTTTCGTGAAAAATCAGTTTAAAAGTGTCCGGCAGTATTTTAATCCGGATAGCGTCAAACACTATTCCGATTAAAATACAATAGTAGTAGCTGGAATTTATAGGAGCATATTTTACAGTGCAATGATCTAACACGGTTCAACTGTAACGCATAAACTAACCGGAAGGGCCCGGGCCCGCAAGCATCTCCTCCGACACTATAAATCTATTATATGTTATTAAAAAAATTCAACCGAACTACTACTACCTCACGCGTTCACTCTCAAGTCCTAAAATACTCACTACTGCCACAAAAATAATATAAAATACTCCATCCGTCTCTAAATATTTGTCATCTTTTATATAAAATGAATAAAAGACGACAAGTATTTGAAAACGGAGGAAGTATTCCGTACGAATGCGTTTTTGAACCATGAAATAATTCTTACATTCCTACTAGTATGTTAGGTTTAATAAACGTAACACTAAGTAGGTACATTATCTCTGTTTTAAATTGTTATCATTAGCAAAAGAAAATCTAGTTTAAAAATAGAGACCAATAATTTTGTTTGGTCCAGACTGTATGGTATCCAATTCCATCTCGTGCTGCTAAAGGCCCGAATGAAGTATTGTGTAGAACGTGGGAGTTTCGTGGAGGTATGCATTCCACGAAAGATGTATAGAGGATGATTCTAGCCCTTTTTCAGAGGTTCCTTCTACACTGTGTCGTCACGGGAGATTTGCATCGAGTAGCTTTCAGTCCTCCATTGACCGTCCTCTCCCACACGTAGTATTTATTTTTGCTCATGATCAATATACGTACGTACTTGGTGAATTGTTCCTGTCAGCTGGTTAAAACTAACCATGGGCCTGAGAGAGAGCCACGAGCACCGGAATCTTCCACCGACCGGAACCATCCGTGCTACACTCAACAGTCGCTAGCTAGGTAGCCCGGTCCTGCAATGCCCAGCAGATTCCGGCCTTTTTCCTACCGGCTCTGCGCTGTGGTGCTCAACAAACCACGAAGCCGTCAGTACGGTTGCTGTTGCTTGGTTCCCGTCTAATCTCGATCGCCGCCTCCGTCACTGTCGCGCCCGCTAACAAATGTACGATAGAAGCAAAAAAGTCTACTGGAACAAGGGGAAAAAGTAGTATCAGAAACCACAGTGCCGCACCGTCCTTTTCGACCCCGAGGCATTTTCAAACCGGAGAGGGGCAGTCCTTATTTCCGTCAGGAACTAAGGGGAGGAGGGAGGTCGTCGTGCTCCCGTGACAATTCGATCGGCTGGGCTCTAACAATAACAACGCGCTGCTCGCAGAACGGCAACGGCCGCTTCGCGCATGTGCTTCCCGTGTTGTCCCGGTGTAGGTAGAACAGCGGGAATAGGACTCGCGCGGCGAGAATCTCGGGCAGGCCGGCCTGCCGGTGTCAAGCAAGCGTCAACCGGCAGGCGAGGCAGCTAGCTTAGAGTCTACCGCCGTGACTACTACTCCTCATGCTGCACTGCTGCCTAATAAAGCGGGAGACAGCGGGAGGAATGCGCGGAAACGTTCACGAAAACTTCTTGACAGTCGTTTTTTTTCTCGACCAACGACTCTTAACCCTGTCCTCTTTTGGTTGCAAAAAAAAAAAAAAAAAACTGAGGGCACGTCCGTCGCTCTGCTATTGAGTAATTCCAGTTCCACGCGATCTAATAAGTAATAACAAGGCATTGAGATATGGATTATTGTTAGTCCAGAAAGTTAGTATTTACTCCATACATCCCAAATTATATTTGTCGTTTAGGATAAACTTTTTAGTTCATAATTTGGGATGGAGGGCTAAACAACAGTAAAACGGAGCGATGTCTGTATACCAACGAATTCAAATGGCGAGGAAACAGCGTCCAGTCTCGCCGTGCACTGACAGCATCTGCTGTGTGATCAGTGTACATGTCGGTTCCGTTAGCGTGCATGTGAGTCATGCGCTCATATATATAGTCATATGTACAGTGGGACGCCAACAGCTATGATTCAATTCGGGACCTCATTTCGCTAACTACCCTGCTGCGGCTAGAGCTCTCTCGTCATCTCTGAGAAAGGAGCAGTTTTGCCGGTCGCAGCCGTAGGCCCGTAGCTTTGCATTGCTCGCGCGAACCAGGCAATGAACGGATCAAACCTCAGTTGTCCTTTTTGTAACTGAAACTGTCCAGTAGTTCCTCAAATTCTTCACTGAACCATTCAGAATGGATGGTGAACTTGGCGTTTGCCGAAAGGAAATAAAAAAGTGGCATTCGATCATGCTAGATCCGGAAATACCATTTGCCGACAGTAAGTGAGGAGGATTGTTTGTTGGCAGCACCGCCAGACAGAGATCACCTGTTCCGTCAAGTCATCCGACTACAGAAATACTCCCTCCGGTGTACAAAATATTGTCGTTTTGGACATGTTCTCGCATACCAAGGAAGCATTAAATAGATTTCTTTCTTTTATAATACAACTCTCCTTAGTGGTCCGAGTGGTCTTCTTCACGTTTTTCCAGCCAATCTGATGCAAGTTTGATTCCTAGGTACACGCTATCCCATTTTTTACACTATTTTCCATGGCATGCAGTGTAAAACGACAATTTTTTGTGCACTCTTAGCTCTAGTGTAGAACGACAATATTTTGTACACCGGAGGGAGTAAGTCGTGCCGATGTCGTTACTGCACCCACTAAAAATGAAAAATTGTCGTTGCTACTGGGACGGACGGCTGACTGATTACCCGAGCAGGTAGGTTATTACGCCAAGATAGTAAAGTCAGGAAGCAGTTGTGTTGAAATCCGATCCCCAACCCAGCCCCTAGGGACGTCAATCCATCGAAATAATCTCGATTTCGCGACACGCATTAGGAAGGCAGCAATCAACTGAACTGACTGAAACCCAAACACCGACCGGATTAGTCCAGGGAAAAGCGGAGAGCTACCAGATAATCGCGTGCCGACTGCCGACCTTTAACAGACGATTTTGGCATCATTCAAATCACCGCAGCGCCCTCGGCCCCTCGCGCACGTCGTGAAAAAAATACCCATGATCTTATATTCTTATTCAAACTAGCACGTTCCTGGTTTTTTACTGACGTGCGTGCTGCCGCCACCGCGGAAATGGACGTCCGCTCGCGCATCTTTGGGAGCGAGAAAGGGGACTCGGCAAACCGTACGAGTCGACAGGGGGCCAGTTGCGTATGTTGCTGCGTTGTTGATCTGCTTGCTGGTCAAGGGCGGGTACAGTGCTTCGTGACGAAATTAGAAACAGTACGTGCAGGCAGGCGTCCGCGCCGCCGCAGCGTGTTCTTCCGGGACGGTGCCGCTCCGTGCTCACCTTCGTCCGCGGCGTACATGGTTTCTTTTATTCAGTCACCGGCACAGCAGAGATGTGATACTTCGCTTGTGCCAGTCTCCAGATGCACGCACGGCACGGATTTGCTTGCCTGCTTGTTCCGAGCCTGTTTTCATCCTCGCTCTCTCCACTGCCTTTTTGGCGGCATCGCCACGTGTGCTTCCGGCGGCAACTCCTGCGGAGTTGAAGGCCTGTCCTGGAAATCTTGTTGTGCTCCTTGTGGGCCCCCAGACCGCTGAAGGCCGACGAACACAAATTCAACCCGAGAGAAAGCCACGGATGGGCCGGTAAGAATAGGGCCGACCCAAACAGGCGCGTGGGAACTGGTTCAAACTCTCCAGGACTGGGCCTTTGAGAGTTGACGACACTAAGTGAGCCCATAAACTATTTGTCGGCCCAAATCAACTTTCACGGTGACACCTTTGTAGAACCGTAGTTTACACTTTAGACAGCTGGTCGTTCCTTATCTGAACCAGCATTTACTACTCAAACTGTCTTTTTTTTTTTTCGAAAACGTCTAACTTTTCAAACTGTCATATGTCTTCGACAAGCTTGCTGCATTCTATAGTACTTCCTCTGTTTCAATTTATTTGTCGTTAGAACAACTTTTATTAGTTCATTTCTAATTTTTTTATTGTCTTAAACGACAATAATTTCAAAATGGACGTAGTAGCAGGTAGCTGCGTTCCGGCTTCCACCTATGGTTGTCTTTTCAATTTCTTATAATTATATTGTTCTTTGTCAAAATTACCCCCACTTGAGATACCAAAGAAAAATACTTGTTTCTAGAGCATTTTTCCAGCGCTTTTGAACCAGTTTACGAGCGAAAGGTATTTTCAGCTTCAACCAAGGCATCAGTCAAGAGATGATACCTGGTCGCAAATCGCCTAGCTCGTCGGGTTATTGCCGGGTAGATGAGGCCGCGTGGAACGTGTAGATCCAAGCCTATTAAGTGTCAAGTTGTCCACCACCACCATCATTTACCTTTATTCTGTTAAGATACCACCATCCTTGGCTTGCTACTCAATGAAAATGGCGATCGCCGGTGCGCTGGAGCAGATGGATGTCTCGGGATGCTATCTTACTGACAGAAAAAATAACATTGTGGTCAACAAAATCAGAGAGATACGTGCATTTTGAAAAACCGAATGCAACCTGGGAAATGATGAGCGTGCTCAGCCCAAGTTCGGTTCCGCTTATCAGCAGGAAAAGGTCGCTGTCAAAGTCATCTTTGGTTCGGCCGACATCGAGACGTCACAGCCATGTGAACCAGTTGCCAGATGTGTGAGACCTGTACCAGACTTCAGAAGCCTGTCCCCTTGTTCGAGAAAGTTTTTTTTCCAGAAAGAAAAATAAATATGAAATGAGAACGTGACGTAAAAGTTGGTCACACTATGAGATGGGGCAAATCAATCGAAATGTTTCCTTTGAAACATAAAACTATCTGATTCAGCAATGATTATGAACTCTGACCGCTATACTAACGCGAGTGACTTGTCCAACCGATAGACATCCAGAGAAAAAAAACTGCGTATGTCATGTTGACGCTGTAGGAGCAGCTTGTAGATGGGACGGAAGATTTTGTTGGGTGGTGTCTGATCTGAACTACGTACACTCTCCTTTCTAAAATCTATTTTGAACTTAAAAACTAATTCTAACAACAAATAATTTGGTAAGGAGAGAGTGATAAACACCGACCGCTCGAGACGACGACCACGACTCCTAATCCAAGTCGATCTGCAGCGAGCGGGCCCACCACGCAACGGCGGTGACAGGGCGCTAGGCTCAGGTGGCCTTTACAAATTTACCCCCTGAGGCTGCCTGCTATATAAGCACACCGGACTTGGACGGGTAGATGCCGCGGCCGGGGTTGTTAGTAAAATAAATTGTACAGCACTAGGGAGTATCCTCTCGCTTCTCTGTTCTGTAGCCGAGGGAGCGAGCGAGCGAGTAAAAAAAAATTGCCCCTCTACTTTTCTACGGACGCTGTCACACCGCGTGTCGCAGGAGGAGGCGAAGGCGACGAGGTACTACAGACCAACCACCCTCTTCCTCTCTCTCTCTCTGGCTTTATCCAACCACATGCGCTTCAGTTGAGATGGTTTGATTGAATGAACGAATGGTTGACGCTAGCAACGATAAATCATTAGGACAAAGGGGCAGGCAAGGAAGAAGAATGGGCGCAATATTAGTTTTATTGGGTTCGTAACTGTACTCCAGTGGCAGTGAGCTTCGGTTGCATCGATTGAGCATGGAAAATTGAAATAGTTAGTGAAACCTTTTTTCTTGTGGGATCCGTCTCGTCCTTGTGAAGGACAGGAGTACAGGACTCGGGTTTCCTTCCTCATCCACTTGATTGTTTGATTTCGTCCGCAATGCGTAATTTTCCTTGACGCCAGAATGCCACATTTGCCTCCGTTTTGTGTGTGTGTGTGTGCCGGGAAGAAAACCCGCCCGTGGTGGGAGCTTCAACCAGTAAAACTTCCCTTTAATTTGGGCACAAGAGTTGCCTAATTCTTTTGATTAAATTGCTCTTTATGAGGAACTAGAGAAAAGCCTCAAATTAGGGTTTCATTGGAAGTAAATATCTTCAGACGGGTCCGTATACCCACTCTTCAAATTCCTTCTCGGATCAAAAATGATTTCGTCGTCTCTGCAAGTTGATGGGAGGGAGGAAACACATGTTCTCCTGTCTTTATCAGTCATGTTCCTCGTGTTCCATTCCTAGTCCTATACTCCTGACCTAACACGATCACCCTCCACAATGCCACTGCTTTTCTGAAACCATTCTCCCCGTTGCTTCAGCATGGAGTCGTCTTCATTGGTCAAAGCTTACACTCAGTAATACAACACCACAGTCTCATGAAGCAGTTTAGAGATTTGACAGAGAATTTCTTTGAGGTTTTGAGTTCCATGAAGAAGTGGCATACTCCCTCTTTCAAGTTCTGCAAGGTGTGATTGAAGATTCAGACGACGATAGCATGCTTTCATCAGTCAAAGCTAAGAGGGAGGTCCAGTGTAACACCCATATTTTTCTAAAATAAAATAAAATGCATAATCTAATTAGATAGTAAAGAAATAAAAAGGAAAAGAGAAAAGAAAAGAGAAATAAAAAGGAAAAGGAATAAACCTAAACGTGGGCCAAAACCCTCCCCTCAGCCCATCTATCCTTTCCTCAGCCCTGGCCCAACCTGCACTCATCCACTCTCTCTCTCTCCTTCTCACTTCCACGCGGGGCCCACCTGTCACCTTCCTCTTCCTCCCCAACCGCCACCTCCCTGCCCACGCTTCCAACCGCGCCCCGACGCCATTCCGCGCCGCGCGCCAACCATCGCCCCCCCTCGCAACCGCCCCATCTTCTAATACCTCGACAGTCGTGCTTGTGGGTAAAGGATACATTTTCTGCAGAGATTGAAAAAAATGCCATGACAGTCGTGCTCACAAACAAGAGCGGCTTGGTGTCGAATTCATAATTAGTCAATGGTTGGAATGGTGGTTGGAAACAAACATTGGGATTGGTTTTTTATTTATTATTCTGTTATGGTTGGGATTATTCACCTATATGTAGGTTGCTAATGAAAGCTAAGGGAAAATCTTCCACTTGTCCTCTTGTCGAGTTGATAGAGCACTCCTCCAAAGCTGTCAACCAGCTTTGCAAACTCGTGTTCTTCCCAATTCGATTTAATGCATAGTGCTTAAACCACTATCAGTCTTTCCTTTGATTTGACCTTCATGTCATTTATTTCCCACACTTGCTGAGTATCACGAGATGATACTCACACTTGCTTTGTTGTATCATTGATATGCTGCTCAGTGAAGAAAAGATCTAATGAGGACAGTGACAAGTGAAGACGGTGTATAGATCGCGTTGCTGCCAGTTAATTTTCATGTGGTTGCCCTGAAATTTTTCCTCTTCCGCTGCTACTTCAAAAATAACATTGTGGTCAATAAAATAAGAGAGATATGTGCATTTTGGAAAACCGAATGCAACCTGGGAAATGACCAGCGTGCTCAGCCCAGGTTCGGTTCCGCTTATCAGTAGGAAAAGGTCGTCGTCGAAGTCATCTTTGGTTCGGCCAACATCAAGATGTCACGGCCATGTGAACCAGTTGCCAGATGTGTCAGACGTGTACCGGACTTCAAAAGCCTGTCCCCTTGTTCGAGAAAGTTTTTTTCTAGAAAGAAAAAGAAATATGAAATGAGAACAGGACGTAAAAGTTGGTCACACTATGGTATGGGGCGAATCAATCGAAATGTTTCCTTTGAAACATAAAACTATCTGATTCGGCAATGATTATGAACTCTGACTGCTATACCAACGCGTGGTGACTTGTCCAACGGATAGACATCCAGAGAAAAAAATTGACGTATGTCATGTTGACGCCGTAGGAGCAGCTTGCAGATGGGACGGCGGATTTTGTTGGGTGGTGTCTGATCTGAACTACGTACACTCTCCATTCTAAAATCTATTTTGAACTTAAAAACTTATTCAACAACAAATAATTTGGTGAGGAGTGAGTGATAAACAGCGACCGCTCGAGACGACGAGCACAACTCCTAATCCAAGTCGATCTGCAGCGAGCGGGCCCACCACGCAGCGGCGGTGACAGGGCGCTGGGCTCAGGTGGCCTTTACGAATTTACCCCCTGAGGCTGCCTGCTATATAAGCACACCGGACTTGGACGGGTTGAGGCCGCGGCTGGGGTTGTTAGTAAAATAAATTGTACAACACTAGGGAGTATCCTCTCGCTTCTATGTTCCGTAGCCGAGGGAGCGAGCGAAGGACTAAAAAAAAGTCGCCCCCTCTACTTTTCTACGTGTTCAAATCCCCTACAGTACTGCAGGTGCAGTAGAGGTGACTGACATGTGGGCCCTATAGGGTGTGGGACCCACATGTCAGCCACCTCTACTGCATCTGCAGTACTGCAGAAGATGAGCACCCCTTTTCTACGGACGCTGTCACGCCGCGCGGCGCAGGAGGAGGCGAAGGCGACGAGTACAGGCCAACCGCCCTCTTCCTCTTTCTCTCTCTGGCTTTATCCGACCACAGGCGCTTCAGTTGAGATGGTTTGATTGAATGAACAAATGGTTGACGCTAGCAACGATAAATCATTAGGACAAAGGGACAGGGAAGGAAGAAGAATAAGCACAATATTAGTTTTATTGGGTTCATAACTGTACTCCAGTGGCAGTGAGCTTCGGTTGCATCGATTGAGCATGGGAAATTGAAATAGTTGGTGAAACTTTTTTTCTTGTGGGATCCGTCTCGTCCTTGTGAAGAACAGGAGTACAGGACTTGGGTTTCCTTCCTCATCCACTCGCCCCTTCTTCGGTTGAATTTCTGTACCCACTTTGGGGTTGGGGGCGACGGATCCGAGATGGAGATTGGGTCAATAATGTATTCCTAGGAAGCAAAATCCGAGATTGCCACTACAGGAACCCCGAAGATTTGCGACGGCCATGGCCGTTGCAAATAAGCTATTTGCGACGGCTTTCGTTATTTGCGACGGTTTTTGACCGTCGCAAATAACTCGTCGCAATTAAGATTATTTGCGACGGCCACCGTCACAAATAAGTCTATTTGCGATGGCTCGCAGCGGCCGTCGCAAGTTATTACTCGGGGGCTGGTGGGCCTTGCACCTGTATTTGCGACGGTCAGACCGTCGCAATTTAAGGCCTATTTGCGACGGTCAGGCCGTCACAAACAAGTTCAGCCGGCAGGGCCCCACGTGTCATCCCCTGGGACCCACATGGCTATTTGCGATGACCTAGCCGTCGCAATTAATGCTTATTTGTGACGGCCCGGCCGTCGCAAATAGCAGAGGCTTAATTGCGACTGCCTGAAACCTTATTTGGGACGGTACTGTATAAAAAGCCGTCGCAAATAAGGTTTTTTATTAAAAAAAAAACAGAAAATACTACACGCCTCGATGAACATATTCACAAAACAGAAACAATATATCACATAATATATCACACACAAACATCATCACAATCACAAACAGCATTCTCGATACATCTCACATGATCATCAACAAAGCAAACAAGGGCTCACTCGCCCGTCTGGCCTCCGTAGCCACCTCCGAAGCCACCTCCAAAGTCGAAGTCGTCGCCGCGCCTCATTCCAGGTGGTGGTAGCGACGGCGACGACGTTTGTGCAACCGTCGCAAATCCCTACAATTAATAAAACTTAGAGTTAGAATATAAAGTATCAACATCTCTCTCCCTCCCTTCCTCTCCCTCTATCTCCATCTAGATCCCCCTCCCTTCCTCTTTTTTCATTTCTCCCTCTCTCTATCTCAATCTATCTTTCTCTCTCACTCTATCTCTCTATTGCTATCCTTTTCCCTCTATCTTCCTCCCTCTACTCTATGTACATCTCCCTCCCTCTATCTTCCTCTCCCTCTATCTCCATCTACATATTCCTCTCTCTCTTCATTCATCTCCCACTCTATCTAACTATCTCTCACTCTTTCTTCTATCTCTCTCTTTCTTCTATGTCAATCATTTTCTTCTATCTAACTATCTCCCTCTTTCTTCTATCTCAATCTTTTTTTCTCTATTTTCCTCCGTCTTCTAACTCTATCTCTCACTCTATGTAACTATCTCTCACTGTCACTCTATTTTCCCGCTTTATTTTCATTAAATTGAGATAAAATTAGAATTGTTAAGTTAACATAGAAAATTACCTGACCCGCAGAAGAAGGATCGCCTGAAAGGACCGGTTGTAGTAGCGGTAGCTGGATCCCCAGACCTTGCGCCCGAGCCATGGCCTATCATTGCAAACCTTAAATGTTATCTATTAGTAAGTCATTTACGCTGAATTAATGAGAACTTTAGTTTTTATTTTGTTACCTCCCCGCATCTGCGCCAACGCTGTTGCCTGGGTTTGGATCGTGGCCTCCATCGCGATCCTTTGGCGTTCTGCCTCCCTCTTTTCCTCCTCCTGTCGCCTGAAGTTGTCTTCTACAGTTTGTCGGAGGGACTGCATCTAAATGTCCCTCTGCAAGACGCGACGACCTGCCGTGCCGACAAAGGGCCCGAAATGCGTCGGTCCGACCCTACAACCAGCTCACGTGGCCCTGCACATAGTTGGAAGTCATTAAAAATACCATCAAGGAAATTATCAGAAAAAAATACTTACTACACTCCACGTACCTGCGCGTACTCCTCCTCCGTCAGGTGCCTCTCGCTCTCTTGCCGGAAGTGTAGCACGTGCTGCTAGTTCGCCTTCAAGTGCTCATTAATAATTTGAACACGAACGTTCGACAAAGCTTGTCGAAGCGCCTTGGTAGCGTTGTAGTGAAACACTCACCTCGCATCCTCAATCAGGCGAGGGTCGTTCGGGTCCTGTAAAGTATACCTTGCCTGTGAAAAAGAATATATTGAAGAGATGTTCATTAAAAGAGTTTAAGAGTTCAAACTTAGAAACTATTATTAACATACTTACCATAAAATCGGCCCATACGGCCTCCTGAAGGTTGTCGTGCTCCTGGTGATGGACGCGTGCATAGTCCTCCCACGAAAGAGCAGGCACTCCGTCGATGACCCCGGGATAGTGCAAACGCACTAAGGACCCGAGGACACTGTTCACCGGTCTTTGGTGTCTCTCACCGGTGAAAGACGTGTCGTCCCAAACCCTGCAAGATATTTATTGATTCATTACTTAAGTAACCAAAAGAAACTAAAATTGAACACTATAATTTTTATTACCTATCTCCGACTGGACAAATCACGATCCTCTGTGAAGGGACCGCAGGAGGACTGACAAAGTGAGTCCTCCTCATCCTCCGCGTCTGCTAGGGCACCACGTCAGGTGACCCAGACGACTCATCCCCAACCGAGCCAAAGGCCTCAGGAACAGAAGGATCGCCGGCCGAGGGCTTGCTGGCCGAGGGCTGGCTCATCGAAGGGTAGCCAAGGTCAACTGGCGCCGCAACCTCTGAGTCAGCCGGTGAGGACTACAACATTCAAATGATTCATAAGTAAGATTAATGTGAAATTGAATTTAAAGAATTAGTTAAAAGCGAGTGAAATTTACCTGTGACGAAGCTCTAGAGCTGCTCAGAACGTGCCCCAGCAGCCGAGAGTGTCTGCTCTCAGTCGACGAGGCACCAGCGAAAGCGTCCTCAGGTCTAGAGGGGTAGAACCCCCTCGTCGGCGGCACCTTCTTACCCTTCTTTGACGCCATCCTGTTTTAATTAGATAATCAGTAAATATGCAAATAAAATATACAAAATTCATGTTACTATCTTCAAGAAAACATTACTTGTAATCACTTTCAAAATTCATCAACATCATTATCATGTGCCTGTGCCCTACTCCTTAAACCAGCCCAACGATCTTCCATCGTGGCCTGTTCTAATTTTCGTTTTCGCATATCATCTACCTCTACATCTTCAACGTCTTCAACATGTCCAACTAATTGATCGAGTTCTGCACCAAGCTCGACGATAAAAGCGTCTGGCAACTCTTCTTCTTAGTACACTTCTTCAATGTCTTCGCTATCATGGTAACCATCATCCCCAGGAGTATATAACCGCTCACGAGGATTCACCATATATACCACCCACCAAGCACTGAGCTCCGTGCATGGATAAGGTAGATAATACACTTGTTCCACTTGATGTGCAAGAACAAATGTATCATAACCTCGTAGTCGGTCCTTATGTTTCACTTCCACCATTCCAAATTTGTTTTCTCGAGTTCCATGAGTGCGATCAAACTAGTCACAATCAAAGAAGACAACTTGAAGGGTCTTATTTCCGATAAAAGTAAATTCAAGGATTTTGTTAATGATCCCATAATAATCGGTTAAATTCTCTTGAATGTCCATTGCTCTCGTCACAACACCGGAATTTGATGTTGCCGCGAGAGGACGAAGAGCTTAAAAATGAGTTGTACAGAATCGAAAGCCATTTACATCATATCGACCATAGCTTCTAACATTCACCAATCCATAAGATAGCTGCCACAAGTCTTCATGGACATTGTGAGTCCGACACTGTCATAAATGATCGTAAGTTAAAATAATACTTCTTTAATAATAGTAACTTATAATACATAGAAGACGAGAGAATATTACATAATCTCAAAACCAGGATAGGAAACTCTGCCCCCCATTTATTCCTTCTTTTCACATCGCTTCTACTTGTTTGGCCGTAGGTTGATGCCTATGTGGCCAACATTGTCTGTGGAACTCGCTGAACATGAAAAAACATCTTTTAGAATACATGTGTAGCAAAATATGTCAATTAGCATAAATGTAGGACAAACACTTACTCGAAGTATTCCTGCATGCCTTCTATATTTGCGTACATATAGAGTAAAGCAACTGTCCTTTCATGTTCGGATAGCACGTAGGTCGTGTAGCTACTAACGGTGGTGCCTCTCGTTTGAAAAATGGAAAGGTCGCTAAGAGGGGGTGTTTCGTCCATATTGTACCGCATTGCCAAAGTATTGATATTGTTTTCTTCCGCAAAGTAGACACTTGAAAAGTATCCTACTTCCTTAAGAGCATATGCTTCAGCGATGCACCCTTCGACCCTTGCCCTGTTGCCAACCATTGGTTTCAGATATCGTAGCACTCTTTCAATGTGATACATCCACCTATATTGCACAGGACCGCCAACTTTAGCTTCGAATGGAAGATGGATAAGCAGATGTTGCATTGGATTGAAGAAACCCGGTGGAAATTTTTTTTCCATTTTACATAAAAGTATGGGTATCTCCTTCTCTAACTTATCCATCATCCCGATCTTGATTTCTTTAGCACAAAGCTGTCTATAGAAATAGCTGAGCTCGGCTAAAACCTTCCACACCGCATCATCTAGATAGCCTTGAAACATAACGGGTAAGAGTTTTTCCATTATAATGTGATAATCATGACTCTTCAACCCAGTGAGGTTTCTTGTGTTAACATTTACGGCTGTTTCAGGCTAGCTGCGTAACCATCTGGGAATTTCAAAGTTTTCATCCATTTCATAACTTCTTTCTTTCTTTCGATCGAAGACAGAAAGAAGCACGTGGCTTTCCACCACTTTGAGAGATTTCAAGAGTTGGACGGTGACAAATGTCTGCAAAATCTAGTCTAGCTTTATAATTGTCTTTCATTTTGCCAGGCATATCCATGCAAGTGCTTATGATACTTTGGCTCATGTTACGCTCTTGATGCATGACATCAATGTTGTGCATTAGAATCAATGACTTCACATATGGTAGCTCCCAAAGTCCACATATGTGAGTCCAATTGTGTTCCTCTCCATAACCTACGAAATATCCAGGACGACCTTCATCAGGCACCAGTTTGTCCAACGTATCAGAAATTTATGACTTGTTGAGACGCTTCGGTGGTCCCTTAGTAACAACAGTGTTCTTTCAAAAGTCATGCCTCTACTGCCTAAATATGTAATTTGAGGGCAGCCAACGTCTGTGACAATCGAAGTAAGATATTTTGCCTCCATGAGTTAGTCGAAAGCAATCCGTGTCTGAAGCACATATCAGACACGTCAGACGACCATGAGTGCTCTATCCGAAAAACATGCTGTATGCCGGCAAATCATGGACGGACCACAAATAAGCAGCTCGAAGTTTGAATTTCTACTTCTTGTAACTGTCGTACGCTTCGACTTCTGTCCACAAGACTTTCAATTCTTCGATCAGCGGTTTTAACATCACATTGAGACGTGACCCGGGATGATCAGGTCCAGGTACAATGAGGCTGAGAAACATGAACTCATTCTTCATACAAAAAGCAAGTGGCAGGTTGTACGGAATGACAAAGACGGGCCAACATGAGTATGGTGTGGTGTTCGTACTGAACGGTGAGAATTCGTCTGTCGCTAATCTGATGCGAACATTCCTCGCATCACGAGTAAAGTCTGGATTGAAACGATCTAGCGCCTTCCATGCATCACCGTCAGACGGATGCGTCAAAAATTCTTTGTTCTCACGTTTACCTTCTTTGTGCCATCTCATGTGTCTTGCAGTTCTTTTTGAAAGAAACAACCGCTTCAACCAAGGTGTCACAGGCAAGTAACGAAGCTGCTTATGTGCGACATCTGTCATCACATTATCACCATCGTTGTTAACAACTTCGACATACCTCGATTTACCACATTTCAAGCACATCTTCTCATTGGCGTGCTCTTTCTAGAATAGCATGCAGTTGTCTGGGCACACATCGATTTTCTCATACTTCATACCGAGACCAGATATCTTGATCTTTCAATGATACAAATCTGGTGGCGTATTGTGAGGTTGTAGAAGGATATCGCAGATCAATTTCATGAGATCATTGTAGCAGTTGATGGAAAAAAAGTACTTGGACTTAATTGCCATAAATCTGGTCAAGAAAGCAAGTATGGTCACAATCGTTTGTTCATGCAACGACTCTTGTGATTTCTTCAGCTCCTCGAAGAACTCCTCTGCCTCATTTGTAAGAGGATCCTCCGCTTCCAGAGCTTCTAGCATCTCATCCATCCTATCAACCTCTGTTATATCATCATCCCCATCCACTTCTGCTATGACTCGAAGATTAGTCTCACACTGAAAGGTCCACACTCCATAATGTGGAGTGAAACCATTTCGACATAAGTGAAACGAAAGCTCCAATCTTCTCAAAAACTTGGTGTTCCGGTATTTTCTACATGGGCACCGCACCATATCTTCCGTTGACAACGAAAATGCTCGATCCAAAAATTGATCTAACTTAATGTACCACTCATCTGAGTGACCACCAGTTCTGCTCTTCCAGCCAGTATACATATAATTGCGGTCTTCACCCATGTTTGACTCTGCAATTTAACGCGAATTATTATTAGTTTCATTGTTATGTTATGTCACGGCCCTACAACCAAGGTAGATGGATCCTAAACCCACCCAAGAGTGACCGAGCGGAGTGTGCTCATGACGAGACGCGTGATCCAGATTTGAACAAAATTTCGGCAGCATAACCCCGCTGTTCTCCACTGCACGCCCAAAATGGTGCAACAGAGAGGTTACGCCATCGAAATCTCGTCCAAATCCGGACCCGCGTCTCGTCACAAGCCACGCCCCCTCGGTCACTCCGTGGCTGTCCAAAAAGAGACAATTCCGAACCTGCACGTCTCACATGCTAATGGCATGTGAGACGTGCCGATCCGAAACGGGTAATACAGCTATAGGTTACGTTGCTCATTTTCATTTTGAGGTCATTTAAGAGAGAGGAAAGAACTAGAGAAAGAGTGAGAGGAAAGTTGGTCTTAGATGACAATTCCACATCTATTTCCACCGTCCACGCAATCGCGGGTCATTGACGTCCTTACCAACCCGTTCGCTTCCATGTCGCCTTGACGCATACGGTACCACTACTATGGTCTATACGGCACGATCACACTTATTGCGTGTCGTGCCCTTCCGGGTTGGTCCAAGCCGGCCTAAAACCCCTTTATTTACATATATTAAGTAGTCACTCAAAAACATTAAATATTAATAAACAATAAGCACCAATAAAAAATAAATATCAAACAATAGACAATATGTTATATGAGCATGTGTATGATCATTGGCAATGAAGTATCAATGAAGTAGGATCATCTAAACATAACTAGCAATGTATGATCATATATGAGCACGTATATGAGCACCCACAATTTAAAACATTGCATCATTTAAACATAACTAGCAATAAAGTAGGATCATCTAAACATTACCACATTACATCATATAAACATTGCATCATCTAAACATTGCATCATCTAAACATTCTATCATTCAAACGTCCTTCATGCATTCCCAAACAAAATTTGAAAAATTAACTATTGCATCAAACGTCCAGCATCTAAACATTGCATCATCTAAACATTCCATCATTCAAACGCATTCCCATACCTAGTCGACGGAGGCGTTGGAGGGACGAAGGGGCCAGTGCCGCGGCAGGCCGGCGGTGTGAGGGGCCGGCGCCGCGTGCGGGGCGAGGGCGCGGCTCGGGGTCGGGGCGGCGCCGTGGGGGTGGGGCCGGTGACGGGGGCGCGACAGGTGGGCGGGGGTTCGGATTGTGGAGGTGAATGAACCGTCGGGGTCGGGGGCGGCCGATAAAAGCCCTTATTTGCGATTGCATCCTTAATTGTGACGGCCTTAGAATATGGCCGTCGCAATTAAGGTTATTTGCGACAATCTTTTTCGCAGTCGTCGCAAATATGATTTTATTTGCGACGGTTTTCTTATTTGCGACGGCCCTAGGGTTGGCCGTCACAAATAAGAGGTTATCTGTGACGACTACTTTATTTGTGACGGCCAACTACATGTCGTCGCAATTTAATCTATTTGCGACGGCTGGTGTCGCAAATAAATCCAGCCATCGCAAATGATCGCGTTTCCCGTAGTGTGCTATGCCCCTCTCCTTGATTCTTGATTTAGGAGTTGTCGGAGTTTTGATCCGGCAATTCTCCCGGTACTACCGTTGGTAGCCCACAGAGTTTGTAGTTCGGTATTGGGCGCACAGAGATTCAAAAGATGATGGCAAATAGACACAAGGATTTATGTGGTTCGGGCCGCCTGAGCATAATATCATACTCCACGGGGTGTGTAGTTGTTGTATTGGGTATCAAAGCTGTGTCTGGGAGAGGTCTCAGAGTTCAAAAGAGCCGTCCCCTGTGTATCGTTGACCAGTCCTTTTATAGTACAAGTACTGGTCGTTACACCGTTAGCCTGGCCCGACATGTGGCCCTAGCGGTTACTGATGCTTAAGACACAATTAATGAGGTTAATTACCCTTAATAGCGTGGTAACGGTCCTTGAAAGTGCCGTTACTGGTATTAAGAGCCTTTCGATAGTGTGTCATTAATATGGTATTAATGACACTTAATCGGGTCTTGAAGTCTTTTATTGCCCCTTGAAGGTCCGAGCCGTTGGGGGTCCACCAGTCTGATTGTTGAGGCTGAAGGTCCGGCGGTTGGACACGTGGCAGCATCAGAGCTTTCCGTCTGCTACGGGTAGGTCCGGTGTAGATGTACACGTGTCGGTACCGGATCTTCCCTCTGTCGGGGGTTAGGTACGGCGGTGCCGCACAAGTGTTTAGCCTGGAGCTATCCCATGCGTGGGATGTAGGTCCGGTTGCTGTATACACGTGTCAACACCAGGACTAACCATAGATGGAAGGCAGGTCCAGTCCCGTATGACACGTGGGCCTTCGCAGGTCTTCAACTTAGACAGGTGAAGTTCCTTTGGTCTTTTTGTAGTCCCAAGGGGTATACAGTACGCAGGGTACCGACAGTGGCCCCTTGGGCCCACCTCTGGGAGAGACCTTTTGGATGAAGTCGTTCTGCCGGAGGTGGGTCCATTCTTCGGTTTTTGAACCTTGTCTTCAAGGGTCTTCGGATGTGCCGTTGGCGGTAGTTCGTAGTTAAAGCAACGTTGTGTGGCATATCCAGGATGCGGCAGGTGAGATCTGAGCGTGCGGATCTCGCGCAATTGAAGGTCGCCGGTTCCCGATACAAAAACCGTATCGGTTCCGCGCGCCCTGTCAGGCCGCCGCCCTCAGGCTTCCCGCCTTTCATGATGACAACCGTTCGCCTGGGGTAAGGACCTCGACTTGATCGTCGGGGTGGCCCCGGGTCCCCTTATCATTGGCAGAGTGAAGTTTTTGAATTGTATCGTTGGCTCCTCTGCGGTTTCCATCCAATCATTGCGGGGGCTTACTTAAGAAGGAAAGTGCGCACCGTTTGGGGATTCTTTACGCCTTCATCTGAACTTGCACTCAAATCCTCACAACTTTTGCTTGCTTTTCCTCTCTTGCCACGCTGTGCCGCGATGAAGTTGAGACTCCCCATGAGCCGCATTGGGAGCAAGAAGGAGTTGTCCAGGGTCCGGACCTACATGGGATGGTCCAGTGACTCCTTCGACAATGACATTCGTTGCGGCGAGCTTCCCTTCGAGAAGAAGCGAGCCGGAGATATGGTGTACTTCCTTGGATACGCAATGGCGGGTTTGATCTCGCCTTTCTACACCTTCTTTCTGATGCTGCTAGATTTCTATGGTCTGCAGCTCCACCATATTGGCCCCCACTCAATCTTCCTGGTGGCGACTTTTGTCCACTTTTGCGAGATGTGGGTGGGTGTGCCCCCTTGCGTAGAGTTGTTCCGGACCTTCTTCACTATCCACCCGACCGGGAAGAGTGATGAGTTCATCGGCTTCTACTACTTTGTGAAGTGGAAAAACTCTCCCCTCAAGTACTTGAGGTACTTCCCTTCTAGCAAGTGGGACGACTGGAAGAAAGACTAGATGGTCATCACCGTCGAGGGACACGAGAGGCTGAAGCTGCCTGAAGGCCTTCCTCGCGTCGACACTGACACTTGGAGTGACGTGCCGGCACTATCAAGGGAGTACATGCCCATCCTGGACAGAATCCAGGAATGTGTTGAAGGCGGGGTGACCCCGCAGATGGTCTTCGGCAACTTCTTGACGAATAGGTGGGACCTGCTGAGGGATAGGAGCCGGCCTGCCTGGGCCTTCAACAGTGAGATGGATACCAACTGCATTGAAGTCGGCTTGGAAACTAACTTGACCGGTGAAGCCTTGAAGACCCATCTCAAGAAGTTTCAGCCTGGGAACAACGGTCCCGGCGACGTGTCTCCACCGGCGGCCTTCCTGCCTCTAAATATGATTCCAGAGGAGTGCAGAGAGATCCGGAGGAAGATGCCACTGTTGGACGACTTGGGCCTGGTGGAGAGGCGATCAACCTCCGGGGTGGCAATCCCCGGAGCTTTTGAAGGCGGCTCTGCTCCCACCCCAAAGCCAAGAACCGAAGTCGTAGGCAAGGGCAAGGAGTTGGCCGAGCCCTCGAGCCGCAAGAGGAAGTTGAAGCATGCTGACGGGAGGTCTGTCAGACCTCCTCCTTCCACGACGGCTCCTTCTCCCCGGAGGGAAAGGTCTTCAACGGCGGCAACCACTCCTGCATCGGCATCTCCCCGGGGTGCTAGCTCCGGCCATGTGGCTCCAGTACCAGGGCCAGCTGAGGGATCTGGGTCCGGAGGTCCTTCCCAGATGAGGGGGACCTCAACCAAGATGACGCCGACGGCAGCAGCAAGCTCTGGGGAACCTTCCAGAGCTACCACGCCAGTGGCGACAGGGTCCGACCCTGAGCGTTCGGGGAAGAGGTGCCGCGCTAGCTGGAGCGGAAGCCTTCCAAGGTAAGTTTGATTTTTTACGTCAGTTGATCGTTTTTTGTTGTAACTGTGTTTTGAGTTTCTTCGTCCTTCATCCACAAAGTGCCCAAGAAAGTGGTTGAAGCTCTGGTTCTTGCAGCAGCAGTTGAGGCTGTGCAGGCGGAAACTCCGGCTCCAATTCCAGCACCGCCCCAAGAGGTGGCTGAGGCTGCAGCAGCTCCAGCGCCAGCTGTCGTGGTCTTGGACCTCGACTCATCCCCAGAAGCTCTCGTGGTAGCACCGGACCACGGGAATGAAGATGTACCAGCGGCACCAGCCCCGGAGGTTGAAGCTCTGAGTTTGGATGCTGAAATGGTGGACGCTCCGGCCTTAGAGCCGGAGGTAGCTGCGATTCCGGACCTAGAGCCGGATGTTGTTGAAGCCCCGACAGTCGAGCTGGTGGTTGATGAGGCACCGACAATAGGGCCAGTGGCTGATGAAGTTCCGGTGCCCGAGCCGATCGTTGAAGAAGTTCTGGCGCCTGAGCCGTTTGCTGTAGAAGTACCGATGCCCGAGCCCATGACAGTCGAAGCGCCAGCGCCTGAGCCGGCGATGGAGGAGGCGCCAACATCGCAACCAAAAGTGGCTTCAACTCCGGCAGAATCTTCAACTTCTGCCCCGGATGCAGTGGTCCCGGAGGTGCCCGCGGCTGAGCCAGGGTGCCAAGATGAAGATGCCGGCCCCCCGCCTGAGGGGCCAGTTGTTGATGACCTGGTGGCGGGACCTTTGGAGCCAACTTCGGTGGTCGAAACTTCTATTGCAGAACCTTCATCGCGGCGGCCGAGGCTATCCCGGAGGATGTCCCTAGTTTCATGGAAGCTCAGGGGACCACTCTTGTAGAGTGGGACCTGATTTTTGTCACAGAGAACCCACTGTAGCTAGCGGAGAGGACCCCAGCAGGTCCAGACCCAATCCCTCTGTCATTGTCTATTGACAACAATTGCTCCAGTCTTCGTTAGGTCCAGCTAGCTTTTTACCACGACAGCAAGGCCCTCGAGGAGGAGCGCCAAACTCTTAGGAGGTGGCGCAACCGGCTTCAATTCGAGACCAAGCTGGCGCAGTCAAGGCTGGCCGACGACAAGGAGTGGGTGAAGAAGGAGAAGGTCCGGTTGGAGTACTTGGGTAAGCTACTGTATGAGAGGGAAAGTATGGTGTGATCCCTCGACAACCAGTCGCGGGCCATCCATGAACAGGCCATAGCTGCTAACAATGCAGCGAATGATCGCGAGGAGAAGCTCAGCGCTATCCACGACAGCCTCATCAAGCGTCGGGAGGCCCTTGAGGAGCGGGAGAAAAAGCTCGAAGATGAAGAGCAAAAACTCCTGGGGCTGCGGGGTGACCTCGTGAAGAGGGAGGAAGAGCTTACTCATAGGCTAACTCTGGGTGACAAGAGTCTCGCGGAGCGCACCAAGAAGTTGGATGAGCGCTGCGAGAAAGAGGAGAAGAAGGCCTGGCAGAGAGGACAGGACCTCCACAAGAGGGAGGATGAAATTGCTGCTAGGGAGAAGAAGGTGCGGGCCGGGAGAAGGACCTGGTCGACCGCCGGAAAAAGATCCACCTCCAGGAGGAAGAGCTCGGCAAACTCGAAAGGCAGGTTGATGAAAAGATTCAGCAGAACGCCAAAGATGTAGAGCATCTTGCCCTGGAGAATTTGGAGCTTGCGGCAACCAGAAGATCCTTGGAAGAGATGCGAGGCTCGAGGGCTGTGGAGTCCCAACAAGTTTGGGACTTCCTGGGCAAAGCCAACGACGCGCTGACGCCAATGGGTTTTAGTCCCGTGCGTCCGGATGATCCAGAGCCGGAGCTGGACCAGGCATTGCAGGCGTTGAGTTCAGCAGGCAACAAGCTCACCAAGATGGGCGATGTCATCGCGGACCAGCTCAAAACTGAGGGAAAATCCCTGGCAAAGAACGTTGCAGAATTCGTGCTGATGTGCTACACAAGCAGGGACCCTCAATTCTCCCTGGACCCGGTGCTTGAAGGCCCCATCGACATAGAGGGAGAAGCTGCCCAAGCCGGCGTATCGGAGGTTGCCCAGAAGGTCGCCTCGTTCTTCCATAGGGTCTAGGACCATCTCTTTGTAGCTCCCGCTTGTATCCTCTCTTCTTTTTCTCCAATTTTGTAATTTGTCTCCAGATGAATGAAATCCAAGTTTTTTGTGAATTTCACTTTTTTGTCTTCAACACCTTTGTCCCACTTGGCCCCCTGGTAGATGTACACAATTTGATTGTGGACATGTACCAAAAGGATGTAACAGTTGTTGAAGACTTGTGTGCTTCGAACTTGTAGAGCGTAGGTCTGAAGTCTTCGATGGTGAAGGCCCCCTGAGGTTGTCAGAGCTTAGTGGCTCCGGCATTGACCATCGTCGGAGCTTAGTAGCCCCGATAGAAGTCCCCATCAACGTGTAGAGCATCGACAGTTAGTCCTCTGGGGTGTTGGAGCTTGGTAGCTCCGGCAGTGACCTCTGTCAACACGTGATGTGTCGACAGCAGACTCCACTGTAGAGTCTTCCCACCATCTTTTGTTCACGTTGACGGCTGGCCCCCTGACTTTACCGGAGCTGAGTAGCTCCAGAGATGCTCGTTATTAATGTTTGAAACATCGACACAAGCCACCTTAGGGGATGTCAGAGCTTTGGTAGCTTCAGTCATTCACCATCATTATGTGGTCTTTATTTTTCCTTCACACTAAAGTCAAGGAAAACAGTAAAATCCATTTCCTATCTATAACTCAACTGCGACTTACTATTCCCAAGAAAGTTTTAGGTCGAACACAATTCTAAATACAATCAAGTGCACTGCCTTGTTTCCTTCAGGTCCGATCGTTTCTGGACTCGCCTTACTTCGGTCTGCCGGGGTGTAGGTAGAGTGGCGTACTTAGGGTGCATGACCAGGCTAAGTCGATAGCACACTCCGACCCTAGATTGGCTTGGCGGCATTCAGACGAGTAGACCATTAACAATGTTTGGACCTGGAAAAATAGACGATGCAACTCGAATTGTACATGAACTGTTCGAGCTAAAGTTTCTTAAGAATTGCACAACATTGTTATAGACAAGAAAGAGAAAAATAAAAAATATTGAGCCTGTACAAAATAAATGCATGTGGAGTCTGTTTTCACACAATGATGTCTTTCATTATAGGTCTGGGGTACAAGGGAAACAAGTACACTCTTAGGGTACGGATCCAGGCTAAGTGTGTTTCGTTTCTCGTTTGACCCAAGGTAGCTAGCTACACTTTTAGTTCTGAGACTGTGACAAGTGCTGCCTGAACTTTGCGGACCTTCCGGGGAAGGTCTGACTGTTCTCTCGGAGGAGCTATCCGACTCTGTACAATGACTGTATAACATACATCACATGTAACTACAGACTCACCTCCGTGATATTAAGCGTAGAACTTATGGAGGTGCTCAATGTTCCAAAGATTTGGGAGAGGTGTTCCATCCTCGGTTGCCAAGCGAACGCATCCGGGACGGGATACTTTGATCACTCGGAAAGGTCCTTCCTAGCTGGGGGAAAGTTTGTTTAACCCTTCTCTGGATTGTATTCTCTGTAGCACTAGATCGCCTTCCTCGACATGTCGGTTGTGAACATGCCATTGGTGATAGCACCGAAGAGCTTGGTGGTATCGGGCATTCCGAACAGCTGCTCGACACCTTCCCTCTTAAAGGAGGTCAAGGTCTTCACTCCGGAGCTGGTCCTATGTGGCATCATCGGAGGTCCGGACCCGGAGCGATCCCAAGGTGATTTCCGGAGGAAGGACTGCTTCAGCTCCATACACCAGGAAGAAGGGTGTCTCTTCAGTTGACCGGTTTGTAGTTGTCCTGTTGGCCCACAGTGTGGGCGGAAGCTCTTCGATCCAGTTGGCTCCATGTTTCTTCAGGCGCTCATATGTGCGCGTCTTGAGTCCTTTTAGGATTTCTGCATTTGCTCTCTCGTCCTGGCCATTGATTGCCGGGTGAGCTACGGAAGCGTAGCTGACTTGGATGCCGAGGTCTTCGCAATATCCTTGGAATGCAGAGCTTGTGAACTGGGTCCCATTATCAGTTATGATTTTTTTGGGACTCCAAATCTGCATACGATGGACTGTAAGAAGTTGATAGCTGATTGCTTGTTTATTGTCACAACTGGAGTTGCTTCCGGCTATTTGGTGAATTTGTCAATGGCAACGTACATGAACTTGTAACCTCCGACGGCTCTCAGGAAAGGTCCCAAGATATCCATCCCCCACACAGCGAAAGGCCATGTAGGAGGCATCATTTGTAGAGGCTGAGCCGGTGTGTGAATTTGCTTTGCATGGAATTGGCATGCTTCGCATTTCTTCACTAGCTTAGTTGCATCCTGGAGCACTGTAGGCCAGTAGAAGCCATGCTGTAAGGCTTTACCAACCAGCGTGCGGGAAGATGCGTGGTTCCCACACTCGCCTCCATGGATTTCCGCGAGGAGCTCGCAGCCTTCTTCCCTTGTAATGCACCGCATTAGGACGCCGTTGGCACCACGCCGGTAGAGATCCCCTTCTACCAGTGTGTATCATTTATCCAATCTGACTATCCGGTCAGCGGATACATTATCTTCAAGAAGGAAATTGTCTTTCAAATAGCTCCGGATCTCCGAGATCCATGCATCGGAACTAGCTTGGGGATTTGAGTCTTGCGTGCTGGGTTGCTCGGAGCTTCTTGCAGCACCTACGACCCTTGATGGATGCCATGGTAACAGGACCATCGGGACCGCCAGCTTCGAGGTGCTGGTCTCGCCCCTTACGCTCAGTTCGGCAGGCTGAGCTGTAGGTTTAGACAACCTCCGGACGAAGGTTCCATCGGGAGCTGGAGCCCCGGTTGAAGCTTTCGTCGAGAGTTCGTCAGCTTCAGCGTTGTTGAGACGCTGGACATGGCAAAGATCCAGGACGTCGAAGTCCTTCTGAAGCTTCTGGACCTCAAGTAGGTATGCAACTAGTTGAGGGTTGTTGCAGCAACATTCACCTTTTACTTGTTTTAGAACAAGTTGTGAATCACCCTTTACCAACAACTGCTTGACACCATACGATAGTGCCACCTTGAGCCCATAAATTAGTGCTTCATACTCTGCCATGTTGTTGGTCGCCTTGAAGTCAAGGTGCACCATGTATTTAACCTTCCCCCCGGTCAGAGCAAGGAGAAGGACTCCAACTTCGGCCCCCTGCTTCTGCACGGAGCCATCGAAGTAGAGAGTCCAGTGAGGCTCAATGAAGACTGAAACCTTGGGTTCCTACTTCTGCTCACTGGGGCCCCCAGGATTTGATGGAGAGGGGGTCCATTCCGCCACGAAGTCCGCCAGTGCTTGACTCTTGATTGCTTGTCTTGGAACGAATTCAAGGTCGAACTCAGCTAATTCCGCTGCCCACTTTGCAATGTTCCCAGTGGAATTGGGGTTATGCAAGATCGCACGCAGTGGATAAGAAGTTACCACTGAAATCTTGTGAGCTTGGAAGTAGTGTCGGAGTTTCCTAGAGGCAATAAGAACTGCATAGAGCAGCTTATGCACCTCTAGATATCGAGTCTTGGCGTCATGGAGTACTTTGCTGATGAAGTACACTGGGCGCCGGACCGTCCGAACCCTCCCAAAGGGGCCCGGAGCTTCCTCCTCATCTACCCGGACCCTCCCGGAGGGGTCCGGACCTTGTTCGGGGACCTCCGAGTGCCGGTTGGAGGTACCCGGAGCTTCTTCTAAAGTGACCCGGACCTTCCCGGAGGAGTCCAGATCTTGTTGCTCTGCAGCAGTGACTCTTCATTTGAAGGAGAGGGATCCTCTGGAGTCTCTCCTTGAGGATCTGGGTCTGGGAGCTGGGACCCAGACTCGACTTCAGGTAGCTCCGGACCCTCTTGAAGGGGTCTGGATTCTTGAACTGGAGATGGTTCTGGCCTTTCCGCAACCAGGACCATGCTGACAACTTTGTCAGTTGCCGAAATGTAAAGCAGGAGTGGCTCACCAGGGTTCGGAGCTACCAAGGTTGGTAGGGTGGTGAGGAGCTGCTTTAGCTCCTGGAACGCCTTTTCTACTTTTTCGGACCATTGGAATGGTCCGAACTTCCTCAATAGCTTGAAGAAAGGTAGCACCCATTCCGCCAGTCTTGAGATGAACCGGCTAATGGCAGCTTGACATCCAGTCAGCTTCTGGACGTCCTTGATGCGGGCGGGTGGTCGCATATCTTCAATAGCTTTTATCTTCGCTAGATTTGCTTCTATTCCTCGGTGATTCACCAATAAACCAAGAAGTTTTCCAGAGCTAACCCCGAAGACACACTTGTACGGGTTCAGCTTCGTGCGAGTGACTCGCAACTTGTCGAAGATAGCTTGCAAGGTGTCAAGGAACGACTCCTTGTTCTTAATCTTGACAATGATGTCATCGACATACACTTCCACTATGTCTATGATGAGCTCTCCAAAAGTTTTGTACATAACTCGTACAAATGTTGAAGCAGCGTTTTTGAGACCAAATGGCATGACATTATAACAATATAATCCAATTACTGTGATGAAGGAGGTATGCTCTTCATCTTCCCTAGACATTCTGATTTGATGTTACCCAGAATATGCGTCTAGAAAACACAGTAATTCGCATCCGGAGGTGGAATCCACTATGTGATCTATTCTAGGTAGTGGGAAAGGATTTATTGGACATGCCTTATTCAGTGTAGTGTAGTTGATACACATCCGAAGCTTCCCGCCGGCCTTGGGTACAACGACTGGGTTTGCCAGCCATTTTGGGTGGAAGACTTCTCGGATGAATCCAGCTTCGAGCAACTTCTTCACTTCTTATCGTATGAAGTTCTGTTGCTCTACTGATTGCTTCCGAGGCTTCTGATGTACAGGCCGAGCGTGAGGATAGATCTTCAGATTATGCTCGATCACTTCCCTAGGGATCCCAGGCATTTGTGATGGTTGCCAGGCAAACACGTTGACGTTAGTCCGGAGGAAAGTGATGAGCGCGAGTTCCTATTTGTCATTCAGACCTCCTGATATACGGGTGGTCTGAGCGGCGTCAGAACCGATTTGGACGACTTTGATGGGAATGTCGGTGTTGCCGCTTGGTTGCACGCGAGGTGCGGAGGTTGAGCCTCAATGACAAATGCTCGGGGGTTTTGGAGCTTGCTCCTTTCCGGTTTCTTCTTCCTGTGTTGTAGCAAGCGCGTGGAGTTCTTCCAGAGCTGTTACTCCAGCGATGCGATCTCCACGGATTCGGAGAACACCAGCTGGTGTTGGCATCTTCAACACCAAGTAGCCATAATGAGCAGCAGCCATGAACTTGTATAAGGCTGGTCTGCCTAGAATGGTGTTGAAGGGTAAGTTGTTCTGCGCCACGTCGAAGACCAACTTCTCAGTGCGGTAATTCTCCCGGGTCCCGAAGGTCACCGTGAGAGTAATTGCACCGAGTGGGGTTATGGCCCCCGAACCTACTCCGGAGAAAGGTCGGGAGGGGCGAAGGTCCGAAGGTCGGAGCTGAAGCTTGACGAAAGCTTCAAAGCTTATGAGGTTCAGCCCCAAACCTCCGTCCACCATTACATGGTGGATTTGGATGTTGTTGATAGTCGGAGATACCATCAATGGGAGTTGGCCAGCTCCGATCATATTCTGAGGGCAGTCTGATGCATTGAAAGTGATGGCAGTATCCATCCACTTCTGGTGCGGCTCCGCCCTGGCGGTGGGAGCTACTGAGGCCATGTCCTGCCGCATGGTCTTGAGGACACGACGGGAGGTGATGTTCCATGAACCACCAAATATGGTGTTCATGGTTTTTTGACGTTCGTTGTCAGAGATGTCGGAGTCATCATCGACGGAGGTGTAAACAGCCTTCAAGACCTTTTTAGGGTCCTGAAAGCCTAACTCCTCTTCAGTCGGAGCTTTGTTGACTTTCTGTTTCCCTTCCCTTTGACGGAAAGGAACTTCTTCCTGGCGCTTGTTGTAGCGCTCGGCAAGGTTCTGGACCTCACGGCAGCCTTCCAAGTTATGGTTGTTCGTCTTGTGTATGGGACACCACATCTTGGAGCTATCACTGTCTCCAGACGACGGCCGAGGTTGTTTCTCAGGGCGTGGCCCCCGACCACTTGGAGCTGCGGCAGCAACGACTGTAGTTTTGCCGGCCGACGGCTTCTTCTTGTCGTTGGACTTTTTCTTCTTCTTACCACTCCCGGAGGTAGTGGCTTCACCCTTGGAGGATTTTTTGTTGTCCTCCGGAGGTGGTTGGGAGTGCATTTCACGGCCCTCCGCAGCTTTGGCGCATTTGTCTGCCAAGCTGAAGAGTTCTGTGATGCTGGTGATCTCCTTGGTCGCCAGCTTCTCCAGCATCTTCTTGTACGCCCTGTCTAAATGCCACAATAACAGAGGCGCTAGAGATAGAAGGAATAGTGTTTCATACCTGGGAGAACCTGTGGATGAAGGATCGCAGGGACTCTCCCCCTTCTGCTTGACAGCAAAAAGGTCCAGTTCGGTGCCTGGTCGGGTGTATGAACTCCCAAAATTGGCGGTGAACTGTTGGCACAGTTCCGCCCAACTGTTGATGGAGTCAGGCGGAAGGCTCATGAACCAAGACTTAGCGGTCCCAGTCAAAGCCACAGGGAAATAGTTGGCCATTACAACCTCGTTACCTCCTGTCGCAAGGATTGCGATGGAGTAGATTTGGAGAAACTCAGCTGGATTGACAGTCCCATCAAATTTCTCCAGCAGGTGAGGCCGAAACTTTTGTGGCCATCTGACCATGCGTGCATGGCCAGGGCAGAACAGCTCCTCCTACTTACTCAGGAGAAGGACTGTCCCGAGGTTCTAGCCTTTCGCGAGCGCGCTCGATATGGACGCAACCATCCTGTTAACGGCAACGGCGATCAAGCTCCACCCGGAGGTCGTGAGTTGAAAGCCTGGTTACCGTATGGGTGCGTCGCGCCCCGAGAGGCAGCGACGTCGCTTGTTGAGACGCAGCACACCTCCTATGCTAGGAAGCATGCAGGCCAAGTCTGCCCGACACGATCTGATGCTGCGATGGGGCCTGTCCTGAGGGGGGGGGACGTTGGTTGCTGATGCGATCGGCTGCTGCTGCAACCAAATGTTCCACATCGGCCCTCCACTGCTCCATTGCACCCTGGGATGCACCTGGAGGTGGTGGGCGTTGGAGAAGAGCACGCGCTGCATGGAGCGCGTGTTCAGGGTTGTTGTTAGCCGATGCCGTGATCGACACAGATGCCTCGTCCCACTGTCCACCTTGATTTGCCGGTGCGGACGGCGGCGGTGGTGACATGACTCCTGCTAGAGCTGCAACACCTGCTGGCTGCTGCACATTGGTGGGATTGCCTCCAGCATGTTGCACTGCAGGGTTGCCGTTAGACGATCCAGTAGCAGAGTTCACCATCTTCGAATCTCTGGCTCCCCCTACGTGGCACGCTAACTTTCATAGTTTTGATCTGGCAATTCTCCTGGTACTGACGTTGGTAGCCCACGGAGTTTGTAGTTTGGTATTGGGCGCACAGAGATTCAAAAGACGATGACAAATATACACAAGGATTTACGTGGTTCGGGCCGCCTGAGCGTAATACCCTACTCCACGGGGTGTGTAGTTGTTGTATTGGGTATCAAAGCTGTGTATGGGAGAGGTCTCAGAGTTCAAAAGAGTCGTCCCCTGTGTATCGTCGACCAGTCCTTTTATAGTACAAGTACTGGTCGTTACACCATTAGCCTGGCCCGACATGTGGCCCTGGCGGTTACTGATGCTTAATACACAATTAATGAGGTTAATTACCCTTAATAGCATGGTAACGGGCCTTGACAGTGTCGTTACTAGTATTAAGAGCCTTCCGATAGTGTGTCATTAATATGATATTAATGACACTTAATCGGGTCTTGAAGTCTTTGATTGTCCCTTGAAGGTCCGAGCCGTTGGGGGTCCACCAGTCTGATTGTTGAGGCTGAAGGTCCGGCGGTTGGACACGTGGCAGCATCGGAGCTTTCCGTCTGGGACGGGTAGGTCCGGTGTAGATGTACATGTGTCGGTACTAGAGATTCCCTCTGTCGGGGGTTACGTCCGGGGGTGCCGCACAAGTGGTTAGCCTGGAGCTATCCCATACGTGGGATGTAGGTCCAGTTGTTGTATACACGTGGCAGCACTAGGACTAACCATAGATGGGAGGCAGGTCCGTTCCCGTATGACAGGTGGGGCCTTCGCAGGTCTTCAACTCAGACAGGTGAAGTTCCTTTGGTCTTTTTGTAGTCCCAAGGGGTATACGGTATGCAGGGTACCGACAGGAGCGGTTGATTCGGATCGCATATTTGCGGTGTCGATGGTCCATGGCTATTCGGCTCGCGGATCTTGATTGTTTGATTTCATTCGCAATGCGTAATTTTCCTTGATGCCAGAATGCCACATTTTCCTCCGTTTTGTGTGTGTGTGTGTGTGTGTGTCGGGGAAGAAAACCCGCCCGTGGTTGGAGCTTCAACCAGTAGAACTTCCCTTTAATTTGGGCACAAGAGTTGCAAAATTCTTTTGATTAAATTGCTCTTTATGAGGAACTAGAGAAAAGCCTCAAATTAGGGTTTAATTGGAAGTAAATATCTCTGAACGGGTTCATATACCCGCTCATCAAATTCCTTGTCGGATCAAAAATGACTTCGTCGTCTCTGCAAGTTTATGGGAGGGAGGAAACACGTGTCCTCTTGTCTTTATCAGTCCCGTTTCTCGTGTTCTATTTCTAGTCCTATACTCCTGACCTAACACGATCACCCTCCACAATGCCACTGCCTTTTTGAAACCATTCTCCCCGTTGCTTCATCACGGAGTCGTCTTCATTGGTCAAAGTTTGCATTCAGTAATACAACACCGCAGTCTGATGAAGTGGTTTAGAGATTAGACAGTGAATTTCTTTGAGGTATTGAGTTCCATGAAGATTGGCATACTCCCTCCTTCCATTTCTGCAAGGTGTGATTGAAGATTCAGATCACCATGACATGCTTTCATCAGTCAAAGCTAAGAGGGAGGTCCAACAAGTAGATGAAAGCTCTCATCAATCACCATTCCTCCTTTCCCCTGAAGTGCTGCCATTGACCCGAAAGGATTAGAACCCAGGCCTTATATTGATAGCAGCGAGACCTGTAAAAGGCCCGCTATGCGCTTTTTACCAGGCGCACGCGCCGCATCAGGAATTCTAAGCAGCTCGCTATTTTCCCAGTCTGCACTAGGCGCGCGCCAAATATGAAGCGTCCGCTATCGGTCAGACTGGAGAAAAGAAGAGAGGGAAAAGGAAGAGAAGATGAGAGAAAAAAGAAAGAAAGATGAGGATATAATATAAAATAAGTAGTAGTAGATATAAATGTCTGATTTAGAGGTGAACGAGCGCAGAGATCAAAATTGTAAAGCTAAGAATCTTTTAGAGATAAATATAAAATATGGTATAGAGGTCCTATATAAAGGTGAACGAGTGCGAGTAGAGGGCTATGACACGCGTCGGAAAGGTCAGCATTGCTTCCCACTGCAGCAACTCTAAAGGTGCAGCAACCCATCAAGCTGGTGGCTGCAGAACCGGCAGGCGAACCCGACTCTGAGATAGATGGGAACGAAGTCTCACCGGAGGTCTCGAAGATGAAGCCACACTACCAGGCTGTCACAACCAAAACTACGAGCGGCGTGCTGAAAGCATCTAGGCCCCCATGAGGTATAGTTTCAGTGATTAATAACAACCATTGGATATTACTAATGAGTTTGTGGATGCAAGGTCTCTCATATCACTCATCACGCTTAATGAACTCTATATGTATATCATCTACTGCTCATTGAATTCAATTGGAGACCCCTAAACAAACTATTTCACGAGGTCAATCAATTTTTATGAAGACTAAAAGAAAAAGCTCATATGTCAAAGTTATTCCATCAAATTGACAACACCCAATACTTGGTAATCATCAGAAGAATATTTCAAACCAATGTATAAGAGTTCACTCGAGCAAATTCCAAAAGAATCACTTAGAACAACTCGAAGCAGACAAAATCAACTCACCGGATCAATCGATGTTTCCAGAAAACAATACATCGGTCGAGTTGGTTTAACAAAAGAAAAAGACTTCAGAACTGAGTACTCACCGGATCATCCGATGATGAAAAAAGTGTTACGTCGGTCAATCATTCCAGTAAGCAATTACCCTGGACCAAGTGTAACACCGGACCATCCGATGTACAACTATAACACATCGGTCAATCACTCCAGTAAGCATTAATTCTGAACCAATTCTGGATGAAGTGTCACTGGATCATCCGATGATGAGGCAAGTGTTACATCGGTCTAACAACGGTCATATCTGACACAGTGACATCAACTAATTTGGATTCGACCGATGACAACTGAAGGGGGAACATCGGATCATCCGGTGTTCGCAGAACAGTGATGTCAGCCTACTTTTCCAACGACTATTTCATGGAAGCTGGCTATTTATACCCCTTAAACCAGTCATTTTGACAAGTCTTGACAACCAGAGCTAATCTACACATTACCAAGCATTCAAGACATTGAGCTACCACTTCTACATCATTTACACCACTTGTACACCAAGATATAGGCTAGAACTTGCTAGAGATAGTGCTTGTGTGCCTCCATTCTTGGTGATTGGAGTCTCTAGTGTAGTGAGAGCTGTAAGGGAGTGTCTCTTGGTGATTGTATTCACCGTGCAACATTCGGTGATTGGAGAGAGCCTTCCAGAGCTTGCCAAGACGGTTGTGGAAGCCCGGAGGATCAAACTTGTACAAGGCTTGAGCTCCACCTTGCCGAGGTTGGCGAACGGAGAAGTTTAGTGAAGATCCCTGGTCTCGGTAACTTGGGAGTAGCTATACCCTTTGGTGGGTGCCACAACGTGGATGTAGGAAGGTCTTGACGATCTTGCCGAACCAGGGGATAAATCTTCGTGTCTTCGTGTCTCCTCGGGAGTTTGCGCTTTCTTCCTCTCCCGTTACACTTATGCATTTTATATACCGCAATCTTACTATTCACTTAAATGCATAGGTTGTTTGCATAGGGAATTGGGCTTTTAGTTGTCAAGTTTTATTGCTTTAATTTTTGAAAAGAATCCCAATTCACCCCCCTCTTGGGCATTCGATCCTTACAATTGGTGTCAGAGCAAGGTTGCTCATTGGATCATTCTAGCTTCACCGCTAGAGAGCTAAAATGGCCAAGATTGGGGGTTCGGTTCCCATCTTCGAGGGCAAGAACTTTGCCTATTGGAAAGCACGCATGCGTGCTTATCTAGAAGCTATTGCTCCCGAGGTATGGGAAGTGACCCATGCGGGGTTTGGTGAGCACAAATATATAGGTGATCAAGTTAAGTGGGATGCAAAAGCTAGAAATGCCATTTATGAATGCATTAGTCAAGACGTGTTTGCTAGGATTGCTAGCAAAGAAAAAGCTTGTGAAATTTGGGCTTGCTTGATTGAAATTCATGAGGGTTCTTCTCGTGTCAAAGAACTAAAGTATCATATGCTTAAGGTCAAATATAATGAGTTCAAAATGCTACCTCATGAAAATGTTAACAAAATGTTTTCTCGCTTGAATGTGCTTATTGAGGAAATTAATGCTCTTGATATTGCTTCTCTTGGCAAGGGACTCATCAACCGCAAGATTCTTATGCTCCTTCCTAAGCCAAAGTACAACATCATCAACTCCATGCTTCAAAAGGAATCTCTTGATCACATTGAAGTTTCAGAACTTATTGGAGAGATTCACGCTCATGAGATGAGTGTACTTGGGATGATGGAGGAATCATCTTCAAAGACAATTGCTCTAAAGGATTCCACCAAGAAAACAAGTCTCAAGAAAAAGAAAGTGGTCGAGCCTAGCTCAAGTGAAGAAGAGCAAGCATCAAGTGAAGATGACGATGATGAGATTGCATTGATGATGAGAAAGTTCACTCGCTTGAACTCCAAGATTGCCAAGAAGGGATACACCTTTGATCCCAAGAAGAAAGCTTTCCTACCAAGGAGAGATGACAACAAGACTTGCTATAATTGTGGTGATCAAGGTCACATCTCCTATGATTGTCCAAAATCGGACAAAAGAAAAGAGAACCACAAGGGCAAGCATCGCAAGCTTGAGGATAGTGAGGATGATGAAGAGGACAAGCCCAAACCAAGATTCTTTGGGAAGAAGAAGCATGACAAAGGCAAAAAGGCAAAACTCTTCCCAAAGAAGAGAAAATGTCCACAAAAGGTGTTCACGTGTGAGGCAAATGAATGGGTCACCGACGAAGAATCTAGTGATGAAGAGAGTGAAGCAGAAGAAGAGAGCTTGGCCGGCCTTGCCATTGCCGACAATGATGATTCATCTCTTCGTCCACCTCCCATGTGCCTCATTGCAAAAGGTAACACCAAGTTATGTGATGACTCTAGTGATGATGAGCTTTCCCCCGATGACTTAACTTCATTGATAAATGAATACCACACTATCATTAAAAGGGAAAAGAGTAAGGTCAAGGCTCTTGAAGAAGCTCGTGCTAAGCTTGATAGTGCTAACCTCGATTTGCTTGACAAGTATGAAAGCATACTTAAGGAGCATGACACGCTCAAATCTCATGTTAAGCAAGTTGAGGAGGATAAGGCTAAAATCAAGCTAGATCATCATGAGCTTGACTTAGCACACCAAGCACTCTTGGGAAAGCACAATGAGCTAATCCAAGAGCATCAAGTACTTAACCTTGCTTATGAAGTTCTTGATCAAGAATTGAAAACTATAAAGAAAGAAACCCTTAATGATAAGGTATCTATTACTTCTCATGCCACTAATGTCTTGCATAAGTCTTTGCCTTTGAAAGAGAATGCTAGGGAGAAGGATTTGTTGGAAGAAATTGAAAGTCTCAGCACTAGTGTGGCAAGACTATCTAAGGGAGAAGTCAAACACAAAGAAATTCTCTTCCAACAAGCAAAGGCCTTCAACAAGAGAGGACTTGGATCCTTCCCGGTGCCTAACAAAGGAAAGGTGCGCTCACCGGAGCTTAGAACAAGCTTCATCAAGGAAGTTGGTTCCTATTGCCAACATTGTGAGGTCATCGTTCACCATACAAGGGAGTGTCCTCTTCCTAACCGGCCTTCTCCAAAATTGCCTACTAACTACAAGTCTACTTTTAATGATCACTATTATCTCTTGAGTAAAGTAGATGGCAAGGTGAAGGCAAGGTTCATTGGCAAGGACATGAAGGGCATGAAGGGGAAGCTCCCCAAGCAACTTTGGGTCCCAAAAACACTTGTATCACACATACAAGGACCTAAGTTGGCTTGGGTGCCTAAAATAAAAAATTGAATTCATGTGTGTAGGTGAACTACAAAACCGGAGGAAAGCATTGGGTACTCGATAGCGGGTGCACTCAACACATGACCGGCAACGATGGTATGTTCACCACCATAGAGAACCCCGACAATCATGAACAAGTCACCTTTGGTGACAACTCTAAGGGGAAGGTAATTGGGTTGGGTAAGATTGCCATTTCAAATGATTTATCTATTTCCAATGTATTGTATGTTAAGTCACTTAGTTTCAATTTGCTTTCTATTGCACAATTATGTGATCTTGTACTAACGTGCACCTTTAGCAAGAATGATGTTGTTGTGACTAGTGAAACAAGCCAAGAACTAATCTTCAAAGGATTTCGGCATGGACATCTCTACCTAGTAGACTTCTCCAACAAGGATGCTAGCTTGACCACTTGTCTTTTCACCAAGACGAGTTTGGGTTGGCTATGGCATCGACGCATAGCTCACATTGGAATGAGCAAGCTCAAGAAGTCATTCAAGCTCGGGATGGTGACCGGCGTGAAGGATGTCACATTTGGGAAGAACAAGCTTTGTAGCGCTTGTCAAGCCGGGAAACAAGTTGTTTCACACCACCCGATGAAGACAATGGTGTCAACCTCCAAGCCACTTGAGTTGCTCCACATGGACCTCTTCGGACCGTCCACATATCAAAGTCTTGTTGATAATCTCTATTGTCTTGTTATAGTTGATGACTACTCTCGCTATGCTTGGACTTTGTTTCTAGGTGACAAGAGTGAAACTCCAGAAGTGTTCAAAACCTTCGCTAACCGTGCTCAAAAGGAATTTCAAATTCCCATTATCAAGGTCCAGAGTGACAATGGCACTGAATTCAAGAACTACAACATTGGGGAGTGGTGTGATCGTGAAGGCGTGAAGCATGAATTTTCAGCCACATACACTCCTCAACAAAATGGTGTTGTTGAAAGGAAGAACAAGACTCTCATCACTCTTGCACAAGCAATGCTTGATGACTATGGCACGTTCGAGAAGTTTTGGGTCGAAGCAATCAACACGGCGTGTCATGCCGCAAATAGGGTCTATCTATACCGACTACTTCAAAAGACCCCGTACGAACTTCTCATTGGGAGAAAGCCCAACATCTCCTATTTCCGAGTCTTCGGGTGCAAGTTCTATATCTACCGCAAGAAAAGGCTCGGTAAGTTTGAAAGAAGATGTGATGTTGGTATTTTTCTTGGTTATGCATCAGACAAAAGCATATCGAGTATTCAGCCAAACCTCCGGTTTAGTTGAGGAAAGTTGTGATGTTGAGTTTGATGAGACTAATGGCTCCCAAGAGGAGAGTTTTGGTCATGATGAAATAGATGATGACCCTCTACGAGAAGCTATGAAGAACATGACCATTGGAGGCATATTGCCTAAAGTTGAGGAGAGCCATGACCAAGGGGGAGCGTCAAGTTCCAACATCAACACATCTATGGCACCTCAAGTTGATGAAGAAGAAAAGGATAATCCATTGACGACACAAGATTCACAAGCCACACAACATCAAGAAGAAGAACAAGTCCATGATCAAGTCCAACCACAAGAAGAGCAACGCGCATCACCACCGCCAAGTGCTTCACAACCACTTATGAAGCATGGACGCATCTCCAAGGCGTATCCGATTGATCAAATCATCAGAAGTCCATCAAGGGGAGTAAGTACACGTTCTTGCCACTTCGCTACGTTTTGTGAGCACTACTCGTTTGTTTCATGTGTAGAACCCACTCACATTGAGGAAGCACTCCAAGATACAAATTGGGTAATGTCCATGCAAGAAGAACTTAACAACTTCATCCGCAATGAAGTTTGGGTGTTGCAGGAGTGACCCATGGACAAGAACGTCATCGGAACGAAGTGGGTGTACCGCAACAAACAAGACGAGAATGGTGTTGTGATCCGCAACAAGGCAAGACTTGTGGCCAAGGGTTTCTCGCAAGTTGAAGGACTAGACTTTGGAGAGACATTTGCTCCGGTCGCTCGACTAGAAGCTATCCGTATACTTCTTGCTTTTGCATCACATCATAACATAAAGCTTTATCAAATGGATGTGAAAAGTGCCTTTCTTAATGGTTATATTAACGAGCTTGTTTATGTTGAACAACCTCCCGGGTTCGAAGATCTAAGGAATCCTAATCATGTGTATAGGTTGCACAAGGCGCTCTACGGGCTCAAGCAAGCACCTAGGGCATGGTATGAACGACTACGGGATTTCTTGATCATGCAAGGATTCAAGATCGGGAGGGTGGACACTACACTCTTCACCAAAGACATCGATGGAGAACTATTTGTTTGTCAAATTTATGTCGATGATATTATTTTTGGTTCAACTAACGAAGCTCTTAGCTATGAGTTTGGCAAAATGATGTCTAGGGAATTCGAGATGTCGATGATTGGAGAGCTCAACTTCTTCCTTGGAATACAAATCAAGCAACTTTGAGAGGGGACCTTCATCTATCAAGAAAATTATACCAAGGACCCCTTGAAGAAATTTGAGATGGGATATTGTAGCTCAAGCAACACTCCAATGGCAACAAATTGTCATCTCGACGCGGATAAGGACGGTAAACCTGTTGATCAATCTAATTACCATTCTATGATTGGTTCATTGCTTTATCTTATCGCATCTAGGCCCGATATCATGTTTAGTGTATGCTTGTATGCTCGCTTTCAAGCGGCACCTAAAGAATCGCATCGGAAGGTGGTCTTTAGGATACTTCGGTATCTCAAGCATACCCCAAGTGTAGGCCTGTGGTACCCTAAAGGTGCTAAATTCCATCTCCTAGGTTACTCGGATTTGGAGTTTGCCAGATGCCGTGTGGATCGCAAGAGTACCTCCGGTGGGTGCCACTTGCTTGTGCGTTCCCTAGTATCTTGGTCTAGCAAGAAGAAAATTCCGTTGCTTTGTCCACTGCGGAAGCGGAATATATAGCGGACGGTGCATGTTGTGCCCAAATCCTTTATATGAAGCAAACCCTTTTGGACTTTGGTGTTGAACTTGGTTGTGTGCCTCTCCTTTGTGACAATGAAAGTGCGGTTAAGATTGCTAAAAAACCCGTTCAACACTCCCGCACTAAGCACATTGATATTCGCCATCATTTCTTGCGGGACCATGAAGCTAAGGGAGACATCTCCTTGCGAGGTGTTAGGTCCGAAGAACAATTGGCGGATATATTCACTATACACTTGATGAGAAAACTTTTTCTAGACTAAGAAGTGAATTTAATGTGCTAGATGCATCGAACGTCATATAAGTTGCCATGGTCATGTAAGAATGCATCTCATATAGGTCTTGTCTAACTTTTAAAGGATAGGGGTGAGCAAGGGTTAGCTTGGGATGGAGGTTCTTTTGGGTTTCCCCAAGGCTTGGAGAGTGGCTCTCCCTTAAGAAGCCTTTGAAAGGTTCAAATTTGGCAAGATAGATTTAATTTATGTCTTGAATGATGCCTGCCATGTAGACTTGCACTCACGTTTAATTTCCTGCATTAAAAATTGGTTGGCATTGCATACGGTAGATTGTCACAAAGGGGAACCCACCTCATGAGAAAGAGACTTGTTTGAAATGCGATATCTCAACTCATATGATGTGGAAAGAATAAAATATTAGGTGCGTTAATGCCTAAAGGAACATGCTTTAAAGAGATAAAAGTCTTCATCCTCTAGCTCGCAAAGCATGGGCCTTACATTTTATTTGGATTTCTTTCTCAAATTTTTCCGATGTTCTATTTGCTTTAGGGCTTAGCCAAGTTATTGGCAACTAGTGTTATAGTCTTTTTGAGGGGTAAGGGGTTGCCCAAAAAGTCCTAAGACATGTGTTTCTCTTTGTTTGTTTGAGTCAAAGGACATATATGGGATGTTGCTGTTCTGTAGTCATCGGATTATCCGATGCTTAGGGCAGAAGCATCATCAGATCAGTTTGTGCTCAAGTGCCAAGGGTCAACTCAGTCAGAAAGTCAAATCAACCGATGAGTTCATTCTGAGAAACATCAGAGCATCCGATGTTCACATTTCTGGAGTTGTGCCAAAATCAACTGATGCTTATCTTTTCAAGGTCGGATCATCCTATGCCGAACGTGCCTCTAGAATACCCTTACTATACCATTCGACCGATGCTCCTCTCAACTAACGTTGGTTCATCCGATGTTAAAACTTGAGCTAGGGTTTGGGCCCCACCTATTTAGCGCCTCTTCGTTCTCAATTTCTTTCTCCCCGACGCCTCACCTCCGCCGACGCCGCTCCGTGCCCTCCTCTCCGCCGCCGCTGCTCCTTGCCTTCGGCCGCCACCACCCTCAGCCCGACCTCGCAGCGCCGCCGCCGCCGCCCCACGCAGCGTCGCCGCCGCCGCCGCCCCACGCAGCACCGCCGCCACCTCCCCATGCAGCACCGCTGCCGCCCTGCGCCACCGTCCTAGGCGCCGCCCTCTGCGCCGCCATGCTGCCACCCTCCTGTCGCCGTACTCTCTGTCGCACCGCCGCCGCCTCTTCGCCGCTAGGGTTCGCCGGCCGCATCGTTCCTTGCGTCGCCGTCTCGTGCGATCGGTTTCATTGTCTCACGACCTCATCTTCGTCGTCGTCATGGGCCGTGAGAAGAAAGGAAAGGGCAAAGCTATTGAGGAGCCGGCCGCTAAGAAGCAGAAGCTGTCGAAGGAGGAGAAGAAAGCCGTGATGGCCGCTTGCGCCACTGAGGAGCGAGAGCGTGGCTGAGGAGGATCTCTGAGGATCCGGGAGGCCCGACAGAGGCAGCCTCCAGTGCCTGAGGAGCCAGAGGAGGCTGAGGAGCCTGAGGTGCCGCTTGTTCGCCGGCGCTCAGTCAGGACCCGTGGGGGTCATCCAGCTGCAGCCCCGAGACCGAGACCCTCTACAGCTGACCTTCGGGAGGACAGGGCGGCCCAGAGAGCCGTCTATGAGATGGACACCAATGTTGGTGAGGGTGTCCGCCTGACCGACTATAGGAAGTTGAAGGCCAAGCAGCTCAGGAAGCTCAGATGGAGCATTCTAATTGAGGAGTGGTTCCCGCAGCCCAGAGAGTCACTTGTGGACATCCGCTTTTGGACCCTGACACAGGCGTCACTGTATGAGACTTACAGATGTCGGGACCATAAGCTCTTCCAGCATAACTTTCTTGACTGGGATCAGCTCGCACTTGTAGCCGGGACCGAGACGCCCTTACTTTGAGAGGTACAGAGGGCTAGTGGAGCTGATGTCTTACCAGCGGGGTGCCTACGTGGAGGACTGGGTCCGAGTGTTCTATGCCACACTCTACGTTTCTGAGGGCCGCAGATCCATTGATTTCATGTTCATGGGCCAGCATCACCACCTAACCAGACAGACCTTGGGACAACTGCTAGGAGTAGATCTCCATGACACCTGCCTGCACGAGAGAGTATATGGACAGGCTGACCCACCGAGGAGGCCGCTCACTAGTGGTGTGACATCACCTTTTGAGGAGATACGCTCACTATTTGCTCAGCCCTTCTCTCCTGACCAGCCGAGGGTACCAGCTCTACTCGCTCCAGCTGCGCGCACTGTGCACCTTACCTTGCACCGCACACTTCTACCCCGGTCCGGATACCTTGAGGGGTTCACCATTCTGCAGCAAACCCTCCTATTCTATGTCATGAACGGAATGGAGTTTGATATTGTGAATATTCTCATTTGTGAGATGGAGGATGTCATCACTGATGGAGTTGGGATGATGAGGCAGCTTGTGTTTGGCCATTGGATCAGTCACCTCCTCTACCTGATAGCTCCAGAGGGGTCCGCCGTGCGTGACAGTCTCACCGACGAGAGTGTCACACGGTTCGGGCACTACCGTGCTCCAGCTCCTGGAGACCGCCTCCTTGACCGTCCAGTTGAGCGTCAGGTCCGTGCTCATCTATCTGATTAAGATTGGTCAGACCTGGAGAAGGAAGACGAGATCCTAGCACAGGCTGAGGCTCAGGATGGGGATGTACAACACATCTGGTCGGAGAGTGACACTAGTGACAGTGTCGAGGTGTATTTTTCACCTCCTCCCTCACCCAAGCAACATGATACGGAGGCTGGAGGCTCGACTGTGCCACATCCTACTCCACCTCCGGTGTCGGAGGCACAGGTCTCTCAGCCGTTTGAGCTCACTTCTCTACTCCAGCAGATGGTTGAGCAGCAGCGACTGGATCAACTTGCAGCTGAGCAGGCCCGAGATGAGCAGGTTGCACGTCTTTTGGAGCTCCAGCAGTAGCAGCAGCAGGAGATGCAGCGTCAGATAGCCCGCGAGAGGCGAGAGGACACTGACAGACTCACTGAGCTGATTGATTAGATGCACCAGCGTTCTCTTGACCAGCAGCAGCAGACGCAGCAAGCCATGATGGGCATCCTGAGGTTGATCACCAACTTCTACACTCAGACCGGGATTGCACTGCCCTCTCAGCTTCCGGGTCTAGCTCTAGGTCCGCCTGTCCTGGCTCCAGTCTCAGCAACAGTGCTGACCACGCCGAGGTTGTACAAGGCTTGCCATGACAGTTGTGGAAGCCCGGAGGATCAAACTTGTACAAGGCTTGAGCTCCACCTTGCCGAGGTTGGCGAACAGAGAAGTTTAGTGAAGATCCCTAGTCTCGGTGACTTGGGAGTGGCTATACCCTTTGATGGGTGCCACAACGTGGATGTAGGAAGGTCTTGACGATCTTGCCGAACCACGAGATAAATCTCCGTGTCTTCGTGTCTCCTCGGGAGTTTGCGCTTTCTTCCTCTCCCGTTACACTTATGCATTTTATATACCGCAATCTTACTATTCACTTAAATGCATATGTTGTTTGCATAGGGAATTGAGCTTTTAATTATCAAGTTTTTATTGATTTAATTTTTGAAAAGAAGCCCAATTCACCTTCCTCTTAAGCATTCGATCCTTACACGTGCCCATGCTGCTAGCCACGTCCAAGTGCCCGCCTACAGTGGGAAGCAGGACACAGGTGCTCGTAACTCCGGTTCAGCTGAGGACTCACGCTGGAAAGGCGGTCTTGTTGGGTGGCACCATTATGGAAGGAGCCCCGATCCATAACCGACCTGCCCCATCAGTTCTGAAGCCTACTTATCTAAAGTCAAAGGCCATGATGTCTGATAAACACCTTCCTACTCCCTGACATGCGCAGGGGCATGGCAGAGGCGAACTGCAGAGGATGTAGATGCGCGGCCAACCCAGCAAGCCGGTCTTTCACATGAATGGCAAACTGTGCCATCAAGACGACGGACGCGACCAGCTGCCTCTCCCAGCAAAGACCGGCAGCCGAAGTGGCGTCAAACCGAAGCGGAGAGGGGCACGAACCCTCGACGAGACCTTAAAACGCTCCTACGAGGGCGGTGCTTCTGGCTTCTGGTGCCTGGCATCCGATCACTTCATCGCTCATTGTCGTGAGCCTGCGCGGTGCCTCAGCTGCCTACACACCGGCCACCGCTCTCGTTGGTGCCGCACTGTGCCTCCTGGGCCGGACGGTCGGCGACCACTTCATCCACGTCTTCTCACGCCACCCACCAAGCATCCACAACCGTCTTGTGTTCCCACCACTGCCAGTGCGCAACTCACCGTTCCGTCCAGAGCTATCCTACGCAGCGGCGACAATGGCCTCCTCCCATCGCGCACGGGCAGTACAGCTGGATCCGAAGACGTATATTGCTGGTGTCCCGGAGCCTAGGCTGAACCGTGGCCATGTGGCCATGGACACAAGGGAGGTGTTGACCGCTGATGCACAGCGCCTACGCCGACGTGATGTGGGGCTCGACGCCAGAAGCGGGCAGAGCCGGATGACCGCGGATGACCTAAGGCATGCGATTCAACAACAGCTGGACATTCCTATATGGAATATCACCGTGTCGAAGTGCCACCCTGATGGCTTTTTGGTGAATATAAACTACGGCGATCGGCGCGGTTTGGGAGAGCGCGACCGCTCTGTGACCAGGCGACGCTGGCGGAGAAGTGCGATGGGGTTTTAGCGAAACTCTAATGGGCGCTGTTCCCAACTCCCGACGGCGGCAACCCATTCATGCAGCATGTCCTGCTTCACCGGAGCCGACTCCTGCAGACACCACTGTAGTAGTCAGTGGGACACACCAGCTCCCAACGGAGGACTCTATTGCGGCTCTCCCGTCGAAGCGCAGCTGCAAATCTGCGTGCCTAGTCAGGTTCCCTGCCAAGCCAATTCAAGAACCGATGGTGCAGGAGCTTGTAAGCTCTATCAGCCCAGGAGCTAAAAGTCACCATGTGGGGACCTAACTTCAAACCTGATTATGGAAGAGATCGAGGGAGCTGCTGCACGGGAAGCCAACCTGCCAGGCCCAGCCTGCCCCCTACGCGGTCTGACCATGTCATCATCCCCTGCACCATGCATCGCCTGGGGGTCATTTCCGGGTCATGACCTTGCTTTGGCACCAAATGGAGGCCTAATGGCTGGCTCTGCAGCACAGGAAGAGAAAGTTGGGGCAGTGAACTTTGGAGCAGCTCCAGCCCAAGAACCAGTGGCGGACCTAGCATTTGATCGGAGGGTATGCCAAAAGGTTATATGCAATCTAATAAAATTATATTTATTTTTATAAATAATTATAAATATATAAAATAATTTGGTATATAGATAATATATAGCATGGTAAGTATTACATTTAATAAATTTTAATATAAATAGTGCAAAAATAAAGGCAAAAAGGGACTACCAATACTACTTGTCCAATTTTTGTTAGTTGTCACTTTTAAAATGACATGAATCAATTTTTTTATTGTATCGTATTCATCATTTGTAGAACATATCTTGCTTAATAAATATGATATAATCATTGAAAACAATATCACATATCTTACACCTAAACTTTGCTTTTATTAAAATAAATTTAATCAAAAGTTCAACAGTATTGTCTAGATCTTTTTCAAGAAGAAAAGAACAATGTACCCCTTAGGATACAATAAGATTCTGCTAGAGCTTCTGGTAACTGTTGATAGGAAGGTGTTAGTTCATATATTTGTAAACAAGACTTTGTACTACTTTATCTGTACGGTGTCTAGGTGTTGTACCCCTTAGGATGTAATTTTCTCTTTCGTCTTAATGCATTGGCAGCGCTCCTGCCTATTATTTCAAAAAAAAAAGAAAAGAACAATGTATTGCAGTTTCAAATATATCAATATGAATAAATCACAATCACCAGCATTTAACAGCACACATATACCAAACCATAGGCGAACCAAGGTGCTGCCGCGAGCCAAGCACCGGCAACACATGCTGGCACGCCGCGAGCCAAGCGCCAGCACCCAGCAGCACACGCCGCCGCTCTCCTGCCGCACCCGCTCCCTGAATGCGTCTCGCCAACGGATGAACCATCATCCGGCGACAGCGCAGGGCCAGCGCGACTGTGATCCGTCCTCAATGCTTGCTGTCACCTGCCGTACGCTACCCGTCCCCGAGTAACACCCGTAGGTTTGGCTGGCGGCTGGACCCAGGGTATGCCGTGGCCCATCCGGCATACTCTGTAGGTCCGCCCCTACCAAGAACCACACCATGCAACGAATCCAACAGTGGACAAGGAAATCTTGACCCAGCCGGGCGACAACGCCTTACAACCTTCTCCAGGCCGCGGACCAGAGGATGGGGCCCAAGCAGCGGCCCAAACGAAGGAGCATGTCAAGAGCGTGCGCGCCTTTCTAAACGAGGTCTGGAAATGCAAATACTTACGTCGGTCATATTAACTTACGTCGGCCAGAAGAAACCGACGTAAGTTAACTTACTTTCGTCAGCGGCCGACGTAAGTTAGTAGACCAACAGAAAAAATAATATACTTACGTCGGTCAAGACCGCAAGCCGAGGTGAATAAACTGTTAGTAATCGGCGGTCCGCTACTCTAGCAACTCTACTGCGTCACCCAGGAAACATGCGAGTACAGAGGTCATGGATCGTTACCACTAGACGCGCAACGCAGCGGAACGTAGATGTGCGTCGGTGCAGGGGAGGTAGACGATCTCGTTCGTCTCCTCTTCGTCCTCGTCACGACAGCAGGTAGACGATCACGATCGTCGTAGCCGATCAGCGCAACAGTAGCAGCAACGCCTCCACGAAGTCCACACGTACGGAGAGGAACACCGTGCGCCGGTGTGCTAGCACCGCGCGCGCGGCAAGGATCTCGGCGTGAGGCCTTCGAGGGGTGGCGGCTAGGGCTGTCACGTAATGAGATGATTAGCCCCTAACCCTACCCCTCATATTTATAGGCGTACTAATGGGTTTTTAGGTCGCAGACCCATTAGTACCCTAATTGCTTATGGATCAAATATCCAATAGGTCTCAACCCAAATTGTTATGATTGCCTCTTGGGCATATCACCAATATAAACCGACCGACGTAAGTTAAGCATAACTTACGTCGGCCTCGATATTGGCCGACGTATGTAACTCAGGCCGACGTCATTAGATTATTTAGCCGACGTAAGTTACGGAATTTAACCTACCCGCGCGCACCTCTCTTTTCCTTAACCGCGCACCGCTTCTCTCTTTTTCCTGCCGCCTCGCCCGATGCCGCCGCCTCAGCCGCCGCTGCGCATGCCGCCGCCGCCGCCAGGTATGATTCCTCCCCCACTCCTCCTCCCCCAACTTCCCCTCCCCGACCGCCGCCGCCCCCCCCCCCCCCCCCCCCCGCCCGTCTTCCTGAGCGGCCCCCCCCCTCCACGACCGCCGCTGGCCCCCCCCCCCCCCCCCCCCGCCCCCTCCACGAGCGCCGCCCCTCCTCCCTCCCCTCCCCTCCCCGAGCCCCCCCCTTCCTCTCCCCGACCGGCGCAGGTCCGAACCACCCCCCCCCCCCCGCCCCCTCACCGAGAGCCGCCCCCCTCCCCGACCGTCGCTGGCCCGACCCTCCCCGAGCGCCGCCCCCTCCCCTCCCCTCCCCTCCCTGAGCCCCCCTCCCCTCCCTGGCCCCACCATCCCCTCCTCGGCCCCTTCCCCCTCCCCTCCCCCACCCCTCACCCTCCCTGCAGAGGCCCCCCCTCCCCTCCCAGAGCCCCTCCTTCCCTCTTCAGACCCCCCCCCCCCCAACACTCCCACCCACCCCACCCTAACCCTCCCACTAAAATTTGAAATTCAATTGAATCGAATTGTTCAATTTTGAATTGAATTGAAATTGATTTGAAATTGAATTGAATTGTTCAAATTTGAAATCGAATTGAATTGTTTAAATTATGCTTAAATTAAATTGAATTGATTTGATATTGAATTTAATTGAGTTGTTAATTCTTATTAATTGTTAGTAGTTGCTAATTAGGTCTGAATTGCAATTAATTGTTAGTTAGTTTTAATTAGTTGACCATTCTAATTAATTATTAGTTAGTTGTTAATTGGATCTTAATGTTACTATATATGCTTAGGTTTTATTTAATAATGTTTAAGATTTGTATTATTGCTCTCGTTTATTGTTTTGTGTTTACAATGCAGTTGCTTATGTTTTCGTTAATATTTTTGATGCTTATATATTATATATAGAAACGGCTAAATAAAAGGGCCGTCGTACGTAAAGTAGGCATCGTATATATAGCGTATATACTGCCCATCGGGCCCAACCCTAACCTTCATTCGAGGTCGGGCAAAGAGAGAACGACGCGCTGTAGTGTGGATCACGATCGCGACCCGTGACTGGTGACATGAGGTGAATCGTTAGGGTTAAGTGTATATGGGGCGGGCGACCCATTACTATCCCTAAAAGTCTGTAACCAGGTATCTCTCCGCCGCAAGACCCCCCGTTCACATTGTGCGTGTTTGTGAGTACGTATAAGACGATGAAAACCCCGAAAACGTATGTTGCGAGTATGTGTCCTTGACTCGCAACATCCGTAAGGCAACATGTTTCCCAGCTAACCCGTTGTCCCCCTTTGTACTTTAAGAACTGCATCGGATAGGAAGGTGTAGTGTTAAATAGGCGGCGTTATACTGCCGAAATTTGGTGATTTGTGAGACCGATAATAATCAAACATTGATGAATCATTAGGGTTAAGTGACCAACCCGGAAGGGCACGACACGCAATAAGTGTGATCGTTCTGTGCAGACCATTGTAGTGGTACCGTATGCGTCAAGGCGACACAGAAACGAACGGGTTGGTAAGGACGTCAATGACCCGCAATTGTGTGGACGGTGGAAATGGATGTGGAATTGTCATCTAAGACCAACTTTCCTCTCACTCTTACGCAACATAATTCGTCGGCTTGCCGTAGACCTACCGGGGTCCTTGCCTCGCCTCCTCTGGACGAGAGTCTAGGAGTCATCGCTCGTCGGGCTCGCCTCACATCCTCATAGATTCGCGGAAGAATCGGGTTGGGCATCGCAGATGGCGGGCGGCGGCCGGTGACTCAATACAAGGCGAGGGAGCCGAGGGCGGCCGAGCGGTGTCTGAGGTCATGGCCGAGCATGGCCCGTGTCGGGCTTCGAGCTGGCCCGGACCCAGTTCACTGTCTCTCCCATTAGTTCCTCTATCGTGCATAAATTAACGAGAAACTAACAGTATTTTATCTGACTATTAATTGCAGAGTCAAACATGGGCGAAGATCGTAGTTGGATGTACACTAGTCGGAAGAGCAGAACTAGTGGTCACTCAGATGAGTGGTACGCCAAGACAGAAGCTTTTGTGGAACGAGCTTTTTCGTTGTGAAATAGCGATAAGGCGCGATGCCCATGTATGAAATGCCGAAACGGAACGTTTTTGGACAAAGTGAAACTTACGATGCACTTGTGTCAAAACGGTTACGTGTCACATTATGAGTTGTGGAACTTCCACGGCGAGACACCTTCTCAAGCTGTACGAGAAGTGGAAGCGGACAATGATGATGCCACGGAGGTTGATATGATGGATGAGATGTTGGAAGCTATACGACCAGAGCTTACAGAAGATCCTCAAACAGCAGAGGTTAAAGAGTTCTTCAAACTTCTCAAAGATTCAGAATAGGCGCTGCATGGACACACTAAAATGACAATCCTCAATTTTGTGACTAGACTTATGGCAATTAAGTCTAAGTTCTTCTTTTCTAACAATTGTTACAATGAGCTCATCAATTTGTTCAAAGATGCCCTTTCACATCCCAAAAGAGTGCCTAAAGATATGTATAAGTTGAAGAAAAATCTTTCCGATCACGGTATGAAGCACGAGAAGATTGATGTGTGTTCGGACTACTGCATGCTTTTCTAGAGAGAGCATGCCAATAAGAACAAATGTTTGAAATGTGGTCAACCGAGGTTTGTCGAAGTTGTTAATAACGATGGTGATACTGTGACGACGAAAGTCGCACGTAAGTAGCTTCGTTACTTACCTGTGACACCGAGGTTGAAACGACCATTCCTTTCAAAAAAAACGGGCAAACACATGAGATGGCACAAAGAAGGTGAGCGTGAGAACAATGGAGTCATGACACACCCGTCCGATGGTGAGGCATGGAAGGTGTTGGACCGGTTCGACCCAGAATTCGATCGTGAAGCAAGAAATGTTCGCATCGGGTTGGCGACAGATGGGTTCACGCCGTTCAACACAAACGCCGTACCATACTCCTGTTGGCCCGTCTTTGTCATTCCGTACAATCTTCCACCGAATTTTTGCATGAAGAATGAGTTCATGTTTCTTAGCCTCATTGTACCTGGGCCGGATCATCCTGGGTCACGTCTCAACGTGATGTTAAAACCGTTGATCGAAGAGTTGAAAATATTGTGGACAGGAGTCAAATGTATGACTGTTACAAGAAGCAAAAATTCAACCTCCGAGCTGCTTATTTGTGGTCCGTCCATGATTTTCCGACATACTACATATTTTCTATATAGAGCACTCATGGTCGGTTGACGTGTCAGATATGTGCCTCGAATACCGATTGCTTTTGACTTACCCATGGAGGCAAGATATCTTACTTCGATTGTCATAGACGTTGGCTGCCTCCGAATCACTTGTTTAGACAACAGAGAAATGTCTTCATAAAGAACACCGTTGTCACTAAAGGACCACTGAAACGTCTTAACGGGTCAGAAATATATGATATGATGGACGAATTGGTGCCAGATGAAGGTCGTCCTGGATATTTTGAAGGTTACGGAGACAAACACAATTGGACTCACATATATGGACTTTGGGAGCTACCGTATGTGAAGTCGTTGATTCTAAGGCACTACATTGATGTTATGCATCAAGAATGTAACATGGCCGAATGTATCATAAGCATATCCATGGACATGACGGGCAAAACAAAAGACAATTTAAAGGCTCGAAAGGATCTCGCTGAGCTTTGTAACCGTCAAGCTCGTGAGCTCTCCGGAAATGGTGGTAAACCACGTGCTCCTTTCTGTCTTCGACTTAAAGAAAAAAAAGAAGTTCTCGAATGGTTGTAAAGGTTGAAATTCCCATATGGTTATGCAACTAGTCTGAGACGAGCCGTGAATGTGTAAACGGGAAAGCACATTGGGTTGAAGAGTCATGATTATCACATAATCATGGAAAGACTTCTGCCTGTTATGTTTCGAGGCTACTTTGACGATGCAGTGTGGAAGGTGTTAGCCGAGCTTAGCCACTTCTATAGGCAACTCCGTGATAAAGAAATCACACCAGAGATGATGACTAAGTTGGAGAAGGAGATTCTAGTACTTTTGTGTAAGATGGAAAAAAATTTTCCCCTAGGATTTTTCAATCCAATGCAACATCTCTTAATTCATCTTCCATTTGAAGAGAAAGTGAGCGGTCCCGTGTAATATAGGTGGATGTATCATATTGAAAGATCACTCATATATCTGAAACCAATGGTTGGTAACAGGGCGATGGTTGAAGGTTGCATCGTCGAAGCTTTTACTCTTAAGGAAGTAGGATACTTCTCAAGTGTTTACTTTGCAGAGGAACACAATGTTAATACTTCGCTAATGTGGTACAATATGGATGAGCAACTCCTTGTAGCGATCTCTCCATTTTTGCAACAAAAGGCACTACTGTTGGTAGTTACACTTCCTACGACGTTAGTGAAAAAGAAATGTGTGCTACTTTCTTCTACATGTACGCTAATATAGAAGAAATGAATGAATATTTCAAGTAAGTGTTTCTCCTACACTTGTGCTTTTCACCATCTTTTCCAACACATGTATTCTAAATGGTTCTCTTTTCGTGTAGTATGTTCGACAAGCAAAATTGGAGACATAGACATCAACCCACGAGTAAGCAAATAGAACAGATTCGACGGGAAGGAATAAACGGGGGATCTAATTTTCTTTCCTAGTTTCGAGATCATGTAAAGTTTTCTCGATAACTTATAAATGTTAAAACCTTTTTCTTATAACTTAAGAATGCTTACGTTTTCTAATAACTTCATATCTTAGACAGTGTAAAAAAATGCCAACGTCCATGAAGATTTCCGACAACTATCCTGTGGAGTGTTTAATGTTAGAAGCTATGGTCGATATGACATCAACGGCTTTCGATTTCGTACAACTCAATTTGAATCTCTTCGTCCTCTCATGGCAACATGTAATACCAGAGTTATGATGAGGGCAATCGATTCGCAAGATCATAAAACTCAGTACTACGGGATTATAAAAAAAATCATTGAATTCACTTTTGTCGGAAACAAGACAATTCGAGCAGTATTCTTTGACTGCGAATGGTTTGATTCCATTCGTGAAATTCGAGTAAACGAATTTGGCATGGTCGAAGTAAAACACAAGGAACGGTTGAAAGGATTCGATTCATTAGTTCTTGCACACCAAGTAGAGCAAGTGTACTATCTACCTTATCCATGCAATAAATTCAAAGCTTGGTGGGTGGTACATAAGGTGAATCCTCGTGAGCGGCTATATGCTCCAGGAGATGATGATTACCACGAGGAAGCTGAGGCTGATGTGGTCTACCAAGAGTAAGAGTTGCCAGACTCTTCTCAGTTGAGCCGGGTGCATGGCTCGATGACTTAGTTGGAGACGCTCAAGATATCGAGACTGACACGAAAGCGGAAACAGAATCAGTCGGAAACTGAAGATATCGATGACTTAGTCAAACCTGCTGATTTGCGCAAACGAAAACGATATGCGGAAGAAGAAGATCGATGGGCTGGTTTAAGGAGTAGGGTGCATGACCGTGATGTTGATGAATTTTGAAGTAACGTTTTATTCACTAACTTAACATTAATTTTATATATTATCTTTGCATATTAATCATTTATTCCTTGCAACAGGATGTCGTTAAAGGGGAAGGGGAAGGGGAAGGGGAAGGGGAAGCCAGTGAGAGGGTTTGAGCCGCCACAAGACCCTTGCTCAGGGACCTCGTTACCTTCGAGCCGACGTTCCCTCTTTCTGGCGCACGCTCCACCCTCTGCTGTCATGTGCTTCCAGCGAACGGAGGTAAATTTTAGTTTAAAATAAAGTTATTTTATAAATTGCAGTTGTTAATAATTATTTATTGTCAATCTTTTTCTTTTGTGAGTCTGACTCAGAGTCTTCTAAGTCCGAGTCAGAGGCTAGGGGGCCGCTACAGGAGCCTGAGTTAGAGGCTAGGGGGCCACTACAGGAGCCCTCTAGCGCTAGCCTCCCTTCAGAGCCGGCTAGCGCTAGCCTCCCTCTGCAGCCGGCTACCACTAGCCTTCTTTTAGACTCCGGTGGTTCCGCAGAGCCTTCAGGGTCACAGGACGCGACAACGTCGCAGCAGAGGCGACGGACGAGGAGGACCCACTTTGCGGCTCCTCCGGTTTCTTCTCAGCGGACCACGATCCGTCCTGTCAGAGACAGGTAAAAAATGTATATAGTATATTAAATATTAGATATTTTTTCCTTCACTTAATGATTTAATATATTTTGCAGATGTTGGTATTTCTTTTCGTTCACGGGGGCCGAGAAGCACCACAGGCAGGTTAACAGTGTCCTGGGTGCTATCGTGAAGTTGCACTACCCCGGTGTCATTGACGGTTTCCCTGCCCTGTCATGGGATGACTACGCTCGTGTCTCTCACCCGGTCCACGACACGGTTCAGGGAGCCGTGTGGCACGATTTTATGGTAACTTTAACTGTTTCATTTTTTCAACTCGTTTGAATTGTTAATGCATATTACTTAAGTATTTGTTTGCTTAAAGCTGAGGTACCAAGTAGAGGAACCGGGCATGGAGGACCACGTGAGACGCGTGTTCCATTACAATGCTCGGAAGCTCACGACAGCGGCATTGTCGAACGCCCGGATTCAGGTCGTCAACGCGTACTACAAGCGGCACCCCCGGGAGCAGGAGCAGGAGTAGCAAAGGGGTCCATTTAGGAAGAACTGCAACACGTACTTGACAGAGGAGCAGTAAGCGGAGGTATTTTTTAATATTGTTAAATATTTACAATATCTATGTATGTTAACTGCATTGATGAAAAATGAAATATGTGCAGATTAGTATTTCCTGGTTACAGGGTAACATTGAGGCGTACTTAGCTCTCTGTTGGTACTAGGCTAGCGAAGCTTTCATCAATAATTCCACAAAGGCTAGACAGTGCCGCATGGGGTCCGAGGGCATGCACAACTATGGCGGCGACGACTACTTGCGTTTGGCTAAACGCATGGTAAGTATTTTTTTAATTTATTTATGTGTTTCTAATATATTTATCTCACTAACATAGCTATACAGCAGCGAGAGATGGGTCAGGAGCCGACCCCAACCCAGGTTTGGAAGAGAGGTCACAAGGGAAGTGGCCCTTCTCAGCTAGAGCAGTGTAGTCAGGTTGCAACCGACCGACTAGTAAGTTTTCAAAATTCATCAATTTCATTATAACTAATACTACTATTGACATGCTTACAAGATTTTTTGTTTTGTAGGCAAAGTACGCGCAGGAGGTCGCGAAGATACACGGTGCGGATTACGATTGGGAAAGCGCTCCGATCGACCCTCAAGCCGCGTACACAAGCGGAGGCGGGAAGGCCCATGGACAGTGAGTTGTTCATGTGTTTCATTTCTTTTTAAATTCATCTTCTTCTACTTAGTGTTTTCATTCTTTTGCAGGTTTGCCATTTTTGATGGAGTTGTCGACTCGAGGTCGACGCGACTTTTGAGAGGCGCTTCATCGTCGCAGGCCTCGTCTGTTGGGACCACCAGTGGTCGTATCTCGCAGACCCAGCTGAAACTCCTCGCCTTGAAGGAGACGCTGACGCAGACCCATGCAGAGCTGGAGAGGTCGAGAGCGGAGGCAAGGGAGGAGCAGCAAAGGACGATCTTAATGATGGTCCAGATGCAAGCAGCGGTGGCGGTATGTAATTTAAAGTACTGTAGTTAAATTTCATAGCATTTCAATAACATATATCTTCTAATATTTTGCAATGGCAGACTCTTGCTCGACACAACATGCAGTATATCGAGATTCCTACGCTTCCGGCGCAGCAGACACCAGAGCAGGTGATAAACTCTTTCTTTAATATTGTGCCAAGCTTATTAAATGAATTATTCACTCTTTCACATTCTAGGAGTCGGCAAGATCCTATCCTGTTTTTGGGATGAACAATTGCTATGAAATAAACTTTACTTCTAGAGTGTACACCTGATCATGTAGTTGTGATCTCACAAGAAGCTTTGTGGTCAACTGGTCGTTAGTAGCTTCTATGTTATTTCCCCCTCATTTTAATCCAGCTCTTTGTAGAATAAGCAGTGTAAACTGTTAGAAATCCGGTCTGTAGAACCTCTATTTTATCTCTACAGAGGTGCTGATCGGTTCTGGAGAACAGAACAAATCCTTGTTGCGCTGTGCAGAGGAGAGCAGGACCTTCTGATGCTAGAGCAGAACCTTCTGATTTTCCTCCTTTACAAAGTTTTATCTCCACTTGTTGCTTGCATGCATCACTTAATATCAAAATAGCCATACCATCATATGCAGTAAGTGGAATTTGGTAAAATTTGTTTCATTTCATAGTATGTGATAGTTCATGCTTTAAATGGATCGATTGAAGTATAATATGGTTGTGCAATTCTTTACAAGGCTAATACAAGGAATATATGATTCTTTTGCAAGGTTCGGGAAATGCGGCTCAAACTTCTTCGCCACATCTACAGGCACCCGGAGGAACACGCCGAGAAGATCTCGGCTCCGGAGGTAGTGGAAGGGCAAACGTGTAGCCCGATGAATGGTTTTGAAACCGTTTTGTGTTGTTGTGGATGTTTTGAATGTTTTCTGGACTATTTTGTGATCTGTGTACTGTATAAACTGTTTGTGCACTGTTTTATGATCTATCTGGAGCTCGCAATCCTACGAGGTAGTCAGTTTCTGTTTTTTTTTAAATGAAAACTTAACTTACGTCCGCTATGGCCAGACCGACGTAAGTTAGCCCAGTTTAACTTACGTCGGTCACACCATACCGACGTAAGTTAAACCACTTAACTTACATCGGTTTTGCGCAACCGATGTAAGTTATACCGCTTAGCTTACGTTGGCGGGCAGCGGCCGACGTAAGTACTCCGGCCCAGCTCGCGGCCCATCTCGTTAAATAACTTACGTCGGTTGCCAGATATCGACGTAATTAAGGTAACTTACATCGGCGACCGACGTAAGTTACCTTAATTACGTCCAAACTGCTTCATCGGCTGGCAACCAACATAATTAAGAGAAAACCGACGTAATTAAGTAACTTACGTCGGTTTAGACCTTAATTATGTCGGTCCTGACCGACGTAATTGATCGAGATTCCTGTAGTGTTGGTCCCGCCGGCGCCACCTCTGCTCCAAGAACCATCGTAGGTGAGGCGTGCACGCACTCGCTCCCTGTGGGCGGAACCATCGCGTCGCAGCACTCGGCAAGCTGCAATCAAGTCTGTCGTGCCTGTTGCTTTCCGTGCGACGCAAAGGCTGATCAAGCAAATCGATCTTGTGGGAGAAAACGAGCCCGTTGGGGATGCGGCAGTTGCTAGATACCTTAGCTTTTCAAGGGACCGCTGCCCAAACAAGCTAAGATGCCATGAGAAAGGCTCTCAAGCTGCAGCAGCAAGAAGTGGACGAGGCCACGGAAGGCGTAGCAAATACTGAGCAAGTGGCCCTTGCGGCTGCTTGATCAGGTGATTAAGGGACTGCAACAATAAGTTCCATCATATCGAGTGAACCGCCAGCAATATTCTCATGGAACGTACGGGGCCTCAACTCTCCGGCGCGAAGAGAGGATGTATTTGCCATGGTACAACCCTGTCGCACATCGCATGTTTGCAAGAGACGTTGGCAACATGAATTCTAGGAAACACACAGAAATCTTCGGACCGAAGCTTAAGGATGGACATCACTTGCCGGCTGCAGGGACGAGGGGTGGTATTGCAATGCATGGGATCCTGACTTCTTAGAAGTGAGCACCCCTGCTCTCGACCAGTACTCTCTCTTGGTGGAAGTCAAGCCGAAGTGGGCTACTACAACCTTCCTGCTAACAATGGTGTATGGGCCAACAGAGGCAACGACCAAGTCAGCTTTCTTAGAGGAAGTGCAGAGTTACAAGCCACATACTGCAAGGCCATGGATATCACTACAGGAATCACGACAATAGACGACAACCAAAATAATAGACGATGGTGCCGTCGTCTTTTACGTAATTGACAACGGTTAAATCTAGCTGTCATCAATTATCCCGTAATTGACAACAGTTGACCTAGTACCGTCGTCAATTACTTAAAGACGACGGTCAACCGTAGTCAATTAAGGCCCATCATAAATGTGGGTCGAAACTGGGCCCACCCAAGCCATAATAGACGATGGCTACAATGTACCGTCGTCTATTAGAGCTAGGGATTATTTCCCGGCCGTGCGCCTCTTCGTTTTCATTACGCACCCCCCGCCGCCTCGCCGCGACATCGCCCCCGCCCCGCGTCGCTCCTCTCCGCTGGTCGGAGCGAACCATAAGTCTGCCGCTCCTCCCGTCCTCCTCCCCCCGCTCTGACACAAGGTGAGAACTGAGGTCTCCTCCTCCTTTTCGTAGTTCGTGTTTAGGTTGGCTGTACTTGGGACTCAAATGGCTCGAATCGGTCTGTCTGCCTCTATATCTCGTAGCGCTGGCTTCCACCGGCGTGCAATGCTCCTGCATTAAACCCAGTGACCGGGACAGACTATGCCATGGTCATGGGAGTGCCAAAAGGATTGGGATATAATATAATAGATCTCTTGGCAATGCATTGGACTGAATGCCTTACGTATTCCTTGATGAATCTGTTATTACATAGGATCAAAATGTATAGAGGATAGAAAGATGTCTATAACTAGCTAACATATCATGCAATTGTTTGAATTTCTTGAGCTTTTTCTCGCTGCAAGTACCTGGGTCGGTGCATTGATTTATGTAGTGTCATGTCTATAGTCTTTTAAAGTTTGAATCTATGTTGTTTCGTTAGGTCTGTGGTTCACTGGAAAACTGATGATTCTATTTTCTGTGTTTATAGGTGCATGTGGTAAGTATTTGATCATAGCAGTGCATCATGTTCTTTGAATATATTTAATCAGTTCCAATATGGAAGTATGGTCTTTGAGATGGGATTGTTAATGTTTTCCTATAACAACATGTCATTTTCGTCTAATTTCTCTTCATTTTGTACTTGAATGTGCTCCTGTGTGCATTGCATGTTGAGCTTTGCAAATGATTAGAGAAAGAGGAGAGAGGGAAAGGCAGAGGGAGAGAGAGAGAGATAGAGGGAGATGAGGAGAGAGGGATAGCGAGAGAGGAGATGGCTGCGATGGCTAGCACGAGGCCGTCGAGGCCCGTCCACGGGTGGGGGCCCTGGACTTATCCTTGCCGAGGTCCTGCTTGTAGCGAGGGTACTTGACGGCGGCCATAGCAAAGTTGAGTCGGGGATGGCGAAGGAGGGGTCGGAGAGCGCGGCGGCTGCGATGGCCTTCATGGGCTGGACGGGCATGTGCACGCCGTAGATGAGGCCGGTGACAACATGTAGATGCCGGTGAAGACGAGGGTGCTGCCAATGTCCAGTTGGCAGGAGAGCACTAGGGAGAGCACGATGGGTATGTAGGTACCCAGATCGCCCATGGCTCCATTGAGCTCTAACCACACCGACCGGAAGGCCAGGTTCTGGCGCGCGCGCCAAAGCAGGAACCTCCTCCTCGTCGGATCAGATTCGGCAGCAAGGCCCCACCCTTCTGGATCAGCGTCAACGGTGTTCAAGGTGGTGGCCATGGCTCCCCTCTTCTATCTTTTCTTCATTTTCTCTCACTCCTCTCTCCCTATCCCTCTCTCCTCATCTCCTTCTATCTCTCTCCCTCCCTCTTCATCCCCCTCTCCCTTTCTCTCTCTCTCCCTCTTTCCTCACCTCCGGACCAACACCAATCATTAGTTAGTTCCTTGCTCGCCTTGAGGTGGAACGGCTCAAGATCGACATCCCAAGTGATCATTAGTTAGCTATTGTATTATGTTTGTCGGTACCCTACAGACCGGGTATCCTTGCACACAGGATGAAGACACCGGGGCATGTACGACGGTGCCACGTGTCCTGAAGGTACCGGGGCCTCAACCTCCCGCAAGATCCAGCCCCAAAGCTGCCACGTGGGACCCAAAGAATGGGATTTGAGCCCTCAGGAAAGACGGCCTCCCAAGGCGCCACGTGTTGGGACGGGACCTCGCCCAACCTCGACAGAGAGCTCCAGAGCTGCCGCGTAGCATGGATCATCGGACCAAGCACCCCCCCCTCAGGGGAAAGAGCGGAGCTGCCACGCGTCCTGGGGAGCCCCGGAGCTGCCACGTATCACGAAGGACCGGGGCTAGCCTCCCCAGCGAGGACCTGCTCCGATGCTGCCACGTGTCCGGCAGCTCGCCCCAGACGATGAGGTGCAGGAGTTAAAAGATGGTGCGCTCTGCTCAGGTCAAGAATTGAAGATCCGCACCCACCTCTAACACACAACGCGGAGCACGCCAACGGTCAGAGACCGCTATGACCAATCGCATCATAGTGAAGGCGATGCAGGCCTATCCCACTCAGCCAAGTGGGTAGCTTGCAGCAACAAGATAGGCTGACGGGACACCTTCTGCAACCGTCAACAATGGCGCATGGGCTACTGGCAAGGGAGGCAACAAGACGACAAGTCTTCACTGCCACCCTCACAGGAAGCTTATGCGAGAAGCCTTAGATCTTTAGGATAAGATCATCCCGGGACCACCGGTCGGGCCCTAGGACCCCACTTGTAAGGCGTCCGGTCTTGGTTATAAAAGGCCCGGACCGCCACCGATACAGAGGACCAGACTCAGAATCCCTGATACACACACACACACACACACACACACACACACACACACATGCATACACACTCACCAGCAATACAATCCACCGCGGAGTAGGGTGTTACGCTCCTTGCGGCCCAAACCACGTAAAAACCACTGTCTCTAACTCCATCCACTAGTACACTTGATTGAGGCCTAAGCCCCGCCGAACAAAGAACCTCCGCGGGCTGCTCCTTAGCAGATCCGGGGGAAGTGTCGCTCTAACACTTTGACATTTGGCGCGCCAAGTAGGGGGTTTTTTCCATCAAAAAAGTGGGAGCGCTTTCACAATCATTGTGTTCGTCAAACATGAGAGTAGCGACAAGATCAAGCCGCAAGAGGTCGACCAGAGTGTCGACAAAGACGTGGAGATGGAGTTCCAAAGGTCGGATGCACCGTGGTAACGGTCCACCAGGCTTTGAACTTCGACCTCAACAGCAACCACGAGCGTCGCAGAGCACTCCACGTCATCTGTGGAGGATCTTGGTGTTGACGGCTCCTAAGATATACTAACAGATCATCCCCGACAACAGTGCCAGAAATGCTTGTTGGTATTTCTTAACACCACAGATCATCTCTGGTAAAGAGATGAGATCCGCAAGCGCACAGAAGATACCGTTGTAGTATTTCATTCATGAGTATTCCCAAGGGTATCGTATTTATCCCAAAGGAAGGCAAATGAGTAAAGTATATACTACTCTTATGGTCAAGCTATGGGATACTAATCAATTATCTGGACAGGGGGTAAGTTGATAATAGGGGTAGTGTGACACACACCTAAGCAATCTATTATAAAGGGTAAATGGGTCCTAGAGGGAGATTGGATTAAGAGTTAAAGAGTTGCTCCTACAATGCTCCTAATACATATACATAGCCTAAGGTAGATACTAATGGTCATGTCAATGATGAATTCCTATGCAATATTATTCAACACATCAGGCACGAGCTTACCCCTAGAAATACTAGGGCGACTCCCGCCAAGAGCTTGTGGCACAGCCGAATGTGGAGGATTACAAAGGATAGATAGAGTTGTCACCACCTACTGCCTACCTCTTCAATCCGTGGGTCTACGAGACATCCAACGCTACTTAAATACCCTAGCACAATGCTAGCATACTAAGCAAATACCTTAAGAGCTGCATCACAAGCCATCCTAAGGCAATGAACTAAATCATCGTTGAACCAATGTTGATTGCATAGCATATTTATTCATATTAACATAATCATATCATAACTACATAGACTATAGTGGGGGTCTATAGTATTTATGACCATAAGATGTGATCATGAGAGTACAATCATAAAGACTATACCTTCCACTTACATGGACTCCACAATCAAACAAGAAACGCTTTGTCCAAGTATACGTATAAAAGAAGACTAAAGATAATATCTTTATGGAGCACAAAGTCACAAATACAAGAAGGAATACATGACACATACCTTTCCCAATGTGGAATTGGGAAGAGAGGCTCTTTCTACTCCTTTCCCAATTTGAACTTGGGACTAGAGGCTCTCCTCTCTACATCCTAACTCCTCTAAGGACTATGGAAGATAGTGTATACAATAGAATGATGCCCAAGTGGTGTGTATTGAAGTGAGGGGTATGGGGTCCTATTTATACTAGTGTTGAGGTTGGTTCCCGCCACCAAAAGTGCGTGAATCAGCCGTCATTGACTCCAGGGAGCAGGGAGGAGCCAACACGTGGAAGTTGACCGCATTTGGCGCCAGGACCAGGTCGGCCGACCCCCTGGTTCGACCGACCTGGTTAGGGCTCCAAATGGCCCGTACTTCCTCCAGGTGGCTGCCATGTGGGTCCCATTAACTGATATTGGTGCTACACAGTTGGATGGCCTCAGATACTTCTGTCTGTGGGCCATTTGATCTATGTGGTGCCACGTGTCGTCTCCTGATTGGCTGGGATGATATTCTATAGGATTGCTCCCCATACTTTTTCTCATTTCCTGTATAAATATCTACATACACATATTTCTCCAAGTACAAGTGGAAATAGGTCAAGTAGAAAGGTGATGTGTGCAAGAAATGATCAATCCTTCACATAATTGAGTTATATTGATGGCTGAAATTTGTATATAACAGCCGCCAACAAACTCCCCCAAGCTTATCCTTTGCTCGTCTCGAGCAAATTCAAGACTTTAGGTTGATTATCAAGAGTTGCTACAATGTTCTACCTTTTGAAAGTACCAAGTGCACAACTAAATACTCTACCTAGTATTGCAAAAACTGGCTATGATACTTCACCCTTCTTAAGTCATTATGGGAGTTATGCCTTCTCCTATTCATGGGTAATTGAAAGATAGAATAGCAAATGGAGCAAGCATAGCCTATATATCAAGTTCCACTTAAATTCTGGAGAGATTCAAATTAGATTATAAGTACCTCAATTGATTCTCTCAATCACTCCTTTGTGTATAGTGGAAATATGTCCTCACCAAGGCATTATGCCTATACTATTCCTACTCTTTGAATATGGCTTGTATGTGGAGCTTGGTAGGGAAAGTAAGTAGGCATATTTGGAACACATAATATTGCTAAGTCAAAAGAGCAAGCCTTAGGAGAAATCAATTCAAACTTTTGAATCAAGACTTGTGCATGTGTGATGGAATGGAGGTGGATGTGGAAACATTGAGATGACTCCTTTTGATGTGGACTCTCTTTATTGCAAGGATGAAACATGGCTACCCTTTTTTTATGCTTATGGAATAAGCATATTTTATCTTCCTTTTTTTTCTCATGCTTATGATATAAGCATGCATTTTCTTTTTATTTTTCTCGTAGCCATGTCTTCTACTCCTTTTTATGCAATAACTTGAAGAGAGTGCTAACTATGAATAGCATGGAGTTTCTCTTTTTATTGTGGAATGGTGGATATGATGGAATTTTGCTTTCTTCTAGTGTAGAAGTATAGCATGTGCAAGTGAAGTCTTGAATTCAAAAAGAATTGAATGATTTCTCACATAGGTCTATACTAGTTTGACTAGGCTCAATGTGAAAGCAAATAGCATATGCATAATGTGTTGTCTATGTATGGATATCATATGGCTTTGGTAGGTATTTCCGATCAAATGAGGGAAACTTAAATCTTGATAGAGTTTCTCCGGAAATCTAAGTTTCACTTTCAAAATAGGAATAGCAGCCCTATTACTAATTCAAATCTCCCAACAACCTAGAAATAGATTAAGCTTTTGCTACCCACAATTCCTAAATCAAGGCAAAGTTAATTTTAGCCAATTTAAGCAATATTCGGAGAGTAGCAAGTTGTGAACTAGGGACTTAGGAAAAATAAAACAGAGCAACTATTCAACATTTCATCTATGTGAATTCTAAATCATTCTTACCGCACATCTTTATTTGATAAGCAAAGCAAATCTAAGTTCCTATTTTTATGTTTTTTAGATGCATGGTGGATGGTGGATGAATGGAAAGTAAATATGCAATGGATGATTTGAAATAAAAATGTAGTAGGTGTGATACAAGTTACCTCAAGTGGGGGTCCTCCCCCAAGCTTATTCTTGATCAAGGTCCGTGATAGGGGTTGAAACCCCAACGACAGAGGTAGGCCATGAGTTGGCCTATCCTTGTTGCAGCGTGGCTTTGACAATGGAGGGTTGAGTGTTGATTGTTGTGTTGCCTCCCATGGACACCATGAGTGTGGTTGAATAGAGTGTTTTCGATGTTGATCGTCCGCACATCAGGGTCTCCATGTGTTGGGTGTGATTTGTCATTCCTTGGCTAGGATAATGATAACCTTTAGATCCAAAGGAATGACGTGCACTCAACATACATTGAGTATGTTTTGTCATTCTTTGGCTAAGGTGTATCATATCTTTTTGCCATAAAGGAGTGACATGTGCCCAACATGCATTGGGTATGATCAGTTGTTCCTTGGGTAAGGTACAACATACCTTCTAGCCACATAGAAACAACTTGCACCCCATGATGGTGGAAAATACCTTGAGCGTGAATGAGTGCTTAGAATAGTTGAGAGCATAATGCTCTCATCCATTCGTGACAGCCCATTGGTTGCTCATGGAGACTTCCCAACAACCAGCTTTTTGAATGCCTGCATAGTAATATTACTCCTGCAAACTTCCTCTCTTGAATAGAGAGGGATGGTTAGCTCCCGATACTTGTACAAATGAACGTTCGGGTTAGGTAACCAAACTTTCATTTGTACATACGGGGAAGAACAAAATCAAAGATGCATTGGTTCCAATGTCAAGTGTATCCATGATCAATGTGTTATTCATTGATAAGAGTGGAGCTTTATGGATAATTCATGTTGCATATTTTCTAAAGCTCCTACTCATAGCAATGCATGTGACAGAAATATACTATATGGATCCCTACATCTTTTAAAGTTTCCAACCATCTTAGCTTTCAAGAGCAAATTTTATCATTTAGACCATGACAAACAAGATTCTCAATTTTATCCTCCTGAACTTCACTAGGAATTTAAAATTTAGTGACTCCTCCAAAAAATGCAATTCAATTTTAGAGCAAGGATATCACTTATTCCTAGGAGTTTGAAATCTAGTGACACCATCTATGCATGAAGCTCATTTAAAAATTATGGCTGTCACTATGCTCAAGTTTCTATATGCAAATTCACCAATTAAGTCATGCCCAAAAGTTTTATTTTCTAAATCTAGACAAAAATGACTAGGTCTACAAAACAACGCTTAAATGATTCTAGGTACTTGTTTTATATTTTTCCAAGTAAGGTGGGATTTCCTTTTGGAGATCCAAAAGTCAATACCCACACTTACTCTTGTGAGGATGCATGAGAATTAAATGATGAGGAAGTGTCAACCTTCCTCACAAATTCAAGAAAATACATTCAATTCTATGGAAAACCAAACAATGAAAAATTCTAAACTCATACCTCATTTGAAGAGCAGTTGGTGGCGAAGGTCTTTGTGTGAGAAACTCACAACCTTGATTTTTGGTGTAGGCTTGATGGTTGATGTCAAATACCAAGTTGAGATTGGATTTGGCAATGGATTTGGTTCTGGCTCCTCCATTGGGTCATCATCTTGAACATTTCTCTTCCTTAAACTCAAAATGAGTTTGAAGGAGAGAAGTGTTCTCAAATCCTCCCAATGGTGACGTGAGCTTGATGAAACCTTCCACTTTCTTGCCATACCACCTCTTCACAATTTTGACTAGCTGCACTTTAATCAAGAACACACAAAACAACTCGAAAACGGGTTACGCTAGCCGAAAGCAAATTGAACCAATTTTTAAATTGTCTTGCCCAGCTTGAAATAACTTGTAAATGCAATGAGGGTCAAAGCAAATATTTTTTTGGTTTGAACTGGGAAGACAAATTCAAGTGGTCATGCACGTAGTTCATATCCAATTAAATTTCTACCCTAATTCAAATTTTTAGTTTTATGATGGTTGGAAATTTTACTTTCCAACATGCAAGTGTAGAATTTCAAACATGCAAATGCAAGGGTTGATGCAATTTGGAAAACAAATATGAGATAACTACCAATTAACCTATTGGCAAGGACTCACCGAATTTTTGAAGTCTGATGAGTAGGAGTTACCCCCGTCCTGTTCAGCGCGAGGATTTGTTGTCCAATCCCGGGGTTGAATATGTGGACTATTTCTCCTGTTTTGACATGCCAAACTCATTTGGCTGTCATTTGGACATGTGGGCCACATGGTGGCCCTAGCCTCTCCCCGTTGTTTTTATATAGACATGTTGTTGTAGCGACGGGTTCTCCCTCTTGAATGTATTCCTTCATGAGTATGGTGACGCTTTGTCCTTCTTAGGGGTGCCACTCCGACCATATTGATATTCCATTGAATCAACCCATACCTTGATCATGGATCAAAGGCTTACTTGGGCATGATGCCATGTGGACTCCACAATCAAACAAGAAACGCTTCATCCACAATGTCACTTGCCCTAGGTTGAATGGGTTTGGTCGAAGTGTGGGAATCCCAACAAGTGATGTGGGATATCTTGGACTTTGAATGCTCCTTAAGTTCTTGTCCTTGGCCTAGATCTTCATGTGAATGTTATCTTGATTTTTGCTTGGGAAAGATACTTCAAGGTAGGATAGTTGAACTAAAATCCCTTGGAAAGTCATAGCCTCCTTGAATACAAGGGTGATTTTAATTCCACCCTTGACCTCCTTGTGAATGGTAGCCATTGAAGTCATTGTTTGAAAAAGGTCCTCATGGATCTTAGGGAAATAATTCCCACGCGTCCCATGATGACATGGATTTTCACAAATCATGTGAATATCCACGACTTGGATTATCCAAAAAAATCTCCAACGACTTGGATGTTCATGAAACTTCAATGGGAGGTGTAGTTCCATAACTAGCATATCCACCTTGTGAAGTGGTGTGCATGACAAGCTATGGGAACTCGAGCATTCTTCAATACACCCCTTGAATGGAGACCTTGTTCTCATCCATGATGAATGAGAATAGGACTCCTTCAGCTCCAGCATGAATGTGGTCATGGATTGGTGGAGCCAACCCATGACACGAGTGTTGGATGAATAGCCAACTATCGACCCCATGGTGGATGCAAACCAAGAAGAACTTCTTGGAGCCTTCCCCAAGCTTGGGTATGGATGACTTTGGCTCCTACTGAAAGCTGAAATTCTCCCGCAAAAGGAATGGTGTTGACTAGTGGACATTTGTTGAGGTACGCCTTGAATCATCTTGCAGTTTAGCACTTGCGTCCTTGTTGGCCATCCCATACAATGGGTTGGCCAACACTACCATGTTTTCACACAAAGGAGAAAACAAACAAGGGTAATCCTGTCTAATAACTATTAGTACCTATAGCTTAATCACAAGTGATAGCTATCCTTCACTTCCTTTGCCTTCCCCGGCAACGGCGCCAGAAATGCTTGTTGACGGCTCATAAGATATACTAACAAATCATCCCCGGCAACGGCGCCATAAATGCTTGTTGGTATTTCTTAACACCACAGATCATCTCTGGTAAAGAGATGAGATCCGCAAGTGCACGGAAGATACCGTTGTAGCATTTCACCCATGAGTATTCCCAAGGGTATCATATTTATCCCAAAGGAAGACAATGGAGTAAAGTATATACTACTCTTATGGTCGAGCTATGGGGTACTAATACATTATGCGGACAGGGGGTAAGTTGATAATAGGGGTAGTGTGCTACACACCTAGGCAATCTATTATAAAGGGTAAATGGTGATGAGTAGGTTTAGGCCCGATCTTCCGAAAGGTATGTCGATTGGGGTGGAGAACTCGACGTTGATGATCCGCGGCACTCGAGCGGTACGAGTATCCCTGCAATAACTACACCACGGCTCCGTTGGTTATCAACCGTGCTGCACATGCTTGACCTCACCAAGAAGGCTAATCCCTGCAAGTGCAACCGAGAACACGAGCAAGAACATAGAAGACACGATCTGAAATCGCGAAGTTGGGGTCTCACAAACCGAAGAACGGCGATGTTATTGATCTAAGCAAAACCCACCAAATATGACCGGCGGCTGCAGTATTTATAGGCTAGTGTTTGACCAAAACATGATTAGACGCGTCCCTAGTGGACTCTTACGGGATACAAGGCCCAAAGGCCCGATTCGGTGGCGCAGCACCGGACAGAAATCTGGACTCGACTTGTTTCGACGATTCCCAATGACCCCAGAGGAATATTGAGGTGGGACCAGAACCATTGAAAAGTTTATCTTCTCCTCTTTCCGTGCATATGTAGAACGTCGAAAGCGGAGTCCGTATGCCTCCTGGGAGTTTGTTTTAAGGTGGACTGCTCCTGGACTCTGAGTTGAACTCAAGTCCGAGTTGTAAACTGTTTCCATCATTTTGTGGACGTCCCAGCTGGTTCTCCATGCTCCCAAGGCCTCCTTTATTCACTTGTTGATCTTCTCCATTATTCATAATAATAATTAAATCATCACATAGCAATCTATTCTCAAACTCACATGCAAAAGAAGTTAGGAACGAATTCACCTGCTGATTTAATAACCGTGCTCGTGCTCTTGTGATTGGTCCTTGCAGTTCAATGTGCGTCTTCGCTGTTGTGATGTCCTCATCATCCTCCCCCTCTTGAATTGGAGTCGTCCTCAACTCAAGTTCATCTTCTTCTCCCAAGTACGGTCGCAAATCTAAAATGTTAAATGTAGGACTAACCCCAAAATCGGGAGGCAATTCAAGCTTATATGCATTATCATTAATCTTTTCAACGATCTTAAAAGGACCAGCAGCTCGTGGCATAAGTTTAGATTTTCTCAAGTCGGGAAATTGCTCTTTTCTCAAATGTAACCACACCAAATCACCGGTTCAAGTTTTACTTCTTTTCTACCTTTACTACCTGCAATCCTATACTTCTCATTCATCATTTCAATATTTTTCTTTGTAGTTTCATGCATCTTAAGAATGAATTCAGATCATTGTGTAGCATCCAAATTTATAGTTTCAGAAGGAGGCAAAGGTAGTAAATCAATAGGAGCACGGGAATTGAAACCATACACTACCTGGAATGGACTTACCTTTGTCGTGGAGTGAAGATCTGTTGTAAGCAAATTCTATATGTGGTAAACACTCATCCCACAACTTCAAATTTGTTTTCAAGACAGCTTGCAACATAGTGGATAAAGTACGATTAACTACTTTGGTCTGTCCATCCATTTGTGGATGATATGTAGTTGAAAACAACAACTTGGTTCCCAATTTATACCACAAAGTTCTCCAAAAATGACTTAAAAATTTTGCATCACGATCAGAAATAATGGTATTTGGCACACCATGTAAACGAACAATTTCCGTCATAAATAAATCAGCAATGTGTGAGGCATTATCATTCTTATGACAAGGTATAAAGTGTGCCATTTTGGAAAAACGATCAACAACTACAAAAATACTATCCCTCCCCCTCTTAGTCCTAGGCAATCCCAAAACAAAGTCCATAGAAATATCCTCCCAAGGTGCACTAGGAACAGGAAGAGGCATATAAAGACCATGTGGGTTAAGGAGAGACTTAGCTTTGTTGCAAGTAGTGCATCGTGACATGTAGCGCTCGATATCACGCCTCATCTTCAGTTTTCTTCACTCCAATGTCCCATCAAACCTCCTACATGTGCTTCCTGCAAAAGTAATAGACGAACGGAGCTAGCTGGAACGCATATCTTGTTAGCACGATAGAGGAGACCCTCTCGCATCACATATTTATTCCAAGTTCTTCCTTCTCTACAATTTTCAAAAGCATCTTTGAAGTCCAAATCAGTAGGATATAATGCTTTTATTGTTTCCAAACCAAATATTTTATGATCAAGTTGGGACAGCATGGTATAACACCTGGATAATGCATCGGCAATGATATTTTCCTTCCCTTTCTTATGCTTAATGATGTATGGAAACGACTCTATGAACTCAATCCATTTAGCATGTCGTTTATTCAGATTGGTTTGACACTTAAGATACTTCAATGATTCATGATCGGAATGTATGACAAACTCCTTAGACTAAAGATAATGCTGCCAAGTTTGTAATACACGCACTAAGGCATATAATTCCTTATCATAAGTAGAATAATTCAGAGAAGGACCATGAAGTTTTTCACAAAAGAAAGCAACGGGTTTACCTCCTTGTATGAGAACGCCTCCAATACCAATGCCGCTTGCATCGCATTCTAGCTCAAAGGTCTTGTCAAAATCAGGAAGTTGTAGCAATGGTGCTTGTGTAAGCTTCGATTTGAGAGCATCGAAAGCGTGTTGCTGCTTTTCTCCCAATCGAAATGGCACTACCTTCTTCGTTAGCTCATGTAGAGGTGCTGCAATGATGCTGAAATCCCGCACAAAGCGCCGATAAAAACCTGCAAGACCAAGAAAACTACGAACCTGTGTGACGGTTGTTGGGGCTGGCCAGCTGGTGATTGCTTCAATTTTTGCCTCATCCATCTCAATTCCCTGCAAGGAAATGACATAGCCAAGAAACGAGACTCGATTGGTGCAAAAGACGCACTTTTTGAGGTTACCAAACAAACGTGCATCTCTCAAAACAGTAAAAACAGCACATAAATGATCAAGATGTTCATCATATGACTTTCTGTAAATGAGGATATCATCGAAGTAAACCACCACAAATTGTCCAATGAAAGCACGTAAAACCTCGTTCATTAATCGCATAAAGGTGCTGGGTGCATTAGTTAAACCAAAAGGCATGACTAACCAATCATAAAGTCCAAACTTGGTTTTAAATGCAGTTTTCTATTCATCTCCTAGTGCCATTCTAATTTGGTGGTAACCACTACGCAAGTCAATTTTTGTGAAGATGATAGCACCACTCAATTCATCAAGCATGTCATCTAATCGAGGAATAGGATAATGATATCGAATGTTGATGTTATTAATCGCTCGACAATCAACACACATGCGCCAACTACCATCTTTCTTAGGAACCAAAAGAACAGGAACGGAACAAGGGCTAAGGCTTTCACGAATGTACCCGCGGTCCAAAAGATCTTGGACTTTCGCTGAATTTCCTTAGTTTCTTGTGGATACGCCCTGTATGCTGCACGATTTGACAAACTTGCTCCTGGAATCAAATCGATCTTGTGTTCAATGCCTCTCATCGGTGGTAAACCAGGGGGTATCTCGGAGGGAAACACATCCTCAAACTCCCACAAAAGGTTAGCAACAGCAGGGGGCAATGCAATAGACAATTCATGAAGTGAAAACATGGCTTCTTTGCAAACTAAAGCATAGCACATCCCCTTAGCATTGAATAAATCAGCAAGTTCAGATTTAGTTGCGAGCAACGATGGTGATTTTAACTTAATAACTTGCTGTTTTTCAGATTCTAATTTTGTTGCTTTGCCCTCACGAAATTTACTCTTCTCAAAATGCAACATTTCAGCAGGAGTCATGGGGATCAAAGTGATTTTCTTTCCCTTATGCATGAGAGTATATTTATTGGTTCTACCATGATGAATAACATATGTATCAAATTCCCAAGGACGACCCAATAAAAGAGAACAAGCATCCATAGGAACAACATCAAAATCAGCAAAATCATGGTATGAACCAATTGAAAAATGTATTCTCGCTGTTTCTGTTACCCGAACCTTATCGCTGTTGTTGAACCATTGAATGTGGTACGGATGAGGGTGTGCTATTGTTGTCAAACCGAGTTTCTTGACCACGTCTGTGTTTACCAAGTTATTGCAGCTACCTCCATCAATTATAGTGTGTACACGGCAGTCCTTGACGACGAGAAACATGTGGAAGAGGTTGTGTCATTGTAGCTTGTCGTCGGTCTCCACTTTGGAGCTCAAGGCACGCTGCACAATGATGCTCCTATAGTTCTCTGTCGCCGCTGTACCAAGTACCTCTTCTTCGGTGTGTTTGTCATTTGGATCTGTAAAGTCAGTAGCAAGAGAATATTCATCTTCAACATCCGAAGTACTATCATACCCGCCATCGTCGGGTGCTATGTATGCTCGTTTGCTCAGGCAATCTCTCATCATATGACCAAGTCCCTGGCAGCGGTGACACTTAATGTCGGAAGTACGACCCGTAGAAGGAGTGGACGATGAAGGATTGAATGATGTCGCCTTGCTGCCTTCCGGCACGTGAGAAGGTGGAGCAGCAGGTATAGTTCATTGGCCGCAATTGGGTGGTGTAGTCGCTGCAGGGGGGGTCGAAGATGGTGCTGTTTTGGATGGTGTAGTCGCTGCACGCGGCATGAAGTTGCTCCTCGTGCGTTGTTGCTGTTGTTGTCGGCCCTGCAATTCTTTTTCTGCCAACATAGCAAGCTGAAACAACCTGTTAACAGTATCATATTTCTTATAATCAACAATGTCCTGAATTTCATGCCTCAACCCCCCATAAAAATGAGCTATTTTATCATCCATGTCCTCTACTACCCCACAACGCGACATACCCTTTTGTAACTCTTGATAACCTCTACGGACATGTTACCTTGGTCTAAACGCTGCAATTTTTTGCGAAGGTCCCGCTGAAAAGATGGAGGAACAAATCGGACATGCATAGCTTCCTTTAGTCTATCCCATGTTGGAGGATCAATTCTAGTTTTAACAAGTTCATTCCACCATATGATAGCAAAGTCCTTAAACTCACTAGTGGCTTGACGAACTCTATGTTGTTCGGGAACAAGATGGGAATTAAATTTTTGCTCTACTGTCATCTCCCCATCAAGATAAGCCTCAACATCATAAGCACCAGAAAAAGAGGGTATAGTAAATTTCACTTTAGCAAAAGGATCATCAGGAGGGCAATTATAATTGTTATGATTATTACCTCCCATACCTCGATGATAAAGTGGCAGTCTTGGCTGATTATTGTGATCTTCCAGTTCATCATAAGCATTGTCTTCTTGTCTTCCAGCGAGAGGCAACCAAGTCTCAAAAGTATTCATCCGAAGAGCAAGGTCATCCAGTTGGCGAATCAAGTTCGCCAATGACTCCTCCGTTGCTGCGTTGTATTTGGCGAACAATCCATCATGGTCTTCATCATATCACGTAACTCAGCATGTTGAACACATTCGTCATCATTGTCTTCTCCTGCCATTGTTAGTAGGAAACAAAAGACAACAAAAAAATATGTTATCCCTATCAACTACAGTGACAATGTGGAAGGTGGAAGAAAACAATCTCTCTCGTTCAAGCGTCTTACCACGCTCTTACAAGTGTTCTTACCGACACAGCAGGTGGTGTGGACGGTGAGATGAACCAATGAAGCGTGGGGTGATTGCAAAGGTACCTGTTATACTCAAGAGAAAGGTGGAGCTTGGATGGCACAATATGGTGGCTAACAAGCAGAAAATCGTTAACAGCTAAACAAAGTTGAATAAGTATTCAATGTAGGAAACTGTTGCTGGTCAACCGAGTGCCCTAGAGCCTAGCACAACACAAGGAAGTATCAAGGCAAAAGAAAGACATAGTGATATAACCAACAAAACAACACCAAGTGGTATAGGCCAATTGCTTTAATATGCGTGCTCTTCACTATTTTTTCTTTTTTGTAATTTTTTTTTGATATTTTTTCTTTACTCAGGAGTACAAATATAGGAAGCACACAAATTTGTAGCTCAATTGGATGTAATATGCGGCCTATAGAAAATCAAGAAGATTCTTTAAAATTCGTGCTGAAACTTCGGAGGTCGGATAGCCTATCTTCCGAGGGGAATTTGGGCAATCTAATTTCGCCGAACGCGGCTACGCGGTGGAAAATTGGATGCAAAATTTCGCGTAGATGAATTTGAAAAAAAATCGCCTGATTTCGAGTTCGTATGCGAAAGTTATGACCGTTTTAAGGTAGGCTGTCCGAGTTATGTTTTTTTGGATGTTGATTCCAACTCGGTTTGAGAACAAAACTTGCAATCGGATATGAAAATGATCGGGAATTTGCACAGCAACTAATGGGGTGATGTGTGATGATTCAAGGATGAGTGGCACAAAAGTTTGTCACCTAATCTAGGGCTGGCGATGCGGGAGTTCACGCAAGGCGGCTAGCTAGGGCAAACCGATGAACGTGGTGGATCAGTTTGTTATTTAGAGATTGTGGAATAGGTGTCGAACAGCAAGAAAACAAGGACAAAACACGATAACTAGGACCCAAAACACAAAGATAAACCAGCAACAAGACTCAACCACACGAATGCAAACTCAACAATGCAAACTGAAAAACAAAACTGCAGGCACTATAGTCTGGGAAGCGGTAAAAACGATCTAATTTTTTTGTGGCTTTTCTGTGGACTCTAGGTACGAACCAAAATTGATATAATGGAAGGAAAAACAAAGATACCTCACGGGCAACCTGGAAATCTGATACCAATTGATGAGTAGGTTTAGGTCCGATCTTCCGAAAGGTATGTCGATTGGGGTGGAGAACTCGACGTTGATGATCCGCGGTACTCGAGCGGTACGAGTACCCCTGCAATCACTACACCACGGATTCATTGGTTATCAACCGTGCTGCACACGATTGACCTCGCCATGAAGGCTAATCCCTGCAAGTGCAATCGAGAACACGAGCAAGAACGTAGAAGACACAATCTGAAATCGCGAAGTTGGAGTCTCACAAACCGTAGAACGGCGATATTATTGATCTAAGCAAAACCCACCGAATATGACCGGCGGCTGCAGTATTTATAGTCTAGGGTTCGACCAAAACACGATTAGATGCATCCCTAATGGACTCTTACGGGATACAAGGCCCAAAGGCCCGATTCGGTGGCGCAGCACCAGACAGAAATCTGGACTCGACTTGTTTCGACGATTCCCAATTACCCCGGAGGAATTTTGAGGTGGGATTAGAACCATTGGAAATTTTATCTTCTCCTCTTTCTGTGCATATGTAGAACGTCAAAAACGGAGTCCGTATGCCTCCTGGGTGTCCGTTTTAAGGTGGACTACTCCTGGACTCCAAGTTGAACTCGAGTCCGAGTTGTAAACTGTTTCCATCAACTTGTGGATGTCCCAGCTGGTTCTCCACGCTCCCAAGGCCTCCTTCCTTCACTTGTTGATCTTGTCCATTATTCCTAATAACAATTAAATCATCACATAGCAATCTATTCTCAAACTCACATGCAAAAGAAGTTAGGAACGAATTCACCCGCTGATTTAATAACCGTGCTCGTGCTCTTGTGATTGGTCCTTGCACTTCAATGTGCGTCTCCGCTGTTGTGATGTCCTCATCAAATGGGTCCTAGAGGGAGATTGGATTAAGAGTTAGAGAGTTTCTCCTACAATGCTCCTAATACATATACATAGCCTAAGGTAGATACTAATGGTCATTTCAATGATGAATTCCTATGCAATACTATTCAACACATTGGGCACGGGCTTACCCCTAGCAATACTAGGGCGACTCTCGCCAAGAGCCTGTGGCATAGCCGAACGTGGAGGATTACAAAAGACAGATAGGGATGTCACCACCTACTACCTACCTCTTCAATCCGTGGGTCTACAAGACATCCAACGCTACTTAAATACCCTAGCACCATGCTAGCATACTAAGCAAATACCATAAGAGCTGCAGCACAAGCCATCCTAAGGCAATGAACTAAATCATCGTTGAACCAATGTTGATTGCATAGCATAGTTATTCATAGTAACATAATCATATCATAACTACATAGACTATAGTGGGGGTCTATAGTGTTTATGACCATAAGATGTGATCATGAGAGTACAATCATAAAGACTATACCTTCCACTTACATGGACTCCACAATCAAACAAGAAACGCTTTGTCCAAGTATACGTATAAAAGAAGACTAAAGATAATATCTTTATTGAGCATAAAGTCACAAATACAAGAAGGAATACATGAGACATACCTTTCCCAATGTGGAATTGGGAAGATAGACTCTTTCTACTCCTTTCCCAATTCGGACTTGGGACTAGAGACTCTCCTCTCTACATCCTAACTCCTCTAAGGACTATGGAAGATTGTGTATATAATAGAATGATGCCCAAGTGGTGTGTGTTGAAGTGAGGGGTATGGGGTCCTATTTATACTAGTTTTGAGGTCGGTTCCCGCCACCAAAAGCGCGCGAATCAGTCGTCATTGACTCCAGGGAGCCGGGAGGAGCCAACACGTGGAAGTTGACCGCGTTTGGCGCCAGGAACAGGTCGGTCGGCCCCCTGGTTCGGCCGACCTGGTCAGGGCTCCAAATGGCCCGTACTTCCTCCAAGTGGCTGCCAGGTGGGTCTCATTGACTGATATTGGTGCTACACTGTTGGATGGCCTCAGAAACTTCTGTTTGTAGGCCATTTGATCCATGTGGTGCCACGTGTCGTCGCCTGATTGGCTGGGATGATATTTTATACGATTGCTCCCCATACTTTTCCTCAATTCCTGTATAAATATCTGCATACACATATTTCTCCAAGTACAAGTGGAAATAGGTCAAGTAGAAAGGTGATGTGTGCAAGAAATGATCAATCCTTCACATAATTGAGTTATATTGATGGCTGAAATTGGTATATAACAGCCGTCAACACTTGGGAACCCGCATCCAGGAATGCGGTCAAGACCCTTGTGAGACCTATGTGTGCTGAATACATTGGCTTGTAGTGAATACACTTGGCTTTGATGATAAAAGTTTTAAATATCACCAAAACACCTTTTTATCAAGGTCCGACTCTAGCTCTGAGCTATAGCAAGGTCCGACCATAGGTCCGACTTGTTTTGGGTAGCTCCGGCTACGTTAGATGCTAGGTCCGACTTCTTGGTAAGGTCCGACTAGCTTTGGTTAGCTCCGGTGAGCTTTATCTTTAGCTCCGTCATGTCTTTGTTAGCTCCGGCATATATTTGATAGCTCCGGCATGCTTTTGCTAAACTCCGACGTACTTTGTCTAGCTCTGGTTTTGGGTTGACTAGTTTTGACTAGTTTTTGGTAAGCTCCGGTGCTAGGATCTACTAGTTTTGGTAAGCTCCGGCAGGTGCTTCATTGTACTAGTTTTGGTAAGCTCCAGCGCTAGGTTGTACTAGCTTTTGTTAGCTCCGGCTCAAGGTCCGGGATGCTCTGGCAAGGTCCAGAACTTGACCGTAGTGTTTCTGCTTTTCATTTGCAATGTGTCGTACTTGCTTTACATTGTTGGAAAGATTGCTTAGTATTCTTTTACTAAGTTTTTGGTGCGTTTTGGATGATATGGCTGATATCATTTTGCTATGCTTTGCAACATGCTTATGTGAGGCTCTCACGCAAGGTGTTGTGTTCGGAACTAACTTGAGTCAAGTCGAGGAACTGTGGTTGAGTTGATCAGGAGGTCGCGCAGGATGATTGAATCAAGGGCGCTGCATATGAAGGTTACTGGACATCGAAGGAAGGTGTATGCACGTATGCATGCGGTGCATGACATGGCAACATGGTTCCGAAGATGGTTTATGGACGGGAAGATCTGGTTGGAAGGATCGGATCGTACCGGTTGATGACTTCGGCTGCGGCGGAGTCAGTTATGGCTCGGTATGGAAAGTATCGAGTTGGTTATGTTAGGATTTCGTATGGGTCATGAATTTGAGTTGTTTAGGAATGTGGGTTGTAAGACCTATGTGTGCTGAATACATTGGCTTGTAGTGAATACACTTGGCTTTGATGATAAAAGTTTTTAATATCACCAAAACACCTTTTTATCAAGGTCCGACTCTAGCTCCGAGCTACAGCAAGGTCCGACGGTAGGTCCGACTTGTATTGGGTAGCTCCGGCTATGTTCGAAGCTAGGTCCGGCTTCTTAGTAAGGTCCGACTAGCTTTGGATAGCTCCGGTGAGCTTTATGTTTAGCTCCGACATGTCTTTGATTGCTCCGACATATATTTGATAGCTCCGGCATGTCTTAGATAGCTCCGGCATATATTTGATAGCTCCGGCATGTCTTTATATTTGATAGCTCCGGCATGTTTTTGCTAAGCTTCGACGTATTTTGTCTAGCTCCGGTTTTGGGTTGACTAGTTCCGTACTAGTTTTTGTAAGCTCCGGCGCTAGGTTCTACTAGCTTTTGTTAGCTCCGGCTCAAGCTCCGGGTTGCTCTGGCAAGGTCCGGAACTTGACCGCAGTGTTTCTGCTTAGCTCCGGCTCAAGCTCCGGGTTGCTCTGGCAAGGTCCGAAACTTGACCGAAGTACGTCTGCTTTTTCATTTGCAATGTTTCATACTTGCTTTACATGATTGGAAAGATTGCTTAGTATTCATTTGCTAAGTTTTTGGTTTGTCTTCACAACTTGATTGTCTATCATCTGTCAAAATTTCACGGTCATTGGATTTGTGGTTTTTGATCTACACGAGTTTCTTTGCAGCACTCCAGAAACTGTTTTTCTCGGGTAGGTCAGATTGACCAGTGTTTGATCTTTTGATCATAACTTGAGTTGTTCTCGACGGATTTGAGTAATTCTTTTTGTGTTGTCTTCGTGACTTGATTCTCTCTGATATATATCACTTTTTCACGGTGAAAAACGTTTAGATTAGTCTCATACACGATTTCTTTAACAGATCGTTTTTCTACTGAAGGGATTAGGGTTTTATTGTTTCCGCTGCGTAAGATTTTTAAATCTACCATTCACCCCCCCTCTGGTAGCTTTTCACGTGCTCTTCGATCCTACAATTGGTATCAGAGCCACGGTGCTCTAATCTTTGTGATTTGCACGTGTTTTTGACTAATCATCATGGAGAAGTACTCCGTCAAACCTTGTGTGTTTGCTGGTATTGATTTTCAGGTTTGGAAGGCACGCATGGAGGCTTTTATCCAGGCACAAGGCTTTGCAATATGGGAGAAGGTGTATAAGCCTTATGAAGTGCCACCCAATGATCAAGTCACGGCCACGAACCTCCGGGACGTCGACAACAACAACAAAGCCCGAAACTTGATCATCCAAGGACTCACTCAAAGCGACTTTGATCGTGTCGCGCACCTCCGGTCAGCATACGACGTTTGGAGAGCTCTCTGTGATTATCATGAAGGCTCCAACACAATCAAGGAGGTAAAACAAGATATGTTCAAGAAAGAATATATGCGTTTTGAGATGCAACCAGGTGAGTCGATCGATGACCTCTTTGCTCGTTTCAATAAAATTCTCAGCAACTTACGTAGTGTCAATGTAAATTTTTCTGATGCTGAGAATGCTAGACAACTTCTTAGTGCATTAGACATGACAATTTGGGAGATGAAAGTAACATCTATTCGTGAATCAACTGTCATGAGTTCTCTTACATTAGATGTACTTTATTCTAAACTAAAAACTCATGAAATTGACATCCTAGCACGTAAGAACCCAAACAAGTCTATTGCATTTGTCTCACAACGTGATATGTCTAGCTCCGGCCAATCATCATCCTGCAATACTCTTGCTTTGTTGTCCTCACTAACCCTGGAGCAGATCGAAGAAATTCCAGAAGAGGAGTTGGCACTCATCTCTACTAGATTCTCAAAAGCATTGCAAAATGTGAGAACTAGAAGGAGAGGAAGCTCCGGACCTCAACGCTGTTTTGAATGTGGTAAAACAGGACACTTTCGTACAGAATGCCCTAACCTTTCAGGTCCGACCACCCGGGAAGAAAAAAAAAGCAAGATCCGGACCTCCTCTGGAAATTCCAACAAGAAGAAGAAAGGTACCATAGGACGCAAGATGATCAACAGCTTCATCACCGCGCTTCAAGAGCTCAGTTCAAGTGATGTAGACTTTGAAAGTGATGAAGATAATGATGATCTGGCCAACTTATGCTTCATGGCGGGCAAAGCAAGATCAAGATCAAGTCAGGAGGAAGCAGAACACAACAGTGACGATGATGAGGTTACACACTTGAGGAAGGAGAATATTTGGATTGTGGATTCAGGTTGCTCACGCCACATGACCGGTAACAAAGATTGGTTCTCCTCCCACACCTTTGTGTCACGTGTAGAGAATGTTACTTTTGCCGATAATTCTTCAACTCCTATAATTGCTAAGGGTTCGGTTAGAGTAAATGATCACTACACTTTGAAGGATGTGGCACTTGTCAAAAATTTGAAATATAACTTGCTTTCTGTTTCACAATTGCTAGATGAAAATCTAGAAATTACCTTCAATAAAAACTGCTGCAAAGTTGTAGATTCAAATAGTGAGCTTATTTTTAACATGTCTCGGTTTGGAAGAGTTTTTAAAGCTGATTTTGATATGTCTTCTTCTAAGCATAGGTGTCTAGTTGCTAATGATTCAAAGGACTTATATTTTTGGCATCGTAGACTTGGTCACGTAGGCTTTGATCACCTAACGCGTGTTAGTGCTCTTGATCGCATACGTGGGCTGCCTAAGCTTAAAGGGGACAAAGAAATTGTGTGCTCTTCTTGTAGACATGCTAAGATGGTTGCAGGTTCACATACTCCTCTCACAATGATCATGACAACTGAACCATGTCAACTTTTGCATCTTGACACCGTAGGACCTTCACGTGTTCAATCCTTCGGAGGTAAATGGTATGCTCTTGTTATTGTTGATGATTATTCTAGATATTCTTGGGTGTATTTTATGGCGTCTAAGAATGAAGTCTTTAGTCACTTTAGAACTTTATTTCTTAGATTATCAATTGATCACCCAGAATCATTAAAAGCAATTAGAAGTGATAATGGAACTGAATTTAAAAATCAATTCTTTGATCACTTTTGTGCTGAAAATAGAATAGATCATCAATTTTCTTCACCATATGTACCTCAACAAAACGGTGTTGTAGAAAGAAAGAACAGAACCCTCGTTGAGATGGCTAGGACTATGCTTGATGAATATCAAACCCCTAGGAAATTTTGGGCTGATGCATTAGCAACCGCTTGTTATGTCTCAAATCGTGTTTTCTTGCGTGCTAAGCTAGGTAAAACACCATATGAGCTCCGGTTTGGACATAGGCCTAGTGTTACACACTTTCGGGTCTTTGGTTGCAAATGCTTTGTTAAGAAACATGATAATATTGATAAATTTGAACCTAGATCCAATGATGGCATGTTTCTTGGTTATCCATCTCATACTAGAGGCTACCGTGTGCTTTTACTTGACACTAACAAAATTGTGGAGACTTGTGAAGTGTCTTTTGATGAAGCTAGCCCAGGTACTAGCTCCGGTGTTGCAGGACCAGATTCATATTCTCAGGGGGAGGGTATTTTCGAAGATGAAGAAGAGCCGGTGATACTGCCTGGTAGTTCCGAAGTTGACACGTGTCCAGCTCCGGACATTGAACAAGCTTCGGCTGTCACCTCTGCTGGTCCTGATCGTCCACAAATCACAAGCTCATCAATCTACAATGAACCTAATGAAAAAGAAGCTTGTGAGACATCTGTTCCCCTACGTTTTTACAAAGATCATCCCCCACAACAGATGATTGGAAGCTTGCATGAACGAGTCACACGGTCCAGGTTTTGCGATCCAAACTCTCATGCTCATTCTGCTTTTGTTGCTTCTTTTGAACCCAAAGATATATCACACGCACTCACTAATGAGTCTTGGATTATTGCCATGCAAGAAGAGTTAGAAAATTTTGAAAGAAATAATGTTTGGAAACTTGTACCTCCACCTCAAGGCCACACTTTAATTGGAACTAAATGGGTATATAAAAATAAACAAAGTGAGGATGGGGTTGTGATTAGGAATAAGGCTAGGTTGGTTGCTCAAGGTTTCACTCAAGTTGAAGGTCTAGATTTTGATGAAACTTTTGCTCCTGTCGCTAGATTAGAAGCCATAAGAATTTTGTTAGCTTTCGCAGCATCTAAAGGTTTTAAGCTATATCAAATGGATGTTAAAAGTGCTTTTCTAAATGGCTACATAGATGAGGAGGTTTATGTCAAACAACCACCAGGTTTTGAAAATCCAGATTTTCCCAATCATGTTTACAAACTGTCCAAAGCCTTATATGGTCTCAAACAAGCCCCTAGAGCATGATATGATAGGTTAAAAACATTCTTACTTGAAAAGGGGTTTACAATGGGAAAGGTTGATAAAACTCTTTTTCTGCTTAATCATGGCAATGACTCATTATTCGTTCAAGTGTATGTGGATGATATTATCTTTGGTTGTGCTTCTCATGATCTTGTGTCCAAGTTTTCAGCAATGATGAGTTCCGAATTTGAAATGAGTATGATGGGTGAACTCACTTACTTTTTGGGGCTGCAAATCAAGCAAACCAAGGAGGGTACCTTTGTGCATCAAACAAAGTATACCAAATATCTCCTAAGGCGCTTCAACATGGACAAAAGCAAGCCTCTTCGGACACCAATGGGAACAGCAACAACACTTGAACTTGATGAAGATGGTGAATCCGTGGATCAAAAAGATTATAGAAGTATGATCGGATCACTTTTGTATCTTACGGCATCAAGACCGGACATACAATTCAGCGTATGTCTTTGTGCACGGTTTCAAGCTTCCCCACGTGTTTCACATCGTCAAGCCGTCAAAAGGATTCTCAGGTACTTACATGGAACTCAAGAATTTGGCATTTTTCTTCATTCTTCCTCAATCGTTTCTTTGAAAGCTTTTTCGGATGCTGATTTTGGGGGTTGTAGGATTGATAGGAAAAGTACTTCCGGTGCTTGTCATTTTCTTGGTAATTCTCTTGTTGCTTGGTCCTCTAGAAAACAAAGTTCAGTTGCACAATCCACAGCCGAATCTGAGTATGTAGCTGCTGCTAGTGCTTGTTCACAAATTCTTTGGATTGTTCAAACACTTAAGGACTATGGGGTTGATCTAGATAGTGTTCCACTGTTCTGTGATAACACTAGTGCTATTTGCATTGCTAAAAACCCCGTGCAACATTCTAGAACTAAGCACATTTACATTAGGTATCACTTTCTCCGTGATAATGTTGAAAAAGGAAACATTGTGCTTCACCATGTAGATACCGAACAACAATTGGCTGACATTTTTACAAAACCTTTGGATTTCACTCGTTTTTGTTACATTCGTAGTGAAATAGGGGTTATGCATCCTCATGGCTTAAATTGAGGGGGAGTTTTTGAAACTTAGGAAGTCTATGTGTGAATCTGAAATTAAAATAATATGAGCATATTATTTCATACATATATGACTTTGTGATTCCTTTTACATGCTGAAAGTTCTTACTACATTACTCGTGTTATACTTTTTGTAGTTTTTGCCATGTCTAGTAATTGGAATAATTACTTACACTAAATCTGGTCATGGTCGAACTTTCTTGCTTTTTTGAACTTGTTGCATGCTCACAAATGCTTTTAATCATTAAGAATTTATCAAGTAATCAACTCACATGTTGAGTTTTTATGAGCAAATATAAATTGAGAAAAGATCAAGAGAATATGCATGCATCGCACTTCTTCTTTCGAGATGGCTTGTCATTGCACTTAGATATGAACTTGGAAGAAGTTGTGTATGACTAAAACCATGTCCTTAAGCTTCTGATTGTCAAATGACATAGGCTTGGCTTGGTTGGTTAGAATAAGGCAGATGAGCATATAATCTCTTGCAAATATCATATTATCTAAATTTATGCTTTGAAAAATAATAAGATGCAGCAACAAATGTCATGCTTTCAGGTTTTGAAATAGTTGAGTTTGTGAGATCATGACCTGCTAAAATTGAAAATCACACTTGCTTTCTAGCATGGCTTACACTACATTATGTATCTCATTGATGTGATAGTGTAAGTTACTTAATAGTATGACTTGGGTGAGCTTTGTTTATATGTATATGTTATAATATGCTCATAACAACTAAGGAAGGAGAGATAATTTGTTTATATCTCATAACAATTAAAATTTCTCTTTTACCTTGCTGAATACATTGTCAAAGGGGGAGAGATTAATCACACATTCATAAAGGAAGAGATAAGCATGAAGAGAAATTGTGCATAAGGAAAGTTAATAAAGGGGGAGAGATAATATGGGATATTTTTTTCCTTCTCATTTTATTTTTTATTTAAACAAAAAGGGGAGAAATTGTTTTCAAAACTTTTATTTGAATAAGCCAATGTTCAGAATTTTAAATGGTGTTGCCAATGCATTCATCAAGGGGGAGATTGTAAGACCTATGTGTGCTGAATACATTGGCTTGTAGTGAATACACTTGGCTTTGATGATAAAAGTTTTTAATATCACCAAAACACCTTTTTATCAAGGTCCGACTTTAGCTCCGAGCTACAGCAAGGTCCGACGGTAGGTCCGACTTGTATTGGGTAGCTCCGGCTATGTTCGAAGCTAGGTCCGGCTTCTTAGTAAGGTCCGACTAGCTTTGGATAGCTCCGGTGAGCTTTATGTTTAGCTCCGGCATGTCTTTGATTGCTCCGACATATATTTGATAGCTCCGGCATGTCTTAGATAGCTCCGGCATATATTTGATAGCTCCGGCATGTCTTTGATTGCTCCGACATATATTTGATAGCTCCGACATGTTTTTGCTAAGCTTCGACGTATTTTGTCTAGCTCCGGTTTTGGGTTGACTAGTTCCGTACTAGTTTTTGTAAGCTCCGGCGCTAGGTTCTACTAGCTTTTGTTAGCTCCGGCTCAAGCTCCGGGTTGCTCTGGCAAGGTCCGGAACTTGACCGCAGTGTTTCTGCTTAGCTCCGGCTCAAGCTCCGGGTTGCTCTGGCAAGGTCCGGAACTTGACCGAAGTACGTCTGCTTTTTCATTTGCAATGTTTCATACTTGCTTTACATGATTGGAAATATTGCTTAGTATTCATTTGCTAAGTTTTTGGTTTGTCTTCACAACTTGATTGTCTATCATCTGTCAAAATTTCACGGTCATTGGATTTGTGGTTTTTGATCTACACGAGTTTCTTTGCAGCACTCCAGAAACTGTTTTTCTCGGGTAGGTCAGATTGACCAGTGTTTGATCTTTTGATCATAACTTGAGTTGTTCTCGACGGATTTGAGTAATTCTTTTTGTGTTGTCTTCGTGACTTGATTCTCTCTGATATATATCACTTTTTCACGGTGAAAAACGTTTAGATTAGTCTCATACACGATTTCTTTAACAGATCATTTTTCTACTGAAGGGATTAGGGTTTTATTGTTTCCGCTGCGTAAGATTTTTAAATCTACCATTCACCCCCCTCTGGTAGCTTTTCACGTGCTCTTCGATCCTACATGGGTTACGTTCTTAAGGTGTTTGGAAGTCTTAAGATTGCTTCTATCTGCATATAGAAGAATCCTGAGCAGTTATGGAAAGTTAAGATTCGTGATCTGAGTAGGATTGGAGTCCTAGTTGATATTGGGTTGGCCTAAGGGCTGGTTATATAAGCAAGGGAGCCCAGAGCTCGTGGTGGACGACTTTGGGGCTGTTCCTCTTATGTTCTATTGAATAAAAATTCAGAGTTTGAAGGAACTTTTGTGCCTTGTTCGTCATACTTGTTCCAGTCAAGTTTCACTCGTCGAGTTTCTGGACAGCACTACCTTTTGTTGGTGGTTTTATCATAACTCAAGTTTTACAGATCCAATTGACGTGATTCTTTTGGGTTGTCTTCACAACTTTATTATCTATAATCTTTCAAAATTTCACGGTCATTGGATTTGTGGTTTCTGATCTACACGAGTTTCTTTGCAGCATTCCAGAACTGTTTTTTCTCGGGTAGGACAGATTGACCTTTGTTTGATCTTTCGATCATAACTTGAGTTTTTCTCGACGGATTTGAGTGATTCTTTTTGTTTTTTCTTCGTGACTTGTTTATCTCTGATATCTATCACTTTTGTCACGGTGAAACACGTTTAGATTAGTCTCACACACGATTTCTTTAAGAGATAGTTTTTCTGCCAAAGGGGTTGGGGTTTATTTGTTTCTGCTGCGTAAGATTTTTAAATCTACCATTCACCCCCCTCTGGTAGCTTTTCACGTGCTCTTAGACCCTAAAATTGGTATTAGAGCCATGGTGCTCTAATCTTTGAGATTTGCACGTGTTTTTTGACTAATCATCATGGAGAAGTACTCCCCCAAACCTTGTGTATTTGCTGGTATTGATTTTCAGGTTTGGAAGGCACGCATGGAGGCTTTCATCCAGGCACAAGGCTTTGCAATATGGGAGAAGGTGTATAAGCCTTATGAAGTGCCACCTAATGATCAAGTCACGGCCACAAACCTACGGGACGTCGACAACAACAACAAAGCCCGAAACTTGATCATCCAAGGACTCACTCAAAGCGACTTTGATCGTGTCGCGCACCTCCGATCAGCATACGATGTTTGGAGAGCTCTCTGTGATTATCATGAAGGATCCAACACAATCAAGGAGGTAAAACAAGATATGTTCAAAAAGGAATATATGCGCTTTGAGATGTAACCAGATGAGTCTATCGATGACCTCTTTGCTCGTTTCAATAAAATTCTCAGCAACTTACGTAGTGTCAATGTTAATTTTTCTGATGCTGAGAATGCTAGACAACTTCTTAGTGCATTAGACATGTCAATTTGGGAGATGAATGTAACATCTATTTGTGAATCAACTGTCATGAGTTCTCTTACATTAGATGTACTTTATTCTAAACTAAAAACTCATGAAATTGACATCCTAGCACGTAAGAACCCAAATAAGTCTATTGCATTTGTCTCACAACGTGATATGTCTAGCTCCGGCCAATCATCATCCTGCAATACTCTTGCTTTGTTGTCCTCACTAACCCTGGAGCAGATCGAAGAATTTCCAGAAGAGGAGTTGGCACTCATCTCTACTAGATTCTCAAAAGCATTGCAAAATGTGAGAACTAGAAGGAGAGGAAGCTCCGGACCTCAATGCTGTTTTGAATGTGGTAAAACAGGACACTTTCGTACAGAATGCCCTAAACTTTCCGGTACGACCACCCGGGAAGAAAAACAAAGTAAGGTCCGGACCTCCTCTGGAAATTCCAACAAGAAGAAGAAAGGTACCATAGGACGCAAGATGATCAACAGTTTCATCACCGCGCTTCAAGAGTTCAGTTCAAGTGACGTGGACATTGGAAGTGATGAAGATGAAGATGATTTGGCAAACTTGTGCTTTATGGCGGGCAAGCCAAGATCAAGTATGGAGGAGGCAGAACACAACAGCGACAATGAAGAGGTATGTCCTACTTGCGAAGAAATGTGTCATGCTATCTCTCGTGCCACTGTTATTGTTAAGAAAAAGGACAAAAAGCTTAGGGATAGTGCTGCTAAAATTGAATCACTAGAGTCTGAAATCAACCATTTAAAAACTTTGATTCCTAGTGATGATGCATGTTCCTCATGTGATTTAATATATGAACAATTGTTCTCATTAAGAAGCGCGCACACCTCCACACTTGATAAACTTGAGTTAGGAATTGAAAAGAACAAAGAGCTTGCTGCACTTAATGATAAAAACTTGAAAGATGCTAGCTGTTCTACAATTGATTTGCATTGTTTTGCATGTGAAAATCTTGATAAGAAACTAAAAGATGCAATGAATGAAATTTCCGTTCTGAACAATGCTTTACGTTCTCATGAAGTTAAATTTTGTTCCAATTGCAAACTAAAAGGAAAAACTTCATGTGAAAATTGCCTTGATCTGTCCAATAAACTTGACAACATGCATAGGACATTAGATCAGTTTTGTAACGGGAATAAGAACCTAAACTTGCTGCTGAATTCTTCCAAGTATTGCAATGATAAAACTGGTTTAGGTTTTGATTCTCATGCTCATGCTAAGGCACATCCACCTAAAATTGTAAAGTCATTAGGAAGTGGTTTGGTTCAAACAGTTCCTAAACAAAAAGAAGTGGTTTTCAAATCTGCAGGAGTGTTGTCTCATTCGGTATCAAATAAAAATGTTGATTGCTCATCTAGACATGAACACAAAGTTAAATTTCATTGTACCTACTATGGTAGAGATGGTCATGTCATAAATTTTTGTTATAGACTAGCTAAACAACAGCAAAAGGAAAGGATGATTGCTAGATCTTATAACTTTCATGCAATTAGAAAAACACAACCTGCTTTAATGAGTCAAAAATTTGAAAAGGTAGCTTCCGGAACTTTTGGCAAGAAATCTACAAAGGCAGCTCCGGTAGATCTGATAGCTCCGAGAGCTCCCGAATCTTCTGTTGTTCCCTCCAAAGCTTTAGTTTTTGCCTCCGGACCTTCTGCTTTTACCTCCGGAGCTACTGGTTTTCACTCTAAACAAGTAACAACTTCTAAATCAATTGTTAAGAACAGAAAACCTCAATCTTTGACTCATAAACCTGCTGTTTTATCTCAGCTTTTGCGTGTTTTTTCCTGCTGCACATCGCGTGACTTAGTACTGGATTCCTAAATGCCTTATGACTAACCCCAGTATTGAGTCATCGACGTATTGTGCTTTTATGTAGGTTACACGTTTGAGGAAGGAGAACATTTGGATCGTGGATTCAGGTTGCTCAGGCCACATGACCGGTAACAAAGATTGGTTCTCCTCCCTCTCCTTCGTGCCACGTGTAGAGAATGTTACTTTTGCCGATAATTCTTCGACTCTTATAATTGCTAATGGTTCGGTTAGAGTAAATGATCACTACACTTTAAAGGATGTGGCACTTGTCAAAAATTTGAAATACAACTTGCTATCTGTTGCACAATTGCTAGATGAAAATCTAGAAATTATTTTCAATAAAAATTGCTGCAAAGTTGTAGGTTCAAATAGTGAGCTTATTTTTAACATGTCTCGGTTTGGAAGAGTTTTTAAAGCTGATTTTGATATGTCTTCCTCTAAGCATAGGTGTCTAGTTGCTAATGATTCAAAGGACTTATATTTTTAGCATCGTAGACTTGGTCACGTAGGCTTTGATCACCTAACGCGTGTTAGTGCTCTTGATCGCATACGTGGGCTGCCTAAGCTTAAAGGGGACAAAGAAATTGTGTGCTATACATGCTAAGATGGTTGCAGATTCATATACTCCTCTCACAATGATCATGACAACTGAACTGTGTCAACTTTTGCATCTTGACACCGTAGGACCTTCACGTGTTCAATCCTTCGGAGGTAAATGGTATGTTCTTGTTATCGTTGATGATTATTCTAGATACTCTTGGGTTTACTTTATGGCATCTAAGAATGAAGTTTTTAGTCACTTTAGAACTTTATTTCTTAGATTATCAATTGATCACCCAGGATCATTAAAAGCAATTAGAAGTGATAATGGAACTGAATTTAAAAATCAATCTTTTGATCACTTTTGTGCTGAAAATAGAATAGATCATCAATTCTCTTCACCATATGTACCTCAACAAAATGGTGTTGTAGAAAGAAAGAACAAAACCTTAGTTGAGATGGCTAGGACTATGCTTGATGAATATCAAACTCCTAGGAAATTTTGGGCTGATGCGTTAGCAACCGCTTGTTATGTCTCAAATCGTGTTTTCTTGTGTGCTAAGCTAGGTAAAACACCATATGAGCTTCGGTTTGGACATAGGCCTAGTGTTACACACTTTCGGGTCTTTGGTTGCAAATGCTTTGTTAAGAAACATGGTAACCTTGATAAATTTGAACCTAGATCCATTGATGGCATGTTTCTTGGTTATCCATCTCATACTAGAGGCTACCGTGTGCTTTTATTTGACACTAACAAAATTGTGGAGACTTGTGATGTGTCTTTTGATGAAGCTAGCCCAGGTACTAGCTCCGGTGTTGTAGGACCAGATCCGTATCCTCAGGGGGAGGGTATTTTCGAAGATGAAGAAGAGCTGGTGATACTGCCTAGTAGTTCCGAAGTTGACACGTGTCCAGCTCCGGACATTAAACAAGCTCCGGCTTTCACTTATGCTGGTCCTGATCGTCCACAAGTCACAAGCTCATCAATCTACGATGAACCTAATGAAGAAGAAGCTTGTGAGACATCTGTTCCCCTACGGTTTTACAAAGATCATCCCCCACAACAGATGATTGGAAGTTTGCACGAACGAGTCACACGGTCCAGGTTTTGCGATCCAAACTCTTATGCTCATTCTGCTTTTGTTGCTTCTTTTTAACCCATAGATATATTACACGCACTCACTAATGAATCTTGGATTATTGCCATGCAAGAAGAGTTAGAAAATTTTGAAAGAAATAATGTTTGGAAACTTGTACCTCCACCTCAAGGTCACACTTTAATTGGAACTAAATGGGTATATAAAAATAAACAAAGTGAGGATGGGGTTGTGATTAGGAATAAGGCTAGGTTGGTTGCTCAAGGTTTCACTCAAGTTGAAGGTCTAGATTTTGATGAAACTTTTGCTCCTGTCGCTAGATTAGAAGCCATAAGAATTTTGTTAGCTTTTGCAGCATCTAAAGGTTTTAAGCTATTTCAAATGGATGTTAAAAGTGCTTTTCTTAATGGCTACATAGATGAGGAGGTTTATGTCAAACAACCACCGGGTTTTGAAAATCCAGATTTTCCTAATCATGTTTACAAATTGTCCAAAGCCTTATACGGTCTCAAACAAGCCCCTAGAGCGTGGTATGATAGGTTAAAAACATTCTTACTTGAAAAGGGGTTTACCATGGGCAAGGTTGATAAAACTCTTTTTGTGCTTAAACATGGCAATGATTCATTATTCGTTCAAGTGTATGTGGATGATATTATCTTTGGTTGTGTTTCTCGTGATCTTGTGTCCATGTTTTCAGCAATAATGAGGTCCGAATTTGAAATGAGTATGATGGGTGAACTCACTTACTTTTTGGGGCTGCAAATCAAGCAAACCAAGGAGGGTACCTTTGTGCATCAAACAAAGTATACCAAAGACCTCCTAAGGCGCTTCAACATGGACAAAAGCAAGCCTCTTTGGACACCAATGGGAACAGCAACAACACTTAAACTTGATGAAGATGGTGAACCCGTGGATAAAAAAGAATATAGAAGCATGATCGGATCACTTTTGTACCTCACGGCATCAAGACCGGACATACAATTCAGCGTATGTCTTTGTGCACGGTTTCAAGCTTTCCCACATGCTTCACATCGTCAAGCCATCAAAAGGATTCTCAGGTTCTTACATGGAACTCAAGAATTTGGCATTTTTCTTCCTTCTTCCTCAACCGTTACTTTGAAAGCTTTTTCGGATGCTGATTTTGGGGGTTGTAGGATTGATAGGAAAAGTACTCTCGGTGCTTGTCATTTTCTTGGTAATTCTCTTGTTGCTTGGTCCTCTAGAAAACAAAATTCAGTTGCACAATCCACAGCCGAATCTGAATATGTAGCTGCTGCTAGTGCTTGCTCACAAATTCTTTGGATTGTTCAAACACTTAAGGACTATGGGGTTGATCTAGATAGTGTTCCACTATTTTGTGATAACACTAGTGCCATTTGCATTGCTAAAAACCCCGTGCAACATTCTAGAACTAAGCACATTGACATTAGGTATCACTTTCTCACAGATAATGTTGAAAAAGGAAACATTGTGCTTCACCATGTAGATACCGAACAACAATTGGTTGACATTTTTACAAAACCTTTGGATTTCACTCGTTTTTGTTACATTCGTAGTGAAATAGGGGTTATGCATCCTCATGGCTTAAATTGAGGGGGAGTTTTTGAAACTTGGGAAGTCTATGTGTGAATCTGAAATTAAAATAATATGAGCATAGTATTTCATACATATATGACTTTGTGATTCCTTTTACATGTTGAAAGTTCTTACTACATTACTCGTGTTATACATTTTGTAGTTTTTGCCATGTCTAGTAATTGGAATAATTACTTACACTAAAACTGGTCATGGTCAAACTTTCTTGCTGTTTTGAACTTGTTACATGTTCAGAAGTGCTTTTAATCATTAAGAATTCATCAAGTAATCAACTCACATGTTGAGTTTTTATGAACAAATATAAATTGAGAGAAGATCAAGAGAATATGTATGCATCGCACTTCTTCTTTTGAGATGACTTGTCATTGCACTTAGATATGAACTTGGAAGAAGTTGTGTATGACTAAAACCATGTCTTTAAGCTTCTGATTGTCAAATGACATAGGCTTGGCTTGGTTGATTAGAATAAGGCAGAGGCGCATATAATCTCTTGCAAATATCATATGATCTAAATTTATGCTTTGAAAAATAATAAAATGCAGCAACAAGTGTCATGCTTTCAGGTTTTGAAATAGTTAAGTTTGTGAGATCATGACTTGCTTAAATTGAAAAAAACATTTGATCTCTAGCATGGCTTACACTACTTTATGTATTTCATTGATGTGATAATGTAAGGTACTTGATAGTATGACTTGGATGAGCTTTGTTTATATGTATATGTTATAATATGCTCATAACAACTAAAGAGGGAGACATAATTTGTTTATATGGTCATGACTTGCTGAATACATTGTCAAAGGGGGAGAGATAAGCATGAAGAGAAAGAAAATATGTGCATAAGGAGAGATAATAAAGGGGGAGAGATAATATGAGAATTTTCTCATTTTATTTCTGATTTACAAAATGGGGAGAAATTGCTTTCAAAACTTTTATGTGAATTAGCCAATGTTCGGATTTTAAATGGTGTTGCCAATGCATTCATCAAGGGGGAGATTGTAAGACCTATGTGTGCTGAATACATTGGCTTGTAGTGAATACACTTGGCTTTGATGATAAAAGTTTTAAATATCACCAAAACACCCTTTTATCAAGGTCCGACTCTAGCTCCGAGCTATAGCAAGGTCCGACCATAGGTCCGACTTGTTTTGGGTAGCTCCGGCTACGTTAGATGCTAGGTCCGACTTCTTGGTAAGGTCCGACTAGCTTTGGTTAGCTCCGGTGAGCTTTATCTTTAGCTCCGGCATGTCTTTGTTAGCTCCGGCATATATTTGATAGCTCCGGCATGCTTTTGCTAAACTCCGACGTACTTTGTCTAGCTCCGGTTTTGGGTTGACTAGTTTTGACTAGTTTTTGGTAAGCTCCGGTGCTAGGATCTACTAGTTTTGGTAAGCTCCGGCAGGTGCTTCATTGTACTAGTTTTGGTAAGCTCCGGCGCTAGGTTGTACTAGCTTTTGTTAGCTCCGGCTCAAGGTACGGGATGCTCTGGCAAGGTCCAGAACTTGACCGTAGTGTTTCTGCTTTTCATTTGCAATGTTTCGTACTTGCTTTACATTGTTGGAAAGATTGCTTAGTATTCTTTTACTAAGTTTTTGGTGCGTTTTGGATGATATGGATGATATCGTTTTGCTATGCTTTGCAACATGCTTATGTGAGGCTCTCACGTAAGGTGTTGTGTTCGGAACTAACTTGAGTCAAGTCGAGGACTTGGGATTGTATGGATTGGTTGTTTATTCATGAGCAGGTGTTGCTTGAGTTCAAGACATGGCTGGTGACGGGATCCATTGGACTAGTCTCAGGGAGGAGATGAGGTTCCAACAACCAAGTTCGGAAGGAATTGTGGTTGAGTTGATCAGGAGGTCGCGCAGGATGATTGAATCAAGGGCGCTGCATATGAAGGTTACTGGACATTGAAGGAAGGTGTATGCACATATGCATGCGGTGCATGACGTGGCAACATGGTTCCGAAGATGGTTTATGGATGGGAAGATCTGGTTGGAAGGATCGGATCGTACCGGTTGATGACTTCGGCTGCGGTGGAGTCAGTTATGGCTCGGTATGGAAAGTATCGAGTTGGTTATGTTAGGATTTCGTATGGGTCACGAATTTGAGTTGTTTAGGAATGTGGGATACGTTCCTAAGGTGTTTGGAAGTCTTAAGATTGCTTCTATCTGCGTATAGAAGAATCTTGAGCAGTTATGGAAAGTTACGATTCGTGATCTGAGTAGGATTGAAGTCCTAGTTGATATTGGGTTGGCCTAAGGGCTGGTTATATAAGCAAGGGAGCCCAGAGCTCGTGGTGAACGACTTTGGGGCTGTTCCTCTTATGTTCTATTGAATAAAAATTCATAGTTTGAAGGAACTTTTGTGCCTTGTTCGTCAGACTTGTTCCAGACAAGTTTTACTCGTCGAGTTTCTGGACAACACTACCTTTCATCGGTGGTTTTATCATAACTCAAGTTTTACAGATCCAATTGACGTGATTATTTTTGGGTTGTCTTCACAACTTGATTAGCTATCATCTGTCAAAATTTCACGGTCATTGGATTTGTGGTTTCTGATCTACACGAGTTTCTTTGCAGCATTCCAGAACTGTTTTTTCTCGGGTAGGACAGATTGACCTTTGTTTGATCTTTCGATCATAACTTGAGTTTTTCTCGACGGATTTGAGTGATTCTTTTAGTGTTGTCTTCGTGACTTGTTTCTCTCTGATATCTATCACTTTTGTCACGGTGAAACACGTATATATTAGTGTCACACACGATTTCTTTAAGAGATTGTTTTTCTGCCAAAGGGGTTGGGGTTTATTTGTTTCCGCTGCGTAAGATTTTTAAATATACCATTCACCCCCCCTCTGGTAGCTTTTCACGTGCTCTTCGATCCTACAACCCTGCGTCGGGCAATGGCTTTGACAACCTTTACACATGCCCCGGCGCCGCGTCATAGATGGATGGAGACGCCGATCAGCTTCGACACCTCCAACTGCCCAGAGAACATGGCGGGACCCGGACAGCAGCCCCTCCTCGTCACCCCCACCATCGCCAATGTAAAGTTCTACCACGTCCTGGTAGATGATGGAGTTGGCCTCAACCTCATCAGCCGTGCAACCTTCGACAAGTTGAAGATCCCCGTGTCCAAGCTCGCCCCGTCAAGACCATTCTGGGGGGTAGGACCGGAGAGTGTTATCCCGTACGACTGCATCCACCTCCGAGTGACCCTCGAGACACCCGAGAACTTCAGGACGGAGAATATCCTATTCGACGTTGTAGAGGTTAGCCTCCCCTACCACGCCATTATCGGCAGGACAGCCCTGTACCAGTTTATGTCTGTAGCCCATTACGGCTACCTCGTCCTCAAGATGCCGACATCCTTCGGCATCCTCAAGATCTGCGGTGACCGCACTGCTGCGGTGACGGCCTTGGAGAAGCTCCGAGCGCTAGAAATAGCCCCAGCACCTGACCCGAGCAATGCTGGATCGAGTCAGCCTCTGCCAGACTCACACGCGCACAGTCACACCGTTGCACCACGAGTGCATCCCTCTGACGACGATGAAGTTCCCATCAAGGCAATCTAGATTGGCTCAGATGCAACCCAGACAACCTGTATCGCAGGGAGTCTGGACAGCGGGCAGGAATCGAAGCTCACTGCTTTCCTGCGCGCTAACATTGACGTGTTCGCCTGGCAGCCGTCGCAGATGCCAGGTATCCCCAGGGAGGTGATCGAGCACCATCTGAAGATCTACTCGGATGCCCAGCCACAACAACAGAGGCCCCGTAAGCAGTCCATCGAGCGACAAAACTTCATCTGCGAAGAAATCAAGAAGCCTACTCGGGGTTTCACCAAATCCAAATGTCTAGAGAGGACGAAGAACATACCGCATTTATAACCGTAGATGGCCTTTACTGCTATATCTCCATGTGTTACGGTCTTAAGAATGCCCTCCCCACCTTTGTTCACGCCATGCATAAAACATTTGGGGACCTCATTCGGGACCTGGTAGAGGTATATGTCGATGACATTGTAGTTAAGATCCAAAACCATACATCATTGCTAGAAAACCTCGCCCTAGTCTATTATATAATGTGGACCACACACACAAAGCTCAATCCCGACAAGTACGTGTTTGGAGTCAAAGCCGGGAAGCTCCTCGGTTTCTTGGTCTCACACCGAGGGATTGAGGCCAACCCAGAGAAGATCAAGGCGGTGGAGCTGATGCGGCCTCCAGCCCGCATCAAAGACGTGCAGAAGCTTGTAGGGTGCTTGGAAGCACCCAGTCGGTTTATCTCTAGGCTGGTTGAGCAGCCCCTCCTGTTCTTCAAGGTCCTGCGCCAGTCCGGACCATTCGGCTGGACCGAAGAAGCGGAGAAGGCATTCCGCGAGCTAAAGCAGCAGCTGACGATGCTGCCAATAATGGTGGCACTAGAGCCCAAGGAGCCCTTGTACCTCTACATCGCCGCCACAACAGAGGTGGTAAGTATGGTTTTGGTTGCAGAGCGGGCCGGTCACCAGTAGCCCCGACGAAAGGAAGGAGCCCCTGCCACTAATTGTAAGCCCTAGGGCTTGGAGCTTGCAGGGGAGCCCAACGACAGAGGAGCCTCGAAGTCCCAGCCCCCAGAGGATGTCCGGGTCCTCCAAGGGGGCCCCGGAGAGCAAGGAGCCTCTGGGTCCCAACCCCCAAAGGATGTCCGGGTCCCCCTAGGAGGCCCCGGAGGTCAAGAAGCCTTTGGGTCCCAGCCCCCAAAGGAAGCACCAGGCCTTGGAGACATGGAGTCTCCGGACCCGGAGCAAAGGGAAGAAGGTGCACCGGATTCCCCGAGAAGGTCCCGGACCATCCAACGCCCGATCTACTTCATCAGCGAAGTCCTACATGAAGCGAAAACAAGGTACCTTGAGGTGCACAAGCTGTTCTATGCGATACTAATTGCGTCGAGGAAGCTTCACCATTACTTTCAGGCGCACAGAGTCTTAGTGGTGACTTCATTCCCACTGGCGGCGGTTCTGCGCAGCCCCAACACAACAGGCAATATCGCCAAATGGGTTGCCGAACTGGCGGAGTTCGAGCTTGACTTCATACCACGACACGCAATCAAGAGCCAAGCTCTGGCAGCCTTTGTTGCTGAGTGGACTCCTTCACCAAGCAATCCTGGGGGCCAGGAAATCAGCGATTTGGAGCCTAGAGAACTGTCGCTTACCGGGCCTCACTGGACACTCTTCTTCGATGGATCCTCGTGGAAGCAAGGAGCAAGAGATGTTGTACTGCTCACCTCTCCAATAGGGGAGCAGTCCAAGTATGCGGTGTGCCTCAACTTGAAGGCGACCAACAACATGGCGGAGTACGAGGACCTCATCTTCGTACTCACAGCTGCGCAGAGTCTTGGTGTCTAGCGGATGCTAGTAAAAGGAGACTCCCAGCTAATCATCAAGGCAGTCCGAGGTGAGTGCTGCTGCAACGACCCACAACTCGCGGCGTACCTACTACACATCAAGAAGTTGGAAGCTAGATTCAAAGCCTTGGACCTCTGCCATGTGCCACACGCCGACAACTCCATCGCCGACGCCTTGTCAACCATGGCTTCCACGGAGCCCCGATCCCTGAAGGGGTCTTCAGCAGGAGGTTGGTGCGGCCCACTGCAAGGCCTGCACAGCCTAGCAAAGAAGGCGAGCCCAACTCCTCAGAGCTGGCGACCACAGCGGCCCTGCAACCATGGGGCCCCTGAGGATCTTGTGTGCAACCGGGGACCCCATATTACCCGGTGCCCAAGGTCCAGAAGCTCAGGAGAGTCTCGATGTGTGGATAACGGACATCTGGGACTATTTGAAGGACAACATCCTCCCAGAGGATCCAATATCCGCTGAGAGGATCGTGAGGATGTCAAAGCGCTACATTCTAGTAGAAGGTGACCTCTGCCGACGTGGCACCAACGGTGTTCTGCTATGGTGCATAACTCGGTAGAAAGGCTGTGACTTGCTCACAGAGATCCACGAAGGAGAATGCGGGAATCACGCAGCCTCTCGCACGCTGCTCGGCAAAGCCTTCCGACATGGCTTCTACTGGTCAACAACACTACAAGACGCCATTAAGCTGGTCAAGAAATGCAAAGCGTGCCAGTTCGACACCAAGCAAATTCACACTCTGGCGTAGTCGCTACAGATGATCCCGCCCTCCTGGCCTTTCGCGTTCTGGCGGCTAGATATACTGGGACACTTCGCTAGGGCAGTCGGAGGATATCGATTCCTCTATGTCGCTGTAGACAAGTGCACGAAGTGTCCCAAAGCAGCCCTAGTGATCAACATCAACAAGGAGTCCACAGTTAAGTTCATCAAGTCGATTGTCTGTAGGTTCGGGGTCCTGAACAGGATCATCACTGACAACGGGACCTAGTTCACTAGTGCAGCTTTCCAGGACTACTGCAAAGACCTCGGCATCCAAGTTTGTTATGCATTTGTGGCTCATCCAAAGAGCAACGACCAAGTTGAAAGGGCCAACACTGAGATCCTCAGGGGCCTAAAGACGCGCACGTACAACAACCTGGACAAGCATGGTGCCAAGTGGGTCGAAGAAGTCCCCTGCGCACTTTGGGCAAGCCGGGCATCACCCATCCGAGCCACTGAGAAACACCTTTTTCTTGGTGTACGGGGTCGAGGTCGCCCCCCCCCCCCCGAAAATCGCGGTAGGCTGACTACGAGTCCGAGCGTTCGATGAAGCCTCACAGGACCAGCTCCGGCAAGAAGATGTCGACCTCGTCGACGAAGCAAGGTGGCACGTCACCATCCGAAATGCATGGTACCGGCAGGCACTGAGGCGCCACCGTTCGTGCAGAGTAGAGAGCTCCAGGCAGGTGACCTGGTGCTACGGCGCATACTTTCTCGAGAAGTGTCGCACAAACCCCCCCAGCTGGAAGGGCCCCTTCCAAGTAACGCAAGTACCTGCCCCGGGTGTGCCCGCCTAACGCAGAAGAAGGAGAGCCCCTCCCCAACCCTTGGAACATAGAGCACCTCCGTAAGTTCTATCCCTAAGCATAAATTGTAGGACAGTGTAGGGTGTCATGGTGCCAAGGAACGACACTTAGGACAACCAAGCTCTGAGAGGGACAGGTCCAGAGTGTTCACCCGTTTAGCTTGGTCCCGTACTCTAATCATGAACACTCTACCTCCCTATCCAACAGGAGTGGGTCATTGCCTTATTGTAAAGCCAATCCACTCATGTGAACACCCATGAGAAGAATTCACTATCTTACCATATGCTTTCTCTTATGTTCACTTAAATTACCTGTTAATTTTGTGATGAATCAAGCCAGTCTCGTCTTTTGTATATTATCTTCATATACTTGGTGAAATTTTTTCTATATCGCCCCTAGTAGAGTTATGCAACCCTGCTGCAGGCGGACGTGTTTGAGGTACCTGCAAGGTGTCTTGGAACCCTATGGTTGCCCTCTTACTTGGGGTCCTGTGGTGCCAAATGGTCCCCCGCGAAAGGCCGACGCTGAGCTGGAGGTCTAGAGCACGCAGCTTGCTTAGCGTGGTCCTGTACCCTAATCGTGCACGCTTTGCCTCCTAGTGCTGCAGCTAAGTACCGAGGACCAGAACGCCCACACCCCGAATAAGAAGGAAGCCAGATCCCGAGCGCCAATGCACTGAATTACCCAAACCCCGCATACCATCCCAGGAACAAAAGATATAACAATACTCAAGAATAAGAAAGATCACTAGCGAGCAAAACAATATGCAACCCTGTTATGTGTGCAGGACATACAAAGCAGGTTGCGATGGAACGGTCAGCTCTGACACTCCTCAAGGGACCTACCGTCGGTGTTTCTGCAAAGATGGTAGGCGGCACCGGAGAATCCAACTCCGACACCTCAAAAGGGACATGTCGTCGACGACACTACGACGATGGAGGACGACGTCGGAGCACCCTGCTCTGGCACCTCCCAAGGGGCCTGCCGTCGACGTTTCTATGAAGATGGTGGGCGACGCCGGAGCACACCTCGCAGGGGGCCTGCCGTTGACGTCCCAGCACGTTAACACCAACAACAAGTGCGGACAAATGAGTAAACTCTCCTACCTCGCTCTTGTCGCTAACAGGATTCTCTTGCGACAGCCTGTGCACCAGGGGCCTGCCGTCGGCGACTCTACGACGATGGTGGACAACGTCGGAGCACCCAGCTTCGACACCTCCAAAGGGGTCTACCGTCGATGTTTTTATGAAGATGATGGGCGATTCCAGAGCACACCTCGCAGGGGGCCTGCTGTTGACGTCCCAACACGTTAACACTTGCAACAAGCGCGAACGAATGAGTAAACTCTCCTACCTCGCTCTTGTCACTATTCTATTGCGATAGCTTGTACACCAGGGGCCTGCCATCAGTGACTCTATGATGATGGTAGATGATGCTAGAGCACATAGCTCCGGCACCTCCCAAGGGGCCTACCGTCGAGATCTCAACAACGATGGTGCGCGGCACCGGGGCATACAACCCCGACACCTCCCAAGGGGCCTGCCGTCGACATTTCTACGAAGATGGTAGGCGACAATGGAGCACACCTTGTAGGGGGCGTGTCGTTGACGTCCTAGCATGTTAACACCTGCAACAAGCGTGGACGAATGAGTATACTCTCTTACCTCGCTCTTGTTGCTAACATGATTCTCTTGCGATACCCTGTACACCAGGGGCCTGCCGTCAGCGACTCTACGATGATGGTGGACGATGCTAGAGCACCCAGCTCCGATACCTCCCAAGGGGCCTCTTGTCGACGTCTCAACGACGATGGTGACCAATGCCGGAGCAGCCAGCTCTGGCACCTCCCAAGGGGCCTGCCGTCGACGTCTCAACGATGATGGTGGGCGATGCCGTCTCGTGCTCCCCCACTCCGTTGGGGGCCTGTCGAAGACATCCTGTGTTCAAGTGGCAGGCGTACCCAACAATCTGGCCTCGCCTACTAAGGGGCCTCTAAGGGGGGTCCCATAGGCGGGATGTCATCTAAGGACAAACCGGCCGTGTCGGCTGTGCAAGCGTCGGTCCCAAAAAGGCTAACGGCATCAACAAAGGCTCTCCAAGACCTTACACAAGAGAAGGAATTGGGGCAACAATTTGAAAGCACGCGACAAGCCAACAAGCAAAACAACATGATTCCAAATTCATTTACACAAGGGGGTCATCCCCGGATACAAAGCATAGTGCCTAGGTGCCGCGGGCCTCAACTCCGCTGGAACAAAGAAGCCACCTCCTTGGCAAGGTCTTGGACTTTGGCCCTATCCCCATCCTCCTGCTCATCAAGGGGACCTTTCTCCACAGGCTCCAGCGGGATCTTTGGGTACCAGCTTCAGAAGCATACCAGGATGTGACATGCCACCAGCTCAGCCAGCTCCTTTCCTTTGGCCTCCAGCCGCCTTGCGAGGACGGTGTTCACTGACCCCAACGATAAAGAGAGGGAGTCCAAGGCAGGAAGCAGCTGGGCCACCCCCTGAGATGGCTCCCCACACGGCACGGGACCAAGGCCGAAGGGTTCCAGCACCGCCCCAACATGGGCCAGGAAGTCTCGGACCCCTTGGGCCTTGGCTGTACGGGATGCCTAGAGGCTCTCGGCCTCTCTACGCGGAGTCTTCTCTCGATCGGCGAGCTCCCGAGCATGACGCCCCAGATCGTCCTCCCGGCACTTGATAGCGAGCTCCAAGTCCTCCAAAACCCAGCGCTTCTCCTCCAGGCCCGAGGAGACCCCCCCTCCTTCACCGCCAAGCCCAGTTCAGCGTCAGCAATGACAACTTCGCGGTGGACCAATTCCAGCCGCTGATCCTCACAGATCCTCAAGTGGGCATCAGTGGTAGCATGGGTCTTCAAGGCCTACACCTCGACCTGCTTATTCTTGGCATCAACCAGCTTCACCAAACGCCATTCCACGGCAAGCTGATCCCACTCCCAGGCGAAAGCAGCCTGCGTCTTGCGCGAGATGGATTGCGCTGCGGCAACAACATCAGCAAGAGGAATCGACGTAACCGTCATCACATACAACTGCCCCTATGCCCCTTATGTCAACACCGCGGCAGACACCACCGCCTGGCAACCAATAACGTGAGGCACCAGTGCTGTTTCAATAACGGGCGGGTCAGCCTGACCAAGGGGAGCAGCCACGACCAGTGTAGCCACCTCCACGCTGGGCACCTCCTCACCTGACACCTCCTTGCCTAGCACATCCACGTCAGACACCTCCTCGCCTGGCACATCCACACCACGCATCTCCTCGCCTAGCACACCCACACCGGGCACATCCTCGCCGGGTGCCTCTTCGCCTGGCACTCCCATGCCTCGCGCCACTTCAGCCCCACCTTCCTCGACGGATGGAGGTGCAGATTCATCAACGGCACCTAAGGCCGATGTGCCCTCGGGCGCAGGACGCAATATTGCAGACCCCGGTCCAGCTCCGGGAAGGGCAGAGCCTATCAAGCCCACCCTTGGAAGCACCAAGGGAACCAAGTCAGCTGACGACGCCCTTAGAAGCCAGAATAAAACTCTGTCAGAACGTGCATAGGGAAGAAGGGAAAAAGCAAAAGAAGAAGATGTGCCTTACCGGCGGGTCGGACCGCTCCAGTGACCCTGGCCCTCCACCCTGAGCGATAGATCGAGGCTGCTGGGACCTATCCTCAAGACTGGCGCCGCCATCTCTGGCTTCGACTCTTGATCGGCCCAAGCTGGCGCGGTCTCCTGCGCAGACCCCTCTACGCCCCCGCCGGAACCAGAGCCGCTGCTGGAATCGGAAACCAAGTTTACAACGGGAGCTTCGGCCGTTCTGGCCCCATCACAATGAGAAGTTGGGGTGTTGTCCCCCCGCGTCAACTTCTGCTTCTTCAACACAAGAGTAGTCGATTCCATGGCCAGACGGCGGGAACACCTTCTTGGCGATGGAGTTGGCGTAGGTTGGCTGCCCTCCAGCCTGACGGAAGATGTTGGAGACCCTACCTCTGCCTTCTCTGACGAGCGGGAGGAATTTGACCTTTGTTGCAACATGACGCGGCACCATGCCAGAACTGCTGAAACCCCTGACGTCTCCTTGGGGTGCATGCGGGTGACACCGAGAACATTGACTGTCGACATCGAGCTCAGAAGTTTGCCCCTCACGTTGGGTGTCATGAAGAGTGGCTGGCAGTCGATTGGGATGGAGACGTGCTCGTCGTCAACCGTATCGCAAGTCAGCACTTTCAGCAAACCCTCCAACACCTTTGGGGTAAGGTCGTCCAGAGCTAGTCGACACTGATCATCGGTACCGATGTAGGACAAGGCCTCGTACCAACGATTCTATGGAGGGGTGGTACGGCGGCGCAAGAAGTCAGCCAACACCATCAGGGAGGTCAAGCCTTTGCTCGCCAAGAATCGAATCCTTCTCAATAGCAGCATATACTCCTTTGGCAGCCCCTGGAATGCTTCCTAGGTGATGGGATTAGCAGTAGGACCTGCAGTGGGCATCTTCAGTGCAAGATGGGCCTTGACCCGCACGATCGCCCAATCTTCCCTCCAGGTCTTCCACTTGCCGCCTTTGAGCGAAGGGATGTAGTGTCGGGAGGATTTGTCGTGGTGCTAAAAGTAGTAGGCACCCACTTGGGTAGTCTTACTTTTTCCGGTGGTCTTCATCACAAAGAAGAGCCGAAACATCTCCACCTCGGCTTGCAGCCCACAAACACCTCACAGAGGTGGACGAACACCGCTACCACGACGATGGAGTTCGGTGACAAGTGGTGAAGCTGCAACCCGTACTCCTCCAGCACCACGAAGAAGAACCTTGACAGCGGAAGCCCAAGCCCTTAGACACGTAGGCATAGAAGAGGACAGTCTTGTATTTGCACAAGTCTTCAAGAGTGGGAGATCCGCAGCGGATCATCCCCGCACGCTCCGCCGCCGACCAGCCAAGCAGTCGTCGCATCGACAACAGCTCGTCGGCAGACCGAAGGCGAGACGGAGGGAATGAGGAAGCCATGGGAGCAAGTGAAGGTGGGAGCTTTGTCTAAAGTGAGAAAGCTCGAGTGCACGAGGAAGAAGGCAAAGCTTAGGATGCGGGGTGTGACCAGGGAAGGAAACGATTCCCCTAAAGGTTTCCTTTTTAATCACCCCTGCGACGCCTGAGTACCTCAAATGAAGGATCGGCCCACACCACTCAGAATGCGGCACCTATGGCAATAGGCCCTACGCCCCTGGGTAGGAGTGCTGGCTAAGGCGGTCAGCCACCCGGGAAAATAGCTGAAGCATCTCCCATAAAGGCGGGGCGAATGAAAGTGCTATAACTGCATCGGGAACCGTAGCAGTTAAAGACGCTACAGAAGGTAGAGAAACGACAATAGGCAAAGATCCTGTCACCGTAACCTCCCAACCTGAGAAAGACGCAAGGCGGCATTGGCAAAAGCGCCCGCCGCTTCGGCTGTCCAAGACAGAATACAAAGCATAGTGTGGGAAAACAGGAAAAGGGCTCCACCTTTGGGCTCTCCATCTTGCCCCAAGGTGGGCCCAGGGGCCACTGTCGGTACCCTTCAGATCGGGTAGCCTCGCACATAGGATGAAGACACCAGGGCATGTTCGATGGTGCCACGTGTCCTGAAGGTACCAGGGCCTCAACCTCTCGCAAGATCCAGCCTCGGAGCTGCCACGTGGGACCCAAAGAACGGGATTTGGGCCCTCAGGAGAGACGACCTCCCAAGGCGCCAAATGTTGGGACGGAACCTCGCCCAACCTCGGCAGAGAGCTCCAGAGCTGCCGCGTAGCCTGGAGTGCCGAACCAAGCATCCTCCCTCAGGAGAAAGAGCGGAGCTGCCACGCATCCTGGGGAGCCTCAAAGCTGCCACGCGTCACGAAGGACCGGGGCTAGCTTCCCCAACGAGGACCAGCTCCAATGCTGCCATGTGTCTCGCAGCTCGTCCCAGACGGTGAGGTGCAGGAGTTAAAAGATGGTGTGCTCCGCTCAGGTCAAGCATTGAAGATCCGCACCCACCTCTGACACACAACACGAAGCACGCCAACGGTGAGATACCGCTATGATCAATAACATCATAGTGAGGGCGCTGCAGGCCTATCCCACTCAGCCAAGTGGGTAGCTTGCAGCAACAAGATAGGCTGACGGGACACCTTCTGCCACCGTCAGCAACAGCGCATGGGCTACTGCCAAGGGAGGCGGCAAGACGGCGAGTCTTCACTACCACCCTCAGAGGAAGCTTATGCGAGAAGCCTTAGATCTTTAGGATAAGATCGCCCCAGGACCACCTGTCGGGCCCCGGGACCCCACTTGTAAGGCATCCGGTCTTGGTTATAAAAGGCCTGGACTGCCACTGATACAGATGACCAGATTCAAAATCCCCGAGACACACACACACACACGCATACACACTCACCAGCAATACAATCCACTGTGGAGTAGGGTTTTATGCTCCTTGCGGCCCGAACCACGTAAAAACCACTATCTCTAACTCCATCCACTGATACACTTGATTGAGACCTAAGCCCCGCCGAACAAAGAACCTCCGCGGGCTGCTCCTTAGCAGATCCGGGGGAAGTGTCGCTCTAAGACTTTGATAATGTTGTTCATCAATAATTGTTTATTTTTTTGTTGATTAGTTAGTTAGTTAGTTTATTAATATGTAATAAACGGGTTTTGGGCCAGCCCGACCCGACCCAACACAACACGGCACGCGATAAATGCGTTCGTGCTGTATAGAAAATTGTAGTCGTAATGTATGCGTCGAGACGACACGAAAGCGAACGGCGATGGTGAGGATGTCAATCATCCGCAATTGCGTGGACGGTGGATTCGGACGTTGAAGTGTCATCTAAGATCAACTTTCCTCCTTCTCTTTCTCTCGTTCTTTCCTCTCTCGTAAATGACTTCAAAATACAGAAATTTAAACTTCGAGCTGCATACTTGTGGTCTGACCATGATTTCCCAGCTTACGACATGATTTCTGGCTGGAGCACTCATAGTCGTTTGACATGTCCGATATGTGCTTCAGACATAGAATATTTTCGTTTAAAGCATGGTGTCAAGATTTGCTACTTTGATTGCCACAAACATTGGTTACTGCCCAATCACTTATTTAGGCAACAGAGAAATGCCTTCAGGAAGAACACCGTTGTCAAAAAAGGACCACCGCAAAATCTAAACGGGTCAGAGATTGCTGAACAGTTGAACAACTTAGTGCCAGATGAAGGCCGTTCTGGATATTTTGTTGGTTACGTGTGACACCCAGTTCTAAAAATGAACCAAGTGAATGCATATGTGTGCCCAGGACGTTCAACACACATACACGAGTGCAATCACAAAAGAGTATACAGAAAATTACCACAGAACAAGATTAATTAACCACTTTTATTACACAATTCATAATATCCTCGAATACAAGCTCTAATGAATATTAATGACAAGTTTCAACTAATGTAGCAGAAATAAACTAAATAAGCAAACTAAGCAAAGGGATAGCACAACTCCAACACTCCACAGGCAAAGCTGATGGTAGACACGGCCTAGAACTCCGCATTATCTTTGTTAAACTCCCAATCCTGACCTGCAACTGTTGGTAGGGGAATTGCAAGGGTGAGTACATGTCGTACTCAGCAAGTGTGGAAAGTATGACATGTAGCTGATTCAAATGACGAATATAATAATAGCTAAGTGCTAAAAAGTACATTAAAACATTTGAAAAGTAATATATTACATTTATGTGAAGTAAACCCATCATAAACCATAATTATTAACATAGTACAAGTCCATAATCCATATCCATCACCATTATACCAGATTTCTCATCACCAATAACCATAATCAATATCAGAATTTAATTCATAACCAGCCATAACCATATTATTGACCATAACCAGTACCAAACCATAACCATCCCGAAAACCATCCCAATACTGTAACATCCAGATTTTCAAACTTGGGCGAATTAAAATTGGAATAGAAAGTTAGAATTTAATAATAGGAAGAAATTGTTTTTATAAGAAAAATATAAAATATATGCATCTCATCTTGCATTTGCATTCATCTCTAGGTATTAAAATTTATTTACCAAAATGAATACATTAAAAGCAATTAAATTGGCATAATGAATACATAATGAAAGAAATAAAGAAAGAGAAAAAGTGTAACACCCTCATTTTCATGCATCATGCCCTACATGCACTCATATACATGTTTAACATTAACCCACAACAAGAGGAACGGGTTTAAAATTGATTTGCAGCATTTAAAATTGATTTGGAACAAAACCGCACTTAAAACGTAAGAAAGTGCGGATTAGTCCGATTTTACTGAGGACTAGTCCGATTTCTCTCTGACTAAAAATGGAATTGTCCGTTTTTGGTACGGATTAGTCCGATTTTGGCTCTAGAAACTTTCAGACTTGTCCGATTTCCTCTCTGTTTAAAGTCGGACTTGTCCGATTTTTGGCCAGACTTGTCCGATTTTCTCTCTGGACGACTTCGGACTAGTCCGGTCCTTTCCGGACTTGTCCGATATTTCGCGAGTCCGAGTTGATCTTTTGTTTTACGACTTGTTTCTTGGGTTTCACGTTAAGTGGGCCTAGGGACGTCGTTCCTAACTCTTTTAGAGCCATGTGGGACTCTAAACCGGCCTCTACTCATCCCAAACTCGAAATTCATCTAACCCTAGCCTCCACCTCTATATAAACAACCCCACCCCTTGGATTGACATCTATTTGCCACTTTTCCACCCCACCCAAACCCTAGTTCGTGGAGATCCACCACCAAGGAGGGAGGAGAAGATCCCAAGCAAGAAGAAGAAGAGGAGGAAACGAAAGAGGATCAAGATCTCCACCAAGTTTCGTTCCTCATCACCAATTCATCTTCAAGTTCATCACCAACCCTAGATCACCAAGATCCAAGTGCTACCTCCAAGTTTCTTGATTCATTGGAGTCCTAAACACCTATTATACCTTCTATTCTATTTTCCTTACGAGAATTCAACCCCTAATCTCCAGATTTACATCGATCTAGAAAACCCTAATCTGCTGATCTCGCAAGGTGCGGACTTGTCCGGTCCCTATCGGACTAGTCCGATCTTTCTGATTAAATTGTATTGAATTGATTCTAAAATTTGACCTAATCACATCCAAACCTGTATAAACTTGTTAAAATCTATTAGAAATAGTTAGTTATCATTAAAAGCAATCTATTAACAAGTTCTACCTTGCATTTGCATAAATCATGCATGTCATCTCATATTGAGTAATATTTGTCCACTCTTTGATTGTGTTTCTTGTCTTGTATGTTTATTGTGCGGATTAGACGGATTTGTGCTAGAGAGTGCCGCGGAGGATCTACAACACCAAGAGTTTGAATGCTTTGACCCTAATCAACAGTAAGAGCAAGGCAAGTGTCTTTGAAGCATATTGATCCTGTTTTGAAAATAAATGTTTGTTTGCAAAACTGCATGCTGTGTCAATTTGATGGGAGTCCTATGATAGGAAGTTTACTAGAATTGTTTAACCACCCTTGTCACCTGTAATTTATGGTAGAGAGTCGGGAAGGGCTTTTACCTTTTTGCTTCGCTTGATTAATTGGGATGGGAAAACAACACTACACATTTAATTATGTATTAATGATATTCTTGTTAATGTGAACTGGTCGATACGGTATGGTAATAGGTGATCTAAGCAAGCCTGGTATGTGGATGGGTTGGATGTTATGGTGGTTTGCTTGCTTTAGATATACGGACCGGTTCATGCGAGAATAAGCCAAGACTACAGTGCCACCACGAGGCCAAGTATGGGTGCAGCGTAGCTGATTAATTAGGGCTTTGCTAGTGCTGTTTGGACCATTGTGGATGCTCGGGGAAGGGGTAGTCAGATTGGGTTTGTTGATGATTGGTGGGACTACCCTGGGATCTGAATGGCTCAAGAGGGGGCCCTTGGTTGAAGATGTGCTCAGTTGGAGGCATCGCCACCGGTGAAACCTCAGTGGGGTCTAAATAGGCTAGTAATCCCTTTGTAAAGGCTATTTTGTGATCTCTTGGCCATACACCAAAGGAAGTGTAATTGGCATAAGGGAGGTTCTTTAGTCACCGACGGGTGATGAAATCACAAACACGTGGGTAAATTGGTAAAACTCTGCAGAGTTAAATAAAATATCATGATAGTCGTGCTCCCGGTTATGAGCACCTGGACAACTCCCATGATTAGAGGGTACTTGGTATTGGGATGGTATTTGGGATGGTTATGGTTGGTATTATGGTTACAGATTAATTTCTGGTATTGAATATGGTTATTGGCAAATGGTGGAATCTGGAATTATGGATGAGGATGGTGAATTATGGACTGCTATTATGATATTACTTATGATTATGATGGGTTTATTTCATATACATATAATACATTGCTTTTTCAAATGTTTTTATGTACTTTTCAGCACTTTGCCATTATTATTGTTGTCATTTGAACCAGCCACATGTCATACTTTCCACACTTGTTGAGTACGACATGTACTCACTCTTGCAATCCCCCCAACAGTTGCACGTCAGGATTGGGAGTTTAATGGTGATAATGCGGAGTTCTAGGCCGTGTCTACCGTCAGCTTGCCTGTAGTGTTGATGGGAGTTGCGCTATCCCTTATGCTTAGTTTGCTTAGTCGCTTAATTAGTTTATTTCCGCTGCATTAGTTGAACTTGTCATAAATATACATTGGATCTTGTATTCGAGGATAATATGGTCTGTTTAATAAAATTTGGTTAATTAATCTTGTTCTGTGGTAATTATCTATATATCGTTTGTGATTGCACTCGTGTATGTGTGATGAACATCCTGGGCACACATATGCGTTAGCTTGGTTCTTTTTCGGAACCGGGTGTCACAGATTGGTATCAGAGCCACAGGTTGGCCGTAGGACGCAGCCTAGATAGAATGGACACTTTAGAGCACATAGGGGCACTCAGGAATCGATGTGTTTTTACTTGGTGTGCTGTTGCTATATATATATATATATATATATATATATATATATATATATATATATATATATATATATATATATATATATATATATATATATATATATATATATATATATATTGTTTGCCTGAGTGCTTAATAGCAGATTTTGGGATGCTTTGGCATTGCCATGTCCACCTAGGCTACTATAGCTAGTTGTTTAGTTTCTTATCCCTTGATGCATATAGTTGGGGACATTTTCTAATTCTTACCTATTGCTTTTCTCCAGATGGTGAGGACTCGCAACCAGAGGGATGGCAATGATGAGGAGGAGAACAATGGAGTGCCTCAGAACAACATTGGACAAGGATCTACTCAGGGAGCTATCAACATTGAGCAGCTATTGGCTATGCAAAACCAGCTCATGCAGACCATGATACAAACTATGGGACAACTGCAGGCTGGCAATATCAACAATCAGCCCCACATGCCTCCACCGCCACCCTGCCACCTCATAACCGATTGGGAGAATTTATGAGGACTAGGCCGCCAACCTTTGCTCAAGCCGCTGACCGTATAGATGCGGATGATTGGCTCAAGTCCGTGGAGAAGAAGCTAGCTATTGTCCAATGCAGTGACCGGGAGAAGGTCTTGTTTGCTTCTCATCAACTAGTTGGAGCAGCTGCGGATTGGTGGTATTCTTATTGCAATGCTCACGAGAACCAAGAGAGAATCACTTGGGCCGAATTCAAGGAGAATTTATGTTCCCATTATGTGCCGGAGGGTGTTATGATCTTGAAGAGGCAAGAATTCGAGAACTTAAGGCAAGGAAGATCAAGCGTGAGTGAATATCTCAATAAGTTCACTCAACTCTCAAGGTATGCGCCCGAGGATGTGAGTCGGGACAGCCGGAAGCAATACTTGTTCATGAGGGGCTTGAACAATGAGATCCAAGTGCAATTGCTCAATTGCGACTATGCCAACTTCCAGAAGCTTGTGGACAAAGCAATTGTGGTTGATAACAAGGTCCGTGAGATGGAACAGGACAACAAGAGGAAGGCGCCATATCAAGGACAACAACAAGGAAGTAATGTGCGCCCTCGCTTTGCGCCACCCAATGCGCCTCATTTCAGCTCTTCTATTCCTGCTCAGCGCCCTGTTTATGCACCACGCCCAACTCAGTTTGTGCAGCAGCGCCCTGTCATGCAAGCACCTAGGTCTCCAAAGCCTTATGCGCCTCGTGCTAATTTTCCTGCTGCAAGTGTTCAAAACCAAGCTCGTTCTAATAATTCTGGTGGAGTTAAGAAGTGTTATACTTGTGGAGGAGCTGGACACTTTGCACATCAATGTCCTAAGTCAGGCCTTGGTCAAGGAAGCAATGCGCTGAGGTAAAACCCAAGACCCCATGGAGGAGCGCCACAAGGAAGCCGTGGATAGCAGAATTTTGCTTGTGGCAACGTGAACCATGTCTCTACGGAGGATGCTCAACAAGCGGATGACGTGGTCATTGGTATGTTTGTCACTGACTCCAACCCCGCGACTATGTTATTTGATTCTGGAGCATCGCATTCATTCATTGCATCGAACTATGTTGCCAAGTATAGTTTGCCTATCTCTTATATGAAGTTTACTCTGTTGGTTAAGTCTCCTGGAGTAGATATGAGGACAAATATAGTATGTCCAAAAGTAAGCCTTAGAATAAAGGGGGTAGACTTCTCCGCCAACCTCATTGTTTTGGATTCTCAATGATTGGACATTATACTTGGTATGGACTGGTTGAGGAAGCACAATGGAGTTATTGAGTGTACCACGAAGATGGTGAAGTTGACCAATGAAGAAGGGATCACCGTAGAATTTGAAGCATCTCAAACCGCACCAAAGCAATTGGAGCTGAATCATATGGACGGTGCCGCAATTGAGGAGATTCCGGTGGTGTGTGAATTTTTGGATGTTTTTTCTGCACGAGTTGCCAGGTATGCCACCTGATATAGACATTGAGTTTGTTATTGATTTAATACCTGCAACTGCACCTATAGCTAAGAGGCCGTATAGGATGCCTTCTTTGGAATTAGCGGAGCTCAAGAAGCAAATTCAAGAGCAATTAGAGAAGGGTTTTATTCGCCCTAGCTCTTCACCTTGGGGAGCGCCCTTGCTGTTCGTGGACAAGAAGGATGGATCTCAAAGGATGTGCGTGGATTACCGAGCTCTCAACGAGGTAAAAATCAAGAACAAGTACACCTTGCCACGCATAGAAGACTTGTTTGATCAGATGAAGGGTGCTTGTGTCTTCTCTAAGATTGATTTGAGGTCGGGATATTTTCAAATGAAGATTAGACCATCGGACATACCCAAGACAGCTTTTAGAACACGGTATGGGTCTTATGAGTACACCGTGATGTCATTTGGATTGACAAATGCGTCTGCCTACTTTATGTACCTCATGAATAAGGTCTTCATGGAGTACTTGGACAAGTTTGTTGTGGTGTTTATTGATGACATTATGATCTACTCGAAGGATGAGAAGGAACATGAGGAACACTTGAGGCTTACACTGCAGAAATTAAGAGAGCATCAATTGTATGCCAAGCTCAACAAGTGTCAGTTTTGGTTGAGAGAGGTGTCGTTTTTGGGTCATATCATCTCAGGAGGAGGAGTATTGGTTGACCCCGGAAAAGTGAGAGACGTGTTGAAGTGGGAGCCGCCGCAAAATGTCAAGGAAATAAGAAGTTTTCTTGGGATGGCTGGATATTACCGTCGATTTATCAAAGACTTCTCCAAGATAGCCAAGCCTATGACGGAGTTGCTAATGAAGGGAAAGGCTTTCCGATGGGCTGAAGCTTGTCAAAACAGTTTTGAGGAGTTAAAGAGGTTGACAACAGCCCCAATTTTGGTATTGCCGGATGTGAGCAAGAGTTTTGATATTTATTGCGACACATCGAGACAAGGACTTGGATGTGTATTGATGCAAGAAGGTCAAGTGGTCGCCTATGCATAAAGACAATTGAAGAAACATGAGCAGAATTAGCCCACGCATGATTTGGAACTCGCGGCCGTGGTACACGAATTGAAGATTTGGAGACACTATATTCTTGGACATAGGTGTGAAATTTATACGGATCATAAGAGTTTGAAGTACATTTTCACACAAACGGATTTGAACCTGAGGCAAGGAAGATGGTTGGAGCTCATCAAAGATTATGATTTGGGAATCAACTATCATCTGGGAAAAGCCAATGTAGTGGCCGATGCTTTGAGTAGAAAGGGAGTAAGTCATCAACTCACAGTACGAGAATTACCATCCGAGTTATGTAAGAAGTTTGAAAGGTTGAACCTCGGATTTGTAAATGAGATGGAGATGATGGAGTTAAACCCAACCTTGGAGCAAGAAATTCGAGAGGCACAAACTGTAGATGAGGAGATCAAGGAAATCAAGGAAAGGATGGAGGAAGGGAGAGAATTCAGATTTGATGAAGACGAACATAGTACCTTATGGCTTGGAAAGAGAATCGTTGTGCCTAAGGTGAATCATATTCGGGAGACAATATTAAAGGAGGCACATGACTCGCCGTACTCAATTCACCCTGGTTGTACGAAGAAGTACAAAGACTTGAAGGCTTGCTATTGGTGGGATAGCATGAAAAAGGACATGGCTGAATATGTAGCATTGTGTGATGTGTGCCAACGAGTCAAGGCGGAACATCAAAGGCCAGCTGGATTATTGCAACCATTGAAGATCCCAGAATGGAAGTGGGAAGAAATTGGAATGGACTTCATAGTTGGGTTACCACGTACTCAGTCCGGGTATGACTCAATTTGGGTAATTGTGGATCGCTTAACCAAGTCAGCTCACTTTGTCCCTGTGAAGACCAAATATACAGCTGCACGACTGGCCGAAATATACATGGAGCATATTGTGTGTCGACATGGAGTTCCTAAGAAGATAGTCCCAGATAGAGGTTCTCAATTTACCTCCAGATTTTGGCAAAAATTGCATGAAGCTTTGGGGACGAGGTTGAATTTTAGTTCAGCATATCATCCTCAAACGGATGGACAAACCGAGAGGACCAATCAGATTTTGGAGGACATGTTAAGAGCTTGTGCTTTAAAGCATGGGAAGAGTTGGGACAAAAGCTTGCCATACGCAGAATTTTCTTACAACAATAGTTACCAAGCAAGCTTGAAAATGTCACCATATGAAGCGCTTTATGGGAGGAAGTGTAGGACACCTTTATTCTGGAATGAGGCAGGAGAAACTCAAGTATTTGGTCCGAATGTGTTGCAAGAAGCCGAAAAGCAAGTCCAAATAATTCGTGAAAACTTGAGGGCTTCCCAATCAAGACAAAAGGGCTATGCGGACAATAGGAGAAGGAAATTAGCCTTTGAAATAGGAGATTTTGTTTACCTCAAGGTGATAGGAATTTTGGTCCCGATCTTCCGAAAGTAATGGGTAAGTCGATTGATGGAGATCTCGATGTTGATGATCCGAGGCTCTCGAGTAGAACACGAACAACCCCTGCAATTACTACACCACCGCTCCGTTGGTTATCAACCATGCTTCACACGATTGACCTCGCCAAGAAGGCTAATCCCTGCAAGTGCAACCGAGAACACAAGCAAGAACAAGGTAGACACGATCTGAAATCGCGAAGTTGGGGTCTCACAAACCGTAGAACGGCGATATTATTGATCTAAGCAAAACCCAATTGTTCATGGCGGCTACAATGGAGTATATATAGGTGGGAGGACGTCCAAGGGGGTGTTGGGGTCGTGAACTAACCCTAACACACGAAAATAATGGACTTAGACTTGATACAAGGCCCAATGGCCCAATACGGTGGCGCAGCACCCTGACAGATTTTGTACTTGATATTGTTTCGACAATTCCCGATGACTCCAAAGAATTTTGACATGGGACCGGTGGCATTGGAAAGGTTATCCTCTCCCCTTTACGTGCATACATAGAACGTCCAAAACGGAGTTCGTATGCGTCCTGGGCGTCCGTTTTAGTGCGTACTGCTCTTGGACTCCGAGTTGGACACGATTTGGAGTTTGGTTCGGTTTCCATCTTCTTTGAATGAATTCTCTGGTCTTCCACGTCCCTAATACTCCCTCCAAGTACTTCTTGAACCTCTCCATGGATCCTAATCACAAATAAATCATTAAGTAGCAATTTATGCTCAAAAACATATAAGGAATATATAAGAACGAGTTCACCTCTGAAATTAATTGTTGTGTATGAACTCTATTGATTGCATCTTGTATGTTCAATGGAGTGTTGTTTGTATCCATAGAAGTGATGTCCTCATCATCCTCCCCTTCTTGAATTGGAGTCGTCCTCGACTGAAGTTCATCTTCTATCATGTGTGGGTCCATACGTGCAATGCCATAAAATCTTCTTGTAAGCATGAAAGGAGGAGGCCAAGGTGGTGGACGGCATAGTGCACCATTTTGATCTTGTCCACCAAATAGGAGTGCACATTCACTTGAGTCAGGATCCCAAACAAATAAACATTTTGTCATGTTTGTAGGTGCAATAATAATATGCATGATCTCATCATTCTCCCCTTCTTTATGACAAGCCGTCCTCGGCTTGCTCCTATGTCCAACAAAAAGTCTTGCTTTGGGGGTAGAGTTTAGGCCCGAGTGAGCACTGTCCATATTGCACAACCGCAGTGAAAAATGTTTTTGTTGTCCCTGCTGCAAGGAAAAAATACTAGAAAAACTTGACAAGATATTATTAGCGTTAGTACATTCATTTACTTGACCATGTTGTTGCAGGACAAAAGGAGCTTCCTCATTTGAACATATGTAAACTTTATACACCATAAACATACCACTATGTTCATATTTGCCTATAGCATAAAAAATATTTCTACTTAACAAAAGCAATTGAGACTGAGAAAATATTATCTTCTCTACGATATCTAGATCACAAAGAGTGTCAAATTCAATATAGCCCAAAGTATTTAGAGAAGATAACAATTTCAGCTCATCCCTTTCACATGTAGTTGGGATCAAATGCTTAATTTCAGCAAAAGTGAGTAATAAAGTATCAAATTTATTTGGTTGTTCTAGCATAGGTACAATATAATTATCAGCACACAACTCATTTTTGTTGTAAGAATCAGTAGGAAAATCAACTAATGGTAAATGTGTATTATGAAAAGGTTCATCTTGTTGCTGCTTATCGATAGTATGATTGGTAGCAAAATTCAGCACATCTGAAAATGTCATACCTTGGTTAACTGTATAGCATTGTCCATTAACACTACTCTCATTTTCAGCAAGAAATTCAAATGCATTATGAGTTGATTCATCAAAAAATTCAGAAGAGTTGTTCAACACCTCACTCTCATTTGCATCTACATTTATTTGTTCATGTTCCTGCAAAAGGTTAGGCAAAGGAGAAGGTACAACAAGAAAATTCTTCTCAAGTTCATGTATTTCATCTTTGCAATTAGATACATTAGCAAAAGTTTCTCGCATAAGAATTTTCATATCTTTCCATGTTCGAGGTTTTTCTATATCGCTTAAGTTGTCCCACCAAGTTAATGCACAATCAACTAACGCACTAGAAATATTTCTAATCTTTCTCCTCTCACACATATGCAATTTTCCAAAAATTTTATCCAACTCTATTTCCCAAGCAATATATTTATCGTAACCAAAATCATCATAAGAAGGAAGAGATGGGAGAATGTAATTACTTCTTGTGGAAGGTGTTGTAAAGGTGGTCTGAATGTCATGTGAATCCTTGGTTGATGTTTGATTTTTACTGAGCAACTCCATCGTCGTCTTCATCATGTCCATCATCTCAGCATATAATGCATGATTCTTGCTTTTACCTGACATTGTTAGTAGCAAACAGAAGACAACACAAAAAATATGTTATCCCTATCAACTACAAAGGATAATGGCAAAGTGGAAGTGGAATCACACACTCTCAAGCGTCTTACCACGCTCTTACAAGTGTTCTTACCGACACTGCAGGTGGCAAACGGTGGACGGTATGAAGAAACCAATAAAGCGTGGGATGGTTGCAAAGGTGTATCGATTCTGCTCAAGAGTAAGGTGTAGCTTGGATGGCACTTTCTATATAGCAAGGATTAGCAACAATGAAATCAGATAGTAAAGTTGAATAAGTGTCCAAAGTATTTGTCAAAGTTGCTGGCCTAAATGTGTTCCTAGTAGTTCAAGCTAGCAAGACATGAGACAAAACTAGATGACACAAAGAATGCAAGCACTTCTGTTTTTTTTGTTGTTTTTTTCCTCTTTTTTTGTGCGGCTTTTGTTTCTTGTTTTGCACTTGCCTTTTTCTTTTTTCTTTTTTTTTCAGAATGTGCTGCAAGGGAAGAACACAATGGAAATCAATCCAAGATATCTCGTGTGTTTGTCGCAGATTTTCTGCTCAATCTTCCAAGGACAAATAGGCACACTTATAGGCTCCAAATTGGAAAACTTAGAACAAAAAGATTGTAGATATATAACTCCTCTTTACTTTCAATATATGGAAGACCTATTTTGTAAAAGAACAATAGGAGATACTGCCCCCGAAATACAGACTGTTCATAATTTTTAGGTCAATAATAGATTCGGATCTAATACAATTTCGACATCGATAATTATATTTTCTGGGAAACTAATGAATACGAAAGTTATAGAGAACTTCTTAAGCTTTCCATAAAGTATAAGAACACGAAAATCCGAGTTTGTATGAGCTAGATATGATGAAAATACTGAACTGGACAGAGATGAATCTAATCTGGACGTGATGACGTGATTCAAAAGGATCAATCAACACAATGCAAAACTTAAACTAAGACTAAAAACACTTCTAAACCAGCAATATGACTCAACCACGGACACAAACTCAACAAAACCAAACTTAATAACAAAGTTGCAAAGGCTCAATGTGGTTTGGACAAAGTAATGAACAGATCTACTAAACTGCAAGTTTTTTTGTGGCTTTTTTGTGGACTCTAGGTATGAAAAACAAAACTAATGTAATGGATAGATGAATTACCTAACGGGCAACCTGGAAATCTTATACCAATTGATAGGAATTTTGGTCCCGATCTTCCGAAAGGTAATGGGGAAGTCGATTGATGGAGATCTCGACGTTGATGATCCGAGGCTCTCGAGTAGAACACAAACAGCCCCTGCAATCACTACACCACCGCTCCGTTGGTTATCAACCGTGCTTCACTCGATTGACCTCGCCAAGAAGGCTAATCCCTGCAAGTGCAACCGAGAACACAAGCAAGAACAAGGTAGATACGATCTGAAATCGCGAAGTTGGTGTCTCACAAACTGAAGAACAGCGATATTATTGATCTAAGCAAAACCCAATTGTTCATGGCAGCTACTATGGAGTATATATAGGTGGGAGGACGTCCAAGGGGGTGTTGGGGTCGTGACCTAACCCTAACACACGAAAATAATGGACTTAGACTTGATACAAGGCCCAATGGTCCAATACGGTGGCGCAGCACCCTGACAGATTCTGTACTTGATTTTATTTCGACGATTGCCGACAACTCCGATGGAATTTTGACATGAGACCGGTTCCATTGGAAAGTTTATCCTCTCCCCTTTCCGTGCATATGTAGAACGTCCAAATCGGAGTTCGTATGCGTCCTAGGCGTCCATTTTAGTGCGTACTGCTCCTGGACTCCGAGTTGGATACGATTTGGAGTTTGGTTCGGTTTCCATCTTCTTTGAACGAATTCTCTGGTCTTCCACGTCCCTAATACTCCCTCCAAGTACTCCTTGAACCTCTCCATGGATCCTAATCACAAATAAATCATTAAGTAGGAATTTATGCTCAAAAACATATAAGGAAATATATAAGAATGAGTTCACCTCTGAAATTAATTGTTGTGTATGAACTCTATTGATTGCATCTTGTATGCTCAATGGAGTGTTGTTTGTATCCATAGAAGTGATGTCCTCATCATCCTCCCCTTCTTGAATTGGAGTCGTCCTCGACTCAAGTTCATCTTCTATCATGTGTGGGTTCATACGTGCAACGCCATCAAATCTTCTTGTAAGCATGAAAGGAGGAGGCCAAGGTGGTGGACGGCATAGTGCACCATCTTGATCTTGTCCATCAAATAAGAGTGCACATTCACTTGAGCCAGGATCCCAAACAAATAAACATTGTGTCATGTTTGTAGGTGCAATAATAATATGCATGATCTCATCACAATGTGTCACCAATGAGAGGTCATAAGAGGTTTAACATAAGGGGCAAGCTCGCACCTCGTTATATTGGACCATTCAAGATTTTGGACAAAAGAGGAGAAGTAGCGTATAAGTTGGAGATGCCAGCTCACCTTTCAGATGTCCAAGATGTCTTTCATGTTTCCCAGCTCAAGAAGTGTTTGAGAGTACCGGAAGAACAAGTGCCAATGGAAGAATTAGAACTAGAGGAAGATTTGACTTACGCTGAGAAACCGGTCAAGATCTTGGAAACCAAGGAGAGAGTAACAAGGAACAAGGTGATTCGATGGTGTAAAGTTCAATGGAAGCACCACACAGAAAAAGAAGCAACTTGGGAGCTAGAAGATGATCTCAAGAAGGAATTTCCCTATCTCTTCTCTTCCGCGTCGAATCTCGAGGGCGAGATTCATTTTAAGGGGGGTAGGTTTGTAACACCCTCATTTTCATGCATAATGCCCTACATGCACTCATATACATGTTTAACATTAACCTACAACAAGAGGAACGGGTTTAAAATTGATTTGCAACATTTAAAATTGATTTGGAACAAAACCGCACTTAAAACGCAAGAAAGTGCGGACTAGTCCTATTTTACTGAGGACTAGTCCGATTTCTCTCTGACTAAAAATGGACTTGTCCGTTTTTGGTACGGATTAGTCCGATTTTGGCTCTGGAAACTTTCGGACTTGCCCGATTTCCTCTCTGTTTAAAGTCGGACTTGTCCGATTTTTGGCCAGACTTGTCCGATTTCTCTCTGGACGACTTCGGACTAGTCCGGTCCTTTCCGGACTTGTCCGATATTTCGCGACTCCGAGTTGATCTTTTGTTTCACGACTTGTTTCTTGGGTTTCACGTTAAGTGGGCCTAGGGACGTCGTGCCTAACTCTTTTAGAGCCCATGTGGGACTCTAAACCGGCCTCTACTCATCCCAAACTCGAAATCCATCTAACCCTAGCCTCCACCTCTATATAAACAACCCCAACCCTTGGATTGACATCTATTTGCCACTTTTCCACCCCACCCAAACCCAAGTTCGTGGAGAGCCACCACCAAGGAGGGAGGAGAAGATCCCAAGCAAGAAGAAGAAGAGGAGGAAACGAAAGAGGATCAAGATCTCCACCAAGTTTCGTTCCTCATCACCAATTCATCTCCAAGTTCATCACCAACCCTAGATCACCAAGATCCAAGTGCTACCTCCAGGTTTCTTGATTCATTGGAGTCCTAAACACCTAGTATACCTTCTATTGTCTTTTCCTTACGAGAATTCAACTCCTAATCTCCAGATTTACGTCGATCTAGAAAACCCTAATCTGCTGATCTCGCAAGGTGCAGACTTGTCCGGTCCCTAGCGGACTAGTCCGATCTTTCTGATTAAATTGTGTTGATTTGATTCTAAAATTTTACCTAATCACATCCAAACCTGTATAAACTTGTTAAAAGCTATTAGAAATAGTTAGTTATCATTAAAAGCAATCTATTAACAAGTTCTACCTTGCATTTGCATAAATCATGCATGTCATGTCATATTGAGTAATATCTGTGCACTCTTTGATTGTGTTTCTTGTCTTGTATGTTTATTGTGCGGATAAGACGGATTTGCGCTAGAGAGTGCCACGGAGGATCTACAGCACCAAGAGTTTGAATGCTTTGACCCTAATCAACAGTAAGAGCAAGGCAAGTGTCTTTGAAGCATATTGATCCTGTTTTGAAAATAAATGTTTGTTTGCAAAACTGCATGCTGTGTCAATTTGATGGGAATCCTATGATAGGAAGTTTACTAGAATTGTTTAACCACCCTTGTCACCTGTAATTATGGTAGAGTCTCGGGAAGGGCTTTTACCTTTTTGCTTTGCTTGATTAATTGGGATTGGAAAACAACACTACACATTTAATTATGTATTAATGATATTCTGGTTAATGTGAACTGGTCGATACGGTATGGTAATGGGTGATCTAAGCAAGTCTGGTATGTGGATGGGTTGGATGTTATGGTGGTTTGCTTGGTTTAGATATAAGGACCGGTTCATGCGAGAATAAGCCAGGACTACAGTGCCACCACGAGGCCAAGTATGAGTGCGGCGTAGCTGATTAATTAGGGCTTTGCTAGTGCTGTTTGGACCATTGTGGATGCTCGGGGAAGGGGTAGTCGGATTGGGTTTGTTGATGATTGGTGGGACTACCCTGAGATCCGAATGGCTCAAGAGGGGGCCCTTGGTTGAAGATGTGCTCAGTTAGAGGCATCGCCACCGGTGAAACCTCAGTGGGGTCTAAATAGGCTAGTAATCCCTTTGTAAAGGCTATTTTGTGATCTCTTGGCCATACACCAAAGGAGGTGTAATTGGCATAAGGGAGATTCTTTAGTCGCCGACGGGTGATGAAATCACAAACACATGGGTAAAGTGGTACAAACTCTGCAGAGTTAAATAAAACTATCATGATAGCCGTGCTCCCGGTTATGAGCACCTGGACAACTTCCATGATTAGAGGGTATTTGGTATTGGGATGGTATTTGGGATGGTTATGGTTGGTATTATGGTTACGGATTAATTTCTGGTATTGAATATGGTTATTGGCAAATGGTGGAATCTGAAATTATGGATGAGGATGGTGAATTATGGACTGGTATTATGATATTACTTATGATTATGATGGGTTTATTTCATATACATATAATACATTGCTTTTTCAAATGTTTTTATGTACTTTTCAGCACTTTGCCATTATTATTGTCGTCATTTGAACCAGCCACATGTCATACTTTCCACACATGCTGAGTACGACATGTACTCACTCTTGCAATCCCCCCCCAACAGTTGCAGGTCAGGATTGGAGTTTAATGGTGATAATGCGGAGTTCTAGTCCGTGTCTACCGTCAGCTTGCCTGTGGTGTTGATTGGAGTTGCGCTATCCCTTATGCTTAGTTTGCTTAGTCATTTAATTAGTTTATTTCCACTGCATTAGTTGAACTTGTCATAATATATATTGGAGCTTGTATTCGAGGATAATATGGTTTGTTTAATAAAATTTGGTTAATTAATCTTGTTCTGTGGTAATTATCTGTATATCGTTTGTGATTGCACTCGTGTATGTGTGATGAACATCCTGGGCACACATATGCGTTAGCTTGGTTCTTTTTCGGAACCGGGCGTCACAAAAAGTTAATATGTAAGAAGAAATAATAATTAATAAGAATATTAAAATAAATATATGCATATGTGTTCACATTTAGGCATAAACTAAGTGACTAGATCTATTAAAATCAAATTAGAAATTTTATACAATAGAAAAGTAATTAGAAAGAAAATTTAATATAGAAGAAAAATGAATAATAAAAATAAAAAATGGAGAAGTATATATATAATATAAATAATTAAATAGAAAATAAATAACAAATAATAAAGAAGAAAAAATAAAAGAAGGTACAAATATAACTAAGTAAATAATTAAATAAATTAAAATAAAAGAATACATATGTAAAAAGATAAAAAGTATATAGAAAAAGAGAAATATAAATAATAAACAAATAATATAAAAAGAAAAAAAACAAAAAAGTCAACTTCTGACCGTGGCATGGCCGTACAGCTAGCCATGCCGCTCATGGGCATGGCCGCACGCAGCCAGTCGGGCCCCTGAGGGACTCCAGCAGCCACGTAAACAACCGATAGAAGAAGGAAAAAAAAAGAAAGAAAGCAAGTACCGTACGCCACGAGAACACGGTCCCTGCGCCCTACGGACTAAATCACCAGGCCCCACTCCCTATAAATAAAGGGACCGAGCCCCCTGCAAATAAAAAAAAATCCTAAACCTTTGGCACCGTAAGCCCTAGCCGCCAAGAGGGAGCCACGGCAGGGAAACAAAATAAAGGAGAAGACAGAAGAAAAGAAAGGAGTTGTCGTTCGCCGGAGATTGTCGCGTCGCCGTTGCCGTGTCGTCGGGGGATCGCATCATCGTCTCCTTCATCTACGTCACGCTGTCGTCCTCTTCGTCTACGTCAGGCCACCGTCATCTTCATCAACAGAACTCTAAATCCCGGAGGCACACGTCGCGCTGCCGTTCCACGACCGTCCAGACTAGATGCACTCATAGTAGGTATTATAATCTAGATATAGACTATTATTTTGGTTCTAGTACTTGAATTAAATCACGCGTAGGATGTGTTTTATTTGAGCGGCCTTTATTCATCGTTAAATCATTAAATCACTTCGAACTCACAAGTTAGATTAAATCATGCAACACCTAATAGGTTATTCTAGATTTAATAAATATTATATTTTCAGTTTTATTTAATCTGTTTTTTAGATTTAATAAATAAGATTAAAGTCTAGTTAATTCATAAATTATCAAAATAAATCTAGAAAAAAATTCCAGAAAATTTAGAATAAATTCTAGTAAGTTGCTAATATTATTTTCAGAATATTTAATGTTCTGAAATAATTATTTTGCCTCTGAATAAATTCTAATTAATTCTAAACTTACTCAAATAAATAGGAAATCATTATCAAAAATTGTTAAAAAGCCATATAAATTTATATAGCATTAATACAAACATATTTTCTGCATGCATCCATATTTTGCATATTGATTAGTGGTTGCAATGTATTTATTATGTATGTTTGCTTGTGTATGTGGTTGATTGTGAATAGACTGGTACACTCAAGAGGTTACGATCGAGAAGCGAGTATACGTGGATCTTCGTGTACAAGACTTTGATTTGCTTGACCATCAATTGCGGAGTATAAGGCAAGTGTCCTTGACCATATTGATCCTATGTTTAAATGTTTTGTTTGCAAAACTGCATGCTTGTGTCAACTTGATGGGAAACCCATGGTAGAAGTTTACTAGTATTGTATGCCATCCCTTGTCGCCGAGTACATGATGAGTCGGGTATGGGTCTTTCTCCTTTGAGTCGCATCGCTTTACGGGGTTATGAAAAACATTATAAACTTGCTTAACAACTCTAATCATGTGGATTAATGAAGATGGAATAATGATAAATCATTTGTGATATGGGACTTGGGTGATCTAAGCAAGCATGGTTTTGTGGATGAGTTGGATGAGATGGTTGTTTGCTTGCCTTAGATCTAAGGACCGGTTCATGCGAGAATATGCCAGGACAACAGTGTCACCACCAGGCCAAGTATGGGTGCGGCATAGCTGAATAATTAGGAGCGCTGCTAGTATTGTATAAACCATTGGATGGCGCAGGGAATGGGAGTCGAGGAGGGCTACCCTGGGATCCGCATGGCACACGAGGGGGCCCGTGGGTTGGAGAATGGAGATTCAAGCCTGCCGGTGAAACCTTAGTGGGCCCGTACATACTAGTAGTCCCTTTTGAAAGGCTATTTTGTGATCTCTTGGCCGCACACCTATAGAAGTGTGATAAGGCATAATAGAGGTTCTTAATCACCAAAAGGTGATGAAATCACGAACATGTGGGTAAAGTGGTACAACCTCTGCAGAGTGTTAAAAACTATCATGATAGCCGTGCTCCCGGTCATGAGCACCTGGATGACCTACATGATTAGAATTGGACTTGGGTTTTGGGATGGTTCGGTATGGGACTGGTTATGTCATACGGATATGGTTGGGAATAAGAAGTTATGAAGTTGGCATATGATTATGATATTAATTGTTGGCTGGTTATTAATGAATTATGATATTAAATGAGGATGTGGAATATGTGATATGGTAATTATTGGGGTTATGATGGGATTAAATTCACATAGACATTTTAGGATGCTTTTTACATGTTTTTAATGTACTTTTCTGCAATTAGCCATTTATTATCATCCTTGTTTTTAGCTACATGTCATACTTTCCCACACTTGCTGAGTACAACATGTACTCACCCTTGCAATCCCCCCAACAACTACTTGAGATAATTGGGAGTACCCTGAGGATCACGCGGAGTACTAGGTTGCGTACCGCCGTCGATTGCCTGTGGAGTTGGAGTCGCCTATGTTAGATTATTTTCTGCTACAAGGTATATTTACTTTTTTGTGACATGGTTATTTCTTGTTTCCGTTTGTGATGCATTTGTGTATGTGTGATGAACATCTTGGGCACAAATACACTGCACTTGGTTCGTTTTTCAGAACCGGGTGTCATACATACCAAGTTTTCTCTAATCATGGAAGTTGTACAGGTGCTCATAACCGGGAGCACGACTATCATGATAGTTTATTAGAATCTGCAGAGTTTGTACCACTTTACCCACGTGTTCGTGATTTCATCACCTTTCGGTGACTAAGAACCTCCCTTATGCCCGTGACCCGTCAGTCACATTACACACCTCCGTTGGTGTGTGGCCAAGAGATCACAAATAGCCTTTACAAAGGGATTACTAGCCTATTTAGACCCCACTGAGGTTTCACCAGTGACGATGTCTCCATCTGAGCACATCTTCAACCAAAGGCCCCCTCTTGAGCCATTCAGATCCCAGGGTAGTCCCACCAATCATCAACAAATCCAATCTGACTACCCCTTCCCCGAGCATACTTAATGGTCCAAATAGCACTGGCAAAGCCCTAATTAATCAGCTACACCGCACCCATACTTGTTCTCGTGGTGGCACTATTGTCCTGGCTTATTCTCGCATGAACCGGTCCTTAGATCTAAAGCAAGCAAACCACCATAACATCCAACCCATCCACATGCCAGGCTTGCTTAGATCACCCAATACCATATCATATTAACCAATTCATATTATTCATATTCTCATTAACGCATAATTAAATGTGTAGTGTTGTTTTCCCATCCCAATTAATTAAGCGAAGCAAAAGGATAAAAAGCCCTTCCCGACTCTCTAACATAAATTCCAGGTGACAAGGGTGGTTAAACAACGCTAGTAAACTTCCTACGATAGGATTCCCATCAAATTGACACAAGCATGCAGTTTTGCAAACAAAACATTTATTTTAAAAAAAGGATCAATATGTTTCAAGGACACTTGCCTTGCTCTTGAGATTGATTGGAATCAAATACTTCAAACTCTTGGTGATGTAGATCCTCCGCAACGCTCTCTAGCGCAAATCCGTCTAATATGCACAATAAACATACAAGACAAGAAACACAATCAAAAAGTACACAAATATTACTCAATATGACATGATATGCAAGGTTGATGCAAATGCAAGGTGGAACTTGTTAATGAGTTGCTTTTAATGATCACTAACTAGTTCTAATAGCTTTTAACAAGTTTATACAGGTTTGGAGTTGATTCGATCAAATTTTAGATTTAATTAAACACAATTTAACTAGGAAGATCAGACTAGTCCGCTAGGGTCTGGACAAGTCCGCGTTCCGTAGGAACAACAGATTAGGGTCTTCTAGATCGACATGAATTTGGGGAAACGGGGTTGAATTCATGTAAAGAAAAGAGAATAGGAGGTGTACCAGGTGTTTAGGACTCTAATGAATCAAGGATCTTGGAGGCAACACTTGGATCTTGGTGATCTAGGGTTGATGAAGAACTTGATGGTGGATTGTTGATGAAGAACGTGAAGTTGATGGAGATCTTGATCCTCTTTCGTTTCCTCCTCTTCTTCTTCTTGCTCTAGATCTCCTTCTCCCTCGTTGGTGGCGGCTATCCACGAGCTAGGGTTTTGGTGGGATGGAAAAGTGGCAAATAGATGTCAAACCAAGGGGGTGGGGTTGTTTATATAGGGGTGGAGGCTAGGATTAGATGGATTTCGAGTTTGGGGGTGAGTTGGGGTCGGTTTAGAGTCCCTCATGGGCTCTAAAAGAGTTAGGAACGACATCCCTAGGCTCACTTAACGTAAAACTCGAGAAATAAATCGTGAAACAAAATATCAACTCGGAGTCGCGATTTATCGGACAAGTCCAAAAAGGGCTGAACTAGTCCGAAAATAGACAGAGAGAAATCAAACAAGTCTAGACTGGACATCGGACAAGTCCGAACTTATCCATAGAGGAAAAATAGACAAGTCTAGCCAAAAATCGAACAAGTCTGACTTTAGTCAGAGGGAAAAACGGACAAGTCCGCTGGAACACCGGAATAGTCCGGACAAGTCCAGGGACTTAGCAAATTTTTCAAGGATTTGGAACATCGGACTAGTCCGCATAGGACCGGACAAGTTTGAAGGTGTCCAGAGGGAAAAATAGACTAGTTCGCAGAAAAACGGACAAGTCTGTTTGAAGTCAGAGAGAAATCGGACTAGTCCGCACCAAAATCGGACTAGTCCACACTTCCGAGAACTCTTAAGTGCGGTTTTGTTTCTAATCCATTTTAAACTTGTTCCCTTTTATGTGGATTAATGTTAGACATGTATTATAATGTATGCAATGCATGATGGATGAAGATGAGGGTGTTACAAACTGTAACACCCTCATTTTCATGCATCATGCCCTACATACACTCATATACATGTTTAACTTTAACCCACATAAAGAGGAACGAGTTTAAAATTGATTTGGAGCAAAACCACACTTAAAACGCAGGAAAGTGCGGACTAGTTCGATTTTACTGAGGACTAGTCTGATTTCTCTCTGACTAAAATGGACTTGTCCGTTTTTGTTGCGGACTAGTCCGATTTTGGCTCCGAAAACTTTCGGACTTGTCCGATTTTGTGCGGACTAGTCCGATATTCCATGAATCCTTGGAAATTTGCTAAGTCCCTGGACTTTTCCGGAGTAGTCCGGTGTTCCAGCGGACTTGTCCGTTTTTCCTCTCTGTTCAAATTCGGACTTGCCCGATTTTTGGCCAGACTTGTCCGATTTTCTCTCTGGATGACTTCGGACTAGTCCAGTCCTGTCCGAACTTGTCCGATATTTCGTGACTCCGAGTTGATCTTTTGTTTTATGACTTGTTTCTTGGGTTTCACGTTAAGTGGGCCTAGTGACATCGTGCCTAACTCTTTTAGAGCCCATGTGGGACTCTAAACCGGCCTCTACTCATCCCAAAACTCGAAACCCATCTAACACTAGCCTCCACCTCTATATAAACAGCCCCACCCCTTGGTTTGACATCTATTTGCCACTTTTCCACCCACCCAAACCCTAGTTCATGGGGAGCCACCATCAAGGAGGGAGGAGAAGATCCCAAGCAAGAGGAAGAAGAGGAGGAAACGAAGGAGGATCAAGATCTCCACCAAGTTTTGTCCTTCACCACCAATTCATCTCCAAGTTCATCACCAACCCTAGATCATCAAGATCCAAGTGCTACCTCCAAGTTTCTTGATTCATTGGAGTTCTAAACACCTGGTATACCTTCTATTCTCTTTTCCTTATGTGAATTCAACCCCTAATCTCCAAATTCACGTCGATCTAGAAAACCCTAATCTGCTGATCTCGTCAAGTGCGGACTTGTCCGGTCCCTAGCGGACTAGTCCGATCTTCCTAGTTAAATTGTGTTGAATTGACTCTAAAATTTGATCTAATCAACTCCAAACATGTATAAACTTGTTAAAAGCTATTAGAACTAATTAGTGATCATTAAAAGCAATCAAGTAACAAGTTCTAACTTGCATTTGCATTAATCATGCATGTCATGTCATATTGAGTAATATGTGTGCACTCTTTGATTGTGTTTCTTGTCTTGTATGTTTATTAGGATTAGACAGATTTGCGCTAGAAAGTGCCGCGGAGGATCTCCAGCATCGAGAGTTCGAAGGCTTTGATCCTGATCAACAGCAAGAGCAAGGCAAGTGTCCTTGAAGCATATTGATCCTGGTTTTAAAATAAATGTTTGTTTGTAAAACTGCATGCGGCGTCAATTTGATGGGAATCCTATGGTAGGAAGTTTACTAGACTTGCTAAACCACCCTTGTCACCTGGAATTTATGGTAGAGCGTCGGGATGGACTTTTTACCTTTTGCTTCGCTTAATCAACTGGGATGGGAATAACTATACCACTCAATTTAATTATGCATGGATGAGATTATGGTTAACATGAACTGGATAAATATGGTATGATAATGGGTGATCTAAGCAAGCCTGGTATGTGGATGGGTTGGATGTTATGGTGGTTTGCTTGCTTTAGATCTAAGGACCGGTTCATGCGAGAATAAGCCAGGACTCCAGTGCCACCACGAGGCCAAGTATGGGTGCGGCGTAGGTGATTAATTAGGGCTTTGCTAGTGCTGTTTGGACCATTGTGGATGCTCGGGAAAGGGGTAGTCGGATTGGGTTTGTTGAGGATTGGTGGGACTACCCTGGGATCCGAATGGCTCAAGAGGGGGCCCTTGGTTGAAGATGTGCTCAGTTGGAGGCATCGCCACCGGTGAAACCTCAGTGGGTCTGAATAGGCTAGTAATCCCTTTGTAAAGGCTATTTTTGTGATCTCTTGGCCACACACCAACGGAAGTGTGTAATGTGACTGACGGGTCATGGACACAAGGGAGGTTCTTAGTCACCGAAAGGTGATGAAATCACGAACACGTGGGTAAAGAGGTACAAACTCTGCAGAGTATTAAATAAAACTATCATGATAGCCGTGCTCCCGGTTATGAGCACCTGGACAACTTCCATGATTAGAGGGAAATTGGAATTTGGGATGGTTATGGTTTGGTAATGGTTATCGATGGTTATGGATTAATTTCTGGTATTGAATATGGTTATTGACAATGGTGAAATCTCGAATTATTGATGATGATAGTGAATTCAGATTGGTATTATGGTATTACTTATGATTATGATGGGCTTACTTCACATACATATAATATACATATTGCTTTTCAAATGTTTTACTGTACTTTTCAGCACTTTGCAATTATTATTGTCGTCATTTGAATCAGCCACATGTCATACTTTCCACACTTGCTGAGTACGACATGTACTCATTCTTGCAATCCCCCCCAACAGTTGCAGGTCAGGAATGGGAGTTTAATGGTGATAATGCGGAGTTCTAGGCCGTGTCTACCGTCAGCTTTGCCTATGGTGTTGATTGGAGCTGCGCATACATACCCTGTCGCTTATGCTGCATAGTTGCTTAGTTTGCTTAATTAGTTTATTTCCGCTGCATTAGTTGAACTTGTCATTAATATTCATTAGAGTTTGTATTCGAGGATAATCTGGTTTGTGTAATAAAATTTGGTTAATTAATCTTGTTCTGTGGTAATTTTCTGTATACTGTTTTGTGATTGCACTCGTGTATGTGTGATGAACATCCTGGGCACACATATACGTTAGCTTGGTTCATTTTTCGGGACCGGGCGTCACAGATTGGTATGAGAGCCACAGGTTGACCGCAGGACGCAGCCTAGATAGAATGGACACTTTAGAGCACATAGGAGCACTCAGGAACCGATGTGTTTTTGCTTAGTGTGCTGTTTGCTATATATATATTGTTTGCTTGTGTGCTTAATAGAGGATTTTGGGATGCTTTAGCATTGCCATGTTCACCTAGGCTAGTATAGCTAGTTGTTTAGTTTGATATCCCTTGATGCATTTAGTTGGGGACGTTTCTAAATTCTTACCTATTGCTCTCCTTCAGATGGTGAGGACTCGCAATCAGAGGGATGTCAATGGTGAGGAGGAGAACCATGGAGTACCTCAGAACAATACTGGACAAGGACCTGCTCATGGAGCCATCAATATCGAGCAGCTACTAGCTATGCAGAACCAGCTCATGCAGACCATGATACAAACTATGGGACATCTGCAGGCTGGCAGTAACATCAACAATCAGCCCCACATGCCTCCACCGCCACCCCCGCCTCCTCATAACCGATTGGGAGAGTTCATGAGGACTAGGCCGCCAACCTTTGCTCAAGCTACTGACCCTATGGATGCTGATGATTGGCTCAAGTCCGTGGAGAAGAAACTTGCTATTGTCCAATGCAGTGACCGAGAGAAGGTCCTATTTGCTTCTCATCAACTAGTTGGAGCAGCTGCGGATTGGTGGGATGCTTATTGCAATGCTCATGAGAATCAAGAGAGGATCACTTGGGCAGAATTCAAGGAGAGTTTCTGTTCTCATTACGTGCCGGAAGGTGTTATGATCTTGAAGAGGCAAGAATTTGAGAACTTAAGGCAAGGAAGATCAAGCGTGAGTGGATATCTTAATAAATTCACTCAACTCTCAAGGTACGCGCCTGAAGATGTGAGCCGGGACAGCCGGAAGCAATATTTGTTCATGAGAGGCCTCAACAATGAGATCCAAGTGCAATTGCTCAATTGTGACTATGCCAACTTCCAGAAGCTTGTGGACAAAGCAATTGTGGTTGAGAACAAGATCCGTGAGATGGAGCAAGACAACAAGAGGAAGGCGCCATATCAAGGAAAGCAAAAAAGGAAGTAATGCGCGCCCTCGCTTTGCGCCGCCCAATGTGCCTTACTTCAGTTCTTCTGAGCCTGCTCAATGCCCTGGATTTGCACCGCGTCCAACTCAGTTTGTGCAGCAGCGCCCTGTTATGCAAGCACCTAGGCCTCCAATGCCTTATGCACCTCGTGCTAATTTCTGAAATGCAAATGCTCAAAACCAAGCTCGTCGCAATAATTCTGGTGGAGTTAAGAAGTGTTATACTTGTGGAGAAGCTGGACACTTTGCGCATCAATGTCCTAAGTCAGGCCCTGGTCAAGGAAGCAATGCGCCGAGGCAAAACCCAAGACCCAATGGAGGACAACCACAAGGGAACCGTGGATAGCAGAATTTTGCTCGTGGCAACGTGAACCATGTCTCTACGGAGGATGCTCAGCAAGCGGATGACGTGGTCATTGGTATGTTTCTCGCCAACTCCAACCTCGCGACTATGTTATTTGATTCTGGAGCATCACTTTCATTCATTGCATCAAAGTATGTTGCCAAGTATAGTTTGTCTATCTCTCATATGAAGTTTACTCTGTTGGTTAAGTCTCGTGGAGGAGAGATGAGGACAAATATAGTATGTCCAAAAGTAAGCCTTAGAATAAGGGGGTAGACTTCTCCGCCAACCTCATTGTTTTGGATTCCCAAGGATTGGACATTATACTTGGTATGGACTGGTTAAGGAAGCACAATGGAGTTATTGAGTGTGCCAAGAAGACGGTGAAGTTGACTAATGAGGAAGGGATCACCGTAGAATTTGAAGCATCTCAAACCGCACCGAAGCAATTGGAGCTGAATCATATGGACGGTGCTGCAATTGAGGAGATTCCGGTGGTGTGTGAATTTTTGGATGTTTTTCCGGACGAGTTGCCAGGTATGCCACCTAACCGAGACATTGACTTTGTTATTGATTTAACACCAGGAACGGCACCTATAGCTAAGAGGCCATATAGGATGCCTCCTATGGAATTAACGGAGCTCAAGAAGCAGATTCAAGAGCAACTAGAGAAGGGTTTTATTCGCCCTAGCTCTTCACCTTGGGGAGCGCCCGTGCTGTTCGTGGACAAGAAGGATGGATCCCAAAGGATGTGCGTGGATTACCGAGCTCTCAACGAGGTAACAATCAAAAATAAGTACACCTTGCCACGCATAGAAGACTTGTTTGATCAGATGAAGGGTGCTTGTGTCTTATCTAGGATTGACTTTAGGTCGAGATATTTTCAAATGAAGATTAGACCATCGGACATACCCAAGACAACTTTTAGGACACGGTATGGATCTTATGAGTACACCGTGATGTCTTTTGGATTGACAAATGCACCTGCCTACTTTATGTACCTCATGAATAAGGTCTTCATGGAGTACTTGGATAAGTTCGTCGTGGTGTTCATTGATGATATTATGATCTACTCAAAGGATGAGAAGGAACATAAGGAACACTTGAGGCTTACGTTGTAGAAATTGAGGTAGCATCAATTGTATGCCAAGTTCAACAAGTGTCAGTTTTGGTTGAAAGAGGTGCCATTTTTGGGTCATATCATCTCGGGAGGAGGAGTATCGGTTGACCCCGGTAAAGTGAGGGATGTGTTGAAGTGGGAACCACCGCAAAACGTCAAGGAAATAAGGAGTTTTCTTGGGATGGCTGGATATTACCGTCGATTCATCAAGGACTTTTCCAAGATAGCCAAGCCAATCACGGAATTGCTAATGAAGGGAAAGGCTTTCCAATGTACTCAAGCCTGTCAAAACAGTTTTGAGGAGTTGAAGAAGAGGTTAACAACAACCCCAGTTTTGGTACTGCCAGATGTGAGCAAGAGTTTGATATTTATTGCGACGCATCAAGGCAAGGACTCGGATGCGTGCTTATGCAAGAAGGTCAAGTGGTCGCCTATGCGTCAAGACAATTGAAGAAACATGAGCAGAATTACCCAACACATGATTTAGAACTTGCAGCCGTGGTACATGCATTGAAGATTTGGAGACACTATATTCTTGGACATAGGTGTGAAATTTACACGGATCATAAGAGTTTGAAGTATATTTTCACACAAACGGATCTGAACTTGAGGCAACGAAGATGGTTGGAGCTCATCAAAGATTATGATTTGGGGATCAACTATCATCCGGGAAAATCCAATGTAGTGGCCGATGCTTTGAGTAGAAAAGGAGTAAGTCATCAACTCACGGTTCGAGAGTTACCATTCGAGTTATGTAAGGAGTTGAACGGTTGAACCTCGGGTTTGTAAATGAGACGGAGATGATGGAGTTAAACCCAACCTTGGAGCAAGAAATTCGAGAGGCCCAAACCGCAGATGAAGAGATCAAGAAAATCAAGGAAAGGACTGAGGAAGGGAGAGAATTCAGATTTGATGAAGACGAATATGGTACCTTATGGCTTGGAAAGAGGATCGTTGTGCCTAATGTAAAGCATATTTGGGAGACAATATTAAAGGAGGCACATGACTCGCCTTACTCGATTCACCCCGGATGTACGAAGATGTACAAGGACTTGAAGGCTTGCTATTGGTGGGATAGCATGAAAAAGGACATAGCTGAATATGTGGCATTGTGTGATGTGTGTCAACGAGTCAAGGCGGAACATCAAAGGCCAGCTGGACTATTACAACCATTAAAGATTCCGGAATGGAAGTGGGAGGAAATTGGTATGGACTTCATAGTTGGGTTACCACGTACTCAGTCCGGGTATGACTCAATTTGGGTAATTGTGGATCGCTTAACCAAGACAGCTCATTTTGTCCCTGTGAAGACCAAATATACAGCTGCACGATTGGCCGAAATATACATGGAGCATATTGTGTGTCGACATGGAGTCCCTAAGAAGATAGTCTCGGATAGAGGTTCTCAATTTACCTCCAGATTTTGGCAAAAATAGCATGAAGCTTTGGGAACGAGGTTGAATTTTAGTTCAGCATATCATCATCAAACGGACGGACAAACCGAGAGGACCAATCAGATTTTGGAGGACATGTTAAGAGCTGGTGCTTTAAAGCATGGGAAAATTTGGGACAAAAGCTTGCCATACGCGGAATTTTCATACAACAATAGTTACCAAGCAAGCTTGAAAATGTCACCATATGAAGCTCTTTATGGGAGGAAGTGTAGGACGCCTTTATTCTGGAATGAGGCAGAAGAAGCTCAAGTATTTGGTCCGGACGTGTTGCAAGAAGCCGAAAAGCAAGTCCAAATAATTCGTGAAAACTTGAGGGCTGCCCAATCAAGGCAAAAAGGCTATGCGGATAATAGAAGAAGGAAATTATCCTTTGAAATAGGAGATTTTGTTTACCTCAAGGTGTCACCAATGAGAGGTCATAAGAGGTTTAACATAAGAGGCAAGCTCGCACCTCGTTATATTGGACCATTCAAGATTTTGGACAAAAGAGGAGAAGTAGCATATAAGTTGGAGATGCCAGCTCATCTTTTAGACGTACATGATGTGTTTCATGTTTCCCAGCTCAATAAGTGCTTGAGAGTACCGGAAGAACAAGTGCCAATGGAAGGATTGGAATTAGAGGAAGATTCTGCTTATGCCGAGCAACCGGTTAAGATCTTGGGAACCAAGGAGAGAGTCACAAGGAACAAGGTGATTCGATGGTGTAAAGTTCAATGGAAGCACCATACCGAAAAAGAAGCAACTTGGGAGCTAGAAGATGATCTCAAGAAGGAATTTCCCTATCTCTTCTCTTCCGCGTCGAATCTCGAGGGCGAGATTCATTTTAAGGGGGGTAGGTTTGTAACACCCTCATTTTCATGCATCATGCCCTACATACACTCATATACATGTTTAACATTAACCCACATAAAGAGGAACGAGTTTAAAATTGATTTGGAGCAAAACTGCACTTAAAACGCAGGAAAGTGCGGACTAGTCCGATTTTACTGAGGACTAGTCCGATTTCTCTCTAACTAAAAACGGACTTGTCTGTTTTTGCTGCGGACTAGTCCGATTTTGGCTCTGGAAACTTTTGGACTTGTCCGATTTTGTGCGGACTAGTCTGATATTCCATGAATCCTTGGAAATTTGCTAAGTCCCTGGACTTTTCCGGACTAGTCCGGTGTTCCAACGGACTTGTCCGTTTTTCCTCTCTGTTCAAATTCGGACTTGTCCGATTTTTGGCCAAACTTGTTCGTTTTTCTCTCTGGACGACTTCGGACTAGTCCGGTCCTGTTCGGACTTGACCGATATTTCGCGACTCCGAGTTGATCTTTTGTTTTACGACTTGTTTCTTGGGTTTCACATTAAGTGGGCCTAGGGACGTCGTGCCTAACTCTTTTAGAGCCCATGTGGGACTCTAAACCGGCCTCTACTCATCCCAAAACTCGAAATCCATCTAACCCTAGCCTCCACCTCTATATAAACAGCCCCACCCCTTGGTTTGACATCTATTTGCCACTTTTCCACCCACCCAAACCCTAGTTCGTGGGGAGCCACCATCAAGGAGGGAGGAGAAGATCCCAAGCAATAGGAAGAAGAGGAGGAAACGAAGGAGGATCAAGATCTCCACCAAGTTTCGTCCTTCACCAGCAATTCATCTCCAAGTTCATCACCAACCCTAGATCATCAAGATCCAAGTGCTACATCCAAGTTTCTTGATTCATTGGAGTTCTAAACACCTGGTATACCTTCTATTCTCTTTTCCTTACGTGAATTCAACCCCTAATCTCCAAATTCACGTCGATCTAGAAAACCCTAATCTGCTGATCTCGTCAAGTGCGGACTTGCCCGGTCCCTAGCGGACTAGTCCGATCTTCCTGGTTAAATTGTGTTGAATTGACTCTAAAATTTGATCTAATCAACTCCAAACCTGTATAAACTTGTTAAAAGCTATTAGAACTAATTAGTGATCATTAAAAGCAATCAAGTAACAAGTTCTACCTTGCATTTGCATTAATCATGCATGTCATGTCATATTGAGTAATATTTGTGCACTCTTTGATTGTGTTTCTTGTCTTGTATGTTTATTATGTGGATTAGACGGATTTGCGCTAGAAAGTGCCGCGGAGGATCTCCAGCATCAAGAGTTCGAAGGCTTTGATCCTGATCAACAGCAAGAGCAAGGCAAGTGTCCTTGAAGCATATTGATCCTGGTTTTAAAATAAATGTTTTGTTTGTAAAACTGCATGCTGCGTCAATTTGATGGGAATCCTATGGTAGGAAGTTTACTAGACTTGCTAAACCACCCTTGTCACCTGGAATTTATGGTAGAGCGTCGGGATGGACTTTTTACCTTTTGCTTCACTTAATCAACTGGGATGGGAATAACTATACCACTCAATTTAATTATGCATGGATGAGATTATGGTTAACATGAACTGGTTAAATATGGTATGATAATGGGTGATCTAAGCAAGCCTGGTATGTGGATGGGTTGGATGTTATGGTGGTTTGCTTGCTTTAGATCTAAGGACCGATTCATGCGAGAATAAGCCAGGACTACAGTGCCACCACGAGGTCAATTATGGGTGCGGCGTAGCTGATTAATTAGGGCTTTGCTAGTGCTGTTTGGACCATTGTGGATGCTCGGGGAAGGGGTAGTCGGATTGGGTTTGTTGAGGATTGGTGGGACTACCGTGGGATCCGAATGGCTCAAGAGGGGGCCCTTGGTTGAAGATGTGCTCAGTTGGAGGCATCGCCACCGGTGAAACCTCAGTGGGTCTGAATAGGCTAGTAATCCCTTTGTAAAGGCTATTTTGTGATCTCTTGTCCACACACCAACTGAAGTGTGTAATGTGACCGACGGGTCATGGGCACAAGGGAGGTTCTTAGTCACCGAAAGGTGATGAAATCACGAACACGTGGGTAAAGAGGTACAAACTCTGCAGAGTATTAAATAAAACTATCATGATAGCCGTGCTCCCGGTTATGAGCACCTGGAAAACTTCCATGATTAGAGGGAAATTGGAATTTGGGATGGTTATGGTTTGGTAATGGTTATGGATGGTTATGGATTAATTTCTGGTATTGAATATGGTTATTGACAATGGTGAAATCTGGAATTATTGATGATGGTAGTGAATTCAGATTAATATTATGGTATTACTTATGATTATGATGGGCTTACTTCACATACATATAATATACATATTGCTTTTCAAATGTTTTACTGTACTTTTCAGCACTTTGCCATTATTATTGTCGTCATTTGAATCAGCCACATGTCATACTTTCCACACTTGCTGAGTACGACATGTACTCACTCTTGCAATCCCCCAACAGTTGCAGGTCAGGATTGGGAGTTTAATGGTGATAATGCGGAGTTCTAGGCCGTGTCTACCGTCAGCTTTGCCTGTGGTGTTGATTGGAGCTGCGCATACATACCCTGTCGCTTATGCTGCATAGTTGCTTAGTTTGCTTAATTAGTTTATTTCCGCTGCATTAGTTGAACTTGTCATTAATATTCATTGGAGTTTGTATTCGAGGATAATCTGGTTTGTGTAATAAAATTTGGTTAATTAATCTTGTTCTGTGGTAATTTTCTGTATACTCTTTTGTGATTGCACTCGTGTATGTGTGATGAACATCCTGGGCACACATATATGTTAGCTTGGTTCATTTTTCAGGACCGGGCGTCACACAAACCTACCCCCCTTAAAATGAATCTTGCCCTCGAGATTCAGGAAATTCCTTCTTGAAATCATCCTCTAACTCTCATGTTGCCTCTGATTCTGTATGATGCTTCCATTGAAATTTACACCATCTGATGACCTTGTTTCTTGTGACCCTTTCCTTTGTCTCCAAGATTTTGATCGGTTGCTCGACATAAGTCAAATCTTCCTCTAGTTCCAATTCTTCCATTGGCACTTGTTCTTTCAGTACTATCAAGCACTTCTTGAGCTTGGAAACATGAAACACATCATGAACACCTGAAAGATGAGTTGGCATCTCCAACTTATACACTACTTCTTATCTTTTGTCCAAAATCTTAAATTGTCCAATATATCGAGGTGCTAGCTTGCCTCTTATGTTAAACCTGTTATGACCTCTCATTGGTGACACCTTGAGGTAAACAAAATCTCCTATTTCAAAGGCTAGTTTACTTCTCCTGTTGTATGCATATCCTTTTTGCCATGATTGAGCGGCCCTCAAGTTTTCACGAATTACCTGAACTTGTTTTTCAGCTTCTAGCAACACATCCGGACCAAATACTTGAGTTTCTCCTGTCTCATTCCAGAATAAAGGTGTCCTACACTTCCTCCCATAAAGTGCTTCATAAGGTGATATCTTCAAACTTGCTTGGTAACTATTGTTGTATGAGAATTCCGCATATGGCAATCTCTTGTTCCAACTTTTCCCATGCTTTAAAGCACAAGCTCTTAACATATCCTCTAAAATTTGATTGGTCCTCCCAGTCTGTCCACTCGTTTGAGGGAGATATGCTGAACTGAAATTCAACCTTATTCCCAATGCTTCATGCAATATCTGCCAGAATCTTGAGGTAAATTGAGAACCTCTATTCGAGACTATCTTCTTTGGGACCCCATGTCGACACACAATATGCTCCATGTATATTTCGGCCAATTGTGCAGCTGTATCATTGGTCTTCACAGGGATGAAATGAACTGATTTGGTCAACCGATCCACAATTACCCAAATTGAGTCATAACCGAACTGAGTACGCGACAATCCAACTATAAAGTCCATACCGATTTCTTCCCACTTCCATTCCGGGATCTTCAATGGTTGCAATAATTCAACTGGCCTTTGATGTTCTGCCTTGACTCGTTGGCACACATCAAATAGGGCTACGTATTCAGCTATGTCCTTCTTCATGCTAGCCCACCAATAACACGTCTTCAAGTCCTACATCTTCGTACAACCGGGATGAATTGAGTATGGTGAGTCATGTGCCTCCTTTAGTATTGTCTCCCGAACATGCTTCACATTAGGCACGACAATCCTCTTTCCCAGCCATAAGGTACCATGTTCGCCCTCATCAAATCTGAATTATCTTCCCTCTTGGGTCCTTTCCTTGATTTCTTGGATTTCCTCATCCTTGGTCTGACCTTCTCGAATCTCTTGCTCCAAGGTCGGATTTAACTCCATCATCCCCATCTCTTTTACAAATCCAAGGTTCAACCATTCAAACTCCTTACATAACTCGGATGGCAACTCTCAAACCGTGAGTTCATGACTTACTCCTTTTCTACTCAATGCGTCGGCCACTACATTAGCCTTTCCTGGATGATAATTGATTCCCAAATCATAATCCTTGATGAGCTCCAACCATCTCTGTTGCCTCAAGTTCAGATCCATTTGTGTGAAAATATACTTAAGACTCTTGTGATTTGTGTAAATTTCACACCTTTGTCCAAGGATGTAGTGTCTCCAAATCTTCAATGCGTGTACCACGGCTGCGAGTTCCAAATCATGTGTTGGGTAATTCTGCTCATGTTTCTTCAATTGTCTCGATGCATATGCAACCACTTGACCTTCTTGCATGAGCACACATCCGAGCCCTTATCTCGACACATCACAATAGATATCAAAGCTCTTGCTCACGTCCGGCAGTATCAAAACTGGGGTTGTTGTTAACCTTTTATTCAACTCCTCAAAACTTTCTTGACAAGCTTGAGTCCATTGAAATGCTTTCCCCTTCATTAACAACTTAGTTATTGGCTTGGCTATCTTGGATCATTCCTTGATGAATCGACGGTAATACCCAGCCATCCCAAGAAAACTCCATATTTCCTTGACAGTTTGTGGGGGCTCCCATTTTAACACATCCCTCACTTTTCCAGGGTCGACCGATACTCCTCCTCCCGAGATGATATGACCCAAAAATGACACCTATTTCAACCAAAACTTACACTTGCTAAACTTGACATACAATTGATGCTCCCTCAATTTCTGCAACGTAAGCCTCAAGTGTTCCTCATGTTCTTTCTCATCCTTCGAGTAGATAATAATGTCATCTATCAACACCACTACAAACTTATCCAAGTACTCCATGAAGACCTTATTCATGAGGTACATAAAGTACGCAGGTGCATTGGTCAATCCAAATGACATCACAGCGTACTCATAAGATCCATATCGTGTCCGAAAAGCTGTCTTGGGTATGTCTGATGGCCTAATCTTCATATGGATGTATCCCAACCTCAAATCAATCTTAGAGAAGACACAAGCACCATTCATCTGATCAAACAATTCCTCTATACGGGGCAAGGTGTACTTGTTCTTGACTGTCACCTCGTTGAGAGCTCAATAATCCACGCACATCCTTTGTGATCCATCCTTCTTGTCCACAAATAGAATGGGCGCTCCCCAAGGTGAAGAGCTTGGGCGAATAAAACCCTTCTCTAGTTTCTCTAGAATCTGCTTCTTGAGCTCTGCTAAGTCCTTAGGAGGCATCCTATACGGCCTCTTAGCTATAGGTGCAGTTCCAGATATTAAATCAATAACAAACACAATGTCTCGATCAGATGGCATACCTGGCAACTCATCCGGAAACACGTCCAAAAATTCACGCACCACCAGAATCTCCTCAATTGTGGCACCGTCCATATGGTTCAACTCCAATTGCTCCGGTGCGTGTTGAGATGCTTCAAATTCTACGGTGATCCCTTCCTCATTGATCAACTTCACCGTCTTTGTGGCACATTCAATAGCTCCATTGTGCTTCCTCAACCAGTCCATACCAAGTATATTGTCCAGTCCTTGAGAATCCAAGACAATGAGGTCGGCAAAGAAGTCTACCCCCCTTATTCTAAGGATTACTTTTGGATATACTATATTTGTCATCATCTCTCCTCCAAGAGAGTTAACCAATAAAGTAAACTTCATATGAGAGATAGGCAGACTATACTTGGCAACATATTTCGATGCAATGAATGAATGTGATGCTCCAGAATCAAATAACATAGTCACCGGGTTCGAGTTTGCGAGAAACATACCAATGACCACGTAATCTGCTTGTTGCGCATCCTTCGTAGAGACATGGTTCACATTGCCACGAGCAAAATTCTGATGTCCTTGGTTCCCTTGCGGCTATCCTCTATTGGGTCTTGGGTTTTGCCTCGACACATTTCTTCCTTGACTAAGGCCTGACTTAGGACATTGATGTGCAATGTGCCCGACTTCTCCACAAGTATAGCCCTTCTTAACTCCACCAGAATTATTGGGACGAGCTTGGTTCTGCACATTTGCACTAGGAAAGTTGGCACGAGGTGCATAAGGCATTGGATGCCTAGGTGCTTGTGTGACAGGGCGTTGCTGCACAAACTGAGTTGGGCGCGGTGCAAATTCGGGGCTATGAGCAAGTGCAGAAGAGCTGTAATATGGCGCATTAGGAGGCGCAAAGCGAGGGCGCACATTACTTCCTTGTTTATGTCCTTGATATGGCGCCTTCATCTTGTTGTCTTGCTCCATCTCATGGACCTTGTTCTCCACAACAATTGCTTTGTCCACAAGCTTCTGGAAGTTGGCATAGTCACAATTCAGCAATTGCACTTGGATTTCATTGTTCAAGCCCCTCATGAACAAGTATTGCTTCCGGCTATCCCGACTAACATCTTCAAGGGCGTACCTTGAAAGTCGAGTGAATTTATTGAGATATTCACCCACACACGATCTTCCTTCCCTCAAGTTCTCAAATTCTTGCCTCTTCAAGATCATGACACCTTCTGGCACATAATGAGAACGAAAACTCTCCTTGAATTCGGCCCAAGTAATCGTCTCTTGATTCTCATGAGCATTGCATAGCGAATCCCACCATTTCACAGCTGCTCCAACAAGTTGATGAGATGCAAATAGGACCTTCTCTCGATCGCTGCATTGGACAATGGCTAGCTTCTTTTCCACGGACTTGAGCCAATCATCGGCGTCCATAGGGTCAACGGCTTGAGCGAAGGTTGGCGGCCTAGTCCTCATGAACTCTCCCAACCAGTTATGAGGGGGTGGGGGTGGCGGTGGAGGCATGTGGGGCTGATTATTGATGTTAACAGCCTGCAGCTCTCCCATAGTTTGTATCTTGGTCTGCATGAGTTGGTTTTGCATTGCCAAAAGCTGCTCAATGTTGATAGATCCATGAGCAGGTCCTTGTCCATTGTTGTTCTGAGGTGCTCTATTGTTCTCCTCCTCATCATTGCCATCCCTCGAGTTGTGAGTCCTCACCATCTGAAGAAAAGCAATAGGTAAGAATTTAGAAAACGTCCCCAACAATATGCATCAAGGGATATGAAACTAAACAACTACCTATCCTAGGTGGACATGGAAATGCTAAAACATCCCAAAATCCTCTATTAAGCACACAAACAACAATATATAGCGAGCACCACACCAAGCAAAAACAAATCGATTCCTAAGTGTTCCTATGTGCTCTAAAGTGTTCTTTCTATCTAGGCTACGTACTACGGTCAACCTGCCTCTGATACCAATTTGTGACATCCGGTTCTGATACGCATATATGTGCCCAAGACGTTCAACACACATACACGAGTGCAATCACAAAAGAGTATACAGAAAATTACCCAAAACAAGATTAATTAACTACTTTTATCACACAATTCATAATATCCTCGAATACAAGCTCTAATGAATATTAATGACAAGTTTCAACTAATGTAGCAAAAATAAACTAAATAAGCAAACTAAGCAAAGGAATAGCGCAGCTCCAACATGCCATAGGCAAAGCTCACGATAGACACAACCTAGAACTCCGCATTATCATTGTTAAACTCCCAATCCTGACATGCAACTGTTGGTGGGGGAATTGCGAGGGTGAGTACATGTCGTACTCAGCAAGTGTGGAAAGTATTACATGTAGCTGATTCAAATGATGAATATAATAATGGCTAAGTGCTGAAAAGTACATTAAAACATTTGAAAAGCAATATATTACATTTATGTGAAGTAAACCCATCATAAACCATAATTATTAACATAGTACAAGTCCATATTCCATATCTATCACCATTATACAAGATTTCTCATCACCAATAACCATAATCAATATCAGAATTTAGTTCATAACCAGCCATAACTATATTATTGACCATAACCATTACCAAACCATAATCATCCCAAAAACCATCCCAATACCAAGTTCCCTCTAATCATGGAAGTTGTCCAGGTGCTCATAACCGGGAGCACGACTATCATGATAGTTTATTAGACTCTGCGGAGTTTGTACCACTTTACTCACGTGTTCGTGATTTCATCACCTTTCGGTGACTAAGAACCTCCCTTATGCCCGTGACCCATCGGTCAAATTCCACACTTCTGTTGGTGTGTGACCAAGAGATCACAAAATAGCCTTTACAAAGGGATTACTAGCCTATTTAGACCCCACTGAGGTTTCATCGGTGGCAACGCCTCCAACTGAGCACATCTTCAACCAAGGGCCCCCTCTTGAGCCATTCGGATCCCAGGGTAGTCCCACCAATCATCAACAAACCCAATCCGACTACCCCTTCCCCGAGCATCCTTAATGGTCCAAATAGCATTGGCAAAGCCTTAATTAATCAGCTACGCTGCACCCATACTTGGCCTCGTGGTGGCACTGTTGTCCTGGCTTATTCTCGCATGAACTGGTCCTTAGATCTAAAGCAAGCAAACCACCATAACATCCAACCCATCCACATACCAGACTTGCTTAGATCATCCAATACCATATCATATTTACCAATTCATATTAATCATAATCGCATTAATGCATAATTAAATGTGTAGTGTTGTTTTCCCATTCCAATTAATTAAGCGAAGCAAAAAGGTAAAAAGTCCTTCCCGACTCTCTACCATAAATTCTAGGTGACAAGGGTGGTTAAACAACACTAGTAAACTTCCTACCATAGGATTCCCATCAAATTGACACAAGCATGCAGTTTTGCAAATAAAACATTTATTTTAAAAACAAGATCAATATGCTTCAAGGACACTTGTCTTGCTCTTGGGATTGATTGGAATCAAAGACTTCAAACTCTTGGTGCTGTAGATCCATCGCAATGCTCTCTAGCGCAAATCCGACTAATCCGCTGTAAGGATCGAATGCCCAAGAGGGGGGGGGGGTTGAATTGGGCTTCTTTTCAAAAATCAAAGCTATAAAACTTAATTACTCAAAGCCCAATTCCCTACGCAAACAATCTATGCATTCAAGTAAATAGCGACTTTGCGGTATATAAAATGCATAAATGTAGGGTGAGAGGATGAGAAAGCAAACTCCCGAGGAGACACGAGAATTTATCCCGTGGTTCGGCAAGATCGTCAAGATCTTCCTACATCCACGTTGTGGCACCCATCAAAGGGTGTAGCCACACCCAAGTCACCAAGACTGGGGATCTTCACTATTCTTCTCCGTTTGCCAACCTCGGCAAGGTGGAGCTCAAGCCTTGTACACTTTGAATCCTCCGGGCTTCCACAATCGTCTTGGCAAGCTCCGGAAGTCTCTCTCAATTACAAACACCAAGGGACACTCCCTTACAGGTCTCACTACACTAGAGATTCCACTCACCAAGAATGGAGGCACCCAAGCTCTCTCTCTAGCTAGTTCTAGCCTATCTCTTGGTGTGTAAGTGGTCTAAAGGATGTAGAAGTGATGGCTCAATGTCTTGAATGCTTGAGGATGTGTAGAGTATGTCTGGTGATCAAGACTTGTCGATTTGACAGGTTGAAGGGGTATAAATAGTCAGCCTCAACAAAATAGCCGTTGGAAAAGTAGGCTGACATCACTGCTCTGCGAACACCGGATGATCCGATGTCTCCCCTTCAGTTATCATCAGTCAAGTTTACTTTAGCTGATGTCATTGTGTTAGATATGACCGTTGTTAGACCGATATTGCACTTGTCTTCTCATCGGATGATCCGGTGGCACTTCCTCTAGAATTGATTCAAACTTGATGCTTACTAAAGTGATTGACCGATGTGTATATTGCTGTACATCGGTTGATCCGGTGCTACACTTGGTCCAAGGATATCGCGTACTGTACTGATGGACTGATCTAGCTTTGCCCTTAACATCGGATTATCCGGTGAGTGCTTTGTTCTGAGGTTTTCTTCTTCTGCTGAACCGACTCGACCGATGTGTTGTTCTCTGGAAACATCGGTTGATCCGGTGAGTTGATTTTGTTTGCTTCGAGTTGTTTCTAAGTGATTCTTTTGTATTTTGCTAGATTGACCTCTTGGACATTTGTTGCAAATATTCTTCTGATGATTTTTAAGCATTGAGTGTTGTCAATTGTGGTTGAATGACTTTGACATATGAGCTTTTACTTCTAGTCTTCATAACATTCATTGATCTCATAAATGATTGTTTAGGGGTCTCCAATGATCAGTGATAGATGTTCATATTCATATAGATTTCATTTGATTGAGTGATATGGGAGACCTTGCATCCACAAATTCATTAGTAAAATCCAATGGTTGTCATTAATCACCGAAACCGTACCTCATGGGGGCCTAGATGCTTTCAATCTCCCCCTTTTTGGTGATTGATGACAACACAACGAGTGAAGCATAATAATGAATTTGATAGAACGATACTTAAGAAGATGTGCAATGAGTACAAGATATGGCATAAGACTCAAAAGAGATTAATAACGCGAAAGCTCAATCGATTAATAACTCAATAGAATAAGTGGCACATGGATACATAAAGAATAGCAAATGAGTAGCAAAAACACCAAATTATAAAAGATATGGATATAGACTCCCCCTGAGACTAAGACACTCCCCCCTGAGGCTAGGCTATCCTCCCCCTGGCTCTACTCTAACTCTTCTCCCCCTTTGGCATCAAGACACCAAAAAGGGATCCGAGTACCTAAGAACCCTGAGTGCTCGGAGCGATGACGAACTGGTCGCCGTCGGGGGTGCTTTCGTCGGAGTTGCTGCCTGGAGTAGAGGTGGAGGGAGTTGTAGGAGCCGTAGGAGCCGCCATCGGTGCCTGCTGAGTCAGAGCTGCTGGCAATGGGGCACTGACGACGATTGCCGGCGTCTGCTAGAACAACGTCGTAGTCGGCAGCGGAGAGTGGATCGGTGCGCCTGGAGCCAGCAGTGGAGACATGCTGATCATCGGGATCAGCGTGGTCGGCACTGGAGCTGCAGCTGGAGCAAGGACAGGCGGGGGTGGAGCAACGCCTGGCAGCTGCGTCGGCAGGGCAATCCCGGTCTGGGTGTAGAGGTTGGTGATCAACCCCAGGATGCCCATCATCGCCTGTTGCGTCTGCTGCTGCTGGTCGAGGGAGCGCTGGTGCATCTGGTCGATCAGCCCCGTCAGCCGGTCTGTGTCCTCTCGCCTCTCACGGGCGATCTGGCACTGCATCTCCTGCTGCTGCTGCTGGAGCTCCAATAGACGTGCTGCCTGCTCAGCTCGGGCCTAATTAGCTGCAAGCCGGTCTAGGCGCTGCTGCTCAACCATCTGTTGCAGGAGTGAGGTGAGCTCTGACGGCTGAGAGACCTGTGCCTCTGAGACGGGAGGTGGAGTAGGGGGTGGCACTGTCGAGCCTCCCGCCTCCGCGTCGTGCTGCCTGGGTGAGGGAGGAGGTGGGAAGTACTCCTCAACACTGTCATCCGTGTCGCTCTCAGACCATATATGCTGAAGGTCCTCACCCTGAGCCTCTACCTCTGCCAGTCTCTCATCTTCCTTTTCTAGATCAGACCAATCCTCCTCGGATAGCCGAGCTCGGACCTGACGCTCGACTGGACGCCAAGGCGGCGGTCTCCAGGAGCTGGAGAACGGTAGTGGCTGAACCGTGTGACACTCTCGTCAGTGAGACGGTCACGCACGACAGACTCCTCAGGAACCATCATGGAGAGCAGGTAGCTGATCCAGTGTCCAAGTACAAGCTGCCTCATCATGCCAACTCCGTCAGTGATCACATCCTCCATCTCACATATGAGGAGGTCCACAATGTCGAACTCCATCCCGTTCATGATGTAGAACAGGAGGGTCTGCTGCAGGCTGGTGAACCCCTCTAGACATCCGGACCTCGGCAAGAGAGTGCGGCGCAAGGCAAGGTGCACTGTGCGCGCAGCTGGAGTCAACAGTGCTGATACCCTTGGCTGGTCTGGAGAGAAGGACGGTCCAAACAGAGAGCGTATCTCCTCCAGTGGTGGTTCCACTCCTCCAGTGAGCGGCCTCCTCGGTGGGTCTGCCTGTCCATATACCCTCTCATGCACGCAAGTGTCGTGCAGGTCCACTCCTAGCAGCTGTGCCAACGTCTGCCTCATCAAGTGATGGTGCTGGCCCATGAACATGAAGTCTATAGATTTGTGGCCCTCAGAGACGTAGAGGGTGGCGTAGAATACGCGTACCCAGTCCTCCACGTAGGCACTCCTCTCGTAGGACACTAGCTCCACCAGACCTCTGTACCTCAAAAAGTAAGGGCGTATCTCTGTCTCAGCTGCCAGTGCAAGCTGATCCCAGTCCAAGAAGTTGTGCTGGAAGAGCTTGTGGCCTCGGCGTCTATAGGTCTCGTATAGTGACGCCTGCGCCAAAGTCCAGAAACGACCGTCCACAAGAGCCTCTCTGGGCTGCGGGTACCATTCCTCAAGCAAGACACTCCATCTGAGTCTTCTGAGCTGATTGGCCTTCATCTTTCTATAATCAGTCAATCGGACACCTTCACCAACATGGACGGTGGTGTCCATCTCATAGACAGCTCTCTGGGCCGCCCTGTCCTCACGAAGGTTGGCAGCTGACGGTCGTGAACGTGGTACTGCCGGCGGATGACCCCCACGGGTCCTGGCTGAGCGCCGGCGAACAAGTGGCACTTCCGGCTCTTCTTCTGCCTCGGACTCATCTAGCACGGGAGGCTGCCTCTGACAAGCCTCACGGATCCTCAGTGATCCTCCTCGGCCACGCTCTCGCTCCTCGGTGGCGCGAGCGGCCATCAAAGCCTTCTTTTCCTCCTTCAAAAGCTTTTGCTTCTTTGCGGCCGGCTCTGCAATGGCCTTGCCTTTGTTCTTCTTGTCACGAGCCATTGCGATGAGGCAGTGCGCGTGAATGGAGTCGATGATGTCAAGCGCACGGAATGGCTAACGAAGATTGTCGGGGCCGGGAAACCCTAGCGGCGGCCGTAGAGGGAGGCACCTCGGCGACGCGAAGGGCGGTGGTGTGGCTGCTGGGGGCGGTGGCGGTGGTGCACGAGCGGCAGTCGACGACGCTTGGGTGGAGCGGCGGTCGGCGGTGGAGGAAGCGGTGGCGGCGGCGCGGCTGCTGTGGTGCGGCAGCGGCCGGAGGGCGGCGGCGGCGACCGGAGGGCGGCGGCGACGGCCGGAGGCGGCGGTGGCGGCGCTTGGGTGAGAGGAGCGGCGGTCGGAGGTGAGGGAGTGTCGGGGTCGGGGAGAGAGAAAAGAGGGAGGCGAAGGGCCATTTAAATAGTGGGTCCCAAACCCTAGCCGAAAATTTAACATCGGATGGACCGACGTTAAAAGATAGAGGCATCGGTCGAATGGCACAGTAAAGATATTCAAAAAGGTACCATTGACACCGGATGATCTGACGTGGAAGGGAATAACATCGGTGGAATTCTGCATAGTTCCAAAAGTGTGAACATCGGATGCACCGATGTTTTTCAGAATGAACTCGTCGGTTGATTTGTCACACTGACTGAACTGACTCTTGGTATTTGAACACCAACTGAACCGATGATGGTCTGACCTAAGCATTGGATAATCCGATGACTACAAAACAGCAACATCCCATATATGTCCTTTGACCAAACAAACAAGCAATAAGGAACACATGTCTCAGGACTTTTTGGGCAGCCCCTTACCCCTCAAAAATACTAATTGCCAATAAATTAGCTAAGCCTTAAAGCAAATAGAACATCGAAGAAAATAGGGAGGGAATTATCCAAATAAAATGTAAGGCCCATGCTTTGTGAGCTAGAGTATGAAAACTTCTATCTCTTTAAAGCATGTTCCTTTAGGCATCAACGTGCATTTCAAACAAGTCTCTTTCTCATGAGGTGGGTTCCCCTTTGTGACAATCTACCGTATGCAATGCCAAACAATTTATTATGCAGGAGATTTAAGTATGAGTGCAAGTTTATATGGCAAGTATCATGCAAGACATAAAGTAAATCTATCTTGCCAAGTTTGAACCTTTCAAAGGCTTCTTCAGGGAGAGCCACTCTCCAAGCCTTGGGGAAACCCAAAAGAACCTCCATCCCAAGCTAACCCTTGCTCACTCCTATCCTTTGAAAGTTAGACAAGACCTATATGAGGTACATTCTTACATGATCATGGCAACTTACATGACGTTCGATGCATCTAGCACATTTAACTCACTTCTAAGCCTAGAAAAAGTTTTCTCATCAAGTGGTTTAGTGAAGATATCCGCCAATTGTTCTTCGGACCTAACACCTCGCAATGAGATGTCTCCCTTAGCTTCATGGTCCCTTAAGAAATGATGGCGAATATCAATGTGCTTAGTGCGGGAGTGTTGAACGGGGTTTTTGGCTATCTTAACCGCACTTTCATTGTCACAAAGGAGAGGAACACAACTAAGTTTAACACCAAAGTCCAAAATAGTTTGCTTCATAAAGCGAGCATACAAGTATACACTAAACATGATATTGGGCCTAGATGCGGTAAGATAAAGCAATGAACTAATCATTGAACAGTAGTTAGATTGATCAATAGGTTTACCGTCCTTATCCGCGTCGAGATGACAATTTGTTGCCATTGGAGTGCTTCTTGAGCTTCAATCTCCCATTTTAAATTTCTTCAAGAGGTCCTTGGTATATTTGATAGATGAAGGTCCCCTCTTGAAGTTGCTTGATTTGGAATCCAAGGAAGAAGTTGAGCTCTCCAATCATTGTCATCTCGAATTCCCTAGAAATCATTTTGCCAAACTCATGGCTAAGAGCTTCGTTAGTTGAACCAAAAATAATATTATCGACATAAATTTGACAAATGAATAATTCTCCGTCGATGTGTAGATGTTGGAACTTGAAGATCCCCCTTGATCATGGCTCTCCTCAACTTTAGGCTTGTCACTACAACATCATTCTTTCTAAAGGTGCACGTTAGCCCAAAATCACAAAATTTGTGCAATAGAAAGCAAATTGAAACCATGCAACATATTTGAAATAAATAAATCATGAAAAATACAATCATACCCAACCGGATTACCTTCCCCTTAGTATTATCACCAAAGGTGACTTGTTCATGATTGCCGGGGGTCCTCTATGGAGGTGAACATACCATCATTGCCGGTCATGTGTTGAGTGTACCCGCCATTGAGTACCCAATGCTTTCCACCAGCTTTGTAGTTCACCTACACACATGAATTCAATTTTTGATTTTTGGCACCCAAGCCAACTTAGGTCCTTGTATGTGTGATACAAGTGTCTTTGGGACCTAAAGTTGCTTGGGGAGCTTCCCCTTCATGCCCTTTATGTCCTTGCCGATGAACCTTGCCTTCACCTTGCCATCTACTTTACTTAAGAGATAATAATCATCATTGAAAGTAGACTTGTAGTTAGTAGGCAATTTTGGAGAAGGTCGGTTAGGAAGAGGACACTCCCTTGTATGGTGACTGGTGATCTCACAATGTTGGCAATAAGAACCAACTTCCTTGATGAAGCTTGTTCTAAGCTCCGGTGAGGGCACCTTTCCTTTGTTAGGCACCGGGAAGGATCCAAGTCCTCTCTTGTTGAAGGCCTTTGCTTGTTGGAAGAGGATTTCCTTGTGCTTGACTTCTCCTTTTGATAGTCTAGCCACACTAGTGCGGAGACTCTCAATTTCTTCCAACAAGTCCTTCTCCCTAGCATTTTCTTTCAAAGGCAAAGACTTGTGCAAAGCATTAGTGGCATGAGAAGTAATGGATATCTTATCATTAAGAGTTTGTTTCTTTAAATTTTTAAACTCTTGATCAAGTACTTCATTTGCAAGGTTAAGTGTTTGATGTTCTTGTATTAACTTGTTGTGCTCTCCTAAGAGTGTTTGGTGTGCTAAGTTAAGCTCATGATGATCTAGCTTGATTTTAGCCTTATCCTCTTCAATTTGCTTGACATGGGATTTGAGCGTGTCATGCTCTTTAAGTATGCTTTTATACTTGTCAAGCAAATCGAGGTTAGCACTCTTAAGCTTGGCACGAGTTTCTTCAAGAGCTTTAACCTTGCTCTTTTCCCTCTTAATGATAGTATGATATTCATTTATTAATGAAGGTAAATCATCGGGGGAAAGCTCATCATCGCTAGAATCATCACATACCTTGGTGTTACCTTTATCCATGAGGCACATGGGTGGTGGATGAAGAGGTGAGTCATCCTTGTTGGCAATGGCAAGGCCGGCCAAACTTTCTTCTTCCGCTTCACTCTCTTCATCACTTGATTCTTCGTCGGTCACCCATTCATTTGCCTCACACATGAACACCTTTTGCGGACCATTTCTCTTCTTTTGGAAGAGTTTTGCCTTCTTGCCCTTGTAATGTCTATTCTTCCCAAAGGATCTTGGTTTGGGCTTGTCCTCTTCATCATCCTCACTATCTTCAAGCTTGCGATGCTTGCTCTTGTGGTTCTCTCTTCTTTTGTCCGGCTTTGGACAATCATAGGAGATATGACCTTGATCACCACAATTATAACAAGTCTTGTTGTCATCTCTCTTTGGTAGAAATGCTTTCTTTTTGGGATCAAAGGTGTATCCTTTCTTGTCAATCTTGGGGTTTAAGCGAGAGAACTTTCTCATCATTGATGCAAGCTCATTATCATCATCTTCACTTGATGCTTGCTCTTCTTCACTTGGGCTAGGCTCAACCACTTCCTTTTTGTTGAGATTTGTTCTCTTGCTGGAGGCCTTTAGAGCAATTGTCTTTGAAGATGATTGCTCCATCATCCCAAGTACACTCATCTCATGAGCGTGAATCTCTCCAATGAGTTCTGAAACTTCAATGTGGTCAAGAGATTCCTTTTGGAGCATGGAGTTGATGATGTTGTACTTTGGCTTAGGGAGGAGCATAAGAATCTTGCGGTTGATGAGTCCCTTGCAAAGAGAAGCAATGTCAAGAGCATTAATTTCTTCAATAAGCACATTTAAGCGAGAAAACATTTCATTGACATTTTCATGAGGTAACATTTTGAACTCATCATATTTGGCTTTAAGCATATGATATTTTAGTTCTTTGACACGAGAAGAACCCTCATGAATTTCTATCAAGCAAGCCCAAATTTCACAAGCTTTCTCTTTGCTAGCAATCCTAGCAAACACATCCTGACTAATGCATTCATAAATAGCATTCCTAGCTTTAGCATCCCACTTAATTTGATCACCCACATAATTGAGCTCATCAAACCCCGCGTGGGTCGCTTCCCATACTTCGGGAGCAATAGCCTCTAGATAAGCGCGCATGCGTGCTTTCCAATAGGCAAAGTTTTTGCCCTCGAAGATAGGAACCGAACCCCCAACCTTGGCCATTTTAGCTCTCTAGCGGTGAAGCTAGAATGATCCTATGAGCAACCTTGCTCTGATACCAATTGTAAGGATCAAATGCCCAAGAGGGGGGGTGAATTGGGCTTCTTTTCAAAAATCAAAGCTATAAAACTTAATTACTCAAAGCCCAATTCCCTACGCAAACAATCTATGCATTCAAGTAAATAGCAAATTCGCGGTATATAAAATGCATAAATGTAGGGTGAGAGGATGAGAAAGCAAACTCCCGAGGAGACACGAGGATTTATCCCGTGGTTCAGCAAGATCGTCAAGATCTTCCTACATCCACGTTGTGGCACCCACCAAAGGGTATAGCCACACCCAAGTCACCGAGACTGGGGATCTTCACTATTCTTCTCCGTTTGCCAACCTCGGCAAGGTGGAGCTCAAGCCTTGTACACTTTGAATCCTCCGGGCTTCCACAATTGTCTTGGCAAGCTCTGGAAGTCTCTATCAATTACAAACACCAAGGGACACTCCCTTACAGCTCTCACTACACTAGAGATTCCACTCACCAAGAATGGAGGCACACAAGCTCTCTCTCTAGCTAGTTCTAGCCTATCTCTTGGTGTGTAAGTGGTCTAAAGGATGTAGAAGTGATGGCTCAATGTCTTGAATGCTTGAGGATGTGTAGAGTATGTCTGGTGATCAAGACTTGTCGATTTGACAGGTTGAAGGGGTATAAATAGTCAGCCTCCACGAAATAGCCGTTGGAAAAGTAGGCTGACATCACTGCTCTGCGAACACCGGATGATCCGATGTCTCCCCTTGAGTTATCATCGGTCAAGTTTACTTTAGCTGATGTCATTGTGTCAGATATGACCGTTGTTAGACCGATGTTGCACTTGTCTTCTCATCGGATGATCCGGTGGTACTTCCTCCAGAATTGTTTCAAACTTGATGCTTACTAAAGTGATTGACCGATGTGTATATTGCTGTACATCGGTTGATCCGGTGCTACACTTGGTCCACAGATATCGCGTACTGTACTGATGGACCGATGTAGCTTTTCCCTTAACATCGGATGATCCGGTGAGTGCTTTGTTCTGAGGTCTTCTTCTTCTGCTGAACCAACTCGACCGATGTGTTGTTCTCTGGAAACATCGGTTGATCCCGTGAGTCGATTTTGTTTGCTTCAAGTTGTTTCTAAGTGATTCTTTTTTATTTTGCTAGATTGACCTCTTGGACATTTGTTGCAAATATTCTTCTGATGATTTTCAAGCATTGAGTGTTGTCAATTATGGTTGAATGACTTTGACATATTAGCTTTTACTTCTAGTCTTCATAACATTCATTGATCTCATAAAATGATTGTTTAGGGGTCTCCAATGATCAGTGATAGATGTTCATATTCATATAGATTTCATTTGATTGAGTGATATGGGAGACCTTGCATCCACAAATTCATTAGTAAAATCCAATGGTTGTCATTAATCATCGAAACCGTACCTCATGGGGGCCTAGATGCTTTCATCCGCACAACAAACATACAAGACAAGAAACACAATAAAAAAGTACACAAATATTACTCAATATGACATGATATGCATGGTTGATGCAAATGCAAGGTGGAACTTGTTAATGAGTTGCTTTTAATGATCACTAACTAGTTCTAATAGCTTTTAACAAGTTTATACAGGTTTGGAGTTGATTCGATCAAATTTTAAATTTAATTCAACACAATTTAACCAGGAAGATCGGACTAGTCCGCTAGGGACCGGACAAGTCTGCACTGCGTAGGAACAACAAATTAGGGTTTTCAAGATCGACGTGAATTTGGGAAAACGGAGTTGAATTCACGTAAAGAAAATAGAATAGGAGGTGTACCAGGTGTTGATGGTGGATTGTTGACGAAGAATGCGAAGTTAATGGAGATCTTGATCCTCTTTCGTTTCCTCCTCTTCTTCTTCTTGCTCTAGATCTCCTTCTCCCTCCTTGGTGGCGGCTATCCACGGGCTAGGGTTTGGGTGTGATGAAAAAGTGTCAAATAGATATCAAACCAAGGGGTGGGGTTGTTTATATAGGGGTGGAGGCTAGAGTTAGATGGATTTCGAGTTTGGGGGCGAGTAGGGGTCGGTTTAGAGTCCCTCATGGGCTCTAAAAGAGTTAAGCATGACGTCCCTAAGCCCACTTAACATAAAACCCGAGAAACAAGTTGTGAAACAAAAGATCAACTCGGAGTCGCAATTTATCGGACAAGTCCGAAAAGGGTCGGACTAGTCCGAAAATAGACAGAGATAAATTGGACAAGTTCGGACTGGACATCGGACAAGTCCGAAAAGGGTCGGACTAGTCTGAAAATAGACAGAGAGAAATTGGACAAGTTTGGACTGGACATAGGACAAGTCCGAACTTATCCAAAGCGGAAGAACAGACAAGCCTGGCCAAAAATCAGACAAGTCCGACTTTAGTCAAAGGGGAAAACGGACAAGTCCGATGGAACACCGGACTAGTCTGGGGACTTAGCAATTTTTTCAAGGATTTGGAACACCGGACTAGTCCACATAGGACCGTACAAGTCCAAAGGTGTCCAGGGGGAAAAACAGACTAGTCCGCAGAAAAACGGACAAGTCCGTTTGAAGTCAGAGAGAAATCGTACTAGCCCTCACGAAAATCGGACAAGTCCGCACTTCCCAGAATTCTTAAGTGCAGTTTTGTTTCTAATTCATTTTAAACTTATTCCTTTTTATGTGGATTAATGTTAGACATGTATTAGAATGTATTCAATGCATGATGGATGAAGATGAGGGTGTTACATTATGGAGAGGACCACAATTGGACTCATATATGTGCACTATGGGAGCTACCGTATGTGAAGTCCTTAATTCTAATGCATAACATTGATGTCATGCATCAGGAACGTAACATGGGTGAATGCATCATAAGCACATGCTTTGATATGACAGGCAGAACAAAAGAAAATATAAAGGCTCGTAAGGATTTGGCAGGGGTTTGTAACCGTCCAACTCTTGAGCTCTTCGAAGCTCGTGGCAAACCGCGTGCTTATTTTTGTCTTTGACCAAAAGAAAAGAAAGAAGTCTTCGAGTGGTTGAAAAGTTTGAAATTCACAGACGATTATGCTGCTGGCTTGAGATGAGCCATAAATGTTATGACTGAAAATCTCACAGGGTTGAAGAGTCATGATTATCACATAATCATGGAAAGACTTTTGGTGGTTATGTTTCGAGGCTACATTGGTAATGCAGTGTGGAAGGTGTTACCCAATCTTAACTACTTTTATAGATAGCTTTGTGCTAAAAAGATCACAAGGGAGATGATGGAGAAGTTGGAAAGGGAGATACCAGTTCTTTTATGTAAGATGGAAAAAGTTTTCCCTCTAGGGTTCTTCAATCCAATGCAACATCTTCTAATTCATCTTCCATATGAAGCTAAAGTGGGCAGCCATGTGTATTATAGGTGGATGTATCACGCTGAAAGAGCACTTAGGTGTCTTAAACCAATGGTTCGCAATCGGGCAAGGGTTGAAGGAGGCATCACCGAAGCATACGCCATTCAGGAGATATGATACTTTTCAAGTGTCTATTTTGCAGAAGAACACAATGTTAATGCTTCAATGTTGCGGTACAATATGGATGAAGCACCCCCTTGTAGCAACCTATTCATTTTTTAAACGACATGCACCACTGTTGGTAGCGACATGAGCTACGATGTTGAAACAGATGGCAAGACGGCTGCTTTACTCTACATGTACGCTAATATAGAGGGGATGGAAGAGTATTTTCAGTAAGTGTTTGTTCAACATCTATAATAATTAGAGTGTTGTGTTATACATTTATTCTACAAAATTGGAAATATAAGAAGCAACACCTATGATCCGACAAATACAATCGATGCGATATTATGGAGTACAAGGAGGGCCTAACTTCCTATCGTGGTTTCATACACAAGTAACGTGTTCATGTCTTGTTTCTCTTATTAATTACACATATAGAATAAAATAGTCTTCTAACTTCATATGTTGAACAGTGCAAAAAAAATCTGGCATCCATGAAGATTTCCGACAACTGTCCTATGAATCCATTAAAATTAGAAGTTACGGTCGATACGACATCAGTGGGTTCCGATTCCGTTCAAATCAATTTGAAGCTCAACGTCCTTTTCACGACAACATGTAACACCGGAGTTGTGACGAGTGTAGTTGACGTCGAAGGACGTGGAACTAATTATTATGGGATCATTAAAAATATCCTTGAATTCAGTTTTATGGGGAATAAAGTCCTTAAAGTAGTATTTTTTTACTGCGATTGGTTTGATCATAACCATGGAACTCGACAAAACCAATTTGGCATGGTAGAACACTATGTAAGAAAGGCTAATATGAGACGTGCCCGAATGAAGAAGGGAGACGAACAAACTGTGTGTCTCCGTCGTCGCGTCTCGCATTACGTTATCATCAGATACAGGCGGCAAGGCACGTTGTCGATCATACTAGGTCCGTCACACGCTCAAAAGTAGCGCGTCCCCCTTCGATGAGTCATAACAGATAGGCTTTGCGAGGTCATTGGAAACGCGCATGGTGCGTGTCGCCCATCATTCTAAATAATAGACACACTCTTATGAAGCGCGTCACAGATATGTTGATGATCTGAGACATTCTTTATTACAGGCCGTCGTACATTCGTTGACTGATCTGAGATGAGCTATTAAAAAGCTTGTCTCCTTTATTTAGGTAATCCAAGACATCCTCTTTTACAGCGCGTCGCGGATTGTTTACAGGCAACTTCAGTGCGGCACTCACAGTAGATGCTCCCTGCTAGACGCACGTCTCCTATTAGGTGCCCCCGCCCCTGATTATGCTGGTTCTCGGCTGCATCCCGGAGCTAGCCAGGATTTGGCAGCCGCATTGCCTGTGTCAGCAACATACACATATAGAAACATATGTAGCCAAATGTCTCCTGTTCATCCGACTTAACATGTAAGTAATAAAATATTGTCAAATATTAACAAAGTGTACACACATTGACCAATCAAATATTAACAAGTGTAAATCATGGTTACCAAACTATTTACACATAATTCCCCTGTTCATCCAGCTACATGTAACTAATTTACACAAAGAATAACTGTCACCTAATCATATATTGGGTAATTAAATTCTCCATTTGAATTAATGATTTCAGAAACGATAAACCTGCATCGGACGTCTCTAACTTGCTCAAGGCTACGACCTTCAGCGTTCCTGAAGGTGGGTTCGTAGTCCTGCCACACGATAAAATGAGATTTTGCAAAAGATTAATATAAAGTAAAATAAATTCACTTACACATACATTGCAATTAGATTGCTCTCCAAATAAAGCCATGTATAAGCAGACGTGGAAGCCGCACGTGTTGCCCGGAGCTTGTTGTTGGACGTCGAATGCAGTATGATGTGTTGGATGTCGGCGTTTTCCTTTTACTTGCACAAAAGTCCTAAACAAAAACATTCACAGTTAATGTAAAATTATCATCCAATGAAACTAAAGTGAAGAAGGAACTTACTCGTCAATAATGAAAAAGATATCATTCCATGATCGGGTGTTTCGCTCGCCATTTTTTTCATTTGTTGGCCTTGAGGAGTCACAGTACCAGACCTGGTCATACCGTGTACATATTGCTATGGTTACCCAATAGTTACCTGTGTTCTACGGTAGGACTAGGGGGTCCTTATCACAGTACTGTTTCATTGCCTTCACCAAATATTGAATAACCTCTTTTCTGCCGCTCGACGTTTGCAGAAGTGCTGGTACTTGCGGGTCAAGATATGCAACAGACACGTTTCACGTGTTATGACGAGCATGTTGTTGCTGGTGCCTACACGCAAAATGCCAATTTTGTCACATATAACACTTGTATTGAGTATGTATTGAAGAACCTAGTTTCTGAGGAGACTTACAATGCGAAGCAGCGTATTAGAGAGATATCCAACGCATCGAGGTTGAAAAGGTCGTAGAGATCGGACCATGCGATGACAAAAGCGCCATCACCAGAGAGAAAGTGTTTATCCTTCAATGACACTAGTATGGTACCACACTTATTGCAATTTTCCATGTAGTATTGATGAAGTTGAACACGAGGTTTAGGAACACCACGACATTATAAGCATCAACATGAACACCACTATTCTTATACGTGCTTTTCTTATCTTGTTCTACAGTGTAGAACGTGTATCCATTTATGTTGTACCCTTGATATGTAATAACTGTGAATATAGGACCACGAGCCAACTTTTTTAGGTATTCACTTGTTTGAGTATCCGATGAGTGAGAAATACGATCCCGAAGCCAGCCAATAAATTTCCTCCTGTGTTCATTTGCAAACCATGATTCATTGCGGCCAGGATTGTCTTTAAGCACCACCTCCTTGTGCTCATCGAGGTACTCCGACACAATGGACATGTATTGCAACACATGGAAATAAGTGCAGAAGAACAAATGTGAATCTAGAGTTATAGCCTTCTTCCCGATGGTCCCTTTTCCTGTGAGCCTCCCCTCATGACGAGACTTGGGAACACCAATCGGGTTACTCGGGTCAGTGTAGTTTAGAGCCCACTCCACAGCTTCCTCTATAGAGTATCCTTGTACCATGCTGCCCTCAGTGTAAGCTCGATTTCTAACGAAGGACTTCAGTATGCCGTTGAATCTCTCGTAAGCATACATCTGGTGAAGGAATACAGGGCCAAGTAGCCTTTTCTCCTTAATAAGATGAGTTGTGAAATGGACGCTTATGTCAAAAAAGGCAGGTGGAAAATACATCTCAAGGAAGCATAAAGTTTCATAGCGCCTTTTTTCCAATGACTCGAGATCCTCTTCACATAGTACTTTTTGACCAATTGCATTGAATAAAAAGCAAAAGTTCATTATAGCCTCCCGAACATTGACCGATAGGATATTCCGAATTCCAACAGCAATCATCTGCGTAAGCAATACATGGTAATCAAGAGACTTAACATCGGGAGCTACTTTTAGATCTGGAAATGAAATAAGCCTTGAGACGTTCGTCGAGTAGCCAGATGGTACTTTCACATTTTTCAAGAACCCATAAAACTCTTTTTTTTTTCATTTTTTGAAAGGGTGTTGCATGATGTGGGTAGTTCTGTTCCTTTTACCGAGTCATCGATCCTCAGCTCAGGCCTAATTCCCATTTTCTTTAGATCTATCCGTGCATGTCCATGGTCCCGAGTTTTCCCATCCGTGTTAAGCAATGTTCTGAGTAGGATCTCGCACACATTCTTCTCAACACGCATCACATCAATCGAATGACGGACGTCTAAGTCTTTCCAATACGGTAGCTCCCAAAAATCGATTGCTTTTTCCACTTGTCGTATTCGCCAGTATTTTTGCCAGTCCTTTTCCGCTTACCAAGGACGATATGGATATCCTTGACCATTTCATAAACTTCATGACCAGTGATGTGAGGTGGAGGTTGCCTCTTCTCAGTGTCACCATTGAAATTATCCTTCATACTCCAAAACGGGTGCTTCATTGGAACGTAGCGTCGATGACCCATGTACATTGTTTTTCGTGACTCGCTCAAGTACCGTGAGTCTGTTTCTCTCAAACAATGTGGACATCCGCAACCTACTTTCTTACTCTGTCCGGAGAAGTTACGTGCCGCTGGAGAATCACTAACAGTCACAAATAAAATGGCTTTGAGCCGAAAGTACTCACGCTTGTGGTCATCCCAGGCTTGCACTCCGTCGTTGTATCACAAACTACTTCAGATCTTCAACCAGAGGCCTGAAATAAGTGTCGATGTCATTCCCAGGTTGTTGTGGCCCCGGTATCAGCCCTAACATCATAATATATTTCTGTTTGTTGCACAACCAAGGAGGAAGGTTCAAAATTGTAAGCACAATTGGCCATGTGCTATTTGTGCTACTGTTCAAAAAGGATCCATGCCATTGATGCTCATTGCAATCCTAACATTACTCGAATCAATGGCAAATTCAGGATTTCATGAATCAATGTTTCACCACTGTGTGGCATCAGCAGGATGTCTTATCATTCCAACATCCTGCTTATGCTTCTCTTTGTGCCATCGCAACAATTCTGACTCCTTCTTGTTTGCAAACCAACACTTCAAACGAGGAATGATAGGAAAGTACCAAAACACCTTTTAGGCCCTCTTTTTCTTCTATTGCAGTTCTCGTCATCACCGTTGTCTTTCCTACGATTGAATTTGTCCACTCCACAAATAGGGCATTTCTCGAGGTTTTCTTACTCATGTCCTCGATATAAAATACAATCATTCTTGCACACGTGGATTTTCTCCACCTCCAAACCCAGTGGACATATTATCTGTTTTGCCTCATAAATTGCCGTAGGGACTGTGTTGCCTTGGGATAACATGACCTTAAGGAGCGCCAACAATCCCTTAAAACTACAATCACTCCATCCGTTGCTCGCCTTCAACTGGAAAAGTTTTACCATCGCAAGCAGTCTGGTGTACTTAGCCGCACAACCATGAAACAATGGCTTCTTTGAGTCTTAGATCATCTTCTTGTAATTTGCAAGTTCACCATTACTGTATTGATGATCGTCGCCATGTCTCTCAATATTGCGTACCATCTCCTCTATGTTGTGCACCTAAAACTCAATGCCGTCATCGGTGAACCCTGATATATTTGGCTCGTTCACATCCTCGTCATGATCATCTTGGACACTGGTAGGGACCTCCCTCTCCAGATATGAATCTTTCATCTCTACTTTATTAAGCCCTTCCTCCCCATGTTTGTTCCAACATCGATAATCCACCATGAATCCATGCGCGATGAAATGTGACCTCAACACTTCATCTATGCGATATCTCTTCTCATTGTTGCAGTGTTTGCAAGGACAACAAATAGTCCCTCTAATGTTGTCCAACATGTCTTTCTTCACGAAAGCAGGAAATGCATATACCCCTTGGATATATTTATTGCAATGGCGCGACCCATACATCCAACTTCGATCCGATGACATCTACGTACAGAAAAGAAGAGCTAAATCAAAGAAATTAGGAGCCACTATTAATCACCACAAGCCAACTTCAATGAGAGAAGATCTAAAGGTAAAAAAATAGTAAGGATCAGGAGAGAAGGAGAGGACTAACCCTTTTGTTTTAAGATTTACTGATAATCACCACAAGACTTTTAGAATGAAAGAGGGAAAGAACAAGGCAAGAACATGGCAGATCTGGTAGCCACTTGTTCTGCCATAGCAGGGAGGTTGTAGAAGGGCAACAGAAAATTTAGATGGACCGATATAAAACACGTCTCTGTATAGAGGGAATGGGAGACAGGCCCGCTTCCACAACTAAAGGAGACGAGTCAGACGGTGGTTATGAGAGACACGCCTTATTCCACAATGAAAGGAGACGGTCTGAAACCAAAGTTCGTCTCAGTTACCTAAAATATATGAGTCGCGCTTAGTTAAAGCATGTCTCCCGTTTGTCAGAGAGGAGGGCGTGTTGCAGATATCTACTTAACTGAGATGGGTTGTATGGTAACGCGTCTCCTTGTGTGTTCAACCGAGCCATGTCAGATCCTCGTTGAAGTGGGCTCGTCTTGCTTAAGCATATCAGAGATGTTCTCCTTTTAGCTCGTCGCCCATCTTTGTCTCTGTCGAAGCGTACGAATGACACTTCCCCCGGTACTACTGAATTGTAGCCCGCAGAGGTTCTTGTATCGGTTTGGGTGCGCGGAGATCTTAGACAAGAAGGTGACACAGATGAGTTACGTGGTTCGGTCCGCCTGAGCGTAATACCCTACTCCACGAGATGTGTGTTGTTATATTAGGAATTTGATCGTGCTTGTGTGCGTATGATCTTGATTTTTTTGTACCGTGCAGCACATCCCTTTTATAGACCAAGGGATGGCTGTTACATGGGTTGCCTAGCCCGACATGTGGCACCGGCGGTTATTCTTGCCTAATACACAATTAAGTGTGTTTAAGAACCCTAATAACAAGATAACGTGCCTTAATGGTGGCGTTACCAGTATTAAGAGTCTTCTGATCGTGCACCATTAGTAGGGCATTAATGGCACATAATCAGGCCTTGTAATTGTAGCAATAAGATTACTTTGGATACTTATGTCGTTGGAGATCCGTCTGTATTCCCGTTGGTGGAGTAGGTCCGGAGGATTGACACGTGGCGGCTCTGGAGCTTTCCCTTGCGGGGAGGTAGGTCCGAAGCTGCTATACACGTGGAGGCACCGGAGCTTCCTTCTACTAGTGGTTAGTGAATGTAGGCCTAGAGGGGGGTGAATAGGCCTTCTTGAATTTTCTCGGTTCCTGTAACACTCAAAAACAAGGTTAATACTAGAGATATCGGACTAGTCCGGTAATGTGCGGACTAGTTCGGTTTTCACGGGCTAGGTTGATCAAGTTCAGACAAATTGATTGATTCGTTAATGTTTGCAGCGGAAATATAAACTTGAATCTCAATTTAATAGTTGTATGTCAGATTCTATTGTAGTTAAAGCTCTTGATCAACAATTAGACTTAGATTGAATAAAGTGAATCAAACCCTAGATTAAGTTGATCAAATTAAATGAAGAACACAAAAAGGACAAGACACACGATTTATCCCGTGGTTCGGCTACCACAAAGGCAACCTACATCCACGTTGAGGAGCCCACAAAAGGACCGGGTCTTCTCCAACCCTTTCTTCGTCAGATCGCCATGAAGGCCAATCCTCTTCCACTACTCACAAGGGGTAAATAACCAAGTTGAAGGGGCGTTCTCACACGTTGAGAGCTCCCTTGATTACAACTCACAATGACACAAATAACACACTCGAAAATTACAAATTGAAACGTAAGAGTGTGTTAGAGAATCAAACCAAGAGCTCAATGATGTGTGCCAAGTGTCTCTCCAATGATCTAGAAGTGATCTTCAATGGATTGATTGATTTTGCACTTAATTTCGTGGAGAAAGATGGTTTTTGAGTCTCTTGGGAGGTGTGACGGCGCTAGGGTTCGAGAGAGAGTAAAAGTGGGCCGTGCACCTTTATTTATATGGGGTTTCTAAAAGTGACCGTTAGGGTTCAGAAAGATCGGACTAGTCCGTGGTGGTCACCGGACTAGTCCGGTGTGCTGTGTGTAGCAAACCCTAAGTGTCCAGGAATATCGGACTAGTGCGGTTGAAAACGGACTTGTCCGATTTCGCTACTGGAAATCTTCGGACTAGTCCGATTGCCATCGGACTTGTCCGGACATATGAAACCCTAAGTGTTTGGGATGACAAGTCCACACTTGGAGGACTTGTCCGATTTAGATCAGCGTGTATATCGGACTAGTCCGTGGTGACACCGGACTTGTCCGAAGTGGATCAGAATGAATATCGGACTAGTCCGGATCACAACGGACTTGTCCGATTTTGTGTGACTTGTGCATTGTGTTGAGGACTAGTCCGCATTGGGGAGGACTAGTCCGAAGTGGATCAGAAAGATATCGGACTAGTCTGGTGGAGACCAGACTTGTCCGATCTAGTGCAGAATGTGATATCGGACTAGTCCGGCTGATATCGGACTAGTCCGGTCCTGTATAACTTTGTGCATTGTATGTGTGTGCTTGAAAGTGATTGATCTCTTGGGTGTGTTTCCTTAACACACTCTATACATAATAATCTACTATTTTCTTCTTCTTGAGCTCAAATTCACTTTGCTTCTCATTTCCCTTCTTTTTGGCATTTTGCTCATTTTTCATCATTTGCCTGCATTCATCTCAACAAAAGGATTAGGATCCCAATTGCTTGTCATAAATCATCCAAAACCCACAAGGGAGTCCTAGATGCACTTTCAATCTCCCCCTTTTTGGTGATTGATGACAACCAATTGAGATTTCACAAAATAAGGCAAAAAATGAGATTTTCATAAAGTATGCACATATGACTCAAAAATACATCAAGCAACAAGAGAATTATCCATATGTGCATTCTTTATGGTGGGATGCATACTAAGTGCATGAATACATTGAGAATGACAGAATTTGCATTAACCAACTGATATCAAATGCATATGACATTCCAGGGGCAAAAACACACTTTTCATCACACACTCCAAATAAATTAAGCAATTCATCACAGGACCAAACTTAATATGAAAACAGAGTTAAACTATTACAACCACAAATAAAAGATAAAGAGAACTCTCTCTCCTCGCACTCTACCACAGCTAAAGCTAAGACTCCCCCTCAATCTCTCCCCCTTTGGCATCAAGACACCAAAAAGAAGGAGAGGAGGGTCCTAGGGTCTTCACTCTTCACTGTCGGTCCTCTCGTCATCGTCTTCATCTTCTTCGCTTTCTGCTTGACGAGGAGGAGAGGGAGAAGGAGGAGCGGATCTGCTCGAGCCCCCAATGCCAAAGTAGGCAAGCTCGGAGGGGTTCAGAGGCCCGAGCTCGGTGATGTCAAGATCAGAATCTTCAGAAATTACTGGAGATCCAATGGGGTTGATCTCCAGCTTTTCACTCAGTTGCTTCACATTGGCTTTGATGTATCTCATATCCTCCTTCCTCTTTTGATTGAGTTTATGAAGCTTTACTTCAGTCTTCTTGCAGGAGGAGAATATGGCGGTCAGGTACTTTAGGATCCCACTAGCTGATCCTCTCTGAGGGGCTTCCCTAGAGGTAGGGACAGCCCTAGCAGTATCTCTTTCTCTTGCCGGTGCCTCAGGACTTGAGGCCGACGAGGGAGCAGCCTGGACACTCACAGGCTGAGGCTTCTGAGGCCTCAGAGGAGTGTGCTCCACATCCTTCACGAACTCAATACCTGTGACTTTCTCAATCATAAACATCAGGTAGGGAGCATAGCCACAGGACCGGTTGGGGGTGCTTGAGATGTTGACCATGTCTTTCCAAATGTAACCTGCAACATCAAACTGTCTCTTCTTGCTTATGACCCTCATTAGAGTCCGGAGGTAGCCCTGTACACTCCCTGCATCCCCATCCTTGGGGGCAATGGTCTTCCGGAGAACTCTGTTCAGGACCACAAAGAAGGGCTTCATGTTCTTTGTGGAGGGAGGAACATACTTAGAGTTGGGCTCATACATGAACTTCATTCCGTCCCTCTCAATGACCCCTATGTTGTGGATGATCAGGTGGTCATTTCCAGCAGAGTCTAAATGGAGCAGGTTTGCAAAATCCTCCTGAGTGATGGAGTACTTGGATCCATGGGTCATCCAAGTCACACTCTCTTCATCTTCACTCGAGAAGTGGCACGTTGCATAGAATTGTGCAATCACTTTATCATTCCAATTGTGTCTGAAGGCAAACAGATCTTTCAGGCCATGCCTCTCAGCTGCTGCAATGACTTCATCAAAAGCTGAGCACTTCTTCTTCTCTAGGTAGGCCCAGTCAATCCACTGACTGCGCACCACCGGAGTCTTCATCGGCAGGTAAACCAGCCTGTAGAAATCTGCATGGAAGTTTGTCCAAAACCTTCCATCAGCTGCCTGCTTTGGCCTCCCATAGCAATCAATGCTTCTGAGCTTGGCTGCCATATCACTGCCTTTCCCATTGAATTTCTCTTCATTGGGGTCCTGGACCCCTTCCCTGGGAGCATGGAGCCTCAAGGGCCCAATTGGCCCCGTTGCAACTCCCTTGTCCTTTCCCTTTGCTTGCCGAAGGCCGCTTGAAGATGTAGCAGCCTTCGAGGCGGGCTTCTTGGCACAGACCTTCCGCCGACCTTGGGGAGGAGATGTAGCAGGCCCGGAAGGTCTTTCTTGGCGTTTGCCAAGACCCGCCGAGGATCGAGATGCCACCTCGTGGTCCAACTCGGCCTCAAAGTCGGAGATTTCGTTGTCGGAGCTCGACATGATCTGAGAATGAGTGAGCAAGAAAAATGACAAGTTATGCAAGGCGTAGGTAAGACATGATAGCAATGGATGGCATTAGGGAATTAAGGAATTAGGTTCAGGTTCAGAAACATCGGACTTGTCCGGTGCCTAGGCACGGACTAGTCCGGGGTACCGGACTTGTCCGTGCATGGACCAGACTAGTCCGGTGTTCATCCTCAAAAACCTAACAGATTGAACTGGACACAATCCCTAATGCAATTCTAGTCTAGCATACATGTAGTACATCAGATAAACATGTAACTAGTGCAGGATGCTAGGACAAACGATCAATGATTGAGAAAAATACGATTTCTAGGGTTTTGAAGGTTTTTACCGAAGAAATCGTTGGAGACTTGAAGTTTTGGGGGTTTGAGGCCGGACTAGTCCGGTGGAATCAATCCCCAAGTCTTCAAGCTTGATCTCCGCCCAAACTTGTGGCTTTTCGACGGAGGACACAAGAGATTGCTTTGGGAGCTCGAGCGCAAGAGAGAGAAAGGCGTGAGCAAATGTGGGGATGAGTAGATTAGGGTTTGGTGGCGGCTAGGGTTATGGACACGAGAAATCGGACAAGTCCGGAATTGACCGGACTAGTCCGAAGTCATCCAGAGACCTATATTGGACTAGTCCGTGGTCCGTCGGACTAGTCCGGCCTAACCGGCACTCTGCGGACTAGTCTGCATGGGCGGACTAGTCCGGATAACCACGGACTAGTCCGTGGTTACCAGGAAAGAATTGTATAGCCCATTCATATATATTTGAAGGTTCAATAATAGAGAATAGAGAGGCAAAACAATTCAAGCAATCTTGATGAATTTGACCAGTAAGCATACAACAATCATACATTGATCAAAATTCATCAAGATCTAATAATTGACATAGTTTTTCGAGAGGAAAATAGGGAGGGGTAATTTTCACAAATCAATCAACATTTTTGAAGTAATCATACAGGTATGCAACTTTTCAAGCCACACTCCGAGAATCAAGAATATTTAGCTCATCTCGGAGTTCGCAAAAACGCTTTTCATCAAGTGGCTTGGTGAATATGTTGGCCAATTGTTTTTGTGTGTTGACATGTGAGATGGTTATGTCTCCTTTCATGGAATGGTCTCTCAAGAAATGATGTCTTATGTCTATGTGTTTAGTCCTAGGGTGCTCAACTGGATTGTGGGCTATTTTAATGGCACTCTCATTGTCACAAAGGAGAGGAATATGGTTCATATTGTAACCGTAATCCCTTAGAGTTTGTCGCATCCAAAGAAGTTGTGCACAACAACTCCCGGCTGCAACATACTCAGCTTCGGCTGTGGATAAAGCAATGGAATTTTGTTTCTTAGATGACCAAGAAACCAAAGATCTTCCTACGAATTGGCATGTGCTAGAGGTGCTTTTTCTATCAACTTTGCACCCGGCATAATATGCATCGGAGTAACCAATGAGATTGAATTTGGAGCCTTTTGGGTACCAAAGACCAAGGTTGGGTGTATGAACTAAATATCTCAAGATTCTTTTTAGGGCTGTCAAGTGGCATTCCTTAGGGTTGGCTTGAAATCTTGCACACAAACATACACTCAACATAATATCTGGCCTAGATGCACATAAGTAAAGTAAAGATCCAATCATGGAGCGATATACCTTTTGGTCGACGCTCGGTCCATCTTCATTGAGATCCAAGTGGCCATTCGTAGCCATGGGAGTCTTTATGGGCTTTGCCTTGTCCATGCCAAACTTCTTGAGTATGTCCTGAGTGTACTTGGTTTGGCTTATGAATGTTCTTTCCTTTTGTTGCCGCACTTGGAATCCCAAGAAGTACTTCAATTCTCCCATCATTGACATTTCAAACCTGTCTGTCATAATTCTACTAAATTCTTCACAGAAAGATTGGTTAGTTGACCCAAAAATTATGTCATCAACATAGATTTGGCAAATAAAAAGATCATTATCTAGATTTTTCGTGAATAATGTATAATCTACTTTGCCAATCTGAAAGCCATTATCGATTAAAAAATCTCTAAGACACTCATACCAAGCTCTAGGATCTTGTTTGAGGCCATAGAGAGCCTTACGCAGTTTATACACGTGGTCGGGGAACTCTACGTCTTCAAATCCGGGTGGTTGCTCCACGTACACCTCTTCCTTGATCGGTCCGTTGAGGAAGGCGCTTTTCATGTCCATTTGGTACAGCTTGAAATCATGGTGAGTAGAATATGCAAGTAATATTCTAATTGATTCAAGCCTAGCTACTGGAGCAAAAGTCTCATCGAAATCCAAACCTTCGACTTGTGAGTAACCTTTGGCCACAAGTCGTGCCTTGTTTCTTGTCACCACCCCGTGTTCGTCTTGCTTGTTGCGGAAGACCCACTTGGTGCCCACTATGTTTGCATTGGGTCTTGCCACAAGTTCCCAAACCTTGTTTCTCTTGAAGTTGTTCAACTCTTCTTGCATTGCCACCACCCAGTCCGGATCCTTCAATGCATCCTCAGTCCTGCGTGGTTCCAAAAAGGAGACAAACGAGTAATGCTCACAAAAATTAGCTATACGAGATCTAGTGGTTACTCCCTTTTGGATATCACCGATGATGTTGTCGATTGGGTGATCCCTTTGAGTGTGTTGGTGTACTCTTGGGTGTGGCACTTGGGGAGTTGAGTGTTGGTGATCATTTTCTTCTCCCCCTGAGTGGTTGCCCTCGTTGATTTGTTGATCATCTTCATATTCTTGTGATTGATCTTGTATCGAGACTCCCCCTTGATTGTTGATCTCCTCTTGTGGTTCACTTTCCTTTTGCATTTGTGACGATGACTCTTGTGGACGAACTTCGCCTAGAGCCATTCTCTTCAATGCTTGGTAAGGAGCTTCTTCTTTACCTAATTCACATTGATCAACTTGCTCCTTTTGGGAGCCATTACTTTCATCGAACACTACGTCACGTGCCACTTCAACAAGTCTGGAGGCCTTGTTGAAAACACGATAGGCGTAAGTGTTCGAATCATAGCCAAGAAGGAAACCTTCATCGGACTTCGAAGCGAACTTTGAAGTTCTGGGCTTCTTGTTCAAGATATAACATGGAGAGCCGAAAACTCGAAAATATGAAATGTTGGGTTTGTTACCGGTGAGTAGCTCATAAGGGGTCTTCTTGAGTCGATTTGCGGCGTGGCAAGCGGTGTTAGTCGCTTCCGCCCAAAATCGATCCGAAGTCTTGTATTCATCGAGCATTGTTCTTGCCATCTCTATGAGCGTTCGGTTCTTCCTTTCGGCGACCCCATTTTGTTGTGGAGAGTATGGTGCTGAAAATTCGTGCTTGATTCCCTCCTCATCAAGATACTCCTCCACTTGTATGTTCTTGAACTCCATGCCGTTGTCGCTCCGAATACTCTTGATCGATAGTGAGAACTCGTTTTGAGCTCGCTTGAAGAATTTCTTGAGCGTTCCTTGTGTTTATGACTTGTCATGCAAAAAGAACACCCAAGTGAAGCGGGAAAAATCATCAATAATGACTAAACCGTATTTATTACCGCCGATGCTTATGTAAGCAATTGGACCAAACAAGTTTATATGAAGTAGTTCGAGCGGTCTTGTTATAGTCATAATGTTCTTTGCAGGATCATGTGCTCCTACTTGCTTCCCGGCTTGGCACGCGCTACAAGGCCTGTCTTTCTCAAAAACAACATCTTTCAAACCTCGGATGTGATCGCCCTTGAGGAGTTTTTGAAGATTCCTCATACCAACATGTGCTACCGTCTATGCCACAGCCAACCCATGTTGGTTTTTGCAATCAAGCATGTGTCGAGTTCCGCTTTATCCTTGTTGAAGTCAACAAGGTAAAGCTTTCCCTTCAACATACCCTTGAATGCAACGGAACCATCACTCCTCCTTGAGACGGTCACACCCTCGTTAGTAAACAAGCAATTATAACCTTTGTCACATAATTGAGATATGGACAGCAGGTTATAATCTAAAGATTCAACATGTAGAACATGAGAAAGAGTGTGTTCAGAGGATATTGCTATTTTACCGGTACCGAGCACCCTTCCTTGACTATTATCTCCGAAGTAGATGCCTTCGTTTGGGTCCTCGTTTTCTTCATATTCCACGAACATCCTCTTTTCTCTGGTCATGTGGTTGGTGCATCCACTATCTAGCACCCATTTGGATCCACCGGAGGAATAGGCCTGCAGAAACAAATTATGCCTTGGTTTTAGGTACCCAAGCTTGCTTGGGTCCTTGGAGGTTAGTTACAATACATTTGGGCACCCACACATGGGATTTTGTGTTCCCATGGCGTGCCCCAGCATAATAAGCATAAACTTTACCAATATTGTTTCTCATTAATACATAAGAGGCATCAAAGGTTTTGAACAAGAGTTGCTGTTGTTTATGGATCGGACTAGTCTGGGTAACCGGACTTGTCCGAATAACCGGACTTCTCCGGACCTCCACCGGACTAGTCCGGCGTTTATGAGAGTTCAGATTCTTAATTTTTGAGTTACCAGGTTGTGAGGGTCCTCCCTTCACAAAGGTAATCCTTCCCTTGTTATTCTTATGACTTCTAGCATTTTGCTTTCCATCGTAAGAGTAACCAATGCCATACTTGACGTTAGGAGGTCTTTGGACCAAGTATGCACTACGTGCATAGTTGATCCTCTCCTTGTCAAATATTCCACATTGGGTAGGATTTTTATCCTTTGCGGAGGTAGACTTTTCCTTCAAGTTGATATCGACTTTGCCACATTTGCACATATGAACAGGATTAGTTGAAGTGTGTTGAGAAGGAAGACTTGAAGAGGAGGAAGGTTCACTTAGCTTGAGTGACTCAACTTGCACTTCAATGATCTTGTTGACCTTGATCAGGTCATCAAGTTGATCCTTGATTGCAACGTTTGAGTTGGTTAATTCCAAACAAGTTTTCTTGCTTGAAGCTAGCTCAAGCTCTAGTGATTTGTTTTTCTCCTTTTCAAGAATTAGAAGATTGTCAAGTTCGACATACCTCTCCTTTTGGGAGATAATCATGTCTTCTTGACGATCAATTAGCGATTCCTTCTCAACAAGTTGGACAAGTAAAAATTTCATTTTAGCAGCAGTTTTTCTATCTAATGCAGTTAACATATCTTCATCATCACTGTCTAGTTCATCACCTTGAGTACGAATGCATGGAAGGAGTTTTGATGTTTACCTTGCGTTTACCTTCCTTTGCCATGAGGCAAGTGCCATGTCCCTTCTTTGCACCGAGCGTGGGGAAGAGTGTGGGTTTCATGGACGAGCTTTCAATGGCTATGCTAGCCATCTCTTCTTCATCGGATGATGAGGACTCATCGTTTGAGTCCCACTCCTTTCCAATGTGTGCTTGTTCAGCTTGTTTCTTCTTTTTGAAGAATTTCTTCGGTTGAGGCTTGGTTTCTTTATTCTTCTTCTTGTTGTCCTCATACGGGCAATCGACTATAAAGTGGTTATACTCACCACAATTATAGCACGCCCGCCTCATCTTCGGCTTTGTCCTTTCCTTGTACTTGCCTTCACCTGATTTTATTCCTTGTCTTTTCTTCATTATTCTTTTGAATTTTTTCATGAACAAAATCATATCCTCTTCGTCCAGCTCACTGCTTTCGTCATCGCTATCCTCCTCAAACTGTGCTTCTCTTGCTTCTTTGGATAGAGGCTTGAGTGTGGACTTTAAGGCAACTCCCTTCTTCTTGGCCGATGTGAGGTCGGCTATTTCTTTGACGTGCTTGGCTTGTTTCTCCATCATTTCAAAATTGATGATTTTGCCAAGCAATTCATCTGGAGTCATCCTCTTGTACCCGGGACTTTCTCTGATCATAGAGCATAGTGTGACATTGCGAGGCATAAAGGCTCTAAGGATGAGCTTTACAACCTCGTGTTCATTCCACTTCTTGCTCCCATATGATCGAACCTTGTTTACAAGTGTCTTCAATCGGTTGTACATGTCCTGGGGAGACTCGTCTTCCTCAATTGCGAACCTTCCTAGTTCGCCCTCAATCATTTCAATTTTGGCCTCCCGCACATGCCGGTCACCTTCATGGGTTGTTTGTAGTGTGTCCCATATTTCCTTGGCAATCTCCAGTCCGTCCACCTTTGTGAATTCATCTCGACTTAGAGAGGAGGTGATCACGGCTGCGGCTTGAGCGTTTCTGTGGATGGCTTGCTCTTGACTTGGAGTGAGCTCTTCGTCATCATCTGGGATGTCTATTCCTGTGCACACAATATGCCATAAACTTGGGTTAAGGGAAATCAAGTGCATCTTCATATTTTGCCTCCACATGGAGTAATCACTCCCATCGAAGTGTGGAGCTTTTCCAAGAGGAATAGATAGGTAATGGATGTTGTTTGAATTTAAACGATCATAGTTGAAAGGATATCGCGAGTAGTCGGTGTGACTACTCCCCTTCTTCTTTTCTTCAACTTTAGCTTTCCCTTTGGAAAGTGCTTTCTTTTTGAGTAGTGCTTTCAGCTCCAGCGTCTCCTCATCATCATCATCGAAGTCTTGAATTGCTTCGAGATACTTTTCCAGCTTTTGGTCCTTGTCTTTGTTTACTTTTTCCTGGTTGTTGATTTTCTGAACATCTTTCATGTCCGACATGATCTCTTCGAGTGGTTGCACTCTTTCTTGAAGAACCTGCTCTGATACCAATTGAATGTAGGCCTAGAGGGGGGGTGAATAGGCCTTCTTGAATTTTCTCGGTTCCTGTAACACTCAACAACAAGGTTAATACTAGAGATATCGGACTAGTCCGGTAATGTGCGGACTAGTCCGGTTTTCACGGGCTAGGTTGATCAAGTTCAGACAAATTGATTGATTCGTTAATGTTTGCAGCGAAAATATAAACTTGAATCTCAATTTAATAGTTGTATGTCAGATTCTATTGTATTTAAAGCTCTTGATCAACAATTATACTTAGATTGAATAAAGTGAATCAAACCCTAGATTAAGTTGATCAAATTAGATGAAGAACACAAAAAGGACAAGACACACGATTTATCCCGTGGTTCGGCTACCACAAAGGCAACCTACATCCACGTTGAGGAGCCCACAAAAGGACCGGGTCTTCTCCAACCCTTTCCTCGTTGGATCACCACGAAGGCCAATCCTCTTCCACTACTCACAAGGGGTAAATAACCAAGTTGAAGGGGCGTTCTCACACGTTGAGAGCTCCCTTGATTACAACTCACAATGACACCAATAACACACTCGAAAATTACAAATTGAAACGTAAGAGTGTGTTAGAGAATCAAACCAAGAGCTCAATGATGTGTGCCAAGTGTCTCTCCAATGATCTAGAAGTGATCTTCAATGGATTGATTGATTTTGCACTTAATTTTGTGGCGAAAGATGGTTTTTGAGTCTCTTGGGAGGTGTGACGGCGCTAGGGTTCGAGAGAGAGTAAAAGTGGGCCGTGCACCTCTATTTATATGGGGTTTCTAAAAGTGACCGTTAGGATTCAGAAAGATCGGACTAGTCCGTGGTGGTCACCGGACTAGTCCGGTGTGCTGTGTATAGCAAACCCTAAGTGTCCAGGAATATCGGACTAGTCCGGTTGAAAACGGACTTGTCCGATTTCGCTACTGGAAATCTTCGGACTAGTCCGATTGCCATCGGACTTGTTCGGACATATGAAACCCTAAGTGTTTGGGATGACAAGTCCGCACTTGGAGGACTTGTCCGATTTAGATCAGTGTATATATCGGACTAGTCCGTGGTGACACCGGACTTGTCCGAAGTGGATCAGAATGAATATCGGACTAGTCCGGATCACAACGGACTAGTCCGATTTTGTGTGACTTGTGCATTGTGTTGAGGACTAGTCCGCATTGGGGAGGACTAGTCCGAAGTGGATCAGAAAGATATCGGACTAGCCCGGTGGAGACCGGACTTGTCCGATCTAGTGCAGAATGTGATATCGGACTAGTCCGGCTGATATCGGACTAGTCCGGTCCTGTATAACTTTGTGCATTGTATGTGTGTGCTTGAAAGTGATTGAGCTCTTGGGTGTGTTTCCTTAACACACTCTATACATAATAATCTACTATTTTCTTCTTCTTGAGCTCAAATTCACTTTGCTTCTCATTTCCCTTCTTTTTGGCATTTTGCTCATTTTTCATCATTTGCCTGCATTCATCTCAACAAAAGGATTAGGATCCCAATTGCTTGTCATAAATCATCCAAAACCCACAAGGGAGTCCTAGATGCACTTTCAGTTAGGTCTCGGGTCACTGTACACGTGTCAAGTGCGGAGCTCCCCTATGTAGAGGGTTTGGCTCCAGTCTTGTGTTACACGTGGCAGTGTTGGTGCTCCCCTATGTAGGAGGTGGGTCCAGTGCCGTTTGACACGTGGGGCCTACGGGGGTCTTCAACTTTGACAGGTGGAACTCCCTTGCACTTCTTGTGGTATCATGGGGTACCCGGTACGCAGGGTACCGACAGTGGTCCTCGGACCCACCTCTAGGAGAAATCCTTTGGGTTAAGTTATTCTACCGGAGGTGGGACCATTCTTGATTCCTGCGCGGCAACTTCAAAGGTCTTCTGATGTACTGTTGGGGCGTTGGTTCGGGGTTAAACCATCGCCGCGTGGCTTGTTTTGAATGCGGCAGATGAGATCTTTGAGTGCGGATCTCACGCAAATGAAGGTTGTTAGTTCCCAATACAAAAACTGTATCGGTTCCGAGCACCTTGTCAGACAGCCGCCCTCGGACTTCCTGCTGCCCATCATGACAACGGTTAGCCAGGGGTAATAACCTCGACTTCTTCGTCAGGGTGTCCCTGGGCCCATTCATCATTGACGGGGTAGATTCTTTGTAATGTGGACTTGCTCTCATTGCAGTTTCCATCCAAGCGTCATGGAGGCTTACTTAAGAAGGAAAGTCCGCACGGTTTGAGGACTCTTAATGCTTTCGATCAAATTCGAGCTCAGAGCATCCCAAACTTTGCCTAGCTTTCTCCTCTTTCGCTCCACTTTGCTGCGATGGAGTTAGATCTTCCCAAAAGCCGCATCCAGAGAAAAGACAATCTGATGAAGGTACGGACCTTCATGGGATGGTCCAGCGACTCCTTCAACCACTTGGTTCATGCCGGCAAGCTCCCCTTCAAGAAGGAGCGCCGCAGCGAGATGGTGTACTTTTCGGCGTACGCCATGGTGGGACTGATCCCAACTTTTTCAAGTTTCATCTTGATGCTGCTGGACTTCTATGGCCTCCAACTGCATCACCTCATCCCACACTCCCTCCTGCTGGTGGCGACTTTCGTCCACTTCTGCAAGATGTGGGTGGGCGTGCCTCCTTGCGTTGAACTATTTCAGACCTTCTTCACGGCCCATACCACCGATAAGGGGACAGAGTTGCTTGGCTTCTAATACTTTGTGAAGCGCAAGAACTGTCCCTTCAAGTACTTGAAGTCATTCCCCTCTGGCAAATGGGATAACTGGAAGAAGGATTGGATAGTCATTGCAGTGGAGGAGCACAACAGGTTGGAGCTGCCCCAAGGACTCCCCAACGTCGACACCGATGCCTGGAATGTAGTTCCGAAGCTGTCGGGTGCATTTAACCCTATCCTGACCAGGATCCGAGAATGTGTGGAGGGTGGAGTGACCCCCCAGATGGTTTTCGGAAATTTCTTGGTGAACAGGTGGGCTCCGCTGAGGAGGAGAGAGAAGCTCGCTTGGGCTTTCAACAGTGTGATGGATGACTACCGGATTGAAACCGATTTGAGATCCAACTTGGATGATGAAGCTTTGAAGCTCCATCTCAAGAAATTTCAGCACGGGTCTATCGCCGATGATGCCTTAGCTTCGCCAGCCGCTTTCCTGCCTCTAAACATGATTCCAGAGATTAGCAGGGAGCTCAGTAGGAAGATGCCAACACTAGACGACCTCGGTGAGGTGGAGAAGCGCAGGGTCTCCAGGGTTGTAATACTCGAAGCTTCCGAGGAGGTGGTTGCTCCTACGCCGAGCCGAAAAGTTGATGGCGTCGACAAGGGCAAGGGCAAGGAGCCAGCCGAATCTTCCAGCCGAAAGAGAAAGCTGAGACACGCTGATGGGAGCTCCGTCAGGTCTGCTGCATCTACAACTGCCCCTTCTCCCCGGTGAGGAACATCTTTTGCAGTGACAACTCCTCCGGTGCAAGCGTCCTCGAGAGGCGCCAGTTCTGTACATCCGACTCCGGGTCCAGCGCCAGCTACAGGCTCCAGGTTTGGTAGTCCTTCCTAGCCAAGGAAGACCTCGGCTGGGGCAACACCAACGACGACGGCAGGCTCCGGGCGACATTCTGGATCTCCCTCCGTGCCAACCACGACAAGTTCCGGCTCTGAGCCTCCGGCGAATAAGTTCCGCGTTGATTGGAGCAGTAGCTTCCCAAGGTAAGCTTTGCTTTTTCACCTTGATTTGCCACTCTTATTTTTGTCATGTTTTGAATCTTCCAATTTTTTGACTGCAGGGCATCAAAGACGGGGTCTAAAGCTCCGACCTTTGTTGCAACGGCCGAAACGGTGCAGACGGAAGCTCCAGCTTCAACCCCCGTGCCTCCTCAAGTGGTGGTCGAGGTCACGACAGCTCCAGCACCAGCTGTCGTGGATCTAGATTCAGAGTCATCGCCAGATACTCCCGTGGTAGCGCTGGACCACGGGGGATACATGCATGAAGTTGTTCCAGTAGCGGTGTCACTAGCGGCTGAAGCTCTAACACAGGACGCAGAGATGGTGGAAGCTCAGGCATCGGGGTCGGAGGTAATTGAGGTTGCGGTCGCTGTGCCAGAAGTTGCTGCTGAGCCGGTAGATGAACTGGTGGTGCCAGAAGCTCCGGCTCTTAAGCCGGAAGTCATTGATGCCCCGGCAACCAAGTCAGTGGTACTTGAAGTTCCAGCCCTTGAGCTGGAAGTTGTTGAAGCTTCGGCAGTTGAGCCAGAGGTAGCTGATGTACCGGCACCCAAGCCAGCGATGGAAATGGCTTCGGGTGAAGCTCCAACGACCACCCCGAAAGTAACTACTCCGAACTTTGCCATGCCCGAAGCGGAACACCATGAAGAGGCGATGGCAGGCTCTCCACCCGCAGAGCCAACAGTTGAAGTTCCTGCGGCAGGACCTTCGATGTCGGCCCAGGAGGTAGAAGTTCCCCCAGTGGGTTCTTCCTCAGCTGCTGCCGAAGAGTTCTCGAAGGGCGGCCCCAGTGCTGTAGAAGCTCAGGGAACCACACTTGTGGCGTGGGACTCTATTTTTGTTCTCGAAGACCCCTTGGAGCACACGGAGGTGACCTCGGCAGGTCCGGAGAACTCCCTTGGCATTGTCCATAGACAATGCTTGCTCGAGCCTCCAACAAGTTCAGGTCGCCTTCGATCACGACAGCAAGGTCCTTGAAGAGGAGGGCCACAGACTCCATTTCGAGTCTAAGCTTGCTCAGACGAGGCCTGCTGATCAAAAGGAGTGGGTCAAGAGGGAAACAACCCAGATGGAATACTGGGGCAAACTGCTCGAGGAGAAGGAGGCTGCCATCAGGGCTCTCGATGCTAATTCTCGGGAGATCCTTGAGCATGCCAAGGAAAGGAGTGACGCTGCTGATGAGCGTCACGACAACCTCAATGAATTAAATGAGGTTCTCCAGAAGCGTCGAGCAGACCTTGATGCAAGGGAAGAGAAGCTCTTGGAATAGCAGGAGGATATTTTGAAAAGATAGGAGGAGCTCAGTCCGAAGCTGACTCTGGTCGAGCAAAATTTGGCAGGTCGCTCTAAGAAGTTTGATCTGTGGAGTAAGGAGGAGGACAAAAAGTACTGGAAACTGGGGCAGGAGCTCTCGAAAAGAGAAGCTGATGTTGCCACCAGAGAAGGGAAAGTAAGAGGTAGGGAGAAGGACCTGGCGGAACGACGGAACCGCATCCACCTCCGGGAATAGGAGCTAGCCGACCGCGTAAAGCAAGTAGCTGTGAATATGCAACAACATGCCAAAGCGATTGAGCGCCTCGCTCGGGAAAGTTTAGAGCTAGCGGCCGCCTGGAGGTCACTGGAGGAGCTGCGGAGCTCGAGGGCAACTGAATCTCTGCTGGTATGGGATTTCTTGAGACGTGCACACAGAGCCCTTGTGCCTCTTGGCTTCAGTCCAGTACGCCCGGAGGACCCAGCACAGGAGCTGGACCAGACACTGGTGGCGCTTGGCTCTGCTGGCAGTAAACTCGATGCAATGGGTGATGTCATCGCTGATCAGCTGGAGACAGAGGGAAAATCTCTGGCCAAGAACGTCACCGAGTATGTCTTGGCGTGTTACAAAAGCCGAGACCCTCAGTTTTCTCTCGATCCGGTCTTTGAAGGACTCATTGCCGAAGAGGAGGATGCCGTCAAAGCTAGTGTCCATGAGGTTGCTGAGAAGGTTGCTTTGTTTTTCCGTAGGACTTAGATCCTCCAGTAGCTAGGACCTTTTCCTTTTGTCTTTTGCTGTAACCTTGATTTTGTAATCCAATACTTTGAATGAATGAAATCCACTGTGTCTACAATGAATTCCATTTTGTTGTCCTTGTCTTCAATACACCATCCTTTATCTTGTTTGCCCCTGGTAGATGTACACAATTTCATTGTGAACATGCACCAAAAGGATTTGGCGATGTATTAATGTCTTGGACACTTCAGACTTATAGCTTTTAGGTCCAAAGTTTATTTCCGACTTCTCCAGGGAGCTTTTGTAGCGTCGAAGGTGGGCCCCTTGGGGTTGTCGGAGCTTGATATCTTCGACGACACCCACTGTCAACGCGTAGAACGTCGACATCAGGCCCCCTGGGGTTGTCGTAGCTTGATAGGTCCGACGGCACCCACTGTCAATGCGTAGAACATCGACGGCGGGCCCCCTGGGGTTGTCAGATCTTGATAGGTCCGATGACACCCATTATCAATCGTAGATAATGTCGACGACGAATCCCTTGGGTGGTTATGCCATCTTCACTTGAATTATACTTTATGTCAACATTCGACCCTCATGGGAGTTGCCATAACTTGTTTGCTCTGGTGGCGCCCACTTTCAACATCTGAAAACATCGACAGCGGCTCTCTTGGAGGTTGTCGGAGCTTAATAGCTTCAACATCGTCCACCATCGCTGGTTTTTTTTTGTTTTTCCTGTACATTGAAGACAATAAAAAAATTAAAACTCATTCTCTTATCTATAAATTGTTTGTGACTTATTGTTCTTATTTGAGTTTTAGATCCAAAGAAATTTAATATGATAACAAGCACATTGATGTAATCTCTCCAGATCCGCATGCTTTTTTAGTGCTCACCCTACTCAGGCCTGCCGGGATGTAGGTAGAGTGGCGTACTTAGGACGCAAGACTCGGCTAAGTCGATAGGACACTCCGGACCTATGTTGGCTTGGCGTTCAGGCAAGTAGACTATGCAGCAATGTTAAGATCCGAAGAGACCAATAATATAACTTGTAACACATATGAATAACTTGGACTAAAACTTAAAAAGAGTTGCACAACTTCATTATAGACAAGAAGGATAAAAATGATAATTCAAAAGACCGAGCCTTGTACAAAAATAAATGCACGTGGAGTCTGTTTTCACACAACGGTGTCTTTAATTATAGGTTCGGATTACAGGGCTACAAGGACACACTTAGGGTATATGACCAGACTAAGTGTGCTATACATCTTGTACTAGCCCAGGCCACGTAGCTACACTTTTAGTGTCGTGACTGTGTCAAGTGTTGCTTGAACTTCCCGGACCCTCCCGGAGGGGTCCAGATGTTCTTCCGGAGGACCTACTTGTCTCTGTATATTGACTCTATAACATACATTGCGTGTAACTACAGACTCACCTTCGTGATTCTAAGCATAAAACTTACGGAGGTGCTCGATGTTCCAAGGACTAGGAAGCAGAGTCCCATCCTCAGTTGCCAACCGAACGCATCTGGGACAGGATACTTTGATCACTCGGAAGGGACCTTCCCAACTGGGAGAAAGTTTGTTCATCCCTTCACGAGTTAGTATTTTCATCAGCACTAGATCGCCTTCTTCGAGCTGCCGATTACGCACATGTCTTTGATGATAGCGCCGGAGCGCTTGGCGATATCGTGCATTCCAAACAGCTGCTTGGCACCTTCCCTCATCAACGAGGTCAAGGTCTTCACGCCAGAGTTGATCCTACACGGCTTCGCCGAAGGTCTGGACCTGGAGCGACCTCATGGTGATCTCCGGAGGAAGGACTACTTCAGCTTCGTACACCAAGAACAAGGGTGTCTCTATGGTTGACCGGTTAGGTGTAGTCCTGCTTACCCACAGTGCGGACGGAAGCTCTTCGATCCAGTTGGCTCCATGCTTTTTCAGGTGCTCATATGTGCGCGTCTTGAGTCCTTTTAAGATTTCTACATTTGCTCTCTCAGCTTGACCATTGCTTGCTGGGTGAGCTACTAATGCATAGCTGACTTGAATGTCGAGGTCTTCGCAATATTCTTGAAATGCAACACTTGTAAATTGGGTTCCATTGTCAGTTATGACTTTGTTCGGAACTCCAAATCTGCATATTATGGACTTCAAGAATTTGATTGCAGATTGCTTGTTTATAGTCACAATTGGAGTAGCTTCCGACCACTTGGTGAACTTGTCGATGGCGATATACAGGAACATGTAACCTCCGACAGCTTTTGGGAAAGGTCCCAAAATGTCAACACCCCACACAGCGAATGGCCATGTAGGAGGAATCATTTGTAGTGATTGAGCCGATGTGTGAATTTGTTTTGCGTGGAACTGACACGCTTCACACTTTTTCACCAACTCCACTACATCTTGGAGTGTTGTAGGACAGTAGAAGCTGTGTCGAAAGGCTTTGCAGACCAACGTGCGGGAAGACGCGTGGTTCCCACACTCGCCTCCATGGATTTCTGCGAGGAGCTCACGGCCTTCTTCCCTTGCAATGCACCGAATTAGGACGCCGTTGGCACTGTGCAGGTAGAGATACCCTTCTACCTGTGTGTATATTTTAGCCAATCTGACAATCCGGTCAGCGGATACACCATCTTCAGGAAGGATGTTGTCTTTCAGGTAGCTCTGGATCTCCGAGATCCATGCATTGGAGTTAACTTGAGCTTCTGAGCCTTGCGTGTTGGGTTGCTCGGAGCTTCCGACAGCATCTACGACCCTTGGTGGACGCCATGGTAAAAGGGCCACTGATACCGCCAGCTTCGAGATGTTGGTCTCGCCCCCTTCGCTCAGTTCGGCATACTCAGCTGTTGGTCTTGACAACCTCCAGACAAAGATTTCGTCAGGAGCCGTAGCACCGGTTGAAGCCTTCATCGAGAGTTCATCGGCTTCAGTGTTATGGAGACACTAAACATGGTGGAGATCCAGGGCTTCGAAGTCTTTTTGAAGCCTCTGGACCTCAAGGAGATAAGCGGCTAGTTGTGGGTTGTTGCAACAGTATTCACATTTGACTTGTTTTATGATAAGCTGCGAATCACCCTTCACCAACAGCCGTTTGACACCATAGGATGTGCCATCTTGAACCCGTAGATGAGAGCTTCATACTCCGCCATTTTTTGGTTGCCATGAAGTCAAGATGTACCATGTATTTGACCTTCTCCCCGGTCGGAGCGAGCAGAAGGACTCCAGCTCTGGCCCCCTGCTTCTGCACGAAACTGTCAAAGTAGAGAGTCCAGTAAGGTTCGGTGAAGACCGGGACCTTGGGTTCCAGCTTCTGCTCACTGGGGCCCCCAGGATTTGATGGAGAGGGGGTCCACTCCGCCACGAAGTCAGCCAAAGCCTGACTTTTGATTGTTTGTCACGGCACGAATTCAAGATCGAACTTAGCCAGCTCTGCTGCCCACTTGGCAATGTTCCCAGTAGAATTAGGGTTATGCAATATAGCAAGTAGTGGATAAGAAGTTACCACTGATATCTTGTGGGCTTGAAAATAATGACGAAGCTTTCTTGAGGTAATAAGAACTGCGTAAAGCAGCTTATGCAACTTGATATATCTGGTCTTGGCATCGTGGAGTACTTCATTGATGAAGTACACTGAGCGCTGGACAGTCCGGACCTTCTCAGAGGGGCTCGGGGCTTCCTCTCCATCGACCCGGACCCTCCCGGAGGGGTCTGAACCTTCTTGTTGAACTTCCCGGACCCCCCCCCCCCCCCCCCCAGAAGGGTCCAAAACTTTTTCTTGTTCAATCCGGACGCTTGAGGGGTCCGGATCTTCTTGAACAGCTGTGGAAACTCCATCAGATGAGAGAGGTTGATCTTATAGGACTCCGCCTTGAAGATCCGTGCCTGGGGGTCGGGACCCAGACTCGACTTCAGGTAGCTCCGGACCCTGCTGGAGGGGTCTAGGATCCTGAACTGGATGTAGCTCTGGTCTTTCCGCGACCAAGACCATGCTTACAACTTATGAAGTTGCAGAAATGTAAAGTAGTAGAAGCTCACCTGGGTTTGGAGCTACCAATATTGGTAGGGTGGTGAGGAGCTGCTTGAGCTCTTGGAACAACTTTTCTGCTTCTTCGGACCAATGGAATGGTCCGATCTTCCTCAATAGCTTGAAGAATGGAAGTGCTCGCTCTTCCAACCTTGAGATAAACTGGCTGAGCACAGCTAGACATCCAGTTAGCTTCTTGGCGTCCTTGATGCGGGATGGAGGCCGCATGTCTTCTATAGCCTTGATTTTTGCCGAGTTTGCCTCAATTCTTCGGTGAGTTACTAGGAAACCAAGGAGTTTCCTAGAGCTAACACCAAAGACGCACTTGTCTGGGTTCAACTTGGTGCGTGTAATGCGCAACTTGTCAAAGACGGCTTGCAAGTTGTCAAGGAGTGACTCCTTGTTCTTGATCTTCACAACGATGTCATCGACATACACCTCCACCAAGTCTCTGATCAGCTCTCCAAATGTTTTGTACATAGCTCGCACAAAGGTTGAAGCAGCGTTTTTGAGACAAAAGGGCATGACAGTATAACAATACAGTCCATCTACTGTTATGAAGGCAGTATGCTCTTCATCTTCCCTAGACATTTGAATTTGATGATATCCGGAGTATACATCTATGAAACACAATAGCTCACACCCGGAGGTGGAGTCCACTATCTGATCTATCCTAGGTAGTGGAAATGGATCTTTTGGACATGCCTTATTTAATGTGGTGTAGTCGATACTATTCTGAAGCTTTATGCCGGCCATGGGTACAACAACTGGGTTTGCCGGCCATTTTGGATGAAAAACCTTCCAGATAAAACCAGCTTCGAGCAATTTCTTGATCTCCTGCGGATGAAGTTCTGCCGCTCAACTGATTGTTTCTGAGGCTTCTGGTGTACAGGCCGTGCGTCGGGATAAATCTTCAGATTGTGCTCAATCACCTCCCTTCGGATCCCAGGCATTTGTGATGGTTGCCAGGCAAACACGTCAACATTAGCCCGGAGGAAAGTGATGAGCACGAGTTCCTATTTGTTGTCCAAACCTCCCGATATACGGGTGGTCTGAGCAGCATCATAACCGATTTAGACGACTTTGATGGGAACGCCGGTGTCGCCGCTTGGTTGCACACGTGGTGTAGAGGTTGAGCCCCGATGACGAGTGCTCGGGGGTTGAGCAATGAGCTCTTTGTCAGAGGTTCCTTCTTGCACCGTGGTGAAAGCATCTACCATGAGGTATGGTTTTGGTGATTAATGACAACCATTGGATTTTACTAATGAATTTGTGGATGCAAGGTCTCCCATATCACTCAATCAAATGAAATCCATATGTCATTGGAGACTACTAAACAATCAATTTATGAGATCAATCAATGTTGTGAAGATAAGAAGTAAAAGCTCTTATGTCAAAGCCATTCAACCATAATTGATGACACTTAATGCTTGACAACCATCAGAAGTACACTTCCAACAAATGTCTAAGAGGTCAATCGAGCAAAGTTCGAAAGAATCACTTAGAAACAACTCGAAGCAAACAAAATCAACTCACCGGATCAACCGATGTTTCCAGAGAACAACACGTCGGTCGAGTTGGTTCAGCAGAAGAAGAAGACCTCAGAACAAAGTACTCACTGATCATCCGATGTTAAGGGCTAAGCTACATCGGTCCATCAGTACAGTTTGCAATATCCTTGGACCAAGTGTAGCACCGGATCATCCGATGTACAGAAATATACACATCGGTCAATCACTCTAGTAAGCACAAGTTTGAGCCAATTCTGGAGGAAGAGCCACCGGATCATCCGATGAGAAGACAAGTGCAACATCGATCTAACAACGGTCATATCTGACACAATGACGTCAGATAAAGTGAAATTGACCGATGACAACTAAAGGGGAGACATCGGATCATCCGGTGTTCGCAGAAAAGTTCTGTCGGCCTACTTTTCCAACGGCTATTTCGTGGAGGCTGGCTATAAATACCCCCTAAACCTGTCAAATCGATAAGTCTTGATCACCAGACATAATCTACACATCCACAAGCATTCAAGACAAAGAGCCATCACTTCTACATCATTTAGATCACTTACACACCAAGAGATAGGCTAGAACTAGCTAGAGAGAGAGTTTGTGTGCCTCAATTCTCGGTGAGTGGAATCTCTAGGGTAGTGAGAGCCTGAAGGGTGTGTTCCTTGGTGTTTGTAACTGAGAGAGACTTCCGGAGCTTGCCAAGAGGATTGTGGAAGCCCGGAGGATCGAAGTTGTACAAGGCTTGAGCTCCACCTTGCCAAGGTTGGCAAACGGAGAAGAATAGTGAAGATCCCTAGTCTCGGTGACTTGGGTGTGGCTATACTCTTTGGTGGGTGCCACAACGTGGATGTAGGAAGATCTTGACGATCTTGCCGAACCACGGGATAAATCCTCGTGTATCCTCGGGAGTTTGCATCCTCTTCCTCTCCCTTACATTTATGCATTTTATATACCACGAAGTTGCTATTTACTTCAGTGCATAGATCGTTTGTGTAGGGAATTGGGCTTTTAGGAATTAAGTTTTATTGCGTAGATTTTTGAAAAGAAGCCCAATTCACCCCCCTCCCTCTTGGGCATTCGATCCTTACAATTGGTATCAGAGCAAGGTTGCTCATAGGATCATTCTAGCCTCACCGCTAGAGAGCTAAAATGGCCAAGGTTGGGGGTTCGGTTCCTATCTTCAAGGGCAAGAACTTTGCCTATTGGAAAGCATGCATGCGCGCTTATCTAGAGGCTATTGCTCCCGAAGTATGGGAAGCGACCCACGCAGGGTTTGGATAACACAACTATGTTGGTGATCAAATTAAATGGGATGCTAAAGCTAGGAATTCAATCTATGAATGTATTAGTCAAGATGTGTTTGCTAGGATTGCTAGCAAAGAAAAAGCTTGTGAAATTCGGGCTTGCTTAATAGAGATTCATGAGGGTTCTTCTCGAGTCAAGGAACTTAAATATCACATGCTTAAAGCAAAATATGATGAATTTAAGATGCTACCTCATGAAAATGTCAATGAGATGTTCTCTCGCTTGAATGTACTTATTGAAGAAATTAATGCTCTTGACATTGCTTCTCTTGGCAAGGGACTCATCAACCGCAAGATCCTCATGCTCCTTCCCAAGCCAAAGTACAACATCATCAACTCCATGCTTCAAAAGGAGTCTCTTGACCACATTGAAGTTTCAGAGCTCATTGGAGAAATTCACGCTCATGAGATGAGTGTACTTGGAATGATGGAGCAATCATCTTCAAAAACAATTGCTCTAAAGGCCTCCACCAAGAAAACAAGACTCAAGAAGAAGAAGGTGGTTGAGCCTACCTCAAGTGAAGAAGAGCAAGCATCAAGTGAAGATGATGATGATGATGAGCTTGCATTGATGATGAGAAAGTTCTCACGCTTGAACTCCAAGATTACTAAGAAGGGATACACATTTGATCCCAAGAAGAAAGCGTTTCTACCAAGGAGAGATGATCACAAGACTTGCTACAATTGTGGTGATCAAGGCCACATCTCCTATGATTGTCCAAAACCGGACAAAAGAAGAGAGAACAACAAGAGCAAGCATCGCAAGCTTGAAGATAGTGAAGATGATGAAGAAGAGGCCAAACCCAAACCAAGATCCTTTGGGAAAAGGAAACATGACAAGGGAAGGAAGGCAAGACTCTTCCCAAAGAAGAGAAATGGCCCACAAAAGGTGTTCATGTGTGAGGCAAAAGAATGGGCCACCGACGAAGAAACAAGTGATGAAGAGAGTGAAGCGGAAGAAGAAAGTTTGGTCGGCCTCGCCATTGCCAACAATTATGACTCACCTCTTCATCCACCGCCCATGTGCCTCATGGCGAAAGGTAACACCAAGGTATGTGACGACTCTAGCGATGATGAGCTTTCCCCCGATGATTTAACTTCTTTAATAAATGAATATCATGCTATCATTAAGAGGGAAAAGAGTAAGGTTAAAGCTCTTGAAGAAACTCGTGCTAGACTTGAGAGTGCTAACCTCGATTTGCTTGACAAGTATGAAAGCATACTCAAAGAGCATGACACGCTCAAATCCCATGTCAAGCAAATTGAGGAAGAAAAGGCTAAAATCAAGTTAGATAATCATGAGCTTAACTTAGCACACCAAACACTCTTGGGAGAGCACAACAAGTTAATACAAGAACATCAAACACTTAACCTTGCTTATGATGTGCTTGATCAAGAGTTGAAAAATATAAAGAAACAAACTCTTAATGATAGGATATCCATTACTTCTCATGTCACTAATGCCTTGAACAAGTCTTTGCCTTTGAAAGAAAATGCTAGGGAGAAGGACTTGTTGGAAGAAATTGAGAGTCTCCGCACTAGTGTGGCTAGACTTTCAAAAGGGGAAGTCAAACACAAGGAAATCTCTTCCAACAAGCTAAGGCTTTCAACAAGAGAGGACTTGGATCCTTCCCGGTGCCCAACAAAGGAAAGGTGCCCTCACCGGAGCTTAGAACAAGCTTCATCAAGGAAGTTGGTTCTTATTGCCAACATTGTGAGGTCACCGGTCACCACACAAGGGAGTGTCCTCTTCCTAACCGACCTTCTCCAAAGTTGCCTATTAATTACAAATCTACTTTCAATGATCGTTATTATCTCTTAAGTAAAGTAGATGGCAAGGTGAAGGCTAGGTTCATCGGCAAAGACATGAAGGGCATGAAGGGGAAGCTCCCCAAGCAACTTTGGGTCCCAAAGACACTTGTATCACACATACAAGCACCTAAGTTGGCTTGGGTGCCTAAAGTTAAAAATTGAATTCATGTGTGTAGGTGAACTACAAAGCCGGAGGAAAGCATTGGGTACTCAATAGCGGGTGCACCCAACATATGACCGGCAATGATGGTATGTTCACCACCATAGAAAACCCCGACAATCATGAACAAGTCACCTTTGGTGATAACTCTAAGGGAAAGGTAATTGGGTTAGGTAAAATTGTTATTTCAAATGATTTATCTATTTCTAATGTTTTGTATGTTAAGTCACTTAGTTTTAATTTACTTTCTGTTGCACAACTATGTGATCTTGGACTAACATGCACATTTAGCAAAAATGATGTTGTTGTGAGTAGTGAAACAAGCCAAGACATAGTCTTCAAAGGATTTCGGCATGGACACCTCTACCTAGTAGACTTCTCCAACAAGAATGCTAGCTTGACCACTTGTCTTTTCACTAAGACAAGCTTGGGTTGGCTATGGCACCGACGCATAGCGCACATAGGGATGAGCAAACTCAAGAAGTCATTCAAGCTTGGGATGGTGACCGGCGTGAAGGATGTTACATTTGAGAAGAACAAGCTTTGTAGCACTTGTCAAGCCGGGAAGCAAGTTGCTTCACACCACCCGATGAAGACAATGGTGTCAACCTCCAAGCCACTTGAACTACTCCACATGGACCTCTTCGGACCGTCCACACATCAAAGCCTTGGCGGTAACCTCTATTGTCTTGTTATAGTTGATGACTACTCTCGCTATGCATGGACTTTATTTCTAGGTGACAAGAGTGAAACTCCGGAAGTGTTCAAGACCTTCGCCAACCGTGCTCAAAGGGAATTTCAACTTCCCATCATCAAGGTCCGGAGTGACAACGGCACCGAATTCAAGAACTACAACATTGGGGAGTGGTGTGACCGTGAAGGCGTGAAGCAAGAGTTTTCGGCCACATACACCCCTCAACAAAACAGTGTCGTTGAGAGGAAGAACAAGACTCTCATCACTCTTGCACGAGCAATGCTTGATGACTACGGCACGTCGGAGAAGTTTTGGGCCAAAGCAATCAACACGGCGTGCCTTGCTGCAAATAGGGTCTACCTACATCGACTACTTCAAAAGACCCCGTACGAGCTTCTCATTGGGAGAAAGCCCAACATCTCCTACTTTCGAGTCTTTGGATGCAAGTGCTACATCTACCGCAAGAAAAGGCTCGGTAAGTTTGAAAGAAGATGTGATGTTGGTATATTCCTTGGTTATGCATCAAACTCAACAGCATATCGAGTATTCAACCAAACCTCCGGTTTAGTTGAGGAAAGTTGTGATGTTGAGTTTGATGAGACTAATGGCTCCCAAGAGGAGAGTTTTGGTCATGATGAAATAGATGATGAGCCTCTACGAGAAGCCATGAAGAACATGACCATTGGAGACAACAAGCCTGAAGTTGAGGAGAGCCATGATCAAGGGGGAGCTTCAAGTTCCAACAACAACACCTCTATGGCGCCTCAAGTTGACGAAGAAGAGAAGGATGATCCATTGCCGACTCAAGACTCACAAGCCCAACAATATCAAGAAGAAGAAGAAGTCCATGATCAAGTCCAACCACAAGAGGAGCGACACGCATCACCATCGCCAAGTGCTTCACAACCACTTATGAGGTATGGACGCATCTCCAAGGCGCATCCGATGGACCAAATCATCGGAAGTCCGTCAAGTGGTGTAAGTACACATTCTCGCCATTTCGCTTCATTTTGTGAGCACTACTCGTTTGTTTCATGTGTAGAACCCACTCACATTGAGGAAGCACTCCAAGATCCAAATTGGGTGATGGCCATGCAAGAAGAACTCAACAACTTCATCCGCAATGAAGTTTGGGTGTTGGAGGAGCGACCCAAGGACAAGAACGTCATCGGAACAAAGTGGGTGTACCGCAACAAACAAGATGAGAATGGCGTTGTGGTATGCAACAAGGCAAGACTTGTGGCCAAAGTGTTCTTGCAAGTTGAAGGACTAGACTTTGGAGAGACATTTGCTCCGGTCGCCCGGCTAGAAGCCATCCGTATACTTCTTGCCTTTGCATCACATCATAATATTAGACTTTATCAAATGGATGTGAAAAGTGCCTTTCTTAATGGTTACATTAACGAGCTTGTTTATGTTGAACAACCTCCCGGGTTTGAAGATCTGAGGAATCCTAATCATGTGTATAGGTTGCACAAGGCGCTCTACGGGCTCAAGCAAGCACCTAGGGCGTGGTATGAACAACTACGGGATTTCTTGATCATGCAAGGATTCAAGATCGGGAGGGTGGACACTACACTCTTCACCAAAGACATCAACGGAGATTTGTTTATTTGTCAAATTTATGTTGATGATATTATTTTTGGTTCAACTAACGAAGCTTTTAGCCATGAGTTTGGCAAAATGATGTCTAGGGAATTCGAGATGTCAATGATTGGAGAGCTCAACTTCTTCCTTGGATTTCAAATCAAGCAACTTCAAGAGGGGACCTTCGTCTATCAAGAGAAGTACACCAAGGACCTCTTGAAGAAATTTGAGATGGGACATTGTAGCTCAAGAAGCACTCCAATGGCAACAAATTGTCATCTCGACGCGGATAAGGACGGTAAACCTATTGACCAATCTAACTACCGTTCTATGATTGGTTCATTGCTTTATCTTACCGCATCTAGGCCCGATATCATGTTTAGTGTATGCTTGTGTGCTCGCTTTCAAGCGGCACCTAAATAATCGCATAGGAAGGCGGTCTTTAGGATACTTAGGCATCTTAAGCATACCCCTAGTGTGGGCTTGTGGTACCCTAAAGGTGCAAAATTCCACCTCTTGGGATACTCGGATTCGGACTTTGCCGGATGCCGCGTGGATCGCAAGAGTACCTCCGGTGGGTGCCACTTGCTTGGGCGTTCCCTAGTATCTTGGTCTAGCAAGAAGAAAAATTCCGTCGCCTTGTCCACGGCGGAAGCAGAATATATAGCGGCTGGTGCATGTTGTCCCCAGATTCTTTACATGAAGCAAACACTTTTGGACTTTGGTATTAAAATTGGTTGTGTGCCTCTCCTTTGTGACAATGAAAGTGCGATTAAGATAGCTAAAAACCCCGTTCAACACTCCCGCACTAAGCACATTGATATTCGCCATCATTTCTTGAGGGACCATGAAGCTAAGGGAGACATCTCATAGCGAGGTGTTAGGTCCGAAGAACAATTGGCGGATATCTTCACTAAACCACTTGATGAGAAAACTTTTTCTAGGCTAAGAAGTGAGTTAAATGTGCTAGATGCAACGAACGTCATGTAAGAATGCACTTCATATAGGTCTTGCCTAACTCTCAAAGGATAGGGGTGAGCAAGGGTTAGCTTGGGATGGAGGTTCTTTGGGTTTCCCCAAGGCTTGGAGAGTGGCTCTCCCTGAAGAAGCCTTTGAAAGGTTCAAATTTGGCAAGATAGATTTATTTTATGATGCCTGCCATATAGACTTGTAATTTCTTGCATTATAAAATGTTTGGCATTGCATACGGTAGATTGTCACAAAGGGGAACCCACTTCATGAGAAAGAGACTTGTTTGAAATGCAATATCTCAACTCATATGAGGTGGAAAGAACAAAATGTTAGGTGCGTTAATGCCTAGAGGAACATGCTCTAAAGAGATAGAAGTCTTCATACTCTACCTCACAAAGCATGGGCCTTACATTTTATTTGGATGATTTCCTCCTATTTTTATCGGTGTTCCATTTGCTTTAAGGCCTAGCCAAGTTATTGGCATATTAGTATTTTTGAGGGGTAAGGGGTTGCCCAAAAAGTCCTAAGACATGTGTTTCTCATTGTTTGTTTGTTTGGTCAAAGGACATATATGGGATGTTGCTGTTTAGTAGTCATCGGATTATCCGATGCTTAGGTCAGACCATCATCGGATCAGTTGGTGTTCAAAAGCCAAGAGTCAGTTCAATCAAGTGTGACAAATCAACCGACGAGTTCATTCTGAAAAACATCGGTCGATCCGATGTTCACACTCCTGGAACTGTGCTGAAATCCACCGATGCTATTCCCTTCAACATCGGTCCATCCGGTGTCAACGGCACCTTTTTGAATACCCTTACTGTGCCATTCGACCGATGCTTCTAACGTTTAACGTCGGTCCATCCGGTGTTAAATTTTCGGCTAGGGTTTGGGACACACTTTTTAAACGCCGCCTCGCCTCCCTCTTTCTCTCTCCCCGACTCCGACGCGCGCCTCACCTTCCACCGCCGCCGTCTCTCTCGCCCTCCACCATCGTCACCTCCGGCCGCCGCCGCCGCCGCCCTCCGGCCACCGCCGTAGCGCAGCCACAGCCGCCGACGTCCGCAGAAGCGCCGCCGCCATCCACAGCAGAGCCGATGCCGCCACTCTCCTCCACCACAGCCGCCGCTGCCGCTTCCCCCAGCGCTGCCGCCGCCTCTCTCCACCACCGTCACCGCCCCCACGCACAGCCGCACAATCATCGTGGTGCCTCCCTCAACGGTCACCGTCTCGTCGCCGTTAGGGTTTCCGGCCGCGTCGATCGTCGTGTCGTGCGCTTGATGTCGTTGCGCCTCATCGCAATGGCTCGTGACAAGAAGAACAAGGGCAAGGTCATTGTGGAGCCGGCCGCAAAGAAGCAGAAGCTCTTGAAGGAGGAGAAGAAGGCGTTGATGGCCACTTGCGCCGCTGAGGAGCGAGAGCATGGCCGAGGAGGATCACTGAGGATCCGCGAGGCTCGTCTGACGCACCCTCCCGTGATCGATGAGTCCGAGGAGGAAGAAGAGCCGGAAGTGCCACTTGTCCGCCGGCGATCAACCAGGACTTGTGGGGGTCATCCCGCGGCAGCACCACGTCCGAGATCGACTGCTACCGATCGTCGTGAGGACAGGGAGGCCCAGAGAGCCATCTACGAGATGGACACCAACGTCCGTGTTAGTGAAGGTGTCCGTTTGACTGATTACCGGAAGATGAAGGCCAAGCAGCTAAGAAGACTCAGATGGAGTGTTCTACTTGAGGAGTGGTACCCGCAGCCCAGAGAGGCTCTTGTGGACAGTCATTTCTGGACCGTGACACAGGCGTCCCTATACGAGACCTATAGACGCCGAGGCTACAAGCTCTTCCAGCACAACTTCTTGGACTGGGATCAGCTTGCCCTGGCAGCAGAGACAGATATTCGCCCCTTCTTTGCGAGGTACATAGGGCTTGTGGAGCTGGTGTCCTACGAGAGGAGTGCCTACGTGGAGGACTGGGTCCGCGTATTCTATGCTACCCTATATGTCTCTGAGGGCCGCAGATCGATAGACTTCATGTTCATGGGCCAGCACCATCACCTGACGAGGTAGACGCTGGCACAGCTGCTAGGAGTGGACCTGCACGACACTTGCGTGCATGAGAGGGTATATGGTCAGGCAGACCCGCTGAGGAGGCCGCTCACTAGAGGAGTGGCACCACCACTGGAGGAGATCCACTCTCTGTTTGGACCGACCTTCTCTCCAGACCAGCCGAGGGTACCGGCACTACTGACTCCTGCTGCGCGCACAGTGCACCTTGCCTTGCGCCGCACACTCTTGCCGAGGTCAGGATACTTAGAGGGGTTCACCAGCCTGTAGCAGACCCTCCTGTTCTACATCATGAACGGGATGGAGTTTGATATTATAGACGTCCTCATATGCAAGATGGAGGATGTCATCGCAGATGGAGTGGGCATGATGAGGCAGCTTGTGTATGGACACTGGATCAGCTACCTGCTCTCCATGATGGTTCCTGAGGAGTCCACCGTGCATGACCGTCTCACTGACGAGAGTGTCACACGGTTCAGCCACTATCGAGCTCCAGCTCCTGGAGATTGCCGCCTTGGTCGTCCAGTCGAGCTTCAGGTCCGAGCTCGGCTATCTGAGGAGGACTGGTCAGATCTGGAGAAGGAAGATGAGAGCCTAGCAGAGGTAGAAGCTCAGGGAGAGGACCTGCATCTTATATGGTCCGAGAGCGACACAGATGACAGTGTTGAGGAGTACTTCCCACCTCCTCCCTCACCCAGGCAGCATGACGCGGAGGCTGGAGGCTCTACAGTGCCGCCCCCTACTCCACCTCCGGTCATAGAGGCACAGGTCTCTCAGCCGTCTGAGCTCACTTCACTCCTGCAGCAGATGGTTGAGCAGCAGCGCCTGGACCGGCTTGCAGCTGAGCAGGCCCGAGCTGAGCAGGCAGCACGTCTTCTGGAGCTCCACTAGCAGCAACAGAAGATGCAGCGCCAGATCACCCGTGAGAGGCGAGAGGACAATGACCGGCTGACTAGGCTGATCGACCAGATGCACCAGCGCTCCCTCGACCAGCAGCAGCAGACGCAGCAGGCGATGATGAGCATTCTGGGGTTGATCACCAACCTCTACACCCAGACCGGGATTGCCCTGCCGTCGTAGCTGCCAGGCATTGCTCCACCACCACCTGTCCTTGCTCTAGCTGCAGCTCTGGTGCCGACCATGCCGATCCCGTCGATCAGCATGTCTCCACTGCTGGCTCCAGGTGCACCGATCCACTCTCCACTGCCGGCTACGACGCTGTTCCAGCAGACGCCGGCATCCGTCATTAGTGCCCCCTTGCTAGCAGCTACTACTCAGCAGGCATCGACGGCGGCTCCTACAGCTCCTTCCACCTCTACTCCAGGCAGCAGCTCCGACGACAGCACCCCCGACGGTGACCAGTTCGTCATTGCGCCTAGTACTCAGGGTCCTTAGGCACTCGGATCCCTTTTTGGTGTCTTGATGCCAAAGGGGGAGAAGAGTTAGAGGAGAGTCAGGGGGAGGATAGCTTAGTCTCAGGGGGAGTGTCCTAGCCTTAGGGGGAGTTTACCTATATTATCTTTTGTAATTCGATGTTTTTGCTACTCATTTGGTGTTTATTGAGTACTCTTAAGTTATTAATCGATTGAGATTATTTGGTGTTATGATCACTTATTCACTTGAGTTATTCCTTGATTGAGCTTTCAAATTCATTACTATCAAGTGTGATAATCTTGTATTCATTGCATATCCTCTTAAGTTTCGTACTATCAAATTCATTACTATTGTGCTTTAATTGTTGTGTTGTCATCAATCACCAAAAAGGGGGAGATTGAAAGCATCTAGGCCCCCATGAGGTATGGTTTCGGTGATTAATGACAACCATTGGATTTTACTAATGAATTTGTGGATGCAAGGTCTCCCATATCACTCAATCAAATGAAATCCATATGTCATTGGAGACTACTAAACAATCAATTTATGAGATCAATCAATGTTGTGAAGATAAGAAGTAAAAGCTCTTATGTCAAAGCCATTAAACCATAATTGATGACACTTAATGCTTGACAACCATCAGAAGTACACTTCCAACAAATGTCTAAGAGGTCAATTGAGCAAAGTTCAAAAGAATCACTTAGAAACAACTCAAAGCAAACAAAATCAACTCACCGGATCAACCGATGTTTCCAGAGAACAACACGTCGGTCGAGTTGGTTCAGCAGAAGAAGAAGACCTTAGAACAAAGTACTCACCGATCATCCGATGTTAAGGGCTAAGCTACATCGGTCCATCAGTACAGTTTGCAATATCCTTGGACCAAGTGTAGCACCGGATCATCCGATGTACAGAAATATACACATCGGTCAATCACTTCAATAAGCATCAAGTTTGAGCCAATTCTGGAGGAAGAGCCACCGGATCATCCGATGAGAAGACAAGTGCAACATCGGTCTAACAACGGTCATATCTGACACAATGACGTCAGCTAAAGTGAACTTGACCGATGATAACTAAAGGGGAGACATCGGATCATCCGGTGTTCGCAGAAAAGTTCTGTCAGCCTACTTTTCCATCGACTATTTCGTGGAGGCTGGCTATAAATACCCCCTAAACCTGTCAAATCGATAAGTCTTGATCACCAGACATAATCTACACATCCACAAGCATTCAAGACAAAGAGCCATCACTTCTACATTATTTAGATCACTTACACACCAAGAGATAGGCTAGAACTAGCTAGAGAGAGAGCTTGTGTGCCTCCATTCTCGGTGAGTGGAATCTATAGGGTATTGAGAGCTTGAAGGGTGTGTTCCTTGGTGTTTGTAACTGAGAGAGACTTCCGGAGCTTGCCAAGAGGATTGTGGAATCCCGGGGGATCGAAGTTGTACAAGGCTTGAGCTCCACCTTGCCAAGGTTGGCAAACGGAGAAGAATAGTGAAGATCCCTAGTCTCGGTGACTTTGGTGTGGCTATACCCTTTGGTGGGTGCCACAACGTGGATGTAAGAAGATCTTGACGATCTTGCCGAACCGCGGGATAAATCCTCGTGTCTCCTCGGGAGTTTGCATCCTCTTCCTCTCCCTTACATTTATGCATTTTATATACCGCGAAGTTGCTATTTACTTCAATGCATAGATCGTTTGTGTAGGGAATTGGGATTTTAGGAATTAAGTTTTATTGCTTAGATTTTTGAAAAGAAGCCCAATTCACCCCCCCCCCCTCTTGGGCATTCGATCCTTACATGTGGCAAACACATGGAGTTCCTCTAGCGCGGTGACTCCTGCAGTGCTGTCTCCACAGACCCAGAGGACGCCTGAAGGTGTCGGCATCTTCAACACCAGATAGCTGTAGTGAGCTATAGCCATGAACCAGTACAAGGCAGGCCTGCCCAGGATGGCGTTGAAGGGCAGACTGATGAGAGCGACATCGAAGACCATCTTCTCAGTCCTGTATTTCTCCCATGTCCCGAAGGTCACCGGGAGAGTGATGAATCCGAGGGGGCTGATGGCCCCCTCACCTACCCCAGAGAAAGGTCTCGAGAGGCGAAGGTTCGAGAGTTGTATCTGGATCTTCACGAACGCTTCAAAGCTCAAGAGATTCAGTGTTGTGCCTCCGTCTACCAGAACATGGTAGAGTTGAACGTTGTTGATGGTCGGAGATACCATCAGCGGGAGTTGGACAGCTCCAACCATGTTTCTGGGTCAGACTGTTGCATCAAAAGTGATGGGCGTATCCATCCACTTCCGATGTGGTTCTGCTCTGGCAGCAGGAGCGACAACAGCCATTTCCCGCCTGTCTTGAGGACGCGGCGAGAGGTGATGTCCCAGGACCCTCTGTAAATGGTGTTCAGGGTCTTCTGACGCTCATTGTCAGAGACGTTAGAATCATCATCGACTGTGTTGTACACAACCTTTAGGACCTTCTTGGGGTCCTGGAAGCCTAGCTCCATCTCAGCCGGAGCTTCATCAACTTTGTGCTTTCCTTCCTGCTGATGGAAAGGAGCTTCTTCTTGGTGCTTGTTATAGTGCTCGACAAGATTTTGGACCTCTCGGCAGTCCTCCAGACTGTGCTTGTCCGTCTTGTGGATTGGACACCACATCTTGGAACTACCGTCGTCTTCTGACGAAGGTCGAGGTCATTTTTCGGGGTGCTGCCCCCAGCCACCCGGAGCTGCAGCAGCTGCAACAGTAGGCGCCTTGGCTGACGGCTTCTTGCCGTTGGACTTCTTCTTCTTTTTGCCACCTCCATAGGTAGTGGCTTCAGCTTTGGAGGACTTTTTGTTAGCCTCCAGAGCTAGCTTTGAGTGCATTTCCCAGCCCTCTGCGGCCCGGGCATACTTGTCAGCCAGGCTGAACAACTCTATGACGCTGGTGAGTTCTTTTGTCACCAGCTTCTCCAACATTTTCTTGTCTCAGATGCCCTGTCTGAATGCGATAATAACAGAAGCATTCGAGATAGAGGGGATGGTATTGCGTACCTGAGAAAACCGCTGGATAAAGGATCACAGCGATTCCCTCGTTGTTTGCTTCACAGCAAACAGGTCAAGTTCGGTGCCTGGTCGAGTGTAAGAGCTCCCGAAGTTGGCAGTGAACTGTTGACAAAGCTCCACCCAACTGTTGATGGAATCGGGCGGAAGACTTATGAACCAGGACGTGGCGGTCCCAGTTAGAGCCACAGGGAAGTAGTTGGCCATCACGGCCTCATTGCCTCCTTCTGCAAGTATAGCAGTGGAGTAGATTTGAAGGAATTCGGCGGGGTTAACAATCCCGATGAATTTCTTCGGCAGATGAGTCCGAAACTTTTGTGGCTAGCGGACCATGTGTAGGTGCATGGCCAAGGCAGAACAACCTCCTCCTACTCCCACTGGAGCAGGGTTGTCTCGAGCCTCTCGCCTTTTGCAAGCATGCTCAATATGGACGCGGTCATCCTGCTGTCGGTAGCGGTGGTCAAGCTCTGACTGCAAATCGTATGTCGATAGCCTCGACATGGTGTGGGTGCGACGCGCCCATGAAGGAAGCAACGTCACCTGTTGAGATCCAACACGCCTCCGGTGCTGTGATACGTGGGGATCAAGTCTCCCAGACAAGGTCCTACGTTGAGTCGGTACTTGCCCCGATTGTGGAGGACCTTGGTTGCCGATGGCATCAGCTGCAACTGCAACTAGATGCTGCACATCAGCATGCCATTGTTCCATCGCACCCTGAGGTGCTCCGCGCACTGGTGGGCGCTCCAACAGAGTACGCGCAGCAATCAACGCGTTCTCAGGGTTATTGTTCTCCGATGTTGTGACCAACGCGAGTACCCCATCCTGTTGTCCAGTATTGTTTGCCGAAGCAGATATTGGTGGTGGTGATGCGACGACTGCCGGGACAACGGCGCCCGCTGGTTGCTGCATGTTGGAAGGATTCCCTCCAACAGGTTGCGCAACATCGTTGCCGTTGGATGACCCTGCGGCGGAGTTCACCATCTTGTAATCTCAGGCGCCCCTACCTGGCACGCCAAATGTCAAAGCGTACGAACGACACTTCCCCCGGTACTATTGAATTGTAGCCCGTAGAGGTTCTTGTATCGGTTTGGGCGCGCGGAGATATTAGACAAGAATGTGACACAGATGATTTACGTGGTTCTAGCTGCCTGAGCATAATACCCTACTCCACGGGATGTCTGCTGTTGTATTAGGAATTTGATCACGCTTGTGTGCGTATGAGCTTGGTTGTTTTGTACCGTGCAGCACATCCCTTTTATAGACCAAGGGATGGATGTTACATGGGTTGTCTGGCCCGACATGTGTCCCCGTTGGTTATTCTTACCTAATACATAATTAAGTGTGTTTAAGAACCCTAATAACGTGATAACGTGTCTTAATGGTGGCGTTACCAGTATTAAGGGTCTTCTGATCGTGCGCCATTAATAGGGCATTAATGGCACATAATCAGGCCTTGTAATTGTAGCAATAAGAGTCTATTGAATACTTATGCCGTTGGAGATCTGTCTGTATTCCCGTTGGTGGAGTAGGTCCAGAGGATTGACACGTGGCAGCTCTTGAGCTTTCCCTTGCGGGGAGGTATGTCCGAAGCTGCTATACACGTGGAGGCACCAGAGCTTCCTTCTACTGGGGGTTAGATCCGGGGTCACTGTACACGTGTCAAGTGTGGAGCTCCCCTATGTAGAGGGTTTGGCTCCGGTCTTGTGTTACACGTGGCAGTGTCAGAGCTCCCCTATGTAGGAGGTGGGTCTAGTGTCGTTTGACACGTGGGGCCTATGGGGGTCTTCATCTTTGAGAGGTGGAACTCCCTTGCACTTCTTGCGGTATCATGGGGTACCCGGTATGCAGGGTACCGACAGTCTCCTATTTGGGTTTCTTATGTAGTGGAAGTCAAACACAAGGACCGGCTACAAGGCTGTGACACCTTCGTCCTTGCACACCAAGTCGAGCAAGTGTATTATCTACATTATCCATGCGAAAAGATTAATGCTTAGTGGGTTGTACACAAGGCGAATCCTCATGAGCGGTTATATACATCAGACAATGATGGATACCTTGATGATGAGGTTGATGTTGTTTACCAAGAACAAGAGTTGTCGGACTCTTTTGTCGTCGAGCCTGGTTCATGACTCGATGACTTAGTTGGAGATGCAGAAGATGTAGAGACTCCTAAAATGCAAAAATGAAAACGAAAACGGGCAACCACCACGATAGAAGATCGATGGTCCGGTTTACGGGGTAGAGTACATGATCATGATGTTGATGACTTTTCAAACTGAGTACAAGTAACGTTTCTTTCATCTCTTCTTTCTTCTTCTATACTTTCTATTACATTCATTAGCAAATTTTCTTCTAAACAGGATGTCGTCGAGCAGCAGTAGACGACGGGGGGCAGAGGCACGGAGCTTTCTTGCACCGAGAGCAACGAGAGGAGATGAGGTCATCCAGGGTAGTCAGCTTAGCGGAGGTAGACGGGGTCAGCTGGTCAGCGATCTACCGGAGTCATCACGCGGACCTTTACAGCAGTCACGGCAGGTAAAGAACATTTAATTACATAAATTGTATAATTAATTATTTATTTTATAATATGAATCTTTAAAATTGTCAGGACGACTCTATGTCCGAGGACTCAGAGGCTAGGAGACCTCCTTTGGTGCCTGTTTCGGAGCTTCCTTCTTTGGTGCCTGCTTCGGAGCCTTCTTCTTCAGTGCCTCCTTATTTAGAGCCAGTGCAGACGAATGACCCCACTTTTGGATCACTTGATGTGGAGTCAGCTCCACAGCGGCGTACTAGGAGGATCCACTACGTGGCTCCTCTTGCGGCTCCTACAAACCTAGACGATCAGATCGTTATTCGTCTGATTGGCGATAGGTATGTAAATCTTTAACAATTTAATTTAGATATTTAAAGGCTTATATATATACAAATTGAGAATAATGTATCAGCTCTTAAGGATTGTTCGTTCACGGTCAGGGACACCACCAGCAGGTGAACGGTGTCTTGGGCCATCTAGTCCGTTTGCACTACCCCGGTGTAGTGAACGGACACACTGCCACGTCTTGGGATGATTGCGCTACGGCCCAGGACCTTGCTTACGACAACCACCAGGAGGATGTGTGGCACGACTTCATGGTAAGTATGAACAATATTTGTGTAATACAAATTTATTATAATTTAAATACATTTACTTGTATATTTGTTCTTCCAGGCACGGAACCATTTGGAGAACGAGGCCGAGCAGACGGATCACACTCGTCTCGTCTTCCATAACTGCGCTAGGAAGTTCGTGACGCAGTCACTATCGATGGCTTGCATTCAAGCTACGAAGGCATACTTCAAGTTGCACCTGGAGGAGGGTTAGTCGGGGAAGTACACGGAAGTGACCGACAAGTACTCAACGGAGGCGCAATACACAGAGGTAAAGTGTTTATTTTACTTTGCTTCATTATCTGATTGTGATCATGTTTTCATTTAATAATAAATGTTTGCAGGTCGGTGTAGCATGGTTTGATAGCCGTCCGAACGTGTACCATGACTTCTGTGCTCGTTGGGGGAGCCAGGTCTTCCAAGGCATGTCTAAATCTTGTCAAGAGAGTAGAGGGACGGACGGAAAACACCGTTTGGGTGGCGATGGCTACATACATCTTTCTAAACGGATGGTAAGTGTGACTTCAATTATATTTAAGTAATTTTATAATCTTTCATTGTGATAACATGTATCTATAGGAGCACGAGAGCGGTCAGGAGCCGACACCTATTGAGGTGTGGAAGAGGGGTCACGTGGGAAGTGACCAGTCGCAGCCTGACCAGCTGTCTTCTCAGACGGCAACTCAGACGTTGGTGAGTTATTTTGTTAACTTAATTGAATTCTCTTTAATAGTTTCGATGACATTATTTTTCTGTATTTCCAGGCAAAGTACGGGCAAGAGGCGCGGAGGCTTGGAGGTGAAGAGTACGATTGGCAGAGCGTGCCAAACGTCCCCAAAGCCGCGTATGCAATCGGTGGCAGGAAACCTCAGGGACGGTGAGTTTTGTTAATTTTAAGTTACTGTCACGAACTTTGAGTTAAAAAAAATTAATAATCTTACTTCGTTGTTGAAAGTCGCCTAGAGGGGGTTGAATAGGCAATAAGACCTAAAATGACTTAATCAAACGAGATTAAACTCCCGAGGCCGGACTTGTCTGGACAGGGCCGGACTAGTCCGCTCAGCACAGGGTGAAAACCTAAAAACTTGGTTTCGACAAGTTATTTGCGGAATTTAAGTTCAACCAAGATGTAAACAATGTTTAGAAACTTAGTACAACTAAGATTGAAAGATTTAAGCACTTAGATCACAAGATTTCAATAAAGATCAAAAGTGAAAGGCAATATGAACAATATGAACCCTAATAGCAATACTAGTGATCACAAAAAGTAAAAGACAAGTGAGACAAGATTTATCTCACGGTTCAGCTCCATGAAGAAGCCTACATCCACGTTGAGAAGTCCACGCACGGATCGGGTCTCACTTGACCCTTCTCTCACAAAGCCACCACGATGGTCGGCTTGGTTTCCACTATAATCACCAAGTTTGATGGGGCTGCTCACAAGTTGAGGCTGCCAAAAATCAATACAATGAGTAGCACATGAAGCTCAACTCACACAAGCCGCAAAATGCAATCACAATGCGCAAAGAGATCAAACTGAGAGCCCAAGTGCGATGATCTTCCTTCACTCTCCTCCCCAAACCCTAATCTCTTCAAGATTTGGTCTTAGAGGGCTAGTAGGACGAGTAGAAGGCTTTGGAAGGCTCTTGGTCACTTGTGGCGGCGCTAGGATTTAAGACTTGTTCAAATGAGGTTGGGGGTCCCGAGCCCCTTCTACTGACCTCAGCAGAAGGGCGGACTAGTCCAGCCACTAGCCCCAGACTAGTCCGGCCTAATGCGACCACTGACCTCTGGTCAGGTCCCGACAACTGCCACACTGTGCGACGATCATCACGCTACCCGCAAAATTTCCAAATTCAAACGGTCACTAAACAACGGACTAGTCCGGTCCAAAATGGACTAGTCCAAAGTAGGACAGAAGGGTTTAGTCTGTCCCAAAACGGACTCAATTGGGTAGCCCCGGACTAGTTCGGCCATATGGGGCAGACTAGTCCGGCCCTCTAGGGTTTCTCTTGGTTAATCTCAGTAAGTCTCAAACGGACTAGTTTGTACCCATACGGACAAGTCCAAACCTTTCCAGAGATCTTTGGTCCGTCCAAAAATGGACAAGTCCGGTCTTGTGGGACTTAGCTCCAAATTCACTAAGAAACACTCCAGAGACGTTTGGTTTGTCTCAAAATGGACAGGTGTGCCTGGCTGGACTAGTCCGGCCTCCTAGGGTTTCTTCTCATTTTTGGCTTCTCACTTGGGTGTTTCTCTCAATCACCACTTTGAGACCCTTAGAATGATCTCAATGAACATGATACATCCACCCTCTCTGTAACACCCTCATTTTCATGCATCATGTCCTGCATACATTCACATATATGTCTAAAATTAATCCACATAAAAAGGAACAAGTTTAAAATCAATTTGGAACAAAACCGCACTTAAGAATTCTGGGAAGTGCGGACTAGTCCGATTTTGGTGCGGACCAGGTTGATTTCTCTCTGACCTCGATCGGACTTGTCCATTTTTGCTACAAACTAGTCTTTTTTTGCCTCTAGATTCTTTAGGACTTGTCCGGCTCAGTGCGAACTAGTCCGGTGTTCCAACAATCCTTGAAAATTTGCTAAGTCCCTGGACTTGTCCGGACTAGTCCGGTATTCCAGCAGACTTGTCCGTTTTCCTCTCTGGATAAGTTCAGACTTGTCCGATGTCCAGTGCGGACTTGTTCGATTTCTCTCTGACTAACTTCGGACTGGTCCGGTCCTTTTCGGACTTGTCCGATAAATTGTGACTCTAAGTTGATCTTTTGTTTCATGACTTGTTTCTTGGGTTTTATGTTAAGTGGGCATAGGGACGTCGTGCCTAACTGTTTTAGAGCCCATGTGGGACTCTAAACCGGCCTCTACTTATCTCAAACTCGAAATCCATCTAACCCTAGCCTCCACCTCTATATAAACAACTCCACCCCTTGGCTTGACATCTATTTGCCACTTTTCCACCCCACCCAAACCCTAGCTCGTGATTAGCCACCACCAAGGAGGGAGAAGGAGATCCCAAGCAAGAAGAAGAAGAGGAGGAAATGAAAGAGGATCAAGATCTCCATCAACTTCGAGTTCTTCATCAACAATCAACCATCAAGTTTTTCATCAACCCTAGATCATCAAGATCCAAGTGTTACCTCCATGTTTCTTGATTCATTGGAGTTCTAAACACCTGGTATACCTTCTATTTTTTTCCTTACGTGAATTCAACCCCAAATCTCCAAATTCACGTCGATCTAGAAAACACTAATCTGCTGATCTCGCGAGTGCGGACTTGTCTGGTCCCTAGCGGACTAGTCCAATTTTCCTAGTTAAATTGTGTCCAATTAATTCTAAAATTAGACCTAATAAACTCCAAACCTGTATAAACTTGTTAAAAGCCATTAGAACTAGCTAGTGACCATTAAAAGCAACTCATTACCAAATTCTACCTTGCATTTGCATAAATCATGCATGTCATGTCATATTGAGTAATATTTGTGCACTCTTTGATCGTGTTTCTTGTCTTGTATGTTTATTGTGTGGATTAGACGGATCTGCGTTAGAGAGTGTCGCAGAGGATCTCCAGCACCAAGAGTTTGAAGTCTTTGATCCTAATCAATCCCAAGAGCAAGGCAAGTGTCCTTAAAGCATATTGATCCTGCTTTGACAATAAATGTTTTGTTTGCAAAACTGCATGCTTGTGTCAATTTGATGGGAATCCTATGGTAGGAAGATTACTAGCGTTGTTTAACCACCCTTGTCACCTGGTATTCATGGTAGGGAGTCGGGATAGGCTTTTTACCTTTTTTGCTTCGCTTAATTAATTATGATGGGAAAACAACTATAACACTTACCTAAATTATGTAATTATGAGATTACGATTAACATGAACTGGTTAATATGATATGGTAATGGGTGATCTAAGAAAGCCCAGTATGTGGATGGGTTGGATGTTACAGTGGTTTGCTTGCTTTAGATCTAAGGACCAGTTCATGCGAGAATAAGCCAGGATTACACTGCCACCACGAGGCCAAGTATGGGTGTGACGTAGCTGATTAATTAGGGTTTTGGTAGTGTTGTTTGGACCATTAAGGATGCTTGGGGAAGGGGTAGTCAGGGTTTGTTGATGATTGGTGGGACTACCCTGGGATTCGAATGGCTCAAGAGGGGGCCCTTGGTTGAAGATGTGCTCAGTTGGAGACATCTCCACCGGTGAAACCTCAGTGGGGTCTAAATAGGCTAGTAATCTCTTTGTAAAGGCTATTTTGTGATCTCTTGGCCACACACTGATGGAAGCGTGAGATGGCATAATAGAGGTTCTAGTCACTCGAAGGTGATGAAATCACAAACACATGGGCAAAGTGGTACAAACTCTGCAGAGTCTGATAAACTATCATGATAGCCATGCTCCCGGTTATTAGCGCCTAGATGACCTAAATGATTAGAGAAAACATGGTACTGGGATGTTTTGTGATATGGTTATGGTTAACAACATGGTTATGGCAGGATAAAGGATTCATTTCTGGTATGGATATGGTTATTGGTAATAAGAAATCTGGAATTTGGATGATGATAATGAATATGGATTGGTATTATGATGATTACATGGTTTATGATGGCTTTATTTCACATACATATGATATATTGGTTTTCAAATGTTTTAATGTACTTTTCAGCACTCAGCCATTATTATATTCGTCATTTGAATCAGCTACATGTCATACTTTCCACACTTGCTGAGTACGACATGTACTCACTCTTGCAATCCCCCCACCAGTAGTTGCATGTTAGGATTAGGAGTTTAATGTTGATAATGCGGAGTACTAGGCCGTGTCTACCGTCAGCTTGCCTGTGGTGTTGATGGGAGCTGCACATATATCCCTTTTGCTTATGCTGCTTAGTTGCTTATTTAGTTTATTTCTGCTGCATTAGTTGAACTTGTCATTAATAATTCATTAGAGCTTGTATTCGAGGATAATCTGGTTGTGTAATAAAAGTACTTAATTAATCTTGTTCTGTGGTAATTTTCTGTATATCCTTTTGTGAGTGCACTCGTGTATGTGTGTTAAACGTTCTGGGCACACATATGCGTTTGCTTGGTTCATTTTTGGAATCGGGTGTCACACTCTCACATGACACAGCTCATATAAGCTCAACTTCATAGAAATCCTAATTTCTACTCTTGAGTCTTTGATGCCCGTTATGTCCTTTTCCTTTTAAAGAGTTTCATCTCATTTCAATCATTGTACCTGTGCTTAGGATCAACTTAGCTCATTAGACTCTTAATTGTCGTCATCAATCATCCAAAACCCACGGGGATGCCTAGATGCGCTTTCAATCTCCCCCTTTTTGGTGATTGATGACAACACATTAAGATTTCAAAAAAAAGGATAATAATTTATTTTTCATAACATGTATTTGTATGAGTGACTCCCCCTCAATGTATGCATCATGAGTAAGAGAGATTTGAGAGAGTTCTCATACATATACATGTTATGGTGGGGTGCCTAAGTGATGTGCTTATAAATTGTGATAAAGCAACAAATATGAAAGATAAGCATGTAACTCAAGCATAACATCACAATTGATATGAATTAAGTCTTAAAACAATTTAAGCGAGAGTTTTAAACAAAAAAACATAAGTCCAATCTTGGATCAAACTCTCCCCTAAATAACTAAGTCAATCTCTCCCCCAAATAACTAAGTAGAACTCTCCATCTCTCTAAGAGCCACATCCACCAATATCACCCCCTTTGGCATCAAGACACCAAAAAGGAAAAGAAGGAAGGAAGAGCCCTTAGGTCTACTCGTCATCATCATCGGCGTCATCAGCGTCGTCTTCGCCATTGTGCCCACTATCGCTCTCTGTGGCCTCCGGATCAATATTAGCATCATCATCGGACGGGGCCGTGGTGGAAGTACCATCTTCACCAAATTGAGCGAGCTCCTCGGCGGTGAACTCCGGGAATGAAGTGATCTCACCATCACTCTCCTCGGCAGGAGACATAGGGATGTCTAGCTTATCGCACAACGCCTTGAGATACTTCTCGTTGCGACACTCCATGCAACGTTGTCGAATTTCCGTCTTCCGTCAAGAGGAGAAAATAGCCTTGAAACACTTGAAGAATTCACTCTCGCATTGTGATGAAGGCGGAGGTGGCGGAGGAGATGGCACAAAGCAAGAGGAAGAAGCGGGAGGATCCGCATTCTTCCTCCTAGGGGCAGCAGGCTCCGGAGGAGAGAGTTGAGGTCGAAGCCTCCGGTGAGTGATGTCTTTCTTGAAGTTGTGTCCGGAGGCCTTCTCTATCATGCACATGATGTAAGGAGCGTATCCACATGATCGGTTTGGGGTATGGGAGATGTTGAAGACGTCATCGAATATGTAGTCAACCACATTGAAGCGGACATCTCCATCAATGAGTACCATCAAGGGCCTCAAATTTCCTTGAATAATCCCCGCATCTCCATCTTTGGGGGCAATGGTCTTCTGGAGCACCCTGTTGAGGACATTGTAGAAGGGCTTGATGTTCCTTATGTGCCTGGCCTCAAAGGGTACATGGCTGGGATACATGTACTCCAGGGTATCGTGATCAACTGGCCTCAAGTTGGAGATAATGATTTCATTGTCCAGTTGATCCTCTAAGTCAAGTAGCTGAGCAAACTCCCAGTAGGTGGTGGAGTATTGCTCCCCAAGGGTCATCCAGGTGATCCTCCTGTCCCCATCAGTGTGGAAGTAGATAGTGGAATAGAATTGGGTAATAACTTCCACATTCCAGCCATGCTGAAAGGCCATGAATTTCTTCAGGCCATGGCGCTCGACGGCCTCAATCACAGCATTGAAGGCCACGTGATCCTTTTGGGCCATGTAGTCCCAGTCAATCCACTGAGCATCGGTGACTGGGGTTTGCTTGGACATGTAGACAGTCTGGTAATAATCACAGTTGAAGTCACACTTGAAGCGGGGATCCACTGTGCTCCTCTCCCTTTGATAGACGTTGATCTTCCTTAGCTTGCGCGCCTTCTCAGCCCCTTTGCCTTTGAAGATGTTGGCATCAAAAGCATCTGCACGGTTTGGGTTCCGTGCAGGAGAGGACATCCTCAAGGGGCACATGGGCTGAGAGGCTCCCTTCTTAGCCTTGCTTGCAGGCTTCTTGACAACAATCACCCTCTTCTTGGGTGCAGCATCGACTGGGGCTTTTCCCTTATGTTTGGAGGTCCTCGCCTCCTGCGCTCTAGCGTGATCCCCCAATGTCACAAGTCTCTTTTTCCTTGGGGCTGCCTCGGCGGCAGCAGAGTTGTGGGCTTCTCGATGCGTCTTCTTTGCTTTCCTTGATTCAAAGAAGGCAGCAGCCATTTCCTGCTCCTCGCGTCTCCGGCGGTAAAGAGCTTGCCTTCTCGCTTCGGCCTCGAAGTCGGAAAGTGGAACATAGTCAGAATCCGACATGGTTGCTGATAAGAGAAGCAAAGGAATGTGTATGAGTCAAAGGAAGTTAAGGGGTAGTGGTAGAATTCACAAAATCAACCTAGGTTAGGGTTTTTCACAGTGCAACCTAGACTTGTCCGCCCAGGGGCTGGACTAGTCTGTACCAAATTGGACTTGTCCGCCCTTCGGCCAGACTAGTCCGGTTCACACAGCAAGAACCCTAATCTAGAGAAATTTTGCAAAAACTACGGATCCTACCACAAAAATAGAGGCACATGATCACAATGATGTGCACAACAACATTTGTGAAGAAGTTTCTATCAATAGACCCAAAAGTATTGAATTTCAAGGGTTTTGAGGTTAGGTCAAGAATACCTCTTCAAATCTTCAAATCGATAAAATGTGGATGAAGAATCGGCCTCCGATGCTTGGGGAATAGTTTCTTAGCACCTTAGGGCTTCAATCCACGAATTGGAGTCGAGATTTGTTGGTGGGAATCGGAAATCGCCGTTTGGGGGGCGGTTTTGTGCGTTTTGGGAGAGGGAGGCTTTGAGTGGAAGTGGAGAGATTCGGGGCTCCCTGAGGAGGTTAAGTCCCCAAGGGCCGGACTAGTATAGTGAGGGACCCAGACTTGTTCGACCAACGGACTGGGTTCGGACAACCTAAGCCACCAGACTAGTCCGATCACAGGGCGGACTAGTCCGGTCCTAAGGCTAAAAACTCCTATGTATTGAGTTTCCAGTGGAGATTTGATCCTTTTGGACTAGATTTCACAGAAGATCTTTGTAAACATGGTCAGTAAGCAGTCAACAATCAAACTATGACCATGGTTCACAAGGATTCATTAATTTCAAAATAATTTGCAGAAATTTGAGGAGGATAAGTTTTTCACAAGCATGTGTGAATTTTGAATATGACAATCAAATGTGCAAGATTCAAGCCACATTTCGAGAATCCAAGATATTAAGCTCACTCCTAAGTTCACAAAATCTTTTCTCATCTAAGGGTTTGGTAAATATATCGGTCAATTGTTTATTGGTTCTCACATGTGAAATTTCAATGTCTCCTTTGATGGAGTGATCTCTCAAGAAATGGTGTCGAATATCGATGTGTTTGGTCCTTGAGTGTTCAACTGGATTATGGGATATTTTGATGGCACTCTCATTGTCACATAGGAGGGGAATATGGCGCAAGTTTATGCCATAGTCCCTAAGAGTTTGTCGCATCCAAAGAAGTTGTGCACAACAACTTCTGGCGGCAACATACTCCGCTTCAGCTGTGGAAAGAGTAATGGAGTTTTGTTTCTTTTAGGACCAAGACACAAGAGATCTACCAAGGAATTGGCAAGTTCCTGATGTACTCTTCCTATCAACTTTGCACCCCGCATAGTCCGCATCGGAATATCCAATGAGGTTGAACTTAGAGCCTTTGGGGTACCAAAGTCCTAGGCTTGGTGTGTGAACCAAATATCTAAGAATTCTCTTAACTGCGATCAAATGACACACCTTAGGAGCAGCTTGAAATCTAGCACACATACACACACTAAACATGATATCGGGCCTAGATGCACATAAGTAAAGCAATGAGCCTATCATGGAACGATATACCTTTTGGTCCACACTTGGACCATCTTAATTGAGGTCGAGATGCCCATTGGTTGCCATGGGAGTCTTCATGGGTTTGGCCTTGTCCATGTCAAACTTCGTGAGTATATCTTGTGTGTACTTGGTTTGACTAATGAATGTGCCTTCCTTGAGTTGCTTCACTTGAAAACCTAGGAAGAACTTCAACTCCCCCATCATGGACATCTCAAATCTTTCTGTCATTATCTTAGAAAACTCATCACAAAAAAGCTTTGTTAGTAGAACCAAATATAATGTCATCGACATATATTTGGCAAACAAACAAATCGTCATTGAAGTGCTTAGTGAACAACGTGTAGTCTGCCTTCCCAATTTTGAAACCATTTTGGGTTAGAAAATCTCTTAGGCACTCATACCAAGCTCTAGGAGCTTGTTTGAGTCCATAGAGAGCTTTACACAATTTGTACACATGGTTTGAGAATTCTTCATCTTCAAATCCTGGGGGTTGCTCCACATACACCTCTTCCTTGATTGGACCATTGAGGAATGCGCTCTTGATGTCCATTTGATATAGCTTAAAATCATGGTGAGTAGCAAAAGCAAGTAATATACGAATTGATTCAAGCCTAGCTACGGGAGCAAAGGTTTCTTCAAAATCCAAACCTTCGACTTGTGAATACGCTTTGGCCACAAGTCGTTCCTTGTTCCTTGTAACCACCCCGTACTCATCTTGTTTGTTGCAGAACACCCATTTGGTGCCTACAATATTCGCATTAGGCCTCTTCACAAGCTCCCATACTTGATTTCTTTTGAAGTTGTTGAGCTCTTCTTGCATGGCCATCACCGAATCCGGATCTCGTAGTGCTTCTTCAACCTTGTGGGGCTCCAAGGAATAAACAAAAGAGTAATGTTCACAAAAGTTTGCAACACGAGATCGAGTAGTTACCCCCTTGGAGATGTCTCCAAGTATATTGTCAATGGGATGGTCCCGTTGGACGCTTTGATGCACTCTTGGGTGAGGCGCTTGAGGTCTTGAGTCATCATCTTGGTCTTCCTCATCCTCATTGTCTCCCCCTTGATTGATGCCTCCATTTTCATCTTCTTGGAGCGCATCTTGGGGGACTTGATCTTGATCATTTGAGGAGGAGCTTGCTTGATGTGTAGGATGATCACTTGAGTGTTGTGGTTGTTCTTGTGGTCGAATATCTCCAAGTGCCATCCTTCCTATCACCACTTGTGGAGCTTCCTCTTGATCTAACACATGACGATCAACTTGCTCCACTTGGGAGCCATTAGTCCCATCAAACACTACATCACGTGCTACTTCAACAATTCTGGAGGATTTGTTAAAGACACGATAGGCGTAAGTGTTTGAGTCATAACCAAGCAAGAAACCTTCATCGGACTTAGAAGCGAACTTCGAAGTCCTAGGCTTCTTGTTATGAATGTAGCATTTGCTCCCAAAAACACGAAAGTAGGAAATGTTTGGCTTGTTACCGGTTAGGATCTCATAAGACGCCTTCTTAAGTATGCGGGGAAGATACAACCGGTTTATGGCATGGCAAGCAGTATTAACCGCTTCCGCCCAAAACCAGTCTGACATCTTGTAGTCATCAAGCATGGTTCTTGACATCTCAATTAAGGTCCTATTCTTCCTCTCGGCCACCCCATTTTGTTGAGGGGAGTAGGGGGCTGAGAACTCATGCTTGATGCCTTCCTCATCCAAAAATTATTCAACTTGAGTGTTCTTGAATTATGTGTCGTTGTCACTCCTTATAGTCTTGATACTTAATGAGAACTCATTTTGAGCTCTCTTCAAGTACCTCTCGAGGACACCTTGAGTCTCACTTTTATCATGCAAAAAGAATACCCAAGTGAAACGTGAAAAGTCATCAACAATAACAAGACTATATTTGTTACCACCAATACTTATGTAGGCAATTGGACCAAAGAGATCCATGTGTAGAAGCTCCAATGGTATTGATGTTGTCATAATATTCTTTGATGGATGTGGTCCTCCAACTTGCTTTCCGGCTTGGCATGTGCTACATGGTCTATCCTTTTCAAACACAACATTCTTTAAACCAAGGATGTGCTCGCCCTCAAGGAGTTTTTGCAAATTCCTCATCCCAACATGGGCTAGCCTTCTATGCCATAGTCATCCCATGTTAGTTTTTTGCAATTAAGCATGTATCAAGTTGGGCTTTATCCGTGGAGAAATCCACAAGATAGAGCTTTCCCTTGAGTACATCCTTAAAAGCAATTGAATCATTGCTTCTCCTTGTGACGGTCACACCCTCATTAGTGAATAAACAATTATAACTTTTTTCACATAGTTGTGATATGGACAAGAGGTTATAATCAAGTGAATCAACATGTAAAACATTTGAAAGAGTGTGATTAGGGGATATAGCAATTTTACTGGTGCCAATGATTTTTCATTTGCTATTGTCCCCAAAATAGATTCCTTCACTTGGATCTTCATTTAGCTCATACTCTACAAACATCTTCCTCTCTCCGGTCATATGATTAGTGCACCCGCTAGCAAGAACCCATTTGGTTCCTCCGGAGGAGTATGCCTACAAGAAAGATTTAACCATTGGCTTTAGGTACCCAAGCGGTGTTGGGTCCTTTGATGTTAGTCAAGAGGCACTTGGGCACCCACACACAAGGTTTAGGACTCTTGCGGTGTGGCCCAACATACCTAGCATAGGCCTTTCCAAACTTGTTCCTCAATAAAACATATGATGCATCGAAATCATGGAACAATGGATGAGGTTCTTTCTTAGGCATTTTGGGTAAAGTGGCAATGTTCTTCTCTTTATTGTTGTATGAGCCTCCTTTGACAAAAACAATCAAGTCTTTGCCATTCTTGGGAGTTTTGGTGCTTTGCCTCATCTCCCTAGAATAACCAAGACCATCCTTGACAAGGGGGTGTTTTGTGTTGGTATATGCACTATGTGCATATGCCACCTTCTCCTTGTCAAAGATGCCACCCTTTGGTGCTTGATTGGTTTGTGACAACTTAAGCTCATATTTAAGCTTTATGATCAAGTTTGAGCATTTACAAGGTTGAAAAGGTTTGTATTTAACATTTGTGGAAGATGAGCTTGTAGAGGAAGAAGGTGCATTGACCTTGAGAAACTTCACTTGTGTCTCAAGGATCTTGTTTGCTTGTTTCAAACTAACAAGTTCATCCTTGAGCACAATTGTAGTGTTCTCAAGGTTTGAGCAAGTTCCCTTGCTCAAAGCGAGTTCACGCTCAAGTTCCTTGCTTCTTTCTCTTTCAAGCTCAAAGAGCTCCTCAACCTCTTGACATCTCTCCTTTTGTTGGATGAGCATGTCCTCTTGACGGTTGATGAGCTCTTCCTTCTCAAATATTTCCTCCGTCAACAATCTCAATCTTTTCAAAGTACTTTTACTCATGTCTTTAAGCATATGTTCATTTTCACTACTACTATCAAAATCATCATGAGAAGAAATTGAAGAAGAGGATTTAGATTTAACTTTCTTTCTTCCCTCCTTGGCCATGAGACACGTTGGCTTTGAAGTCTCCAAGTTGGGGAAGAGCTTGTTTTGCGTAGTTGTCTTCTTCATAGCAATGATTGCTATCTTCTCTTCTTCATTGGAGGAGGATTCCTCATTTGAATCCCACTCCTTTCCAAGGTGGGCATGTCCGGATTGCTTCTTCTTCTTGAAGTACTTCTTCTCCTTGGACTTGCCCTCCTTCTTCTTCTTTTTTTCTTCATGTGGACAATCCACAATGAAGTGGCCATACTCCCCACAATTGTAGCAAGCCCTCTTTGATCTTTTTTGGGCTTGTCTTCGCTTTTCCTTTCATTTTGGTAGCTCCCCCTCCTTCTTCTAAACATCCTCTTAAAGTTATTGATAAAGAGAGCCTCTTCCTCATCGGTATCGGGAATCTCTTCATCACTCTCTTCCTTTTCTTGTGATCTTGAAGATGTTGCCTTGAATGCGACATCCTTTTTCTTGGAGGAGGAAAGCTTTTGTAGATCGTTGTAGAACATAGCTTCTTTCTCCATCATCTCATGGTTGATGATCCTCCCTAGCACTTCTTCGGGAGTCATCTTGTGAAAGCCCGGACTCTCACGAATTAGTGAGCAAAGAGTGACGTTTCAAGGCATGAATGCTCAAATCATCCTCTTTACCACCTCATGGTCGGTCCATCGGGTGCTTCCATATGATCGACTCTTGTTGATGAGAGTCTTGAGGCGGCCGTACATGTCTTAGGGGGACTCACCATCCATGATGGTAAACCTCCAAAGCTCTCCTTCGATCATCTCGATCTTCACCTCCCTAATGACGCGGTTGCCTTCATGCGCCGTCTTGAGGGTATCCCATATCTCCTTGGCAACCTCTAACCCTTCAATGCGGTTGAACTCCTATCGAGTCAATGGGGAGGTAATCACTACAACGGCTTGAGCATTGCGATGGAGAAGAACGGCTTGCTCCGGAGTGATGTCTTCCTCATTCTTCGGAAGATGAACACCTGTCATAACAATTTGCCACAAGCTAGGGTTTAAGGATATGAGGTGCATCTTCATATTATGCTTCCACATAGAGTAATCATTTTCGTCGAACTGAGGAGGTTTGCCAATGGGAATAGACAAATAATAATTGCTCACAGTAAGTTGCTCATAATTGTAAGGATGCCGGGAGTAGTCTTGTGAACTACTCCCATTGTCGACATTGGTCGGAGAAATTGGTTTGATCTCCTTCTTGGGCACATTGAGCTTCTCACGAAGCCGTGTCTTGAGCATTTGAACTTCTTCGTCATCGTTTGGATCATCTTGAAGAACATCGACGTTCTTCGTCTTGGTGTCATCGACGACCACCAGAACCTCGTTATCACCCCTTCCGGCCATTTCTTCTCCGAGTTGTTAGACTCTTGTGGAGGAGCCTGCTCTGATACCAATTGAAAGTCGCCTAGAGGGGGTGAATAGGCAATAAGAGCTAAAATGACTTAATCAAACGAGATTAAACTCCTGAGGCAGGACTTGTCTGGACAGGGCCGGACTAGTCCGCTCAGCACAAGATGAAAACCTAAAAACTTGGTTTCGACAAGTTATTTGCGGAATTTAAGTTCAACCAAGATGTAAACAATGTGTAGTAACTTAGTAAAACTAAGGTTGGAAGATTTAAGCACTTAGATCACAAGATTTAAACAAAGATCAAAAGTGAAAGGCAATATGAACAATATGAACCCTAATAGCAATACTAGTGATCACAAAAAGTAAAAGACAAGTGAGACAGGATTTATCCCGTGGTTCAGCTCCACGAAGAAGCCTACATCCACGTTGAGAAGTCCACACAAGGATCGGGTCTCACTTGACCCTTCTCTCACCAAGCCACCACGATGGCCGACTTGGTTTCCACTATATCAATGGGTAATCACCAACTTTGATGGGGCTGCTCACAAGTTGAGGCTCCAACAAATCAATACAATAAGGAGCACACGAAGCTCAACTCACACAAGCCACAAAACGCAACCACAATGTGCAAAGAGATCAAACCGAGAGCCCAAGCGCAATGATCTTCCTTCACTCTCCTCCCCAAACCCTAATCTCTTCAAGATTTGGTCTTAGAGGGCTAGTAGGACGAGTAGAAGGCTTTGGAAGGCTCTTGGTCACTTGTGGCAGCGCTACGGACTAGTCCGGCCACTGGCCCCAGACTAGTCCGGCCCAATGGGACCACTGACCTCAGTCCCGACAACTGCCACACTGCGCGGCGATCGTCACGCTACCTACCAAATTTCCAAATTCAAATGGTCACTAAACAACGGACTAGTCTGAAGTAGGACAGAAGGGTTTAGTCCGTCCCAAAACGGACTCAACTGGGTAGCCCCGGACTAGTCTGGCCACAGGGGGTGGACTAGTCCAACCCTCTAGGATTACTCTCGGTTAATCTCACTAAGTCTCAAACGGACTAGTCCGTACCCATACGGACAAGTCCAAACCTTTCCAGAGAGATTTGGTCCGTCCAAAAATGGACAAGTCCGGTCTTATGGGACTTAGCTCCAAATTCACTAAGAAACACTCCAGAGATGTTTGGTCCGTCTCAAAACGAACTAGTTTGCCTGGCCGGACTAGTCCGCCCGTGAGGCCCGGACTAGTCCGGCCTCCTAGTGTTTCTTCTCATTTTTGGCTTCTCACTTGGGTGTTTCTCTCAATCACCACTTTGAGCCCCTTAGAATGATCTCAATGCACATGATACATCCACCCTCTCACATGACACGACTCATATAAGCTCAACTTCATAGAAACCCTAATTTCTACTCTTGAGACTTTGACGCCCGTTATGTCCTTTTCCTTTTGAAGGGTTTCATCTCATTTGAGTCATTGTACTTGTGCTTAGGATCAACTTAGCTCATTAGACTCTTAATTGTCATCATCAATCATCCAAAACCCACGGGGATGCCTAGATGCACTTCAGTTGTGTAGGTTTGTCATCTTCGATGGAGTGATCGACTTGAGGCAGGCGCGGCTTTCCTCGAGAGCCTCTTGATCGCAGCAGGGTAGGTCCAGCAGCAGCCGTACGGGTCGAGATCAGGAGCTCCAGAGTGTTTGGGGGGGGGGGGGAGCTCCAGAGGATGCAAGAAGCGCTCAGGGCTAGGGACGAGGTGCTCAGGACTAGGGATGAGATGCAAGCAACGACGCTTAAGGCTAGAGACGAATATCAAAACTCGTACATGCTACAGTGGCAAGCTGCCTTCCAGGTAAGTTCTGAATGTTGTACTTAACATTTTTAATATACAAATGACATGTATAATGATTTCTTTGTATTTGCAGGCTATGACCTTAGGACAGCAGGTTGTCTTTTCGCAGTGAGTGCCGCCATCGATGGAGCTGCCATTGGTGCTGACGACAGAAGCACATGTACAAAATTATTCAAAATAACAGAAACTAGTTAAACTTTTCAAATTTAGTAAAATATGCATGTTTATATTTATAACTTGTCTAACCACACTTGCACATCACATGGATTGGGGACGGAGGCTCATACTCTGTCGCTTCCGATTTTGGTGCTTGGACGACTGCAGGAGGACGACTTTCCGAACTCCGGTGGCAGCGGACGGGTTAGCGTGTGATAGTCAAGTCAGCCGAATTTTTTGTGGAGCGTTTTAGCTTGCTCATTTTTTTAATTTCTGCATGTTTGGGTACAAACAATGTTAGCTTACTGAGAGGCTAGGAAACAGTTCAAAAATTAGTGGATAAACTGAATTGTTGGTTTTGGCACCAACATTACTTCCAGCTTAGCTGGTTTGTTGATCGTTAAAGAAATGCATATTAACTAACATGTGCTTGTAATTTCTGATTATCTCTTCTGATCCTGGCAGTCCTTTAATATATTTCTTTTTTGTTGGAATTTTCTTATCCCAGTACCAAAACTCATACCGTTCAAACTTCCTATTCCCCCATTGGAGATTTGCACAAGTGTGTTGTATAAACAAAGAATTTGATTTTTTTGTCCAATTAATTATGTCTCCTAAGGGATGTCACATTCTTATTCTGAGCATTTAATTTTTTAACGCTTACCCATCTATAGACTGCCCACTGCATCAAGGTCCAGGTTTGTACTGTATCAACCACCTTTGTTCTCGGGAAAAGGGGCTGGCTTTGGGTATCCTGTGGTTTTCTCATTCACATATTTCCCCTTTCTCGTGAACTATAGTGAAATTGTTCTGCATATATAGTCCTTTAATATCTTTTCACCTGTCATTTTAAGCATTTCAGTTCACATCATTTTCTGATTGCTGACTTTTTTTTTTAAATTCAATTCGCATGTTTGGGTTTTTGTAATCTGAGTTGCCTCCACAAATGAAAAGGTATTTGGATTAAATGCATAAAAAACGGGAACTATCACCTCTTGTATACAACGTCAATCTTAGTCACTGTGCAATGTTTTTTATTTCTTTCATTACTTCATCTCTTGAGGAGAAACATTAACCCCACAATTACTTTCTGGTTGTACTCTTACAGGATGGCAATGTTCGAGAGGATATGAGCAGCAGCAATCCAAAGAGATGACGATGGTTCAATGCCTGTGTTCGTATCCTGGTTCTGTCTTTGGGTTTTAAGCTTCACGAACTCGTGAATTGTGTAGTGTGGCGTTTGCAAAGTGTTTTGCAATCCTTATTGTGATATATATGCCTGTGATGTCTGTTTTCATATGCTTGTGTGATCTGGCCATCGAGCCAGGGCTGACCTCGAAGCTAGGACAGAGTTTTATCTTTTTTAAAAAAAAAAGCAACTCTTATAGACGGCGGTATTTTTCAGGCCGTTGTCTATAAGGGGCCTTATAGACGATGGTACTGTCTGCCCGTCGTCTATAAAGGCTCTTATAGACGATGGTCTGAAACACACCGTCGTCTATAAGGACTCTTATAGATGACGGTTCAAGACAACCGTCTTCTATAAGAGTCTTTATAGACGACGGTTCGAGCCACCGTCGTCAATAAGGCTCCCCCGCTGCCACATGGATAGAGTCACCTTATTGACGACAGCTAAATCCAGCCATCGTCAATTACCTTATAGATGACAAATAATCATAGACGGCCGGAAACCATCGTCTATAAGCTTATACCGTCGTCTATAGTTTATAGATGACGGTATTGTCCTTATAGTTTCCGGCTGTCGTCTATTATCGCGATTCCTGTAGTGATATATGCCTAGGGGATTTTAATCTAGTATACCAGGCATCCAACAAAAACAATGCAAACTTGAACCACCGCACGATGGGCATGTTCAGAACAATGCTTCACAGGTCAGACATACTTGAGATCCAGTTGCAGGGAAGAAAGTTGGTCTAACAAGAGACCAGAACTGGTGCTTGTTAAACTTGATCGGTTCTTCTACAATGAAGTGTGGGAGGCAACCTTTAATGATTTTTTTCCTTTGAGGTTTGTCTACTTCCGTATCTGATCACTGTCCGCTCCTATTAAGCAAGCAAGAGGCCTCAAGAAGACCGGCCCTCTTCAGGTTCGAGACTTTCTGGACTCGTGTACCGGGTTTCACTGACATCGTGAAACAGGCTTCAGACACTGAAGTTCTTGGTATATCGCCCGCCCTTGACAAGACTGCATCAGAAACTTTCTGCCACCTCGAAGGCACTAAGGACATGGAGTAACAAATTATTTGGCCAGACAAGATTGCAGATGTCCATGGCTAATGAGATAATTCTGCAATTGGATAAGGCACATGAGCTTCGAGGACTTACCGACCGGGAGCGCTCAGTAAGGAATGATATGAGAAATAAAATATTGGGTCTTGCTGCAGTTGAGAGAGTAGAAGAAAACAAGCCTCTCGTGCTATTTGGCTTTGAGAAGGAGATGCCAGCAGTCGTGCTATCAAGGCCAATGAAAGAGGCGCAAACTACACATACCACAACTTAGAACAAGAGAATGTACATTTGTTTTCAACCAAAGGCAGATGCAGGAAGAGATATGGTAGCACTTCCAAAATATAATGGGCACCAAGGAGACCAAAACAACATATTTCAATTGGAATGCCCTAAATTTGGAGGTGCAACAACTGGATGATCTTGCAGCTCCTTTCTCTGAAGATGAGATCAGCAGGGCACTGCAACAACTCCCAGTAGAAAAGGCATCAGGGCCTGACGGATTCACCATGGATTTTTACAAAGTTTGTTGGACAATTATTAAGCAGGATGCACTAGAGACCTTCCATAGTCTATACAACCAGCGTGCAGGTCCGCTCTACAAGCTAAATACGACCTTCATCACACTGATCCCCAAGCAAGCAGAGGCTCAAGCACCGAGTGATTTCAGACGCATAAGCCTTATACACTCCTTTACAAAACTCTTTTCTAAGGTGCTTGCACTACGATTATCTAGGCACATTGATAATCTGGTATCAAACTTGCAGACAGCATTCATTCAGAAACGATGCATCCAAGATGGTTTCATGGATGTGAGGAATGTGGCTAGAACTTACTATCAGAAGCACAAACCACTGCTCCTACTTAAACTTGATATCACCAAAGCCTTTGACTCCCTATCATGGGAATACCTGCTGGTATTAATTGATGGAGATATTGGGGAGAAAATAATTATTGTATTTTTATTGATTAAAACCTCTAGGGGTGGGTATATATATATAAGGGGGTCAGGGAACCTCTCTTGATTACATAGGTAATGTGGTATTATTCTAACACTCCCCTGCGGTCTGAACGTCTATTAGCTAGAACATTCAGACTGGATCGAAACTCCACAAACACAAAAGATGGCAGCCCCTTAGTGAAGATGTCTGCATACTGTGAGCTGGTGGGAACGTGAAGAACTCGAACTGCACCAGTGGCCACCTTGTCGCGAACGAAGTGCAAATCAATCTCGATATGCTTGGTGCGTTGATGTTGCATCGGATTGGTCGAGAGATACATAGCACTGCCATTGTCACAATAGGTCCTGTTTGTTTTCACTTTTTTGAGTCTCGATTATAATGTGAGCGTGCTTCTCTAATAAGCAGAGATGTGACTAAGCTGATTACTAGTGGGTCTGCGTGTTTAGCAAACCTGATTATTTTCACTAGATTATCACTGTTTTGTCTGTAAAATGACTACTATGCCCCTAAATTTAATAACATATCATATCTAATTTTTTATCAAAGTTTTCCTATCTGATGACTACAATAATTTTATAATGAATCATCGGGAAGCACCTCCTGGACACGGCCGTGCAGTAAACAACATGAACACCAAAAACCTGCATTACAAGTTCCTCTAGCATGGATAGATGATGAACCAAGTTTAAAAAGACTAAGATCTGATGCATGACAATCACAAAAGTTACTTCAGCCAGCCCTTTCCCTGCACTTGAAGAAGCACGAAACAACATGAACACAAATTGACTAGGAATACATCACATTGACCAGGAGTTGCACGAACGTTCTGCTTGCCGTGCTGCAGGCCACTGACGGTGGATGGGGCGCCGCCCTCGCCGAACGCTCTGCGTGTGGGCTGCGGGGTTGAAGCCTTGAAGGCGACGCCGCAGACGATGAAGACAGTAGGCGTGGACGAGGGCGACTGCGCGCGGCGCGAACGACGATGACAGCAACAGCTAGCGGATGACGGATACGGTGCGCGCGGATGACGGCTACAACGCGGACGAACTCGACGGCGGCCGCAGATGAGGGCGACCGAGCGCGCGGCCACGGACGAGGGCGACCGAGCGCGCGGCCACGGACGAGGGCGATGACGCGGATGGGGTCGACGGCGACCGCAGAGAAGGGCGACGGCACGTCTGCCGCAAAGGAAGTCGACGGGCGGCAAACAAGGGCACGCGAGAGCAGTTCGAGGGTATCGACGGAAATGGGAGATCGATTAGTCGTATCGCGAGGGTTGGGCCGCGATATCAGAAAGCGAAGTACCAATTATTTTCACGCTTATGAGGAAAGTGGCTCAGAAATTAAATGAGATTGAAGCAATGCGTCTGGGTGGGATTTTCGCTTATTTTTAATGATAAGCTGATTATAAGCAGAAACAAACAGGGCCATAGACCAAAGTGGCCTTATGAAGTGGACAGTGAAGTTCCTCCAGCAACTGACGCAACCAAGAAGCTTTGGCGACGGCATTGGCTACAGCACGATATTCCGCTTCGGCGCTGGAGCGGGATACCGTGTGTTGGCGCTTCGAAGACCAGGAGACCAGATTGTCACCGATAAAGATACCGTATCCGGAGGTGGAACGACATGTGTCAGGGCAACCGACCCAATCAGCATCAGAATATGCCACAAGCTCGCTAACCGAAGAGCGACGAAGCTGAAGACAATGATCCAAGGTGCCTCGAATGTATCGAAGAATGTGTTTCACCAATGCAAGATGAGGCTCACGAGGATCATGCATATAGAGACACACCTGCTGCACGGCATATGCAATGTCGGGTCGAGTGAAGGTGAGATATTGCAGGGCTCCAGCAAGACCACGATAGTGAGTAGCATCCGAAACCAGAACACCTTCAGATGATAACTTGGCACACGTATCGACTGGAATAGAACATGATTTACAATCAGTCATGCCTACTCTCTCAAGTATCTCAACCATGTATTGTCGTTGTGAGAGGAAGAAGCCTGCGCTGCTTCGAGTAACAGTTATGCCCAGAAAATGATGTAAGTTGCCCAAATCCTTCATTGAAAATTCTGCAGCAAGAGCATCAATAATGCGACGGAGCAGTGGTGCTGATGAGGCAGTCAGAACAATATCATCCACATATAGCAATAGATAAGCCATGTTTGTACCGTGTCAGTAGATGAAACGCGAAGTATCGAACCGAGCACCAGTAAATCCAAATGAGATAATATGAGAAGCGAAGTGGTTGTACCAGGCACGAGGAGCTTGCTTCAAACCATATAGGGACTTGTTCAGTCGACAGACAAAATACGGATGAGCTGTATCAAGAAAACCAGAAGGTTGCTCACAATAGACTATCTCGGATAGAGTATCATGCAGAAAAGCATTCTTCACATCAAGCTGGTGAACGGGCCAATCACGAGAGAGTGCAACTGAAAGAACGGTACGAACTGTAGAAGGCTTCACCACAGGGCTGAAAGTCTCACCAAAATCAACACCGAGTTGTTGAGTAAAGCCACGAAGAACCCAACGAGCCTTGTAGCGATCAAGAGAGTCATCTGGATGAAACTTGTGACGAAAAACCCACTTCCCAGTGACGACATTCGTACCTGGAGGATGTGGCACGAGATCCCAAGTGTTGTTTGCCTGTAGAGCGGTGAATTCCTCGATCATGGCCTCTCGCCAATTGGGATCGGCGAGAGCACCACGATAAGTCTTCAGAATCTGTGACAACGTTGAGGCTTGAAGGTTCAGACGCTACACAGGAAGACGAAGACCGGCCTTCCCACGTGTCCGCATGTTATGCTCGTTGTCGATGGGTGGCACCTCGAGCACAGACCGTGGACCACGTACAAAACCTGGTTCCTGGTGAAGGGCAGTTGGTGTAGCCATCGAAGAGCCGTAGCCTGGAGGAGTGTCGCGTGATGAGGACGAGCTCGGGGTGGTCTGACCGCACGGGGTAGCGGTTGGACCACCTGGTGAACAAAGACCCGCCTGGTCTTCGGGACGAGTACTATTGTTTGGATCATGAGGATTCGCGGTCAGACCATCGTGAGTCATGATGGGACGGCGAGGCGAACAGAGGCCCGCCTGGCCTCTGTTGGGAATGTCGCCAGGTGGACAAGGGCCAAGAAGGCCTCTGTGCATAGGCGCGGTCTGATCGACTGGAGCCGAGGTCTGACCGTTAGACTTGTAGAAGCCTGGTGGAGGCCCACGTTGACGAGTAACTGCAAAACAGTCAGTGCTAGGGAGCACCGATGAATCGTTAGTATCAAAAAGAAAGTCAAAGTGGGATGAAGGAGGGTTGGAGATTTCCGCAAATGGAAAGGAGGACTCGCCAAAAGTGACACGACGAGAAATAATGATGCGGTTTGTGGCTAGGTCTAGGCATCGGTATCCTTTGTGATCGGATTGATAGCTGAGGAAGACACAAACTGTAGAGCGAGGAGCAAGTTTGTGTTCAGCTGTGGCAGAGAGATTTGGGTAGCACTTGCAACCAAAAATGCGTAGGTGGGAAATATCAGGTTGGGTGCCAAAGAGGGCAAAATGTGGTGTGGCAAAGGAGAGCGTTTTGGATGGTCGCAAGTTTATGAGGTGTGTAGCGGTGTGGAGCGCTTCTACCCAATAATCGGCTAGAACACTAGCTTGGAACATAATCGAGCGCATAGTATCATTGGTGGTGCGAATAATACACTCAGCATGTCCATTTTGAGGAGACATGTGAGGACAAGAGAGACACAAAAGAACACCAAGACGGAAAAACAATGCACGTGATGTGGAATTATCGAATTCACGATCATTGTCACATTGGACTGCCTTTATGGTGCGGCCAAATTGATTGGATACATAGGCAAAAAATTGTGACAAGGTCGAAAAAGTGTCCGATTTGAGGCATAGAGGGAAAGTCCACGAATAATGAGAGCAGTCATCAAAAACAACAAGATAATACTTGTGACCAGAAACACTTTGCACGGGAGATGTCCATAGATCACAATGTATTGAATCGAAGTTGTTCGAAGCACGAGAATTTGATAGAGAAAATGGAAGACGTGTGTGACGACCAAGCTGACAGACATGACAAAGAGTGTCAAGTTTCTGTTTATTACATTGTGGAAATAACCTAATGGAGTAGAGCTGTCCGGAACTATTACATCTGGCGATCACGTTTTTGGTGTCCAGATCCTTCACAGAAAGACCAAACAGATCGAATTCAATGGAAACATTATTATCAGTAGTGAACTGACGAACAAAAACCAAATTTTTATTATGTGAGGAGACACAAGAACTCGATGCAAATGTAAAGGACGAGCGGATGTAGATAAAGAAGTGTGACCCGTGGAGGTGACGGGTAGCAATGACCCATTATCGACAACGATAGACGAAGGAGTCGAATAAGAAGGAGGATGGGAGGAGGAGAGGTTACCGGGGGAGGAGCACATGTGGCTATCGGCGCAGGAGTCCATGTACCATTCGGCGGACGGTGGCGGCATCAGTGACATGGTGTTGAACAAGTTAGCCAGCTCGTTCTGATCCCATGTTGTAGAAGATGCGGCATAGTTGGAAGCTCCCCCGTACAAAGATCTGGTGGTTGGATCACTAGGAGCCACGGTCTGGCCGCTATAGAAGGAGGCGGTCTCACTACCACCAGGTGTAGTCGGGTTGTAGTAGAAAGACATTGGCAGTCTGCTAGGTGTCCAGAAGCCTGGTGGCTGATAGGCAGGTGCGCCGTAGGATACTCCGTGCGCCAGAAGGGCCTGCTGAGGTGGGGCAGGTGTGCATGGACGTGTCGGGAAGCCTGGAGGAGGACCGAGATGGGGCGAAGCACCACCCTAAAGCTGCAGGGTCCCGTTCCATGGATTCCCCAGAGTGGGAAATCCACCGTTGTTACTGGTGTCATTACGCTTGTTCCGATTACGCCGATTTCGACCTCGGTTGGAGGACGAGAGGCCGGATACAACAGCGTCGAAGGTAGGAGTGCTTGATGCAGGGCCACCAGAAACGGGAGCACGTGGAGGAGCACCACCAGATGATGCAGAATACGGGGTGCGTCCCGCACCTACGGAGGTGGCCGCCAATGCATTGGCGTTTCTCGACTTGGACTTCATCTCGATCTCCTCAAGTTGGAGGTTGTTGCGGACCTCGACAAATGTGGGAAAGGGGCGTTGTCGCTTGAGAAGGGATGCCATGTGAGAGAATCGCTCGTTCAGCCCACGAAGCGTCGTGAGAACAAGAGTGCGATCGGGGACGACCTCGCCCAAGTCACCGAGTGCATCGGCCATCGACTTGATACGACGACAATAGTCGATGATGGAGAGGTCACCCTGGACGAATGTGCAAAACTCGGCGTCCAAAATCATAGCACGGGTCTCCCGATTGCCGATGAACTGCTCTTGAAGTCCAAGCCATATGGAACGAGCTATGGGTATTCCCGCCGAGGCGATCTCAATAAGATCAGAAGAGACGGTGCCATGAAGCCAGGAGATGACGGTGCAGTCCATGAGTCACCAATGAGAGTCGGCGACAGTGGGATCAATGTCGGTGAGGACATAATCGGAGAGCTCGTACTTTCCGAGGGTATTGAGGAAGAGACTCTTCCTCCAATTATAGTGCGGCGAAAGGTTGTCGAGGACGACGGGGATCATTGACTTGATGTTGAGTACGGAAATTGCTTGAGAATGTAGAGAAGCAATGTCGTCAACCGCCAGAGGAGAGAGGTCGTGGTTGATCAAGTCACGACGAATCTCGTCGGCTGCGAGAAGCAACTTGCGACGCGCCTCGTCGATCGCTGCACGTGCACGTGCTGCCTCGATGACCAGTCGATCTGCCTCCTCGGTCAATAGAGTTAGCTCGGCAGCCAAGGCGATGTCCTGTGAGGCTGCTTGTGTGTCTGGGGAGCCATCGCCAACAGAAGTCATCAAGAAGTAAGAAGCACGATGCACGAGCGTCAACCTGCTGCATTGAGACCGCGGACACGCGGCGCATGGCGACGAAGACTTCAGACTAGGCGCGAGCCGCGCAGAAGGCCGCACGTAGGTGTGCGGCGGTTTTCGAAGGACCTGCTCTAGAGCGCGGTGTGCGCGGAATTTTTCCGGCGGCACAGGCACACCAAAAAAAAATCGCGCGCGTAGGACGGCGATTCGCCGTGAGCCAAACTCGACGCAAGAGGCGGAGTTGGGCATAGCTAGTGGAAGTTAGGAACGAACCTAATCTGATACCATGATGGAAATATTGGGGAGAAAATAATTATTGTATTTTTATTGATTAAAAACCCCTAGGGGTGGGTACATATATATATATATATATAAGGGGGCTAGAGGACCTCCCTTGATTACATAGGCAATGTGGTATTATTCTAACATTAATGTCGAGGAGAGGATTTCCGGTGAAGTGAAGGAATTGGATTGCTATGCTTCTCTCCTCCACCACTCCTCAGTACAAGTGAATGGAATTCCAGGAGCTCAGACAAGGGGACCCACTCTTACCATATTTATTCATCTTAGCCTTTGATGCTATCCAACCGAGTTTTGGAGCTTGCCATACAAGATGGATTGCTGTCACCCCTCACTGACCACTTAGCTAAATGCAGACTCTCACTTTACGCTGATGACGCCATAGTGTTAATGAACCCAATACAGACTGAGCTGCAGGCTGTTACTCAGGTACTGCACCATTTTGGAGATGCAACTGGATTGCGAATTAACATCCAAAGGAGCTCAATATCCACAGTTCTGAAACTCTGCTTGAAGGCTTTGGAGGAACTAAGAAGGATTTCCCGATTTCATACCTCGGGCTTCCGCTGTCTCTAGGACGGTTGCGGGCATCTGATCTACAACACATCAAGGACAAAGCGACGGCTCGGTTGGCCGGCTAGCAAGGAAAGCTGCTCACACTCAGTGGTAGGAGGGAGTTGGTAAGAACAGTTATCAGTGCTCTGCCCACATATACACTCACTGCTATTAGAGTGCCCAAACAATTCTGCAATGATATAGATAAAATACGACGGTGATTTATGTGGTCTGGAACGCATGAGCTGCCAGGTGGCAAAGCGAAAGTAAATTGACAGTGCATCTGTAGGCCAACCCAATTTGGAGGGCTCGGAATTGTGGAGCTCAACAAATTCAGCCGCGCGCAAAGGATGAGATGGATTTGGTACCAGTGGAAGGCTCCATGGAAGCTCTGGATTGGAACTGATCTACCACTGGATGGCAACAGGGGATGAAATCACTGCTTGTAAAACTGTCATGACAGTCGTGCTCATGGACAAGAGTGGCTTGGGGTCAGTTCATAATTAGTTTATGGTTGGGAAATGGTGGTTATTTATGATTCAAGTTACATTCATCATCTTTAAATTATGTGTTGAATTATTTCTGGAATTATGATATTGATAATTGAAAGCTAAAGATAGGATCTAAGCATAGTGCTTAAGCCATAATTGGCCTACCCTTGTTCTAGCCAATCATGTTCACACAACCAAATCTTAATCTCAGACAACATCGTTGGTTGGAGTTAATAAATGATTTTGATGTGGGAATCAACTACCATCCCGGAAAGGCTAATGTGGTTGCTGATGCTCTAAGTAGAAAGGGACAATGTAATAATTTGTCAGTACAAGCTCTTCAACCCCAGTTATGTGAAGAGTTTGCAAGGTTAAACTTATGCCTAGTGTCTAGTACTGAAGCAGTTGCTATGGAAGTGGATTCAACCCTTGAACGTGATATATGAGAAGGACAAAAGAATGATGAGAAGGTCAAGAGATCAAGCAACTAATGAAGAAAAGAAAAGCTCCAAACTTTAGAGAGGATGAACAAGGAACCCTATGGCTTTGAAAGAGGATTTGTGTTCCGGATATAAAGGAGATTAGAGAGTTGATACTAAGGGAAGCTCAAGACTCATCATACTCCATTCATCCCGGAAGCACGAAGATGTATCAAGATCTTAAAGATCGATATTGGTGGCATGAATGCAGCAGAATATGTGGCCATATGTGATACATGTCAATTGATTAAGCCGGAACATCAAAGACCAACAGGGTTATTGCAACCAATCAAAGTGCCAGAATGGAAATGGGAAGAAATTTGTATGGATTTCATTGTGGGACTACCAAGAACACAGTCTGGATATGACTCTATATGGATTATAGTGGATCGTTTAACTAAAGTTGCCCACTTCATTCTGGTGAAAGAAACCTACAATGGTCCCAAGTTGGCGGAACTGTATATCTCCAGGATTGTATGTTTACATGGAGTTCCTAAGAAGATCATCTCAGATAGAGGCGCTCAATTTACCTTAAGATTCTGGCAGAAGTTGCATGAATCAATGGATACCCGCTTAAATTTTAGCTCGGCGTATCATCCTCAGACTGATGGTCAGACAGAACATACCAACCAAATATTAGAAGACATGTTGAGAGCGTGTGCTTTAAAGAATAGCCAAAGTTGGGATAAGAATCTGCCATATGCCAAATTCTCTTATAACAACAGTTACCAAGCCAGTTTGAAGATGTCACCTTTTGAAGCGTTGTATGGAAGGAAATGTAGGACACCGTTGTTTTGGAATCAGACTGGAGAAAGTCAAGTTTTTGGGCCTGATGTATTGGAAGAGGCTGAAAGACAAGTACAAGAAATTCGGAAGAATCTAAAAGCAGCTCAAACAAGACAAAAGAGTTATGCGGATACTCGAAGACGTGATCTAGCATTTGAGGTTGGTGATTATGTGCACCTGAAAGTGTCACCTATGAGAGGGTTGAGAAGATTTAAAGTAAGAGGCAAGTTGTCACCCCGCTACATTGGTCCGTTCAAGATACTAAACGACGAGGTGAAGTGGCTTATCATCTTGAGATTCCGTCGCACTTGTCAGATGTACATAATGTATTTCATGTGTTACAACTTAAGAAGTGTCTGAGAGTGCCTGAGGAACAGTTACCTATGGAAGCAGTTAATGTACAAGAAGATTTGTCTTATGTGGAACAGCCTGTCAAGATACTTGAGACATTAGAAAAGGTTACCAGAAACAAAGTCATTCGCATGTGTAAAGTGCAATGGAAACATCACTCAGAGGCAGAAGCAACATAGGAAAGAGAAGAAGATCTCAAGGCCGATTTCCCTCATCTATTCTCTTAGGACGTCCGAATCTCGAGGGCGAGATTCCATTTAAGGGGGTAGAGTTGTAACACCCATATTTTATGTAAATAAAATTGATCAAACCTTAGTACATTCAAGTATGCATTTTTGTGTGAATTTTGAAGTTCAAACAAGTAGCAAACATTGAAATTCGAATTTAAAATCAAATCAAAAGAAAAGAAAAGGAAAAAGAAAAAAGAAAAAGGATAAAACCCCTATTGGGCCAAATCTCCCACCCCCGGCCCAATTCCCCCTTCCCTCACCCGCAGCCCAACAACCCCCTCTCCCTCTCCTCTCTCTCTGGCCGCCCGGGCCCGCGCGTCAGCACCTTCTTCTCCACGGCACAACTGTCGCGCGCCAACCGCGCCCACGCCGTGCCTCCACCCCCTCCAACCGCTCCACCCCGCGCGGAATCAAGCCGCAGAACCGCCCTTTGCACGTGCTAGCAACCGACGCCGCCTTTCCCCTCAATAAATTCTGCCCTCCCCCTCTCTTTCTTCTTCCCCGCGCCCAAACCCTAGCCGCACCGACGCCAAGGTCTGTCGCCCTTGTTCCCGGCTAACTGACGGTTGCCTCACCCCACAATTCCCCCCTAACCTCTTCGTCGTGTCACCAGGAGCACGCCGGGCAAGATCTAGCGGGGAGATCGCCGGGGATCCGCTGAGTTCGACGGGTGCCAACGCCAACCGCCGCCGCCTCTCGTCGCTAACTCCTCTCCGACCGATTTCGCACCCCGAAAACCCCTGAGGTATGCTCTATTCTCTCTCCTCTTGCGTTTAGGGTATACCACGCATAGGATTAGGCAACGTTTGGCCGATATGGCCAAACGCCGGTGAGGTTCGCCGCTGCGCGCGTGTGGCCGGCGTCGCCAGAGGCGACGTGGCCACATCTCGGCCATTGGTTTAAGGCCAACGGCTGATATTAGAAGGCCCATACCGGTTTGGTTATTTTAAATCTGAGCCACCCGATTCGGATCCAAGGGTCCACGTTTAAAATTCATTTCCCGTCGTCGCATTTACACCGTGGCCCCTGGAATCTTGCTGGCTACCCCTGGACTTCCCTGGAATACAAATCTAACCCCTAGAATTGTCAATCTAGCCCCTGGACTCTCTGAAAATGGATTTAATCACTTAATTAAGCAATCTAGGCCCTGGAAATTTGTAGAATTAAGGATTTGGCCCCTGTACAGTGTAGGAAAATTACCAGGAAGTCCCTGAGGTTTTATTTAATTGCTGAATATTGTTTATAGGAGTATTTAATGTGTAGAAAATAGATAAAAATGGTAAACAAATGTAAAAACAGTAGGAAAATTTGTATAGAATATTTTTATGCTGTAGTTAATTTGTATAGTGCAAATAAAATATATTTTGACCATGGAAAATTTATTAAAGATGTTTAAAATACATTTTGGCCATAGAAAATTCAATAAAAATGATTTTAGGCCATAAATAAATCCTAAAAATGTAAGATAAATATAAAATGCATATTTTGGCTATGTAAAATAATAAATGCTTCATAGGGACGCATTAGTATAGAATTTTATGCTTATGTGTATGTTGTGATGCCATGTATTGTGTGCTCTTTACTTATTTAGTTTTTATTTCTTCTTGCCATGCTTGGTCAATATATTTAGAGTCGTGCTATGACCTCAGCTTTAATCTCCAAGACCAAGACTTCACCAACAATCAAGTCTTCGAAGAAGGCAAGTGCCCTTGACCATCTTGTACCAATTTTAGGATTTTAGTTAGATGCATGCTAAATTAAATGATGTCCTATTTAATGTTACATGCCTTGTTCCATATAATTCCTTGTCACCTGATTTGGGTTGGGAAGTAGATAGGTATTAATTATGCTTAGCCATGCTTAGACATTGGGAGTGGGATTTCATACAAATGTGATATGTTAAACTCTATGATTACTTTAATTGTGATGGTCACATAATAGTAGTGGATAGGAATCTGGTGGTTGGATAGTTTTGGCATGGTGCAGTTTGCACGAGACCCGGGATTGGGTTTGGCACCACCGGATTCTAAGGACCGGTTTATGGAGGAAGCCACTAAGCTTTATAGTACCACCACGAGACTGAGATGGGGCAGCTTGGTCAATTAACTAGATTTCTCCCGATGAAATGCTAGTAGTTGGATGGTGCGGGGAATGATGCAGGGGTACTGCTCTGGGAATCGCAAGGCTCAAGAGGGGGCTCTGAGGCGGAGGGTTACTCCGAAAATGCCTGAGTGGTGGAAACCTTAGAGGGCTAGCACTAGTCGGGAGTACCTTTGTAAAGACCATGTAGTAATCTCATGGCCACACACCTACGGAAGTGTGAAATGTGGTTGATCACCACGGGCTACATGGAGGTTTACTCAGTCCACCTGGCAACAGGGGATGGAATCACTGCTTGTGCGTAAAGGATACACTCTCTGCAGAGATTTGGTAAAACTGTCATGACAGCCGTGCTCACGGACAAGAGCGGCATGGGGCCAATTCATAATTAGTTTATGGTTGGGAAATGGTGGTTATTTATGATTCAAGTTACATTCATCATCTTTAAATTATGTGTCGAATTATTTCTAGAATTATGATATTGATAATTAAAATCTAAGGATAGGATCTAAGCATAGTGCTTAAGCCATAATTGTCCTACCCTTGTTCTAGCCAATCATGTCATTCTCTTCCCACACTTGTTGAGTACTCTATGTACTCAAGTGTTTACTTTTCCAATAGAATATGAAGAAGAAGCGGCACCGGAAGATTTCTTCGTCAACCCGGGGGACTTGGTCTAGGCTGGCGATCCTTCGCGCAACTGTCTGTGAAGATGGAGCCCTACTTATCTATTTAATCTTCCGCTGACGTTTGAACTTTGTGAATTGTTTAGATAATGTAAATAGGTTTGTGGTGTGTGTTCGTAGACCTTTGGGTCGTATTGTAAGACTATTTATGTACTCTAACGTGGCTATGTAATGATATTTCACTTTCGCCAACACATGTACGATTCAACTGATCCTGGCGTACATGTGATTAGCGTATGTTCATCTCTTCGATGAGCGGGCTTGACAATACCACGGACAGGGAGCTTTTTGTGACGGCAACAAAGGTCACCATCCTTAATGGTCGGCTTGCAAAATTCTAGACTGATAGCTGGCTTCAAGGATCAGCGCCGGCATCTAGATTTCCAGAGTTATATAAACACGCCAAGCGCAAAAATAGAACTGTGGAAGAGGCAATCATCAACCACAGTTGGATTGCGGACATAGCATATAATGTCATGGTGCCACTGCTCCATCAGTATGTAGACCATTGGCACATGATCTAGGAACAAGACTTTAATCCACTGGATGATCAGCCACATGATATAACATGGACAACATCGGCCAGAGGTGTGTACTCGGCTAAATCTGCATATATGCTCCAATTTGTCGGCTCTCCTTCTTCAGTATTTCTGAAGCTCATATGGCCAGTATGGGCCCCATCAAAATGCAAGATCTTATATGGTAGATGCTTTAAGACTGACTCTGGACGGCAGCCAGATTACAACAAAGAGGATGGCCTAACTCCTATTTTTTCCTATGTGTATCCAGAATCAGGAAACGGTTGGCCATCTATTTGTGGAATGTCTGGTTGCTCGGAAAATCTGGAGTGACATCTCAGTTTGGAGGAAAAAAATTATCTGGATACGGTATGCACAGCAGAGGCTGTGCATACCGGATCAGATCTTTGCCACGTAGGGCCATCGACGACCACGATCGAGGTGGGTGCCCATCGCAAGAGGACTCGCTTTCTTCGATAGCTGCTGTCGCGCGGCTCGCATCAGCGCACGCGCCGCGGCTCCGCTTGCGGCTCGCGCGCTTAGCCCGGCTGGATTGATATCCGAACGTCCATGATCCACGTTCGTTTGCAGACCTAAAACTCGACGTACGTCTCCACTGGTTCAGCGGCCGCCATGGCGATCGTTTCTTCGCCACCGTGAGTTCCGGTAAACTCCTTCCGGAGACTGGGTTCGTGATTGTGATTCACGTGCGCCGTCTCTGTTTCCATGGACGACCCATCTCCTTCCTACTCCGAGTCGCTTCTGCGCTGCACCGCCGCTATTACCATCGAAGACGTTTCAATCGCACCAGAAGATAGCCGGAGAGTTGAAGAACAGCGATACTCTATGGATACTCGTGATGCAACCGACCCTTCATCCTCAGCCGCACCAGGAGGTCATGAACTTTCAACTAATGTCACAGACACCATCGTTCCTATGTTTGCAGCCACCAATCGACAGGTAATTCGTCATATCAATGATATATCATCCACTGATCACACATAAAATTCATTCTGCTGTACTGTATTGTTCATGTACATTGTCTATGATAGGATGATTCTGGAGTTAATGTGATCATGCAAGGATCATACGACCCGGATTGTGTGCGTATGGCTACCCCTTCATTACCACCGGCGTCTCCAAGTTCATCACAAAACAAGGTAAATAACATATACAAGAAACTTGTTATTTTTAATTATTGTTTATAACACTATTTAAACTTTACATATTACACGTTAGGATGGTGATGCATATTGTCATTCTAAGGTTATTCCTATAGTCGGCATGTATTTGGAGTCAGAAGATGATGCTTATGATATGTACAACACATATGCTAGATATGCTGGTTTTAGTATCAGAAAAGGTCTCGGAAAAAGAAGAGTGGATAATTCATTTTATATGAAATGTCTAGTTTGCAGTAAAGAAGGAGAAAGAGGTAAACACTCGGTGCATGACACATTAAAAGAACATGCTTCTATTAGGACGGGTTGCAAAGCTCGTGTGCAATTTAGTGTTTGCCCAAAGGGAACTTTCATAGTCAGTAAGGTATTGCTTGAGCATAATCATGATCTTGCTAGCCCAAATAAAGTGCACAAGTTACGTTCACAACGACGTGTTATAGATGCAGATAAATTACTCATTAATCAAATAAGGGAAGCAGGAATCAAGCCAGCTCAAGTATATGATTTTTTTAAAAAGTGGTATGGTGGAGCCGCGAATGTACCATTTTCTCGTGTGGACTGTAACAATCAGATTGGTGGACAACACAGAAAGTATTTGCCGTCTAATGATGCACAAACTCTATTAGAGTACTTGAAAAATAAACAGTTGGAGGATCCATCATTCTTTTGGGCCATTGAACTAGACAAGGATAATGGTCAGATAGCTAATTTTTTTGGGGCGGATGGACAATCTATCATGGATTACGCATGCTTTGGTGATGCCATATGTTTCGACACCATATTTCAAACGAACAAGTTTGAGATGCCTTTTGCACCCATTGTTGGAACAAATCACCACAGACAGACTATTATTTTTGGGGCTGCATTGCTTTATAATGAGACTATAGAATCATTTGTTTGAGTTTTCAAAACATTTTTAACGGCAGTGGTAGGAAAACATCCAGCAACAATATTCACTGATCAATGTGCAGCCATATCAACAGCAATTAGCATTGTATTTCCCGACACAAGACGTCGTCTATGTTTATGGCATATTTTTCAAAATGCAGATAAACACCACAGTCATGTCATTGCTGCTGATAAAAAATTCCTTACTGTTTTCAGGAGTTGTGTGTATGTTTATGACGTATTTTTCAAAATGCAGGTAAACATCTCAGTCATGTCATTGCTATTGATACAAATTCCTTACTGCTTTCAAGAGTTGTGTGTATGAGGAAAGGTCATTACAATGTTTCAATGAGTTGTGGAACAAATTATTGATTCAATACAAACTTGAAAAAACTCGTGGCTGCTAAACTTATACGAACTACGAGAGCATTGGGCAGCAGTGTATCGTGATTCTTTTACTGCAGACATGACAACAACTCAAAGAAGTGAAGATATGAATAATGTATTTAAGAAACGATTTCGAAGAAAAGTTGGAATCTCAAAACTGTTACAAGAATGTGATGCGGTTTCTCAAAGTCTTCGAGAAAATGAGTTAGATTTATACATGTCTAGTTTATGTTTATTTGACAATATTTTTGAGTAACATGAATTTGTTTGCACAGGTTTATACAACAAGGATGTTTTCAGAATTTGAGAATGAATTTAAATTGCAGTTGTATGCTTCTTATAATTTGTTAAAAATTGATGGAGTTGTTAAGACTTACAATGTTACGCTTATGGACCGTCATGATGGAGCAACTGTCATATTTAACTCTGAGGATCAAAGTATATTGTGTTCTTGCAAGAAACACGAATGCATCAGTATGTACAAATAACATATGATGAGTTCGTTTTCTGTAATGGTTATTTTTTTAATTCTTTTGATTGTAGGTATATTATGCAAGCATGTTGTCGGTGGTTTGGATCCGGCAGATCTCCCTACACTACTAAAGTGTTAGAGGAGTTTGATGTTCGGTGTGGGCGCGCGGAGATTCAAGAACGTGATTTGCAAATAGCACAGGAGACACGGAGATTTACGTGGTTCGGGCCGCCTGAGCATAATACCCTACTCCACGGGTGTGTTGGTGTTGTATTAGCTGTATGAGCTTGCTTCGAGCGTATATGAGCCTATGTAGAACGTGTCCTGTCAACTGTCGTCGGCCTGTCCTTTTATAGTACAAGGGCAGGCTGTTACAAGTTAGCCTGGCCCGATAAGTGGCCCCGGCGGTTACTAGTATTGATACTTATTCAACACGTTTAATTGCCCTTAATGACCGGGTAATGGGCTTTGACAGCATCGTTACTGGTAATTAAGGTCGTCCGGTCGTGTGTCATTAATTTGGTATTAATGACACTTAATCGGGTCTTGAAGTCATTGATTCCTCTTTGAAAATCCAGAGCCGTTGTGGAGTCTTCCGGAGGTTAGAGGCTGAAGATCCAAGAGTTGGACACGTGGCAGCTCTAGAGCATACTGTAGGAAACAGGTAGCTCCGGAGCTACCTGACACGTGTTAGATCCGGAGCTTCCCTCGATCTGGGGTTAGGTCCGGGGGTGCCATTTCGGTACATAGCTCGGAGCTTCCCCCTTGTGGGCGGTAGCTCCGGTTTGATAGTACACGTGGCGACCATGGGATTAACCATGTTGGAGAAGCGGGTCCGGTTATATCTGACATGTGGGCCTCCGAAGGTCTTCAAATCAAGTAGATGACTTTCCTTTGAGATCTTTGTAACCTCAAGGGGTGTACGGTTTCCAGGGTACCGACAGTGGCCCCCTGGGCCCACCTCTAGGGAAGACCCCTGGGGTGAAGTCATTCCGCCGGAGGTGGGTCCATCCTCGCGACTTTTGAACTGATTCTTCAAAGGTCTTCGGATGTGCCGTTGGCGATGGTTTGAAGTTAAATCCTCGCCGTGTGGCGTATCCCGCGTGCGGCAGATGAGATTTTTGGCGTGCGGATCTCACGCAATTGAAGGGCGCCAATTCCCGATATGAAAACCGTATCGGTTCCGCGCGCCTTGTCAGGCCGCCGCCTTCGGGTTTCCCGCCTCATGATGACAACCGTTCGCCTGGTTAAGAACCTCGACTTGATCGTCGGGGTGGTCCCGGGCCCCCTTGTCATCGTCTGGGTGGAATTTTTGAGCGGTATCTTCGGCTTCCTTGCGGTTTCCATCCAAGCGTTGCGAGGGCTTACTTAAGAAGGAAAGCGCGCACCGTCTGGAGTTCTTTGCGCCTCTCATCTGTTTTTGCGCTCAAACTCCCAACTTGTGCTTCGTTTTTCCTCTCTTGCCTTGCTGTGCCGCGATGGAGTTGGGTCTCCGCGAGAGTCGTTTGAAGACCGACGGCGACCTGAAAAAGGTCCAGACCCTCATGGGATGGTCCTCGGACTTCTTCAACCGCTCGGTCCGCGCCGGGGGAGAGCTCCCGTTTGAGAAGGAGCACGCCGGCGAAATAGTGTACTTCTCCTCGTAGGCCATGGTGGGGTTGATCCCACCTTTTTCCTCCTTTTTCTTGATGCTGCTGGACTTTTATGGTCTGCAGCTATACCACCTTGGCCCTCACTCCATTCTCCTCGTGTCTATCTTCGTCCACTTCTGTGAGATGTGGGTGGGCATCCCCCCCTGCATTGAACTCTTCCGGACCTTCTTCACCATCCATACCACCGGTAGGAGCAATGAGTACCTTGGCTTCTACTACTTCATGAAGCGCAAGAAGTGCCCATTCAAGTACCTCCGGTCGTTTCCCTCTGGGAAGTGGGACGACTGGAAGAAGGACTGGATAGTCATCCGGGTGGAGGAGCACGAGAGGCTGGAGCTGCCCGAAGGCCTCCCCAACATTGACACGATGATCTGGAGTGAAGCTTCGGTGCTGGCGGACGCCTTCAACCCTGTTCTGACCAGGATCTGCCAGTGCGTGGAGGGAGGATTAACTCCTCATGCGATGTTTTGTAACTTCATGGTCAACAGGTGGGCACCGCTGAAGAGGAGAGAAAAACTCGCTTGGGCCCTCAACAGCGTGATGGACGACGATCGGGTCGAGACCGGGCTGAAGTCCAACATGGTGGGGACAACCTTGGAGTTCCACCTCAAGAAATTCCAGCACGACATCGACGTCGAGGGTGACGACTTGACTCCGCCATCAGCTTTTCTTCCTCTGAACGTGGAAGTTGAGTTCAGTAGGGAGCTCCGGCGGAAGATGCCCGTGCTTGACGACCTTGGTGTCGTCGAGAAAAGATCAACCACCAGGGTGGCGATCCCTGGAGTGTCCGAGGGTGGCTCCGACCCTGCCCAGAAGCCAAGGGTTGAGGTCGTCGGCAAGGGCAAGGAGCCGGCGGACGAGCCCTTGAGCCGGAAGAGGAAGCTGCAGCATGTCGACGGAAGGTCCGTCAGGCCTGCCACCTCTGCATCGGCTTCTTCTCCCCGGAGGGGGAGGTCTTCTGCAACCGCGGCGACTGTACCAGCAGTGGGGTCCTCCCGAGGTGCTAGCTCCGAGAATGCGACTCCGACACCAGGGCCGGTTGAGGCCTCTAGGTCCGGAGGTTCTTCCCGATCGAGAGGGGCCTCGACTAGGGAGACGCCCGTGGCTGCGATGAGTTCCGGGGGGCCTCCGGAGCTTCCACGCCGGCTATGACCAGCCCGGAACGTCCGGGGAAGAGGTTCTGCGCAAGCTGGTGCGGAAGCTTCCCAAGGTAATTTTTGATCTTTACCTTGGACAGTTGTTTTGTTGTAGTAACTATTTTTTAAGTTTCTTCATCCATCATCTGCAGCGTTCCCAAGAAGAGGAGTGAGGCTCCACCCTCAGCCACAACAACTGAAGCTGTGAGGGCGGGGGCTTCTGCTCCTGTCCTGGTGCCACCCCAAGTGGTGGCTGAAACTGCGACAGCTCCGGCGCCAGCTGCCGTGGTCATGGACCTCGACTCATCCCCAGAGACTCCCGTGGTAGCGCCGGACCGCGGGAGAGAAGATGCGCCAGCGGCACCTGTCCCGAAGGTTGAAGCTCCGGGTCCCGGTGCTGAGATGATGGAAGCTCCGGCTGTTGAGCCGGAGGAAGCAGTAATTCCGGCCTCAGAGCCGGAAATTGTCGAAGCCCCGGCGGTTGAGCCGGAGGTGATTGAAGCCCTGGCGTGCGCGCCGGAAGCTGAGGAAGTTCTGGCAGTTGGGCCGGCTACCTCTGAAGCACCGGCTGTAGAGCCGGTCATTGTTGGAGCTCCGATCGTAGGGCCAGTCGATGCTGAAGATCTTCCGGCTCCCGAGCCGGTTGTTGAAGAGGCGTCGGAGCCCGAGCCCCCATCGGAGGAGGTGCCCAGACCGGAGCCAGCAGCGGCCCCTGCTCCGGAAGTGACGACGTCGGAGGTACCCGCGGCTGAGCCGGAGTGCCCTAGCGAAGTCACTGGCCCCCTGCCTGAGGGGGTGAATGAAGACCTGGCGGCGGGGCCTTCCTCGATGGCGACTGAGGCTATCTCGGAGGACGGCCCTAGTGCCATGGAGACCCAGGGGACCACTCTTGTGGAGTGGGACCCAATTTTTGTATCTGAAAACCCGCTGGAACAAGCGGAAGAGACCCCAGCAGGTCCGGAACCTATCCCATTGTCACTGTCTATTGACAACGCATGTTTCAGTCTGCGTCAAGTTCAACTGGCCTTCTTCCACGACAGCAAGGCTCTTGAAGAGGAGCGCCAAACCCTTAGGCGGTGGCGCAACCGGCTCTACTTCAATACCAAGCTGGCGCGGTCGAGGCTAGCGGATGACAAAGAGTGGATCAAGCGGGAGAAGATCCGCCTGGCGTACTGCGGAAAGTTACTGGATGACAGGGAGAGTATGAATCGTGCCCTTGACACTCAATCCCGGGAGATCTACGAGCAGACCAAAGCAGCCAACAGTGCGGCCGATGAACGCCAAGAAAGGCTTGAGGCCATTAACACTACACTCATCAAGCGCCATGAGGCACTTGAAGAGAGGGAGAAACGACTCGAAGATGAAGAGAAGAAACTCCTAGAGCTGCGGGATGACGTCCTGAGGAGGGAAGAGGAGCTCACCAAAAAGGTGGCTCTGGCTGACAAGGGCCTAGAGGAGCGCGCTAAGAAATTCGAAGAGCGCTGTCATGAGGAAGAGGAGAAGGCCTGGGTGCGAGGGTAGGAACTCTATGAGCAAGAGTGTGCCCTTGCTACCAGGGAGAAGAAAGTGAAGGGCAGGGAGAAGGACCTGGTCGACCGCCAGAACAAGATCCACCTCCGGGAGGAGGAGCTCGGAAAACTTGAAAAGCGGGTTGCTGAAAAGATTCAGCAAAACGCCAAAGAAGTTGAGCGCCTCGCTCGTGAGAATTCTGAACTGGTGGCGGCGAGGAGATCCTTGGAAGAAATAAAGGGCTTGAGGACTGCGGACTCCCTACAGATTTGGGAGTTCCTGGGCAAGGCCAACGACGTGCTGACACCGATGGGCTTTAGCCCCGTGCGCCCGGATGATCCGGAGCCGGAGCCGGACCTGGCGTTGCAGGCATTGAGCTCAGCAGGCAACAAACTCTCCAAGGTGGGCGATGTCATCCGGACCAATTGGAGTTTGAGGGGCAATCCCTGGCGAAGAACATCGCAGAATATGTGCTGACGTGCTACACCAGCCGGAACTCCCAATTTCCTCTGGACCCGGTGCTTGAAGGTCCGGTTGAAGGAGAAGGCGAAGCTGCGTGAGCCAACGTATCGGAGGTTGCCCAGAAGGTCGCCCAATTCTTCCATAGGGTCTAGGACCATCTCTGTAGTTCTCACTTGTATTTTCTCTTTTTCTTCCTCAATTTTGTAATCCCTTGTCTCCAGATGTAATCCCTTGTCTCCAGATGAATGAAATCCCCAAATTTTTGTGAATTTCACTTTTTGTCTTCAACACTTTTGTCTTGGCCCCCTGGTAGATGTACAAAATTTGATTGTGAGCATGTACCAAGAGGATATTGTGTTTTGTTGAAGACTCATTTGCTCCGAACTTGAAGAATTTAGGTCCGAAGTCTTCGATAGTGAAGGCCCCCTAAGATTGTCGGAGCTTAGAAGCTCCGGCATTGTCTATCAGCGAAGCTTAGTAGCTCTGGCAATAGTCTCTATCAACGCGTAGAGCATCGATAGTTAGTCCTCTGGGGTGTCGGAGCTTAGTAGCTCCGTCAATGACCTTTGCCAACACTTAGTTTGTTGGCAGCAGACTCTGTATGCGGGGTCTTCTCACCAACTTTTATTTAGCGTCAACGGCTGGCCCCCCTAGCTTTACCGGAGCTTGATTACTCCGGTGATGCTCGTTTTCAATGTGTAACATCGATTACAAGCCACCTAGGGGAGTCGGAGCTTTGTTAGCTCTGACTTTTCTCCATCAACGTAGATTTTATTTTTCCTGCACACTTAAGCCAAGAAAAATAGTAAAATTCGTTTCTTGTTTATAACTTCGTCGCGGCTTACGATTCTCAAGAAGATTTTAAGTCAAACGCGATTCTAAATACAACCGAATGCGTTGTCTTTTTTTCCAGATCCAACTGTACATGGACCCGCATTACTTCGGCCTGCCGGGATGTAGGTAGAGTGGCGTACTTAGGGTGCTTGACCAGGCTAAGTCGATAGCACACTCCAGCCCTAGATTGGCTTGGCGGCTTTCAGGCGAGTTGGACATGAACAATATTTGAATCCAAAAGAATTGACAATACAACTCGTATTGTATATGAACCGATCGAACTAAAATTTCTTAAGAATTGCACGTCTTTGTTATAGACAAGAAAGAGAAAAATAAAAATGTTGAGCCTGTACAAAATAAATGCACGTGGAGTCTGTTTCACCTGAAGATGTCTTTCATTATAGGTCCGGGGTATAGGGGAAACAAGTACACTCTTAGGGTACGGAACCAGGCTAAGCGTGTTTCATTTCTCGTTTGACCCAGGGTAGCTAGCCACACTTTTAGTCCTAAGACTATGACAAGTGTTGCATGAACTTTGCGGACCTTCCGGGAAAGGTCCGGCTGTTCTCCCGGAGGAACTACCCGACTATGTACAATGACTCTATAACATACACCCCAAGTTATTACAGACTCACCTCCGTGATGTTAAGTGTAGAACTTACGGGGGTGCTCAATGTTCCAAGGATTTGGGAGAGGTGTCCCATCCTCGGTAGCCAAGCGAACGCTCCCAGGACGGGATACTTTAATCACTCGGAAGGGTCCTTCCCAACTGGGGGAGAGTTTGTTTAACCCTTCTCTGGATTGTATTCTCCATAGCACCAGGTCGCCTTCCTCGAGCTGTCGGTTGTGTACATGCCGCTGATGATAGCGCCGAATGGCTTGGCGGTATCGGGCATTCCGAACAGCTGCTTGGCACCTTCCCTCCTCAAGGAGGTCTAGGTCTTCACGCTGGAGCTGGTCCTGTGTGGCTTCGTCGAAGGTCCGGACCCGAAGTGACCCCAAGGTGATTTCTGGAGGAAGGATTGCTTCAGCTCCATACACCAGGAAGAAGTGTGTCTCTCCAGTTGACCGGTTCGGAGATGTCCTGTTGGCCTAGAGAGTGGGCGGAAGCTCTTCAATCCAGTTGGCACCATGTTTTTTCAAGCGCTCATAGGTGCGCGTTTTGAGTCCTTTAAGGATTTCAGCATTTGCTCTCTCGGCTTGGCCATTGCTTGCTGGGTGAGCTACAGAGGCGTAGCAAACTTGAATGTCGAGGTCTTCGCAATATCCTTGGAATGCAGAGCTTGTGAATTGGGTCCCATTATCAGTGATGATTTTGTTTGGGACTCCAAATCTGCATACAATGGACTGCAAAAAGTTGATAGCTGATTGCTTGTTGATTGTCACAACTGGAGTTGCTTCCGGCCACTTGGTGAACTTATCAATGGCGACGTACAGGAACTTGTAACCTCCGACGGCTCTTGGGAAAGGTCCCAAGATGTCCATCTCCCACACAGCGAAGGGCCATGTAGGAGGTATCATTTGTAAGGGCTGAGCCGGTGTATGAATTTGCTTTGCAAGAAATTGACATGCTTCGCATTTCTTCACCAGCTCAGTTGCATTCTGGAGTGCTGTAGGCCAGTAAAAGCCATGCCGAAAGGCTTTACCAACCAGCGTGCGGGAAGACGTGTGGTTCCCACACTCGCCTCCATGGATTTCTGCGAGGAGCTCGCAACCTTCTTCCCTTGTGATGCACCGCATTAGGATGTCGTTGGCACTGCACCGGTAGAGATCCCCTTCTACCAACGTGTATCTTTTAGCCAATCTGACTACCCGGTCAGCGGATACATCATCGTCAGGAAGGATGTTGTCTTTCAAGTAGTTCCGGATCTCCGAGATCCATGCATCGGAACTAACTTGAGCATTTGAGTCTTGCGTGCTGGGTTGCTCGGAGCTTCCGGCAGCACCTACAACCCTTGATGGCTGCCATGGTAACAGGGCCATCGGGACCGTCAGCTTCGGGATGCTGATCTCGCCCCCTTCGCTCAATTCGGCAGGCTGAGCTGAGGGTTTTGACAACCTCCGGACAAAAGTTCTGTCAAGAGCCGGAGCTCCGGTTGACGCCTTCGTTGAGAGTTCCTCGGCTTCAGCGTTGTGGGCACGCTGGACATGGTGGAGATCTAGGACTTCAAAGTCCTTCAGAAGCCTCTGGACTTCAAGGAGGTAAGCAGCTAGCTGGAGATTGTTGCAGTAGCATTCACCCTTCACTTGCTTAATGATGAGCTGTGAATCTCTTTTAACTAGCAGTTGCTTGACACCGTATGATAGTGCCACCTTCAGTCCGTAGATGAGTGCTTCGTACTCCGCCATGTTGTTGGTCGCCTTGAAGTCAAGGTGTATCATGTATTTTAGCTTCTCCCCGGTTGGTGCAAGGAGAAGGATTCCAGCTCCGGCCCCCTGCTTTTGCATGGAACCGTCAAAGTAGAGGGTCCAATGAGGCTCGGTGAAGACCGGAGCTTCGTGTTCCGGCTTCTGCTCACTGAGGCCCCCAAGGTTGGATGGAGAGGGAGTCCATTCCACCACGAAGTCTGCCAATGCTTGACTCTTGACTGCTTTCCTTGAAATGAATTCAAGGTCGAATTCAGCCAATTCCGCTGCCCACTTTGCAATATTCCCAGTTGAATTGGGATTATGCAAGATTGCTCGAAGTGGGTAAGAGGTCACCACTGAGATTTTGTGAGCTTGGAAATAATGGCGAAGCTTTCTGGAGGCAATAAGAACTGCATAGAGCAGCTTATGCACCTCTAGGTATCGAGTCTTGGCAGCATGTAGTACTTCACTGATGAAGTACACCGGGCGTTGAATGGTCCGGACCCTCCCGGAGGGGCCCGGAGCTTCCTCTTCGCTGACCTCGATCCTCCCGGAGGGATCCGGATTTTCTTCGGGGACCTCCGGGTTCTGGCTAGAGGAACCCGACGCTTTTTCAGAAGTGACCTGGACCCTCCCGAAGGGGTCTGGGTCTTCTGAAGCAGCTTCTTGTGGATTCGAGTCTGGGAGCTGGGACCCAGACTCGCTTTCAGGAACCTTCGGACCCTCCCGAAGGGGTCTGGATCCCTGAGTATGGGGTAGTTCTGGTCTTTCCGCGACCAAGACCATACTGACGACTTCATCAGTAGCTGAAATGTAAAGCAACAAAGGCTCACCGGGATTCGGAGCTACCATAGTTGGTAGGGTGGTGAGGAACTGTTTTAGCTCCTGGAACGCCTTTTCTTCTTCTTCAGACCATTGGAATGGTCTGGACTTCCTCAATAGCTTGAAGAAGGGGAGTGCCCATTCCGTGAGTCTTGAAATGAACCAGCTGAGGGCTGCTAGACATCCAGTTAGCTTTTGGACATCTTTGATGCGGGCTGGTGGCCGCATGTCTTCAATGGCCTTGATCTTCGCCGGATTAGCTTCTATGCCCCGGTGACTTACCAGGAAACCAAGAAGTTTTCCGGAGCTAACCCCAAAGACACACTTGTCTGGGTTTAGCTTTGTGCGGGTAACCCGTAGCTTATCGAAGACAGCCTTCAAGGTGTCGAGAAGTGACTCCTTGTTCTTGACCTTGACCACGATGTCATCAACGTACACTTCCACTATGTCTCTAATGAGATCTTTAAAGGTTTTGTACATAGCTCGTACAAAGGTTGAAGCTGCATTCTTGAGACCAAAAGGCATGGCTGTATAACAATACAATCCATCTACTGTGATAAAAGAGGTATGCTCTTCATCTTCCCTAGACATTCTGATTTGATGATACCCAGAATATGCGTCTAGGAAACACAGTAATTCACACCCGGAGGTGGAATCCACTATCTGATCTATTCTAGGTAGTGGGAATGGATCTTTTGGACATGCCTTATTTAGTGTTGTGTAGTCGATACACATCCGAAGCTTCCCGCCGGCCTTGGGCACAACGACTGGGTTTGCCAGCCATTTTGGATGAAAGACTTCTCGGATGAATCCAGCTTCGAGCAACTTCTTCACTTCTTGTCGAATGAAGTTCTGTCGCTCTACAGATTGCTTCCGAGGCTTCTGGTGCACAGGCCGGGCATCAGGGTAGATCTTCAGATTATGCTCAATCACTTCCCTGGGGATCCCAGGCATTTGTGACGGTTGCCAGACAAACACGTCAACATTAGCCCGGAGGAAAGTGATGAGTGTGAGTTCATATTTGTCGTTCAATCCTCCCGATATACGGGCGGTCTGAACGACGTCAGAACCGATTTGGACGACTTTGATGGGAATGTCGGTGTCGCCGCTTGGCTGCACACGAGGTGCAGATGTCGAGCCTCGTTGACGAATGCTCGGGGGTTTTGGAGCTTGCTCCTGCCTGGAGTACTCCTCTTGCACCGTGGTAAGTGCATGGAGTTCTTCCAGAGCAGTTACTCCGGCAGTACGATCTCCATGGATCCGGAGAACGCCTACTGGTGTTGGCATCTTTAACACCAGATAGACATAATGAGCAGCTGCCATGAATTTGTACAGGGCAGGCCTACCCAAGATGGCGTTGAAGGGTAAGTTGATCTGAGCAACGTCAAAGACCAACTTCTCGGTGCGATATTTCTCCCGTGTCCCGAAGATAACGGGGAGAGTAATAGCCCCGAGTGGGGTAATGGCTCCCGGACCTACTCTGGAGAAAGGTCGGGAGGGGTGGAGATCCGAAGGCCGGAGCTGAAGCTTGGTGAAAGCTTTGAAGCCTATGAGTTTAAGCCCCGAACCTCCGTCTACCATGATATGGTGGAGCTGGATGTTATTGATGGTAGGAGATACCATCAAAGGCAACTGACCTGCTCCAACCATGCTTCGAGGGCAGTCCGAAGCATCAAAAGTGATGGCTGTGTCCATCCACTTCCGATGAGGCTCCGGTCTGGCTGTAGGAGCTACAGCAGCCATGTCCCTACGCATAGTCTTGATGACGCGGCGGGAGGTGATGTCCCATGATCCACCAAAGATGGTGTTCATGGTCTTCCGACGCTCGTTGTCAGAGATGTCGGAATCGTCGTCGACGGAGGTGTAGACAGCCTTCAGGACCTTTTTGGGATCCTGAAAACCTAACTCCTCCTCAGTCGGAGCTTCGTCGACTTTTTGTTTCCTTCCCTCTATCGGAAAGGAGCTTCTTCCCGGCGCTTGTTGTAGCGCTCGGCAAGGTTTTGGACCTCTCGGCAGTCTTCCAAACTGTGACTGCCCATTTTGTGAATGGGACACCACACTTTGGGTTTGCCACCGTCTTCAGAAGACGGTCGAGGTCGCTTCTCGAGGCGTGGCCCCCGACCACTCGGAGCTGCAGCAGCTGCAACATTGGATGTACCGGCCGACGGCTTCTTCTTGCCGTTGGTCTTCTTCTTCTTCTTACCACTCCCAAAGGTAGCGGCTTCTTCTTTGGAGGATTTCTTGTGACCCTCCGGAGTTGGTTTGGAGTGCATCTCACGGCCCTCCGCAGCTCTAGCACATTTATCGGCCAAACTGAAGAGTTTCGTGACACTGGTGATCTCCTTGATCGCCAGTTTCTCCAGCATCTTATTATCCCGTACACCCTGTCTGAATGCCACAATGACAGAGGCGCTAGAGCTAGAAGGGATAGTGTTTCGTACCTGAGAGAACCTCTGGATGAATGATCGCAGGGATTCTCCTCCTTTTTGCACGACTGCAAAAAGGTCCAGTTCAGTGCCTGGCCGGGTGTATGAACTCCCGAAGTTGGCGGTGAACTGCTGGCACAGCTCCTCCCAACTGTTGATGGAGTTGGGTGGAAGGCTCATAAACCAGGACCTGGCGGTCCCAGTTAAAGCCACTGGGAAATAGTTGGCCATCACGGCCTCATTTCCTCCAGCTTCCAAGATAGCAGTGGAGTAGATCTGAAGAAATTCGACAGGATTGACGGTCCCATCGAACTTCTCCGGCAGGTGAGGCCGGAACTTCTGTGGCCACCTGACCATACGCAGATGCATGGCCAGGGCTGAACAGCCTCCTCCCACTCCTTCAGGAGCAAGAACGTCCTGATCTTCTCGTCTTTCACGAGCACACTCAATATGGACTCGGCCGTCCTGTTGGCGGTATCAGCGATCAAGCTCCGCCCGGAGGTCATGAGTTGAAAGCCTGGATACCGTGTGGGTGCATCGTGCCCCGGAGGGTAACGACGTCACCTGCTGTGATGCAGCTCGTCTCCTGTTGTTGGAGACGTGCGGACCAAGTCTGCCAGACAAGGTCCGTCGCTGCGACGGGGCCCGTCCTGAAGGAGGAGGACCCTGGTTGCTGATGCGATCGGCTGCTGCTGCAACCAAATGTTCCACATCAGCCCTCCACTGCTCAGTGAATCCCGGGATGCATCCGGAGGTGGTGGGCGCTGGAGAAGAGCACGCACTGCATGGAGCGCGTGTTCCGGGTTGTCATGATTTCCCGACGCAGTGACTGACGCCGGTGCACCATCGCGTTGTCCAGCTTGATTTGCTGGTGGAGGCGGTGGTGGTGGCAGTGTGACTCCTGCTGGCGCTGAGGCTCCTGCTGGTGGCTGCATATTGGAGGGATTGCCCCCAACAGCTTGAACAGCAGGATGACCGTTGGATGATCCAGCAGCTGAGTTCACCATTCTCGAAATCTCAGGCGCCCCTACCTGGCGTGCCAACTGTCGGTGGTTTGGATCCGGCAGATCTCCCGACACTACTAAAGTGTTAGAGGAGTTTGATGTTCGGTGTGGGCGCGCGGAGATTCAAGAAGGTGATTTGCAAATAGCACAGGAGACACAGAGATTTACGTGGTTCGGGCCGCCTGAGTGTAATACCCTACTCTACGGGTGTGTTGGTGTTGTATTAGTTGTATGAGCTTGCTTCGAGCGTATATGAGCCTCTGTAGAACGTGTCCTGTCAACTGTCGTCGGCCTGTCCTTTTATAGTACAAGGGCAGGCCGTTACAAGTTAGCCTGGCCCGACAAGTGGCCTCGACGGTTACTAGTATTGATACTTATTCAACACGTTTAATTGCCATTAATGACCGGGTAATGGGCTTTGACAGCACCGTTACTGGTAATTAAGGTCCTCCGATCGTGTGTCATTAATTTGGTATTAATGACACTTAATCGGGTCTTGAAGTCATTGATTCCTCTTTGAAAATCCGGAGCCGTTGTGGAGTCTTCCGGAGGTTAGAGGCTGAAGATCCGACGGTTGGACACGTGGCAGCTCCGGAGCATACTATAGGAAACAGGTAGCTCCAGAACTACCTGACACGTGTCACATCCGGAGCTTCCCTCGGTCTGGGGTTAGATCCTGGGGTGCCATTTCGGTACATAGCTCGGAGCTTCCCCCTTGTGGGCGGTAGCTCCGGTTTGATAGTACACATGGCGACCCTGGGATTAACCATGTTGGAGAAGCGGGTCCGGTTATATCTGACATGTGGGCCTCCGAAGGTCTTCAAATCAAGTAGATGACTTTTCTTTGAGATCTTTGTAACCTCAAGGGGTGTACGGTTTCCAGGGTACCGACACATGCTCTCCGTGTGCTCAACATCAATGAAGTTTTCGACCTGTCAGATAGATACATTCTACACAGATGGACTAAGTATGTAAAAAGGGGTTTTCACACTGATAAAGTCATAGTTGATAAAGATTCATTGAAAACACATGTCGCGCGAATATCTAGAAAAGCGACTTCGGTTGCACTAAAGTGTTCGAGTTCAAAGGAACTTTTAGAAGAATTGGAGAGAGCTATTGATAAGTTGATATTCATGCGGATAAGTCACTCTCAAAAGATAGTACTGTCTCTTTTCAAGTTTCACCTATTGGTAATGAGAATGATGACACCATTTTAAAGGGTAGAGTCTCATTTAAATTCTGGCCGTGGTTAAAGGTGCAGAGTCCAAAAGGAAAAAAAGTGTACTTGAAAAGAATAAAGCAAGCAACAAAAGGACTAACCGGAAAAAAAAATAGTGGTAACTATTTCTCCTTTTCCTTTCATATGTATTGTTTGCATATGTATGAATAACTATTTACCATTTCATTTTATATTGTTCTTTTGTAGGAGAAGGACCAAGTAACACAGACAATAATGTTGCAAATGTGGCGGTGCCAATCATTCCTCCGAATACGTTCGTCAATTTTCCAAACGTTTCTAATGTGATGCAAGGAGAATATACAAGTCTTTTGTTTGGTTCTCATGAAGATAGTGAAATTGCACGTAGATTAAATTTCGATGACCCGCCATATGATACTACATATAGAGAATAGGGTACTCTCATTTTTTTTTGTCGATTGAACTTGTTCACTTTTCATTTGACTGTTGGTACAGTAATTTTGCTATTCAACTTTCATTAACCCTTTTGGATGTGTATCGAGCACCTATTATATGCAATTCATGAATTATACAGTTTCTTTTATAATGAGTGGAGTGCTGAGATGTTGAGCCACTGTTCTGAATAAATATATTCATGCGGATGCCAAGATCCAACGTTAGTTTGAACGGAACTGATGAAACGATAATTATTATATGAATCAGCAGCTACTACAGATAGTTATGCAATCTTTTCCTTATGAGAGAATATACAATCATTTTGAAACCTACATGTTTACCTAAACACCAATTGACATACAGTGATTGATCAAACGTTCAAACATCTAACTGCTGCTGCAGTGTAGCGGGTGCAACTGGCAACACACAAAAACACGATAGGTGTTGCTACAGGAGCAACGCTGGGCACACCATCTGCACATCGTTCGCGGTGGTGGGCGGCAGCATGCTGGCGTCCAAGATATCTCAGGGGACGGTAGCGACCATCCGCGGCTACTACAGATAGTTAAGTAACCTTTTGCTTACGGTCTATCGAGTATTAGTTTGGTCCAGTGGTAACGCCGTGCTTGATGAGGGTGTAGGTGGCTGGTTCGATTCTCAGCAGCCTCGGTTTCTTTGTCGCGCAGATCTGGAACGAGCAAGGCATGATGCGCTCGGCTCTGCAGCCGATTCGAAGCTTAGCTGCACTGCAGTTTGGTTTATATTTCAGATTTCGCTTTGAGATTAGGAGAGGGTTACATGGCATCAATCTGGAGGGGTATGCACCAAGGCCTTGTTGCATACCGTATCTAGAGAATTCGGTTTGCAGTTTGGATTGGTTTACAAAAACGCGGCAGGTAACAAGAATATAAAGTTGGTGTCGCGCTCAAAGAATTCGGTTTGCAGTTTTGGATCGTTTTTGTGACGCCCGGTTCCGAAAATGAACCAAGCTAACGCATATGTGTGCCCAGGATGTTCATCACACATACACGAGTGCAATCACAAAAGGATATACAGAAAATTACCACAGCTCAAATTATTAAATAAGTACTCTTATTACACAATTCATTAAATCCTCGAATACAAGCTCTAATGAATATTAATGACAAGTTCAACTAATGCAGCGGAAATAAACTAATTAAACAACTAAGCAACTATGCAGCATAAGCGACAGGGTATGTATGCGCAGCTCCAATCAACACCACAGGCAAAGCTGACGGTAGACACGGCCTAGAACTCCGCATTATCACCATTAAAATCCCAGTCCTGACCTGCAACTGTTGGGGTGGGGGATTGCAAGAGTGAGTACATGTCGTACTCAGCAAGTGTGTAAAGTATGACATGTGGCTGATTCAAATGACGACAATAATAATGGTAAAGTGCTGAAAAGTACATTAAAACATTTGAAAGGCAATATAGTATAAGTATGTGAAATAAACCCATCATAATCATAAGTAATACCATAATACCAAACTGAATTCATTACCATCATCAAAAATTCCAGATTTCACCATTGCCAATAACCATGTTCATTACCAGAGATTAATCCATAACCATCCATAACCATTACCAAACCATAACCATCCCAATTTCCAATTTCCCTCTAATCATGGAAGTTGTCCAGGTGCTCTTAACCGGGAGCACGGCTATCATGATAGTTTTAGTTAACACTCTGCAGAGTTTGTACCTCTTTACCCACGTGTTCGTGATTTCATCACCCTTCGGCGACTGAGAACCTCCCTTATGCCCATGACCTGTCGGTCACATTACACACTTCCGTTGGTGTGTGGCCAAGAGTTCACAAAATAGCCTTTACAAAGGGATTACTAGCCTATTTAGACCCCACTGAGGTTTCACCGGTGGCGATGTCTCCCGCAGAGCACATCTTCAACCAAGGGCCCCCTCTTGAGCCATTCGGATCCCAGGGTAGTCCCACCAATCATCAACAAACCCAATCCGACTACCCCTTCCCCGAGCATCCATAATGGTCCAAACAGCACTAGCAAAGCCCTAATTAATCAGCTACGCCGCACCCATAACTTGGCCTCGTGGTGGCACTGTAGTCCTGGCTTATTCTCGCATGAACTGGTCCTTAGATCTAAAGCAAGCAAACCACCATAACATCCAACCCATCCACATACCAGGCTTGCTTAGATCATCCATTACCATACCATTTTTAACCAGTTCATGTTAACCATAATCTCATTCATGCATAGTTAAATTGAGTGATATAGTTGTTTCCCATCCCAGTTGATTAAGCGAAGCAAAAAGGTAAAAAGCCTTCCCGACTCTCTCTACCATAAATTCCAGGTGACAAGGGTGGTCAACAAAACTAGTAAACTTCCTACCATAGGATTCCCATCAATTTGACACAAGCATGCAAGTTCGCAACAAAACATTTATTTTAAAAATAGGATCAATATGCTTCAAGGACACTTGCCTTGCTCTTGCTGTTGATTAGGGTCAAAGCCTTCAACCTCTTGATGTTGTAGATCCTCCGCGGCAATTTCTAGCGCAAATCCGTCTAATCCACACAATAAACATACAAGACAAGAAACACAATCAAAGAGTGCACAAATATTACTCAATATGACATGACATGCATCATTAATGCAAATGCAAGGAAGAACTTGTTAATTGATTGCTTTTAATGATAACTAACTAGTTCTAATAGCTTTTCACAAGTTTATACAGGTTTGGATTCGATTAGATCAAATTTTAGAATCAATATAACACAATTTAATCAGAAAGATCGGACTAGTCCGCTAGGGACCGGACAAGTCCGCCCTCTGCGAGATCAGCAGATTAGGGTTTTCTAGATCGACATGAATTTGGAGATTATTGGTTGAATTCGCATAAGGAAAAGAGAATAGAAGGTATACCAGGTGTTTAGAACTCCAATGAACCAAGAAACTTGGAGGTAACACTTGGATCTTGATGATCTAGGGTTGGTGATGAACTTGGAGATGAATTGGTGGTGAAGGACGAAACTTGGTGGAGATCTTGATCCTCCTTCGTTTCCTCCTCTTCTTCCTCTTGCTTGGGATCTTCTCCTCCCTCCTTGATGGTGGCTCCCCACGAACTAGGGTTTGGGTGGGTGGAAAAGTGGCAAATAGATGTCAAACCAAGGGGTGGGGTTGTTTATATAGGGGTGGAGGCTAGGGTTAGATGGATTTCGAGTTTTGGGATGAGTAGAGGCCGGTTTAGAGTCCCACATGGGCTCTAAAAGAGTTGGGCACGACGCCCCTAGGCCCACTTAACGTGAAACCCAAGAAACAAGTCGTAAAACAAAAGGTCAATCTCGGAGTCACGAAATATCGGACAAGTCCGGACAGGACCGGACTAGTCCGAAGTCGTCCAGAGAGAAAATCGGACAAGTCTGGCCAAAAATCGGACAAGTCTGATCTTAGTCAGAAAGGAAAACGGACAAGTCCGCTGGAACACCGGACTAGTCCGGAAAAGTCCAGGGACTTAGCAAATTTTCAAGGATTCATGGAATATCGGACTAGTCCGCACAAAATCGGACAAGTCCGGAAGTTTCCAGAGCCAAAATCGGACTAGTCCGCAGCAAAAACGGACAAGTCCGTTTTTAGTCAGAGAGAAATTGGACTAGTCCTCAGTAAAATCGGACTAGTCCGCACTTTCCTGCATTTTAAGTGCGGTTTTGCTCCAAATCAATTTTAAATGCTCCGAATCGATTTTAAACTCGTTCCTCTTGTTGTGGGCTAATGTTAAACATGTATATGAGTGCATGTAGGGCATGATGCATGAAAATGAGGGTGTTACAAACCTACCCCCCTTAAAATGAATCTCGCCCTCGAGATTCGACGCGGAAGAGAAGAGATAGGGAAATTCCTTCTTGAGATCATCCTCTAACTCCCAAGTTGCTTCTTTTTCGGTATGGTGCTTCCATTGGACTTTACACCATCGAATCACCTTGTTCCTTGTGACTCTCTCCTTGGTTTCCAAGATTTTGACCGGTTGCTCGGCATACGTCAAATCTTCCTCTAGTTCCAATTCTTCCATTGGCACTTGTTCTTCCGGCACTCTCAAACACTTCTTGAGCTGGGAAACATGAAACACATCATGTACGTCTGAAAGATGGGCTGGCATCTCCAACTTATAGGCTACTTCTCCTCTTTTGTCCAAAATCTTGAATGGTCCAATATAACGAGGTGCGAGCTTGCCTCTTATGTTAAACCTCTTATGACCTCTCATTGGTGACACCTTGAGGTAAACAAAATCTCCTATTTCAAAGGCTAATTTCCTTCTCCTATTATCCGCATAGCCTTTTTGCCTTGATTGGGCAGCCCTCAAGTTTTCACGAATTATTTTGACTTGCTTTTCGGCTTCTTGCAACACGTCCGGACCAAATACTTGAGTTTCTCCTGCCTCATTCCAGAATAAAGGTGTCCTACACTTCCTCCCACAAAGCGCTTCATATGGTGACATTTTCAAACTTGCTTGGTAACTATTGTTGTATGAAAATTCCGCGTATGGCAAGCTTTTGTCCCAACTTTTCCCATGCTTTAAAGCACAAGCTCTTAACATGTCCTCCAAAATCTGATTGGTCCTCTCGGTTTGTCCATCCGTTTGAGGATGATATGCGGAACTAAAATTTAACCTCGTTCCCAAAGCTTCATGCAATTTTTGCCAAAATCTGGAGGTAAATTGAGAACCTCTATCCGAGACTATCTTCTTAGGGACTCCATGTCGACACACAATATGCTCCATGTATATTTCGGCCAATCGTGCAGCTGTATACTTGGTCTTCACAGGGACAAAATGAGCTGACTTGGTTAAACGATCCACAATTACCCAAATTGAGTCATACCCGGACTGAGTACGGGGTAAACCAACTATGAAGTCCATTCCAATTTCTTCCCACTTCCATTACGGAATCTTCGACGGTTGCAATAATCCGGCTGGCCTTTGATGTTCCGCCTTGACTCGTTGGAACACATCACATAATGCTACATATTCAGCTATGTCCTTTTTCATGCTATCCCACCAATAGCAAGCCTTCAAGTCCTTGTACATCTTCGTACATCCGGGGTGAATCGAGTAAGGCGAGTCATGTGTCTCCTTTAATATTGTCTCCCGAATATGCTTTACATTAGGCACAACAATTCTCTTTCCAAGCCATAAGGTACCATGTTCGTCTTCATCAAATCTGAATTCTCTCCCTTCTTTGATTCTTTCCTTGATTTCCTTGATCTCCTCATTCGTGGTTTGTGCTTCTCGAATTTCTTGCTCCAAGGTTGGGTTTAACTCCATCATCTCCATCTCATTTACAAACCCGAGGTTCAACCGTTCAAACTCCTTACATAACTCGAATGGTAACTCTCGAACCGTGAGTTGATGACTTACTCCCTTTCTACTCAAAGCATCGGCCACTACATTGGCTTTTCCCGGATGATAGTTGATCCCCAAATCATAATCTTTGATGAGCTCCAACCATCTTCGTTGCCTCAAATTCAGATCTATCTGTGTGAAAATATACTTAAGACTCTTATGATCCGTATAAATTTCACACCTATGTCCAAGAATATAGTGTCTCCAAATCTTCAATGCATGTACCACGGCTGCTAGTTCAAGATCATGCGTGGGGTAATTCTGCTCATGTTTCTTCAATTGTCTCGACGCATAGGCGACCACTTGACCTTCTTGCATCAATACACATCCAAGCCCTTGTCTTGATGCATCGCAATAGATGTCGAATCTCTTGCTTACATCCGGCAATACCAAAACTGGGGCTGTTGTTAACCTCTTCTTCAACTCCTCAAAACTGTTCTGACAAGCTTCAGTCCATTGGAACGCCCTTCCCTTCGTTAGCAACTCCGTCATAGGCTTGGCTATCTTGGAAAAATCCTTGATGAATCTACGGTAATATCCAGCCATTCCAAGAAAACTCCTTATTTCCTTGATATTTTGCGGCGGTTCCCACTTCAACACATCCCTCACCTTCCCTGGGTCAACTGATACTCCTCCTCCGGAAATAATATGGCCTAAGAAGGAAACTTCCCGTAACCAGAATTGACATTTACTGAACTTGGCATACAATTGATGCTCCCTCAATTTCTGCAACGTAAGCCTCAAGTGTTCCTCATGTTCCTTCTCGTCCTTCGAGTAGATCATAATATCATCAATAAACACCACAACGAACTTGTCCAATTACTCCATGAAGACTTTATTCATGAGGTACATAAAGTAGGCAGGTGCATTTGTCAATCCAAAAGACATCACGGTGTACTCATAAGATCCATACCGTGTCCTAAAAGCTGTCTTGGGTATGTCCGATGGTCTAATCTTCATTTGAAAGTATCCCGACCTCAAGTCAATCTTAGAGAAGACACAAGAACCCTTCATCTGATCAAACAAGTCTTCTATGTGTGGCAAGGTGTACTTGTTCTTGATGGTTACCTCGTTGAGAGCTCGGTAATCCACGCACATCCTTTGGGATCCGTCCTTCTTGTCCACAAATAGAACGGGCGCTCCCCAAGGCGAAGAGCTAGGGCGAATGAAACCCTTTTCTAATTGCTCTTGAATCTGCTTCTTGAGCTCCGCTAATTCCTTAGGAGGCATCCTATATGGCCTCTTAGCTATAGGTGCAGTTCCAGGTATTAAATCAATAACAAACTCAATGTCTCGATCGGGTGGCATACCTGGCAACTCGTCCGGAAAAACATCCAAAAATTCACACACCACCGGAATCTCCTGAATTGCGACACCGTCCATATGATTTAGCTCTAATTGCTTCGGTGCATGTTGGGTTGCTTCAAATTCTACGGTGATCCCTTCTTCATTAGTCAACTTCACCGTCTTTGTGGCACACTCAATAACTCCATTGTGCTTCCTCAACCAGTCCATACCAAGTATAATATCTAACCCTTGAGAATCTAAAACAATGAGGTTGGCGGAGAAGTCTACCCCTCTTATTCTAAGGCTTACTTTTGGACATACTATATTTGTCCTCATCTCTCCTCCAGGAGACTTAACCAATAGAGTAAACTTCATATGAGAGATAGGCAAACTATACTTGGCAACATACTTTGATGCAATGAATGAATGCGATGCTCCAGAATCAAATAACATAGTCGCGGGGTTGGAGTTGGCGAGAAACATACCAATGACCACGTCATCCGCTTGTTGAGCATCCTCCGTAGAGACATGGTTCACGTTGCCACGAGCAAAATTCTGTTGTCCACGGCTTCCTTGTGGCGCTCCTCCATTGGGTCTTGGGTTTTGCCTCGATGCATTGCTTCCTTGACCAAGGCCCGACTTAGGACATTGATGTGCAAAGTGTCCAGCTTCTCCACAAGTATAGCACTTCTTAACTCCACCAGAATTATTGGGACGAGCTTGGTTTTGAACATTGGCTCCAGGAAAATCAGCACGAGGTGCATAAGGCATTGGAGGCCTAGGTGCTTGCATGACAGGGCGCTGCTGCACAATCTGAGTTGGGCGTGGTGCATAACCAGGGCGCTGAGCAGGAATAGAGGAGCTGTAATGAGGCGCATTGGGCGGCGCAAAGCGAGGGCGCACATTACTTCCTTGTTGCTGTCCTTGATATGGCGCCTTCCTCTTGATTTCTTGCTCCATCTCACGGATCTTGTTCTCAACCACAATTGCTTTGTCCACAAGCTTCTGGAAATTGACATAATCACAGTTGAGCAATTGCACTTGGATCGTATTGTTCAATCCCCTCATGAACAAGTATTGCTTCCGGCTGTCCCGGCCAACATCCTCAGGCGCATACCTTGAGAGTTGAGTGAACTTATTGAGATATTCACTCACGCTTGTTTTTCCTTGTCTCAAGTTCTCAAATTCTTGCCTCTTCAAGAGCATAACACCTTCCGGCACATAATGAGAACGAAAACTCTCCTTGAATTCCGCCCAGGTAATTCTCTCTTGGTTCTCATGAGCATCGCAATAAGAATCCCACCAATCTGCAGCTGCTCCAACGAGTTGATGAGAAGCAAATAGCACCTTCTCCCGGTCACTGCATTGGACAATGGCTAGCTTCTTCTCCACGGACTTGAGCCAATCATCCGCATCCATAGGGTCTGCGGCTTGAGCAAAGGTTGGCGGCCTAGTCCTCATAAACTCTCCCAATCGGTTATGAGGAGGTGGGGGTGGCGGTGGAGGCATGTGGGGCTGATTGTTGATATTGCCAGCCTGCAGTTGTCCCATAGTCTGTATCATGGTCTGCATGAGCTGGTTTTGCATGGCCAATAGCTGCTCGATGTTGATAGCCCCCTGAGTAGATCCTTGCCCATTGTTGTTCTGAGGCACTCCATTGTTCTCCTCTTCATCATTGCCATCCCTCTGGTTGCGAGTCCTCGCCATCTGAAGAAAAGCAATAGGTAAGAATTAGAAAACGCCCCAACTATATGCATCAAGGGATATGAAACTAAACAACTAGCTACACTAGCCTAAGTGGACATGGCAATGCTAAGGCATCCCAAAATCCTCTATTAAGCACACAAGCAAGCAATATATATAGCAAACAGCACTCCAAGCAAAGATACATCGATTCCTGAGTGCTCCTATGTGCTCTAAAGTGTCCATTCTATCTAGGCTGCATCCTACGGTCAACCTGTGGCTCTGATACCAATCTGTGACGCCCGGTTCCGAAAATGAACCAAGCTAACGCATATGTGTGCCCAGGATGTTCATCACACATACACGAGTGCAATCGCAAAAGGATATACAGAAAATTACCACAGCTCAAATTATTAAATAAGTACTCTTATTACACAATTCATTAAATCCTCGAATACAAACTCTAATGAATATTAATGACAAGTTCAACTAATGCAGCGGAAATAAACTAATTAAACAACTAAGCAAACTAAGCAACTATGCAGCATAAGCGACAGGGTATGTATGCGCAGCTCCAATCAACACCACAGGCAAAGCTGACGGTAGACACGGCCTAGAACTCCGCATTATCACCATTAAAATCCCAGTCCTGACCTGCAACTGTTGGGGTGGGGGATTGCAAGAGTGAGTACATGTCGTACTCAGCAAGTGTGTAAAGTATGACATGTGGCTGATTCAAATGACGACAATAATAATGGTAAAGTGCTGAAAAGTACATTAAAACATTTGAAAGGCAATATAGTATAAGTATGTGAAATAAACCCATCATAATCATAAGTAATACCATAATACCAAACTGAATTCATTACCATCATCAAAAATTCCAGATTTCACCATTGCCAATAACCATGTTCATTACCAGAGATTAATCCATAACCATCCATAACCATTACCAAACCATAACCATCCCAATTTCCAATTTCCCCCTAATCATGGAAGTTGTCCAGGTGCTCTTAACCGGGAGCACGGCTATCATGATAGTTTTAGTTAACACTCTGCAGAGTTTGTACCTCTTTACCCACGTGTTCGTGATTTCATCACCCTTCGGCGACTAAGAACCTCCCTTATGCCCATGACCTGTCGGTCACATTACACACTTCCGTTGGTGTGTGGCCAAGAGTTCACAAAATAGCCTTTACAAAGGGATTACTAGCCTATTTAGACCCCACTGAGGTTTCACCGGTGGCGATGTCTCCCGCAGAGCACATCTTCAACCAAGGGCCCCCTCTTGAGCCATTCGGATCCCAGGGTAGTCCCACCAATCATCAACAAACCCAATCCGACTACCCCTTCCCCGAGCATCCATAATGGTCCAAACAGCACTAGCAAAGCCCTAATTAATCAGCTACACCGCACCCATAACTTGGCCTCGTGGTGGCACTGTAGTCCTGGCTTATTCTCGCATGAACCGGTCCTTAGATCTAAAGCAAGCAAACCACCATAACATCCAACCCATCCACATACCAGGCTTGCTTAGATCATCCATTCCCATACCATGTTTAACCAGTTCATGTTAACCATAATCTCATTCATGCATAGTTAAATTGAGTGATATAGTTGTTTCCCATCCCAGTTGATTAAGCGAAGCAAAAAGGTAAAAAGCCTTCCCGACTCTCTCTACCATAAATTCCAGGTGACAAGGGTGGTCAACAAAACTAGTAAACTTCCTACCATAGGATTCCCATCAATTTGACACAAGCATGCAAGTTAGCAACAAAACATTTATTTTAAAAACAGGATCAATATGCTTCAAGGACACTTGCCTTGCTCTTGCTGTTGATTAGGGTCAAAGCCTTCAACCTCTTGATGCTGTAGATCCTCCACGGCAATTTCTAGCGCAAATCCGTCTAATCCACACAATAAACATACAAGACAAGAAACACAATCAAAGAGTGCACAAATATTACTCAATATGACATGACATGCATGATTAATGCAAATGCAAGGTAGAACTTGTTAATTGATTGCTTTTAATGATAACTAACTAGTTCTAATAGCTTTTCACAAGTTTATACAGGTTTGGATTCGATTAGATCAAATTTTAGAATCAATATAACACAATTTAATCAGAAAGATCGGACTAGTCCGCTAGGGACCGGACAAGTCCGCCCTCTGCGAGATCAGCAGATTAGGGTTTTCTAGATCGACATGAATTTGGAGATTATTGGTTGAATTCGCATAAGGAAAAGAGAATAGAAGGTATACCAGGTGTTTAGAACTCCAATGAACCAAGAAACTTGGAGGTAACACTTGGATCTTGATGATCTAGGGTTGGTGATGAACTTGGAGATGAATTGGTGGTGAAGGACGAAACTTGGTGGAGATCTTGATCCTCCTTCGTTTCCTCCTCTTCTTCCTCTTGCTTGGGATCTTCTCCTCCCTCCTTGATGGTGGCTCCCCACTAACTAGGGTTTGGGTGGGTGGAAAAGTGGCAAATAGATGTCAAACCAAGGGGTGGGGTTGTTTATATAGGGGTGGAGGCTAGGGTTAGATGGATTTCGAGTTTTGGGATGAGTAGAGGCCGGTTTAGAGTCCCACATGGGCTCTAAAAGAGTTGGGCACGACGCCCCTAGGCCCACTTAACGTGAAACCCAAGAAACAAGTCGTAAAACAAAAGGTCAATCTCGGAGTCACGAAATATCGGACAAGTCCGGACAGGACCGGACTAGTCCGAAGTCGTCCAGAGAGAAAATCGGACAAGTCTGGCCAAAAATCGGACAAGTCTGATCTTAGTCAGAAAGGAAAACGGACAAGTCCGCTGGAACACCGGACTAGTCCGGAAAAGTCCAGGGACTTAGCAAATTTTCAAGGATTCATGGAATATCGGACTAGTCCGCACAAAATCGGACAAGTCCGGAAGTTTCCAGAGCCAAAATCGGACTAGTCCGCAGCAAAAACGGACAAGTCCGTTTTTAGTCAGAGAGAAATCGGACTAGTCCTCAGTAAAATCGGACTAGTCCGCACTTTCCTGCATTTTAAGTGCGGTTTTGCTCCAAATCAATTTTAAATGCTCCGAATCGATTTTAAACTCGTTCCTCTTGTTGTGGGCTAATGTTAAACATGTATATGAGTGCATGTAGGGCATGATGCATGAAAATGAGGGTGTTACAGTTTTACAAAAACGCGGCAGGTAACAAGAATATAAAGATGGTGTCGCGCTCAATTTCAATTTTGATTTGTTGTAGTATATGGAATGAAAGAAATGCAAGAATCTTTGAAAGAAAAAAGAGGACAATCGAGAGGATAATCGAAGACATCAAGGAACAAGCTGATTCCTGGGAAGGGCGGGAGCAAAGAGCCTGCTCCAAATAGTGTCAGCTCAGTAAGACTTTCGAAACGAACTGCCTACATTGGCGATACGGATCAGTAATACTAGTTATCATCTCTGCAAGCAGGGTGCTAAGCACCCTGGTTGTAAACACTCTGCATAACTCAGACATTTTAATTATTCATCTTCGTGCTTAATATATAGCCTTATGGCCTTTTTTTTCTAAAAAAAGAGTTCCATGAACGTATGGAGGCAAAGGGGAAATGGAGAGAGAGGGAGCCAGATTAGGATTGGGCGCAGATCTGGAACGAGCAAGGCATGACGCGCTCGGCTCTGCAGCCGACTCGAAGCTTAGCTGCACTGCAGTTTGGTTTATATTTCAGATTTCGCTTTGAGATTAGGAGAGGGTTACATGGCATCAATCTGGAGGGGTATGCACCAAGGCCTTGTTGCATACCGTATCTAGAGAATTCGGTTTGCAGTTTGGATTGGTTTACAAAAACGCGACAGGTAACAAGAATATAAAGTTGGTGTCGCGCTCAAAGAATTCGGTTTGCAGTTTTGGATCGTTTTACAAAAACGCGGCAGGTAACAAGAATATAAAGATGGTGTCGCGCTCAATTTCAATTTTGATTTGTTGTAGTATATGGAATGAAAGAAATGCAAGAATCTTTGAAAGAAAAAAGAGGACAGTCGAGAGGATAATCGAAGACATCAAGGAACAAGCTGATTCCTGGGAAGGGCGGGAGCAAAGAGCCTGCTCCAAATAGTGTCAGCTCAGTAAGACTTTCGAAACGAACTGCCTACATTGGCGATACGGATCAGTAATACTAGTTATCATCTCTGCAAGCAGGGTGCTAAGCACCCTGGTTGTAAACACTCTGCATAACTCAGACATTTTAATTATTCATCTTCGTGCTTAATATATAGCCTTATGGCCTTTTTTCTAAAAAAAGAGTTCCATGAACGTATGGAGGCAAAGGGGAAAGGGAGAGAGAGGGAGCCAGATTAGGATTGGGCCCTCAGCATCCGTTCGTCTCCTGATGGTCCTTTGCTTTCAAAAGCAGTTGCAGTCACCTGCTACCTTTCTATGTCCCCATCCTCTCACCATTCTGCAAACTGGAACATAGACCAAAAAAATAGATTAGAGTGGAAAGTAGGTCCCACATTTTAGCTTCTCAATGTAAACAAAGCTTTTGCTGGTGATTGGTGGCGTTGAGCCAATTTTGAGGTCCATACAAAAAAAAAAACGGCTTGACTAAGATACTCTTTATAGCATAATTTCTTGGACTTCCAGATCAAAACAGTGGTGCTCCAAAAGATAGTTTTAAACTGAGAAATAGCCAATCCACAATGTCCGTGCATATGATGGGACGTCATCTATAGTTCAAAGCAGTGTATCCGTGTACATGATATTATGCCTTTGCATAGCTGTCAGAACTACTGGTTGCCGTTTAGAGATTTTACACTAGAGTATGCAAGAAGCAGTATGAGAAATTGAGCTTGAGTTTACCTCATAAGCCTCTACTACGGTGTGATGTCCTGAAGGTTTTATGTTTGTTGGTAATTTCAGGCATAAGGCCTCTACTATCTTTAAATACATAGTTGAAATAATAAGTGAACAAAGATTTCGAAAAAGGCTATATATTTAATGTGGATATCAGTAGAAAATTTTGTTTTATGTGATGGCGGTTCCTTCACATCCAAGATCATGACATGCCTGCTGCCCTCAGAATTCTTATGGTTACAAGTTTCTTTGTCGCGCAGATCTGGAACGAGCAAGGCATGACGCGCTCGGCTCTGCAGCCGATTCGAAGCTTAGCTGCACTGCATTTTGGTTTATATTTCAGATTTCGCTTTGAGATTAGGAGAGGGTTACGTGGCATCAATCTGGAGGGGTATACACCAAGGCCTTGTTGCATACCGTATCTAGAGAATTCGGTTTGCAGTTTGGATTGGTTTAAAAAACGCGGCAGGTAACAAGAATATAAAGATGGTGTCGCGCTCAAAGAATTCGGTTTGCAGTTTGGATTGGTTTACAAAAACGCGGCAGGTAACAAGAATATAAAGATGGTGTCGCGCTCAATTTCAATTTTGATTTGTTGTAGTATATGGAATGAACGAAATGCAAGAATCTTTGAAAGAAAAAAGAGGACAGTCGAGAGGATAATCGAAGACATCAAGGAACAAGCTGATTCCTGGGAAGGGCGGGAGCAAAGAGCCTGCTCCAAATAGTGTCAGCTCATTAAGCCTTTCGAAACGAACTGCCTACATTTGCGATACGGATCAGTAATACTAGTTATCATCTCTGCAAGCAGGATGCTCACTGGTTGTAAACACTCTGCATAACTCAGACATTGTAATTATTCATCTTCGTGCTTAATATATAGCCTTATGGCCTTTTTTCTAAAAAAAGAGTTCCATGAACGTATGGAGGCCGGCAAATGGGAAAGGGAGAGAGAGGGAGCCAGATTAGGATTGGGCCCTCAGCATCCGTTCGTCTCCTGATGGTCCTTTGCTTTCAAAAGCAGTTGCAGTCACCTGCTACCTTTCTATGTCCCCATCCTCTCACCATTCTGCAAACTGGAACATAGACCAAAAAAAAAAGATTAGAGTGGAAAGTAGGTCCCACATTTTAGCTTCTCAATGTAAACAAAGCTTTTGCTGGTGATTGGTGGCGTTGAGCCAATTTTGAGGTCCATACAAAAAAAAAACGGCTTGACTAAGATACTCTTTAGCATAATTTCTTGGACTTCCAGATCAAAACAGTGGTGCTCCAAAAGATAGTTTTAAACTGAGAAATAGCCAATCCACAATGTCCGTGCATATGATGGGACGTCATCTATAGTTCAAAGCAGTGTATCCGTGTACATGATATTATGCCTTTGCATAGCTGTCAGAACTACTGGTTGCCGTTTAGAAATTTTACACTAGAGTTTGCAAGAAGCAGTATGAGAAATTGAGCTTGAGTTTACCTCATAAGCCTCTACTACGGTGTGATGTCCTGAAGGTTTTATGTTTGTTGGTAATTTCAGGCATAAGGCCTCTACTATCTTTAAATACATAGTTGAAATAATAAGTGAACAAAGATTTCGAAAAAGGCTATATATTTAATGTGGATATCGGTAGAAAATTTCGTTTTATGTGATGGCGGTTCCTTCACATCCAATATCATGACATGCCTGCTGCCCTCAGAATTCTTATGGTTACAAGTTTCAAGCCTGTGACCGCCTCACAAAATTGGCCTCTGACCAGTTTCATCCGTTCTCGGTCTCCTTTTTTCATGATCTTCGGGCCTAGACAACGAACCCATCACCTAAAAGAGTCTCCCTTTTTGGTTTTTGAGTTTTGAGAGCGTCATCGCTGACCAATCCAATGCCTTCTCAATGACCACCATGCCCCTTTATATATGGCTTATTTTTTTCTCATGCATTTGATGATACTTGTTGCTTCTAAACATGGTCCAAGTCTCAGTTTCCCCTTCCTACTTAGCTTTCCTCGTTGTGTCCTCATCCTATAATTACTTGTGATAGGTGTAGTACACCAAGCGGGATACAACGATGGATCAAGGAATGGAATTGAAGGGTTGTGTTTGCCGGATCAAGAACTGTGTTGTGGAGCTCCTCTCCATGGAAGAGGATCTGATGATCGGCGATGAGGACTCATGGGACCTTGTTGGACGGGATCTCCGGCTAAAGGCCACCTTCCTGTACATTGACCTCGGCCGTGTGATCTCCTGTTACAAGAGCGAAGGGCACAAGAATGCACTCTGTGACCTGGCTAACAAGTTCTTCTACTCCATGGATGAGGTGAGGATATCTTTTTGCCTCTTCTACTTCAAGCTTGCCTTGATTTTGTTGAGAATTCAGGTTATGACTTGTAAGCAATTAGGTCCTTTCAGAAGCTTATCCCCAACAATTAAGTTTTCTGGATGCTTTTAGTTTTCTAGATATTTTGTAGAAGTAAATAAATTTGCCCCCTCAAGCCAATTGTTGTTGTCTTTTCCTTTTCTTTCCCTGTTTTCTTTTGGCAAAGTTGAAGTGCTTAGTGAATAGTGACTAGGCTTCACCAATAGTATAATTCAAGCATACCAAGTTCTCTTGCAGTTCTTTAAGAGATTGGTTTTCGGTCAACTGATCAAATGCTCCGTCAATGGTTAGCTGTAGCCTTTTCTATAAAAAACGATGGTTAGTGATAGGGTAGTTAGCACATTTGATTTGTTGAAACTTTTTAGCGTTTGCTGATGGACATGAGCTTGCGCAGCTGGGCGACGCGGTGAAGAGCCGAAGCATCTCTCTGACGCAGGCGTGCTACAACGACACCGCTGATTCTCTCCGCGAGGTGATCGCCGCCTTCGTGCCGTCCCTCCAGCTTGGTCCTCACCTGGAGGAATAGGAAAATCTGATGCCCCACCGCACCGCACCGCGGTGTCCTGATCCCGAAGCGTGCGGGAGAGATCCGGGGAGCCTCGCGCGCGTTTCTTGCAAGCAAGAAAGAACAAAAATGATAATGCCATGGACTATGTACATATCGTCAGCTGGCTTTAGAGGTTAAGCAAACAAAGGGTTTAGCTTGTGGTGGTTAGCGCATTTTCAGTTCCCTTTTGCATGCTGTCAGATTCCATGTGGTCCTTGTTAGTGCCTTGAAATGCTGAATTCCAAGGAGATTGGGAAAGCTCGCAGCTCTGAAGGAGGAACTCTCATATGCCTAGAATGGTAACAAACTTTTAAAAAAAAATATTTCGATCTCTGTGACATGAGTTACATATAATTTTATAAATCGGTCGCAAATAGAGCCTAACAAGAAATGAAAGGATGATAAAAGGTGTGTTCTAGTCAGCCAGAATTAAGATATTTGTGTGGGGGGGGAGTGAAAAAACAAATCAGGCGAATCGTGGTGCAGTAAAGAGAGGCAGATCTGTGATCCAACTCCTGTGTGTCAGCCGAAGCACCACATGGATTTGACAGGACTTAATGTGTCCATGCCAGCTCAGTTCCTCCGTTGTCCCCACCTGGACACCACATTTTTTTCCAGGAGTGTCGTGGTGAAAAAAACAAATCAGGCGAATCGTGGTGCAGTAAAGAGAGGCAGATCTGTGATCCAACTCCTGTGTGTCACCCGAAGCACCACATGGATTTGACAGGACTTAACGTGTCCACGCCAGCTCAGTTCCTCCGTTGTCCCCACCTGGACACCACATTTTTTTCCAGGAGTGTCGTGTCCCTTCCGCTGTTGGAATTAATGGGCTTAACCCAATATTAATTCAGATATAAATCCTAGAAAATCTCAAATGCCCATTAGGGCAAGAGGGAGTGGTGCTAAGTGTTTAGTCCCACATGGGAAGTGGAAGTGGAGCAACCCCTATATATAAGGGAGGTTGCTCTTCCACTCCTTGAGTGAGAGAGAAGAGAGGAAGAGAGGGGTGGCCCACGCGCGCTCCTCCTCCTCGCTCGCCTCGCCACGCCCCGCCCCGCACACGCGCGCGTGTATTCGTGTGAATTCGAGCCGAGCCCAGATTTTATATTTTTGCAGAAAATTAAATTGGGCTTTTGGGCCTCCGAATTTTTGGAGCTACCGAGTCAGAGTCCAAGTCGTTAGAGACGGACGCATCTACGACTGCGGAGTCGGTTCGGATCTGGACCCTCTGGATCGCATACGAACCGCCTCTTGGGACTCTATAAATACGGGCGTATGCGGTACGGTAGTGTATCTCACGATCAGATCGTTCCCACGTTCGCGTTCCTTGCGCCGCCTTCTAGTCTACTCCATCCCGAGCGCCGACGTGCACCGACGATCGGGAGAGCAGGTCTCCGGAACCGCTCGCCCTTGCGATCCTGCACCGGGAGAGGGCGAATAAGGTTTTTGGGAAGCGCTCTGCGCGACTGCTCGCGTTCTTCACCACGGCTCGTCTACCGACCAGATCGGACGCTGCGGCTCAACGTCGTCACCAACGCCTGCAGCGGCTGCTCGCCGTCGGATCTACAACGGTGTGTTCGACTCCAAACCGGTACGCGTTAATTCTTGTCCCGTCTGTCTGCCGATCGCTGTTGTTTTTCTCGTGTTTTTCCGGAATTATTCAGTAAATTGCCTCTTATTTTTTAACAATCCAAAAACCTTATTAGGCAATTTCCTGAGCTGAACATGATGACTTTGGCCGATGCACTGAGGCCGGAGAAATTCTCTGGCGTGCACTTCAAGAGGTGGCAAGTTAAGGTCACGCTTTGGCTCCAATCGCTTAAGATCTTCTGGGTAACCGAGGGCGGGCCTCAAGGTCCTTTGTCTGTTGAAGAACAGACAAAGTTCGAGGAAGCCAATTCTGCCCTGAGAGGATGCATCTTAAGTGTTCTTGATAATAAACTCTGTGATGTCTATCTGACAGTCACAGATGGGAAGGAGCTCTGGGATGCACTTAACACTAAGTATGGTGCAGCCGATGCAGGTGGTGAACTGTATATCATGGAGAATTTTCATGACTACATGATGGTTAACAACCGTCTTGTAGTTGAACAAGCTCATGAAATACAGTGCCTTGCGAGAGAGATCAATCTCCTTAAGTGTCATTTACCCGACAAGTTTGTGGCTGGGTGCATTATTGCAAAGTTACCTCCATCATGGAGAAACTTCGCCACAACCCTCAAACACAAGAGACAGGAAATATCAGTTGAAAACCTGATAGCATCTCTTGATGTTGAGGAGAAGGCTCGGGCTAAGGACGCTACTGAGAAAGGAGGCGAGGGTCAATCTAGCGCCAATGCTAATATGGTGCAGAAACCCTATGTCAAGAACAAAAGGAACAAGTCTCTATTCAAGCCAAACAAAACTACTGCTTTCAAGAAGAAGAAGTCAAACAAAGCCTGTCGGTACCCTAAAAACCGTACACCCCCTGAGGTTACAAATATCTTAAAAAGAAAGTCAACTACTTGGTTTGAAGACCCTCGGGGGCCCACATGTCAGACATAACCGGACCCGCTTCTCCAACATGGTTAATCCCTGGGTCGCCACGTGTACTACCAAACCGGAGCTACTGCCCACAAGGGGGAAGCTCCGGACCATGTACCAAAATGGCACCCCCGGACTTAGCCCCTGACCGAGAGAAGCTCCGGACCTGACACGTGTCGGGTAGTCCCGGAGCTACTTGTTTCCCACAGCAAGCTCCGGAGCTGCCACGTATCCGACTGCCGGATCTTCAGCTTCTAACCTCCGGAAGACCCCGCAACGGCTCCGGATCTTCCAAGGAGAGCCAAGGACTTCAAGACCCGATTAAGTGTCATTAATACCACATTAATGACACTTAAATGGACGATCTTAACACCAGTAACGGTGCTGTCAAAGCCCGTTATAGGATCATTAAGAGCAATTAAACGTGTATCAATACTAGTAACCGCCGGGGCCACATGTCGGGCCAGGCTAACCTGTAACGGTCTGCCCTTGTACTATAAAAGGACAGGCTGACGATACACAGGGAGAGACTCAAACCGATACACGCGCCTCATACGCTCATCACAACCTCATATTGCTAATACAACACCAACACACCCGTGGAGTAGGGTATTACGCTCAGGCGGCCCGAACCACGTAAACTCTTGTGTCTCCTGTGCCAATTCTTATTCACCTTCTTGAATCTCCGCGCGCCCACACCGAACATCAAACCCCCCTATCACTTTAGTAGTGTAGGGAGATCTGCCGGTTCTAAACCACCGACAGTTGGCGCGCCAGGTAGGGGCGCCTGAGATTTCGAGAATGGTGAACTCTGCTGCTGGATCATCCAATGGCCAACCTACCGCTCAGGCTGTTGGGGGCAATCCCTCCAACAGGCAGCCACCAGCAGGAGCCTCAGCACCAGCAGGAGTCACACTCCCACCTCCACCATCTCCTCCAGCAAATCGTGCTGGGCAGCGTGATGGTGCGCCGGCGTCAATCACTACGTCGGCAAATCATGACAACCCAGAACACGCACTCCATGCAGCGCGTGCTCTTCTTCAACGTCCACCACCTCCGGATGCATCTCGGGATGCACTGGAGCAGTGGAGGGCCGATGTGGAGCATTTGGTTGCAGCAGCAGCCGAACGCCTCAGCAACCAGGGTCCTCCTCCTTCAGGAAGAGCCCCGTCGCAGCGGCGGACTTTGTCTGGAAGACTTGGTCCGCATGTCTCCAATAGCAGGAGACGTGCTGCGTCACAACAAGTGACGTCATTGCCCTCCGGGGCTCGACGCACTCACACGGTATCCAGGCTTTCGACTCACGACCTCCGGGCGGAGCTTGATCGCCAATACCGCCAGTAGGACGGCTGAGTCCATATTGAGCGTGCCTGTGAAAGACAGGAAGCTCAGGACCTTTCTACTCCTGAAGGAGTAGGAGGAGGCTGTTCAGCCTTGGTCATGCACCTGCGCATGGTTAGATGGCCACAGAAGTTTCGGCCTCACCTGCCGGAAAAATTCGACGGGACTGTCAATCCCGCCGAATTTCTTCAGATATACTCCACTGCAATCTTAGCAGCCGGAGGAAATGAAGCCGTGATGGCCAATTACTTTCAAGTGGCCCTAACTGGGACCGCCAGGTCCTGGTTTATGAGCCTTCCATCCAACTCTATCAACAGTTGGGAGGAGCTGTGCCGTCAGTTCACTGCCAACTTCGGGAGTTCATACACCCGACCAGGCACCGAACTGGACCTTTTTGCGGTCGTACAAAAAGGGGGAGAATCTTTGCGGTCATTCATTCAAAGGTTCTCTCAGGTACGAAACACTATCCCTTCTATCTCTAGCGCCTCTGTCATTGTGGCATTTAGACAGGGCGTACGGGACAAGAAGATGTTGGAGAAGCTGGCGATCAAGGAGATCACCAGCGTCACGGAACTCTTCAGCTTGGCAGATAAATGTGCCAGAGCTGCGGAGGGCCGTGAAATGCACTCCAAACCAGCCGCGGAGGATCACAAGAAACCCTCCAAAGAAGAAGCCGCTACCTCCGGGAGTGGCAAGAAGGAAAAGAAGACCAACGGCAAGAAGAAGCCGTCGGCCGGCACATCCAACGTTGCAGCTGCTGCAGCTGCGGGTGGCCGGGGGCCACGCCCCGAGAAGCGACCTCGACCGTCTTCTGAAGACGGTGGTAAACCCAAAGTGTGGTGTCCCATTCACAAGACGGGCAGCCACAGTTTGGAAGATTGTCGGGAGGTCCAAAACCTTGCCGAGCGCTACAGCAAGCGCCGGGAAGAATCTCCTTTCTGACAGAGGGAAGGAAAGCAAAAGGTCGACGAAGCTCCGGCTGAAGAGGAGTTAGGGTTCCAGGATCCCAAAAAGGTCTTGAAGGCCGTCTACACCCCCGTCGACGATGATTCTGACGTCTCTGACAACGAGCGTCGGAAGACCATGAACACCATTTTTGGTGGATCATGGGATATCACCTCCCGTCGCGTCATCAAGACTATGCGTCGGGATATGGCCGCTGTAGCCCCTACAGTCAGGCCAGAACCTCACCGAAAGTGGATGGACACAACCATCACTTTTGATGCTTCGGATTGTCCTCGGAGCATGGTTGGAGCAGGACAGTTACCCTTGATGGTATCTCCTACCATCAACAACATCCAGCTCCACCACGTCATGGTAGACGGAGGTTCGGGGCTCAACCTCATCAGCTTCAAAGCTTTCACTAAGCTTCAGCTCTGACCTTCGGATCTCCACCCCTCTCGACCTTTCTCCGGAGTAGGTCCGGGGGCCATCACCCCACTCGGAGCTATTACTCTCCCTGTTACCTTCGGGACACGGGAGAAGTATCGCACCGAGAAGTTGGTCTTCGATGTCGCGCAGATCAACTTACCCTTCAATGCCATATTGGGTAGACCTGCCCTGTACAAATTCATGGCGGCTGCTCATTATGGTTATCTGGTGTTGAAAATGCCAACGCCAATAGGCGTTCTCCGAATCTGCGGAGATCGCACTGCCGGAGTAACTGCACTGGAAGAGCTCCATGCGCTCACCACAGCACAAGAGGAGGACTCCAGGCAGGAGCAAGCTCCAAAACCCCCGAGCATTCGCCAACGAGGCTCGACTTCTGCACCTCGAGTGCAGCCAAGCGGCGACACCAACATTCCCGTCAAAGTCGTCCAAATTGGTTCCGATGCCGCTCAAACCACCCGTATATCGGGAGGATTGAACGACAAATAGGAACTCGCGCTCATCACTTTCCTCCGGGCTAACGTTGACGTGTTTGCTTGGCAACCGTCACAAATGCCTGGGATCCCAAGGGAAGTGATTGAGCACAATCTGAAGATCTACCCCGATGCCCGGCCTGTGCATCAGAAGCCTCGGAAGCAATCCGTAGAGCGACAGAACTTCATCCGACAAGAAGTAAAGAAGTTGCTCGAAACCGGATTCATCCGAGAAGTCTTCCATCCAAAATGGCTGGCGAACCCAGTCGTAGTGCCTAAGGCCGGCGGGAAGCTTCGGATGTGCATCGACTACACCACACTAAATAAGGCATGTCCAAAAGATCCATTCCCACTACCTAGAATAGATCAGATAGTGGATTCCACCTCTAGGTGTGAGTTACTGTGTTTCCTAGATGCATATTCCGGATATCATCAAATCAGGATGTCTAGGGAAGATGAAGAGCATACTTCATTCATCACAGTAGATGGATAGTATTGTTACACAGCCATGCCCTTTGGTCTCAAGAATGCAGCTTCAACTTTTGTACGAGCTATGTACAAAACTTTTGAAGAACTTATTAGAGACATAGTGAGACATCGTGGTCAAGGTCAAGAACAAGGAGTCACTCCTTGACACCTTACAGGCTGTCTTCGCCAAGCTGCGGGCTACCCGCACGAAGCTAAACCCAGACAAGTGTGTCTTTGGGGTTAGCTCCGGAAAACTTCTTGGTTTCCTGGTAAGTCACCGGGGCATAGAAGCTAATCCGGCGAAGATTAAGGCCATTGAAGACATGCGGCCACCAACCCGCATCAAGGACGTCCAAAAATTAACTGGATGTCTAGCAGCCCTCAACCGGTTCATCTCAAGACTGGCGGAACGGGCACTCCCCTTCTTCAAGTTATTGAGGAAGTCCGGACCATTCCAATGGTCCGAAGAAGCAGAAAAGGCATTCCAGGAGCTGAAACAGTTCCTCACCACCCTACCGATTCTGGTAGCTCCGAACCCTGGTGAGCCTTTATTGCTTTATATCTCAGCTACTGACAAAGTTGTCAGCATGGTACTGGTTGCGGAGAGACCAAAACTACCCCATACTCAGGAATCCAGACCCCTTCGGGAGGGTCCGGAGGTTCTTGAAAGTGAGTCTGGGTCCCAGCTCCCAGATTCAAATCCACAAGAAGTCACTTCAGGAGACCTAGACCCCTCCAGGAAGGTCCAGGTCCCTTCTGAAGAAGCTCCGGGTTCCTCCAGCCAGAACCCGGAGGTCCCCGAAGAAAATCCGGACCCTTCCGAGAGGGACTGGGTCAGTGAAGAGGAAGCTCCGGACCCCTTCGGGAGGGTCCGAACCATTCAACGTCCGGTGTACTTCATTAGTGAAGTATTACATGGTGCCAAGACTCGATACCTAGAGGTGCATAAGCTGCTCTATGCAGTTCTTATTGCCTCCAGGAAGCTTCGACATTACTTCCAAGCTCACAAAGTCTCGGTGGTGACCTCCTACCCACTACGAGCAATCTTGCATAATCCTAATTCAACTGGGAATATTGCAAAGTGGGCAGCGGAATCGGCTGAGTTTGATCTTGAATTTATTTCAAGACAAGCAGTCAAGAGTCAAGCATTGGCAGATTTTGTGGCAGAATGGACTCCCTCTCCATCAAACCCTGGGGGCCCCAGTGAGCCGAAGACGGAGCATCAAGCTCCAACCTTCACCGAGCCTCACTGGACCCTCTACTTTGACGGCTCCATGCAGAAGCAGGGGGCCGAAGCTGGAATCCTTCTCCTTGCACCGACTGGGGAGAAGGTGAAATACATGGTACAACTTGACTTCAAGGCAACCAACAACATGGCAGAGTATGAAGCACTCATCTACGGACTAAAGGTGGCACTGTCATACGGTGTCCGACAACTGCTGGTCAAAGGAGATTCACAGCTCATCATCAAGCAGGTGAAGGGTGAATGCTTCTGCAACAATCTCCAGCTAGCTGCTTACCTCCTAGAAGTCCAGAGGCTTCAGAAGGACTTTGAAGTCCTAGACCTCCACCATGTTCAGCGTGCCCACAACGCTGAAGCCGATGAACTCTCGACGAAAGCGTCAACCGGAGCTCCGGCTCCTGACGGAACTTTTGTCCGGAGATTGTCGAAACCCACAGCTCAGCCTGCCGAACTGAGCGAAGGGGGCGAGATCAGCATCCCGAAGCTGACGGTCCCGATGGCCCTGTTACCATGGCAGCCATCAAGGGTTGTAGGTGCCGCCGGAAGCTCCGAGCAACCCAGCATGCAAGACTCAAATGCTCAAGTTAGTTCCGATGCATGGATCTCGGAGATCCGAAACTACTTGAAAGACAACATCCTTCCTGACGACGATGTATCCGCTGACCGGGTAGTCAGATTGGCTAAAAGATACACGTTGGTAGAAGGGGATCTCTATCGACGCGGTGCCAACGGCATCCTAATGCGGTGCATCACAAGGGAAGAAGGTTGCGAGCTCCTCGCAGAAATCCATGGAGGCGAGTGTGGAAACCACGCATCTTCCCTCACGCTGGTTGGTAAAGCCTTTCGGCATGGCTTCTACTGGCCTACAACACTCTAGGATGCAACTGAGCTGGTGAAAAAATGCAAAGCATGCCAATTTCATGCAAAGCAAATTCACACTCCGGCTCAGTCCTTACAAATGATACCTCCTACATGGCCCTTTGCTGTGTGGGGGATGGACATCTTAGGACCTTTCCCAAGAGCCGTCGGAGGTTACAAGTTCCTGTACGTCGCCATTGACAAGTTCACCAAGTGGCCAGAAGCAACTCCAGTTGTTACAATCAACCAACAATCTGCCATCAACTTTCTGCAGTCCATTGTATGCAGATTTGGAGTCCCAAACAAAATCATCACTGATAATGGGACCCAATTCACAAGCTCCGCATTCCAAGGATACTGCAAAGACCACGGCATACAGGTTTGCTACGCCTCCGTAGCTCATCCAGCCAGCAATGGCCAAGCCGAGAGAGCAAATGCTGAAATCCTTAAAGGAATCAAAACGCGCACCTATGAGCGCTTGAAAAAACACGGAGCCAACTGGATCGAAGAGCTTCCGCCCACTCTATGGGCCAACAGGACTTCTCCAAACCGGTCAACCGGAGAAACACCCTTCTTTCTGGTGTACGGAGCTGAAGCAATCCTTCCTCCGGAAATCACCTTGGGTTCGCTCCGGGTCCGGACCTTCGACGAAGCCACGCAGGACCAGCTCCGGCGTGAAGACCTAGACCTCCTTGAGGAGGGAAGGTGCCAAGCAGCTGTTCGGAATGCCCGATATTGTCAAGCCTTACGGCGTTATCACCAGCGGCATGTACACAACCGACAGCTTGAGAAAGGCGATCTGGTGCTACGGAGAATACTATCCAGAGAAGGGCTAAACAAACTCTCCCCCGGCTGGGAGGGGCCCTTCCGAGTGATCAAAGTATCCCGTCTCGGAAGCGTTCGCTTGGCTACTGAGGATGGGACACCTCTCCCAAATCCTTGGAACATCGAGCACCTCCGTAAGTTCTACACTTAACACCACAGAGGTGAGTCTTGAGTAACTTGAGATGTATGTTATAGAGTCATTGTACGGAGTCGGGTAGTTCCTCCGGGAGAACAGCCGGACCTTTCCCGAAAGGTCCGCAAAGTTCATGCAGCACTTGTCACAGTCTCCGGACTAAAAGTGTGGCTAACTACCCTGGGTCAAACGAGAAATGAAACACGCTTAGCCTGGTTCCGTACCCTAAGAGTGTACTTGTTTCCCCTGTACCCCGGACCTATAATGAAAGACATTTTCATGTGAAATAAACTCCACGTGCATTTATTTTGTACAGGCTCAACATTTTTATTTTTCTCTTTCTTGTCTATAAAGAAGACGTGCATTTCTTAAGAAATTTTAGTTCGACTGGTTTATATACGATTCGAGTTGTATTGTCAGTTCTTTTGGATTCAAATATCGTTCAAGGTCAACTCACCTGAAAGCCGCCAAGCCAATCTAGGGCCGGAGTGTGCTATCGACTTAGCCTGGTCAAGCACCCCAAGTACGCCACTCTACCTACACCCCGGCAGGCCAAAGTAAGGAGGGTCCATGAGCAGTTGGATTTAAAAGAAAAGACATCACATTCGGTTGTATTTAGAATCACGTTTGAATTAAAATCTTCTTGAGAATCATAAGTCGCGACGAAGTTATAGACAAGAAACAAATTTTACTATTTTTCTTGGCTTAAGTGTGCAGGAAAAATAAAGTCTACGTTGATGGAGGAAGCCGGAGCAAAATAAGCTCCGACTCCCCTAAGGGGGCCAGCCGTCGACGCCGAATAAAAGATGGTGATAAGACCCCACAAATGGAGTCTGCTGCCGACAAACTGAGTGTTGGCAAAGGTCACTACCGGAGCTACTAAGCTTCGACACCCCGGAGGGTTAACTATCGATGCTCTACGCGTTGATAGAGACTATTGCCGGAGCTACTAAGCTCCAGCGATAGACAATGCCGGAGCTTCTAAGCTCCGACAACCTCAGGGGGCCTTCACTATCGAAGACTTTGAACCTAAATTCTACAAGTTCGGAGCAAAAGAGTCTTCAACAATGCACAATATCCTCTTGGTACATGTTCACAATCAAATTGTGTACATCTACCAGGGGGCCAAGTGAAGATAAAAGTGTTGAAGACAAAAAAGTGAAATTCGCAAAATTTGGGGATTTCATTTATCTGGAGACAAGAGATTACATCTGGAGACAAGGGATTACAAAATTGAGGAAGAAGAAGAGAAAATACAAGTGAGAAGTACAGAGATGGTCCTAGACCCTATGGAAGAATTGGGCGACCTTCTGGGTGACCTCTGATACGCTGGCTCGGGTAGCTTCACCTTCTCCTTCGACGGGACCTTCAAACACCGGGTCCAGAGGAAATTGGGAGTTCCGGCTGGTGTAGCACGTCAGCACATACTCTGCGACGTTCTTCGCCAGGGATTGCCCCTCAACCTCCAGCTGGTCCGCGATGACATCGCCCACCTTGGAGAGCTTGCTACCTGCTGAGCTCAACGCCTGCAGCGCTAGGTCCAGCTCCGGATCATCCGGGCGCACGGGGCTGAAACCCATCGGCGTCAGCGCATCGTTGGCCTTGCCCAGGAACTCCCAAATCTGTAGGGAGACCGCAATCCTCAAGCCCTTCAACTCTTCCAAGGACCTCCTGGCCGCCGTCAGTTCAGAATTCTCACGGGCGAGGCGCTCAACTTCTTTGGCGTTTTGCTGAATCTTTTCAGCAACCTGCCTTTCGAGTTTTCCGAGCTCCTCCTCCCGGAGGTGGATCTTGTTCCGGCGCTCGACCAGGTCCTTCTCCCTACCCCTCACTTTCTTCTCCCGGGCAACAAGGGCACACTCTTGTTCGTAGAGTTCCTGCCCTCGCACCCAGGTCTTCTCCTCTTCCTCTTGGCAGCGCTCTTCCAATTTCTTGGCACGCTCCTCGAGGCCCTTGTCAGCCAGAGCTACTTTCTCGGCGAGCTCCTCTTCCCTCCTCAGGACGTCATCCCACAGCTCCAGGAGTTTCTGCTCTTCATCCTCGAGCCGTCTCTCCCTCTCTTCAAGTGCCTCTCGGCGCTTGATGAGTGCGGTGTTAATGGCCTCAAGCTGTTCGTGCCGAGCATCGGCCGCGTTATTAGCAGCTTTGGCCTGATCGTAGATCTCCCGGGATTGAGCATCGAGGGCTTGAGTCATGCTCTCCCTGTCATCCAGTAACTTGCCCCAGTACTCCTGGCGGACCTTCTCCCGTTTGATCCACTCCTTGTCATCCGCTAGCCTCGACTGAGCCAGCTTGGTCTCGAAGTAGAGCCGGTTATGCCACCGCCTAAGGGTTTGGCGCTCCTCTTCAAGAGCCTTGCTGCGTGGAAGAAGGCTAGCTGGACTTGACGCAGACTGGAACATGCGTTGTCAATGGACAGCGACAACGGGATTGGCTCCGGACCTGCTGGGGTCTCCTCCGCTAGTTCCAGCGGGTCTTCAGATACAGAAATTGGGTCCCACTCTACAAGAGTGGTACCCTGGGATTCCATGGCACTAGGGCCGTGCTCCGGGATGGCCTCAGTCGCTATCGAAGAAGGCCCAGCCGCCAAATCTTTGTTCACCCCCTCAGGCTGGGGGCCAGCGACTTCGCTGGGGCACTCCGGCTCGGCCGCAGGAACCTCCGGCGTCGCCGCTTCCAAAGTAGGAGCCACTACAGGCTCCGGTCTGGGCACCTCTTCTGACGGAGGCTCAAGCTCCGTCACCTCTTCAATCGCCGGCACAGGAGCCGGGAGATCTTCAACATCATCTGGACCTGTGACCGGAGCTCCAACAATAACCGGCTCAGTTGCCGGTGCTTCGGAAGTAGTCGGCCCAACTGCCGGAACTACCTCATCTTCCGGCTCGCATGCCGGGGCTTCAGTCACCTCCGGCTCAACCGTCGGGGCTTCGACAATTACCGGCTCAGAGGCCGGGATTACTTCTTCCTCCGGCTCAACATCCAAAGCTTCCATCATTGCAGCACCAGGACCCGGAGCTTCAACCTCCGGGACATGTGCCGCTGGCATGTCTTCACGCCCGTGGTCCGACGCTACCACAGGAACTTCTGGGGACGAGTCGAGGTCCATGACCACGACAGCCGGCGCCGGAGCTGTCGCAGCCTCAGCCACCACTTGGGGCGGCGCTGGGACAGGAGCAGAAGCTCCCACCCCCGCGGCCTCAGACGCTGTGGCCGATGGTAGAGCCTCACTTCCCTTCTTGGGGACACTGCAGACGATGGACGAAGAAAATCAGCAAACAGTTGCTACAATTAAAATAGTTATACAAGGTAGAGATTAAAAATTACCTTGGGAGGCTTCCGCACCAACTTGCGTGGAACCTTTTTCCCGGACGTTCCGGGCTGGCCATAGTCGGCGTAGAAGCTCTAGAAGGCCCCCCGGAACTTTTCGCGGCCACGGGTGTTTCCCGGGTCGAGGCTCCTCTCGATCAGGAAGAACCCCCGGACCTGGAGGCCTCCACCGGCCCAGGAGCTGGAGTTGTTCGACCGGAGCTAGCGCTCCGAGAGGACCCCACTACAGGAACAGCTGCACTCCGAGAGGACCCCACCGCGGGAACAGTCGTGTTCCGGGATGACCCCACTATGGGAACAGTGTCCACAGCCGCAGAGGACCTTCCCCTACGGGGAGAAGGAGCTGACACAGAAGTAACAGACCCGACAGACCTTCCGTCAGCGTACTGCAACTTCCTCTTCTGGCTCACTGGCTCTTCCGCCAGCTCCTTGCCCTTGCCGACGACTTCTCCCCTCGGCTTAGGAGCAGAGCCAGAGCCATCCTTGGGTACCCCGGGGATCGCTACCCCGGAGGTTGGTCTTCTCTCGACGACACCAAGGTCGTCAAGTACGGGCATCTTTCACCGGAGCTCCCTGCTGAACTCCACTTCCATGTTCAGAGGGAGGAAAGCCGACGGGGGAGTCAAGTCATCACCATCGACGTCGATGCCGTGCTGGAATTTCTTGAGGTGGAACTCCAAGGTTCTCCCTACCATGTTGGACTTCAACCCGGTCGTCGTCCATCACGCTGTTGAGGGCCCAAGCGAGCTTCTCCCTCTTCTTCAGCGGCGCCCACCTGTTGACCAGGAAATTGCAAAACACCGCCTGAGGAGTCAATCCTCCTTCCACGCATTGGCGGATCCTGGTCAAAGCAGGGTTGAAGGCATCCGCCAGCACCGGAGCTTCACTCCAGATCGTCGTGTCGATGCCGGGCAGACTGTCAGGCAACTCCAGCCTCTCGTGCTCCTCCACCCTGACGACTATCCAGTCCTTCTTCCAGTCATCCCATTTCCCAAAAGGGAACGACCGGAGGTACTTGAATGGGCACTTCTTGCGCTTCCCGAAGTAGTAGAAGCCAAGGTACTCGTTGCTCCGACCGGTGGTGTGGACAATGAAGAAGGTCCGGAAGAGTTCGATGCAGGGGGGATGCCCACCCACATCTCACAGAAGTGGATGAAGATAGACACGAGGAGAATGGAGTGAGGGCCAAGGTAATATAACTGCAGACCATAGAAGTCTAGCAGCATCAAGAAAAAAAAAGAAAAAGGTGGGATCAATCCCACCATGGCGTACGAGGAAAAGTACACCATTTCGCCGGTGTGCTCCTTCTCGAAGGGGAGCTCTCCGCCAGCATGGATTGAGCGGTTGAAGAAGTCCGAGGACCACCCCATGAGGGCCCGGACCTTCTTCAAATCGCCGTCGGTCTTCAGGCGACTCTCGCGGAGACCCAACTCCATCGCGGCACGGCTAGGCAAGAGAAGAAGAGCGAAGCACGAGTTGGGAGTTTGAGCGCAAGATCAGATGAGAGGCGTAAAGAACTCCCGACGGTGCGCGCTTTCCTTCTTAAGTAAGCCCTCGCGACGCTTGGATGGAAATCGCAGGGAAGTCGAAGGTACCACCCAAAAAATTCACCCAGCCGATGACAAGCGGGCCCGGGACCAGCCCGACGATCAAGTCGAGGTTCTTACCCAGGCGAACGGTTGTCATCAAGAGCCGGGAAGCCCAAAGGCGGCAGCCTGACAAGGCGCGCGGAACCGATACGGTTTTCGTATCGGGAACCGGCGACCTTCAATTGCGTGAGATCCGCACGCCAAAGATCTCATCTGCCGCACGCGGGATACGCCACGTGGTGAGGACTTAATTCCAAGTTCTTGCCAACGGCACCCTCAAAGACCCTTGAAGACTCAGTTCAAAGGTCGCGGAGATGGACCCACCTCCGGCGGAATGACTTCCCCGGAGGTAGGCCCAGGGGGCCACTGTCGGTACCCTAAAAATCGTACACCCCCTGAGGTTACAAAGATCTTAAAAAGAAAGTCAACTACTTGGTTTGAAGACCCTCGGGGGCCCACATGTCAGACATAACCGGACCCGCTTCTCCAACATGGTTAATCCCTGGGTCGCCACGTGTACTACCAAACCGGAGCTACCGCCCACAAGGGGGAAGCTCCGGACCATGTACCGAAATGGCACCCCCGGACTTGGCCCCTGACCGAGAGAAGCTCCGAACCTGACACGTGTCGGGTAGTCCCGGAGCTACCTGTTTCTCACAGCAAGCTCCAGAGCTGCCACGTGTCCGACCGTCGGATCTTCAGCTTCTAACCTCCGGAAGACCCCACAACGGCTCCGGATCTTCCAAGGGGAGCCAAAGACTTCAAGACCCGATTAAGTGTCATTAATACCACATTAATGACACTTAAACGAACGATCTTAACACCAGTAACGGTGCTGTCAAAGCCCGTTATAGGATCATTAAGAGCAATTAAACGTGTATCAATACTAGTAACCGCCGGGGCCACATGTCGGGCCAGGCTAACCTGTAATGGCCTGCCCTTGTACTATAAAAGGACAGGCCGACGATACACAGGGAGAGACTCAAACCGATACACGCGTCTCATACGCTCATCACAACCTCATATTGCTAATACAACACCAACACACCCGTAGAGTAGGGTATTATGCTCAGGCGGCCCGAACCACGTAAACTCTTGTGTCTCCTGTGCCAATTCTTATTCACCTTCTTGAATCTCCGCGCGCCCACACCGAACATCAAACTCCCCTATCACTTTAGTAGTGTAGGGAGATCTGCCGGTTCCAAATCACCGACAAAGCCAATGATGGCTGCTGCTACACCTGTGGGGAGCAGGGACATATTTCCAAGAACTGTCTTGAGAGGGCAGATCGCAAAGAGAAAAAGAATGTCAACATCGTGACATCCAGTAATGCAGATGGGTACGGTAATTCCTTTACTGTCCTTTCTGTTTCTCAAACACCATCTTGGTGGTTTGATACGGGCGCTAATGTTCATGTATGTTCTGACATGTCCATGTTTACTTCTTACCAGTTCGTCCGGGATTCCGCCGTCCTAATGGGGAATGGGTCACATGCTTCTGTCCGTGGTGTTGGCACGGTCGATCTGAAGTTCACTTCGGGAAAGATTGTCCAGCTGAAGAACGTGCAGCATGTCCCTACTATGAACAAGAATCTTGTTAGCGGTACCCTTCTATGCAGAGATGGGTTTAAAGTAGTTTTAGAGTCCAATAAAATAGTTGTGTCTAAGCATGGACAATTTATTGGTAAAGGCTATGAATGTGGAGGACTGTTCCGCTTTTCTCTTTCGGAGTTTAGTAATAAGTCAGTAAACCATATTTGTGGCGGTATTAATGATGATGCAAGTGTTTGGCATTCTTGTTTATGTCACGTTAATTTTGGTTTAATGAATCGGCTATCTAGTATCAAATTAATTCCGGAATTCACTATTGTCAAAAGTTCTAAGTGCCATAGTTGTGTGCAGTCAAAGCAACCTCGAAAGCCTCACAAGGCAGCCGAGGAGAGAAACTTGGCACCATTAGAACTCATACATTCTGATCTATGCGAGATGAATGGTGTGTTGACAAAAGGTGGAAAGAAATATTTTATGACATTAATAGACGATTCTACTAGATTCTGTTATGTTTACTTGTTGCAAACTAAAGATGAAGCTTTAGACTACTTTAGAATCTATAAATCTGAAGTAGAAACTCAATTAGAGAGAAAGATCAAACGTCTTAGGTCAGATCGTAGTGGTGAGTATTTTCCCAAAATATTTGATGATTTTTGTGCGGAACACGGTATTATACATGAGAGGATGCCTCCCTATTCACCCCAATCAAACGGGGTAGCCGAGAGGAAAAACCGTACATTGTGTGACTTGGTGAATGCCATGTTAGACACGTCCGGTTTATCTAAGGCATGGTGGGGGGGAGGCTCTATTGACTTCATGTCATGTCCTAAACCGTGTTCCAAACAAGAATAAAGAGAAAACCCCTTATGAGGAGTGGGTTGGGAGAAAACCATCACTTTCATACTTGCGTACTTGGGGATGTTTGGCAAAAGTCAATGTTCCAATTACCAAGAAACGCAAGCTGGGACCAAAGACAGTGGATTGTATCTTTCTAGGCTATGCTCATCGGAGCATCGCATATAGATTTTTAGTAGTTAAATCTGAGGTACCTGATATGCATGTTGATACTATTATGGAATCTCATGATGCAACATTTTTTGAGAATATATTTCCTATGAAAGATATGCATAGCACTGCTAGGATCTCTTCTGAAATTTGTCCTGAATCCACCACAACTAGCGAGTTTCCTGATACACCGTTTGAGAATGTCCCAGAGGAAGAACACAATAAAATAACTTAGTCGAGTAAGAGATCACGGATTGCAAAATCCTTTGGTGATGATTTCATTGTGTACCTTGTGGACGATACTCCTAGATCCATAGCAGAGGCATATGCATCACCTGATGCAGATGACTGGAAAGAAGCAGTTCATAGTGAGATGGACTCAATTCTTTCCAATGGAACCTGGGAGTTAACTGAACGGCCATACGGGTGCAAACCAGTAGGCTGCAAGTGGGTGTTCAAGAAGAAGCTCAGACCTGACGGTACTATTGAAAAGTACAAGGCAAGACTAGTTGCAAAGGGCTATACTCAAAAGGAAGGTGAAGACTATTTTGACACCTATTCACCTGTCGCCAGAATGACAACAATTCGTGTACTACTTTCTTTGGCTGCCTCTTATGGTCTAATCATCCATCAAATGGATGTAAAGACAGCTTTCCTGAACGGAGAGTTGGAAGAGGAGATTTATATGGAACAACCTGATGGGTTCGTAGTAAAAGGTGAAGAGACAAAGGTGTGCAAATTGTTGAAATCCTTGTATAGCCTGAAACAAGCACCTAAGCAATGGCATGAAAAGTTCGATAATACTTTGATGTCTGCGGGCTTTGTCATTAATGAGGCTGATCGGTGCGTGTACTATTGCCATGGTGGGGGCGATAGCGTTATGTTATGCATGTATGTAGATGATATACTCATTTTTGGTACGAGCATTAATATAATTTCTGAGGTCAAGTCTTTTCTATCAAAATGTTTTGATATGAAAGATCTGGGAGAAGCTAATGTTATTTTGAATATTAAGCTGAATAAGGATGAGAGTGTAATTACTTTAAGTCAATCCCACTATGTTGAGAAAATCTTGAGCCGGTTCGGCTTTATGGATAGCAAGATTTCTCCAACGCCTTATGATCCCAGCGTGATACTTAGAAAGAACAAGAAAGAGTCAAGAGATCAACTCAGATATTCTCAGATGATCGGTTCACTCATGTACTTAGCTAGCGCAACCCGTCCTGATATCTCTTTTGCTGTAAGCAAACTGAGCAGGTTCATGTCAAACCCGGGTACAGATCATTGGCATGCACTTGAAAGGGTTATGCGCTATCTGAGAGGTACAATGAGTTATGGAATTCACTATACTGGGCATCTGGCCGTGCCTGAGGGTTATAGTGATTCGAACTGGATTTCTGATGTTGATGAACTCTATGCCACAAGTGGATATGTGTTCACTCTAGCTGGTGGCGCTATATCATGGAGGTCTTGTAAACAGACCATTTTGACGAGGTCAACCATGGAAGCAGAACTCACTGCTTTAGAGACAGCCACTGCGGAGGCAGAATGGCTGCGAGAGCTCTTGATGGATTTGCCTATAGTTGAGAAACCATTGCCGGCAATCCTTATGAACTGTGACAATCAGACGGTGATTGCCAAAGTGACCAGTTCTAAGGATAATGCAAAATCATCAAGAAACGTCAAGAGACATTTAAAATCTGTCAGGAAAATGAGAAACTTCGGAGTTATTACTGTTTTGTACATACAAATAGACAAAAACCTGGCAGATCCCTTTACGAAGGGTCTGTCACGTAATGTGATAGAAAGTGCATCGAGAGAGATGGGTTTGAGACCCATTGATGTGACACCATAGTAGTAACCCAACCTATGTGATCGGAGATCCCGTGAATTAGGACAGGGGAAAAATAAGCTAGTGGTTCACCGAGGAGAGTACTTCCTTTATACCCTCTCTATGGGAAGATGCACACTTGTACTCTCAAACTGTAAGGCAGGTTGGCGATTTGCCTTAATGTGTTTCTGTTGGCTATGTGTAGAAAAGATGTCGTCCTACAGGGCATCTTGAAAGAAACACACCTATATGAGCTTCGACTGTCTAACGTCGCAGTCTGTGAGATTTGGGTGATCTCTGGAAAGCTCATGAAGAGACCAGGGAGTACGACGCATATGCTCCACCCGCGGGGTAGACTACTGGTAGTCAAGTACTGGTAATGGTCTTTGGGTGAAATCAGTTCACACAAGACTTGCAATTCAAGGCGTAGTCCATTGTTCAAGTTGTGACCTGATGAAACTTGAAGATCTAGGCAGAAGTTCAACTTCACAGTCTCTGCCGAAAACACTAGTATATTAAACAAGGAACGAGAATGACCTCTCTCCTAATGGCTTTGAGATCTGGTGGGGGATTGTTGGAATTAATGGGCTTGACTCAATATTAATTCAGAAATAAATCTTAGAAAATCTCAAAGGCCCATTAGGGCAAGAGGGAGTGGTGCTAAGTGTTTAGTCCCACATGGAAAGTGGAAGTGGAGCAACTCCTATATATAAGGGAGGTTGCTCTTCCACTCCTTGAGTGAGAGAGAAGAGAGGAAGAGAAGGGTGGCCCACGCGCGCTCCTCCTCCTCCTCCTCCTCGCTCGCTCACCTCGCCACGCCACGCCTCGCCTCGCCCCGCCCTGCACACGCGCGCGCGCGCGCGTTTGTTCGTGTGAATTCGAGCCTCGAGCCGAGCCCAGATTTTATATTTTTGCAGAAAATTAAATTGGGCTTTTAGGCCTCCGAATTTTCGGGGCTACCGAGTCAGAGTCCAAGTCGTTAGAGACGGACGCGTCTACGACTGCGGAGTCGGTTCGGATCTAGACCCTCTGGATCGCATACGAACCGCCTCCTGGGACTCTATAAATACGGGCGTCCGCGGTTCCATGATCAGATCGTTCCCACGTTCGCGTTCCTTGCGCCGCCTTCTAGTCTACTCCATCCCGAGCGCCGGCGTGCACCGACGATCGGGAGAGCAGATCTCCGGAACCGCTCGCCCTTGCGATCCTGCACCGGAAGAGGGCGAATAAGGTTTTTAGGAAGCGCTCTGCGCGACTGCTCGCGTTCTTCACCACGGCTCGTCTACTGACCAGATCGGGCGCTGCGGCTCAACGTCGTCACCCACGCCTGCAGCGGCTGCTCGCCGTCAGATCTACAGCGGTGCGTTCAACTTCAAACCGGTACGCGTTAATTCTCGTCCCGTCTTTCTGCCGATCGCTGCTATTTTTCTCGTGTTTTTCCGGAGTTATTTAGTAAATTACCTCTTATTTTCTAACATCAGCGCATGTACAGAAGGCCGGACCGGCCAAATGCAGGGAACCTTGTACTACCAGCTGATGTTTGGGTAGGGGAATGTAGTTCAGCTGTACGGAATCTTCGAATTTTTTTATTTTATTATTATTAATTTATTATTTAATATTAATAGCGTCCAATTTCTTTTTTGCAAAACGCACGTGCAGCACATGTGGCAGTCTCAAAAATTCTAATTTTTGTTCATTTTTGGGCGCCCATTTTAAAATACTTAGAGACATATTTTAGAAATGTTGTTATTTAAGAAAATATATTATACAATGTGTACTACAAATTCTTCAGTAATAATATTTCCAAAATATGTCTCTAGGCATTTTAAAATAGCCGTTCAAAATTGAGTAAAACTCAGCAAAATTGGGCTGCAGAGGCAAATTTGCTGAGTTTAGTCACATTTCGACGGCCCTTTTAAAATACATAGATACAAATTTAAAAATAATGATACTGGAATAACTGTAGATAACAATCTTTTCTATATTTTATTAAATAACCACATTTCCTAAATATGTCCCTAAATATTTTAAAATAACCATTCAAAAGTGACTAAACACAGCAAATTTGCCTAAGCCGAATTTTCTTAGTTTCATTCACTTTTGGACACCTATTTTAAAATACCTAGAAATATATTTTTGAAATATTGTTATTGAATAAAATGTAATAAAGATTGTTTTACAGTTATCCAATATTAAAATTTCATGAATATATATCTATTTATTTTAAAATAGTCGTCAAAAAGTGATTGAACTCAGCAAATTTGCCTCTGCAGCCCAATTTTGCTGAGTTTTATTCAATTTGAACGGCTATTTTAAAATACCTAGAGAAATATTTTGGAAATAATTTTATTGAAGAATTTGTAGTACAAAGTGTATACTACATTTTATTCAATAACAATATTTCTGAAATATGTCTAAGTATTTTAAAATTGGCGCCCAAAAATGAACAAAAACTGGAATTTTTTAGACAGCCACATGTGCTGCCACATGGCAATGCTAGTTTTGCAAAAAAAAAAAAAATCAGATACTATTAATGTTAAATAATAAATTAATAATGCTAAAATAAAAAAATTTCGGAATCTTCCGCAACAAACGCTGGGCTGACTGCGCATATGATGGGCCATGGGCTAAAACGTCTTGCGGTCCGGCGGCCCAAGAGATCGAACGTTTTTTCCGTGAACATTCGCATTTGAAATTGACGCCTTGTCCATTATCCGAATTCCGAAATATCCGGTGGCGAAGAACACCTCAGCACACCCCATCGAGGACCAGGAACAGAGTCGCGCTGCACGAGCTCGGCAATGGCATCGCGGCTCGCTGCCGTCCAGGCGCTGTCCGCCAGCCTCTCGCCCACCGAGACCGCGTCAACCAAGGCATCGAGCAGCCGCCAGGGGGTCCCAGCTGCCACCACCGGCAGGAGGCGGCTCGCGAGCGCGGCGCTCCTGGCGTCGTCCCAGCTGCTGGCGCCCGCCGCGGCGCGCGGGGGCGGCGGGTTCGACCTGAGGATCACCGTGCCGGAGCAGTCCAGCGAGGAGGCCGAGGCCGTGGTCAGGACGCACGCCCGGAACCTGCTGCGGGTGAAGCGGCTCATCGACGCGAGGGCGTGGCGGGAGATGCAGGCGGAGCTGCGCGCCAGCGCGTCCAACCTGAAGCAGGACCTATACGCCATCATCAACGCCAGCCCCGTGAGCCGGCGCTCCGAGCTCCGCAGGCTCTACTCCGACCTCTTCAACAGCGTTACCAACGTGAGCACAGCAGATTTCACTCGAACGCGGCGTCACATGCCATGACGCCCATATACAGTACTCATCATCTTCGCTCTCTGCCGTTTGCGTGCAGTTGGACTACGCGGCCAGAAACAAGGATGTGCTCCAGGTGCAGGAGCACTACGGCAACATCGTCTCCGCCCTTGACGAGATTTTCGCCAAGATCATGTAGTTGCCCATACGAGTCTAGGATAGAGGGGGCATGGATAAACTAAGCATTTGTGTCCATTACGTTCTCACACAAAGGGACGAAGGGAGCAGCAAACGGTGACCGACCGGCAAAAAGGGCTTTCATTTTGCTACTAAGTAGCTAGTATTCTATGGAACTATTTAATCAGCCCTCCGTTTCTTTTTATTTAAGGCTGGTTAGTTCAGTTTTGAACTAACCGGCACCAAATAAAAAAGAACGGATGGAGTACTTCTTGTGAACTTCCTCTGCTACGTCTATTTAACCTACTTTCTGAAGGAGAAATCCAAAAGAATCGATATTTACAGGCGCAGCAAGACGAGAAACACTGCAAGTTGTTGAGACCGACTCCTCAGACACCAATTTGCAGGATTGTTGCAGGGCACAAATGTTCAGCGACTGTCTTTGGAGCGCAAAGTGACGCAGTTGTCTTCAAATAGTCTATCGGCCTATCCATCAAGTATGAAAGTCCACCTTAACTGAAACCTGAAGGCAGTGACCATCCTATCCGGTCCTCCTTCAGATGATTGTTTCCTACAAGAACTTGTTCCTAAGGAAACATAAATTGAGTCAGTAAATTAAGATTTAGCAGTTGAACTGCTTGTGGAAAATCCACAGAAGAATCTGAAATCACCAATCAGAACTAGTGCTGATCGGTTTGGGCTAAAAGATTGTTAACTGATGACAGGTGCTTCAAGTTCTTACCGTCGCAAGACCAGGAAGCACGAAGCTAGCAAGTTTCTCGTTCAGTGCTACGCCAAGTGGAGGCATTTTGCTCATTATTCCAGACATTTGGCTCATGCTGTTTTTAGATGAAAGTCAAGATTATTCAAGCATAGATCTAATTTTCTTTCGAGTAAACTGTACGGGGGCATCTTAGAAAGATTGTGATCGTACCTTTGCAAAAGATTATTGATATTCATTCTTGCACGAAGGAACAGGTCAATGTTGTTCTGTGCCTGCAAGTGAACAAAAAGCAAGTTTGATGCTCCAGATATTCAACTAAAAATGCTCCAGATCCAGGTAACAAGCTTTTTTTTTTTATGTAAATAGCTTGTCTAGTGACCTCTGAGTTTTGCTCCTATATTGAAGAATATGAACAATGAATAAACAAACTAAACAGAGTAATAGTAAACGAGAAATGCACAAACCTGGAACAATCGAATATTTGTTTCTATTTGAATAAGAAGCCGATTATTTTCCTCCAATAGATGTTGCACTGCACAGTCTATCTCAGAGGCTACATGATGAAAAATATGGACATGGTCATATTTTAGAGCAAATTGTTTTCGGCACGCAAAGCTTTTACAGCTTAAAAAATACTCCTTCCGTTCCAAAAAGCTTGTCGCTTTGTAGTTCATTTTTGAACTACAAAACGACAAGCTTTTGGGACGGAGGGAGTATAGAGCAAACAGAAACCACCAAATGACTAGCATTGGCTAGATCTAGTTAATCCGTAGGTTAAGCAGCCAAATATGTGACGACTTTAGCTTGAAAGCTTGTCAATATGGATCCATGACTTAAAGGTCCGAGAAAATATGCATTCAAGACTATAATAAATATCAAGCTTCAACAAAGTAAAGTCGTAATGTGTGCCTAGCTGCTATGAACTTAGCAATGGATTCAGTAATAAAATCAAATAGTTAGATCACTCTAGTATTGACACTTTTAGATATTATTGGGTGGCAGTTCAAAAATAGAATCAACTTGTGGTTTATTTTGATTTCTATAAGGTTGTGTGAAATCACAGATCAAAAAAAATTTAATACCTTGTGTTAAGCTACTATGCGCTGATCGGTTGCACCCAAAAGCTTAAGCTGATGGGGAAGGGTAGACAATTCACTTATACACTTCAACACTCCCCCTCATGTGAGGCTCCCTCAGGCCTCTAACGTGGAAAATAGGAGTGGACTTGCGTCCGCCAGGATTCGAACTCGAGACATCTGGCTCTGATACCATGTTAAGCTACTATGCACTGACCGATTGCACTCAAAAGCTTAAGCTGATAGGAAAGGGTAGACAATTCACTTATACACTTCAACACCTTGGACTCTGTCTTTTGTGGGAGCTTGTAATAAGGAACGACTACATGCACCAGTCATGCAGAGAATGCAATATTTTTAATGTATTCCCTTTTCTAAAACCGTATTGAAAGTAGTTATTCTCTCAAAGGATGCAACCTTAATCTGAGAGTATAACGTGGATAATAGTACTCCCTCCTTTCTCAAAAGATTGTCACCTTTAGTTCAAAAAATGAACTAAAGGTGACAATCTTTTGAGAAAGGAGGGAGTAGATGATAACAGATTGCAGAAAACATCAGAGATAAATGGAAGCAATCAACTTAATCTGATACTCGAGCAACATACCAACCTCCAAATAGAAAATGATTGTTTTGAACACTAGGCGGTGTAAATGAAGGGGCTCTTATGTCTGTCTGGACAGGATGATTTGCAGTCCACGTTGTAGGCTCTACAACTTTATCCTGAGAAATAACCATTAAGACCTTCTATCAAATTATGCTAACAATAGTGACTTATTAATTTGTAAATCATTGAAAGTGTGTACATTCGGACTTGGCATAAGTTCCAGCCCTTTCAGAATTTGCTTTGGAAAGATATTTTAACAGTGGTTGTTGGTTTTCTATCAAAGTGTTTGAGGCAAACGAAAAAAGGGTAATCAATACCTTTCTTTCCCTTATCTTTCTGCCCATATGGTGTACTTCAGGCTTCCGTCGTCTTGTACTTACTTTCTTCTACAATATATCCAAATTATTGTCAGTGATACATTGAAGAAATAGCAAGGCACTACAGCGCAGTGGATAAGGCCACTGGCTGGGAAAGTGCCCGCCTGGGTTTGAAACTACAGTTGCTGTGGCCTCCCAGGTAGGCAGCATGTGCGTGCACCAGGCTTCTTGGGCCCATCTCTCTTAATATAACGTCAGGGGGCGTCTTGGGCCCATCTCTCTTAATATAATGTCAAGGGGCGTCGGACCCTGATTGACTTTTTTTTTGATAAATTTAAGAAATACTGGTCACGAAATTCAGTTTATTTGTTACCTAGCTAACTTTATTCTACCGATACTTAAAGCATGTATAATAATAACAATTTTAGTTCATTACTATATTGAGTAAACAATTATTGTGTTATAGTTTTGGAATTTTGATACTATGGTATCATATATCAACTAATAAGAACAGTTAAGTCCGGGTCTCTTCTCTAGCTCAGGCAAGTGCTAACAGCTCAGCTATTATAACAAACAAATAGTTATAGAGATAAAAAGTTGGAACACTGCCTGACAGATGTATGCTTTGTAACAAAAAAAATAAGGACATGCTGTCCTTTGATAGCTCTTACTTTTCTATGGACTGCAAACATACATCAGTAGAATAATATACGAAAATGATAAGATGATTGCCAACTCATGTATCACTATAATTGTTGTCCAAAATGCAGAAATGTTTTTTTATATCTAGATCAGGAAATCAGGAATAACTTTTGTCTATCATTCATACTAGTTTATGCACGCATAGTGGAATCATTGATTGCAGAGAAAAGGCTAGTGGAATCATATTCACATCATCCTGGTGCAGTATAAGTTTAAGCATGCTAGGAAAGGAATGATGCCTGTACCAAGGTAATATTTGATTATTTATAAAATATCTGTTCAGTTTTCAAGACAAGCCGCAGAGTGCTTCCTTGAGCATGAATAACTGACTGATGTGACTTTTCGCAAGGAACACGTCCTTGTAAATTTGTTATCAGAAAAAAATGATTCAACTTGTTATGTAAAAAGGAATAAACCACCTTATAAAATTTAGAAAATACTTACCCCTGCCCACTGGGACCTCATAGCGACATCTCTTACTGTCTTGTTTGGTAATGAAGCTGCTATCTTTATATACTTCATGATGCCTTGTTCATTTACATATCTGAGACAACGTAAGGGGCACACATTAGGGACGAACCAATAGACCCAATCTCCAAAAAGACAAAAACTGTGTACCAGCATCAATCAACATAATAATAAATCCACAAGTTCTGACGGGATCAGAGTTGCAAGGTCAAGTAGCATATGCATATGAAGATGAAACTTGAAATAGCTTACCTGTCCAGGCCCTCTTTCAGCACTTGGAGCTCAAGATATGACCAATCTGCAGCCAGCGGCCCACCATATTTGAGGTTCTGCCCCGAATCGGCTGGCATATTGGATGAACTAGTGGACACAACCACTGAAGGTGTAGTGCTCATCATTCCCACATTGGCGTCCATCCCTATGGAACAATCCAGGTACATTGGCATGCCTCCTGACCCACCATTTTTTACGCTTGTCTGAAATGAAACCACTTGCTGGTTGCAGAGCGACTGGGAAAATCCCCCCATGTTCATATTAGAATCGTCTGCCATCTGCGTACCAGGCAATTCTCGGCAAGTCCGGTGCTATATGACTAGGACAGGCTCTAAACTCAGAAATAACTTCAAAATGCCGGTACCAAACGAGAGCTTCCAGTTCCTTACTACAGGTTAGACTGCATTTTCACTTTTTCAGACAAACTAGCTTGACAAGTTTTGTGCCCACTCTTCCAATAATTGATCCAGTTATGGACTATTAAATGCAATCTCCCGGTTTTCAATGCACCCACCAATATGTTTCCCTGCCGATGACATCAAATAGTTCAAAGACGGTTAAGCTTTGGAACAGACAGATCAAACTAAGAGTGAAAAATCAAAATTGCCACTTTGAGCAAGCAAAGCATGCTAGAGTTGGGGTACAGTTTGACAAACAAGTTCTACTGAAAACAGGTTTATTTCACTTGGTAAATTTCCAATTCAGAACTCCAACGTTGTGCCAGTTCTCGAATTAAAACTCTGAACAACTTTATGGGGAGCAACACTAGAATATCACAGGATAAAATGTTCGGATCATAGAAAGCAGGGTCCAAGCAGAGATAAACTTCCAAGATACTGGAACAAATCGACAGCCGAAGCTACTACGATGGACCAAGGGTAGTGCGTAACTCTTTTAGAGCGTTTATATCTGAGTCAGTTTGTGTGCATGCAGACACTCATGAACCCAGAACCGCGAGAAACAACGGGGAAAAGAAAAGACTAGAGAAGTCCATGAAAGAACGGAATCAAGAAAGGAATTTGCGGACAAAGACCTGACCAATCTGCTCCCTGCAGTTCATAAGTGCTAGAAAATGACCTAGAAAAAACTTAATCCTAACAGTGATAACGATTAAGCCTACATAAAGTAAGACCAGGCCAATCAACCACGGCCGTACAATATCCATGCAAAACACTATCCAGAGTAGTTACTTTTCACACACGAGTTTCAACCAAACCCAAAATTTCTCTAACCATGTTGTAGTACGTTTCCAAACAGAGAACCAGACCAACAAAACACTCGCGGTCCCGGAGAGGATACCCGCCCCAATTCTTCCAGAACCGAGCGAGCTGAGTCGAGGCCATCCACAATAAACATAGCCAGGGAGAATCCAGACAGATCAAACAGAAACAACTCAACGAACTTACTCGCTAGCTAGCCCGATTCCGACCTATCTCCGAGATTCCACTGGAGAAGACAAGGAACGAACGAAGATGTAATCGATCCCCAGCTACGTGTGCGTCGGCGAGTGACGGTGCGCTCGGTGGTGGTGGTGGTAGGGCAGTTTGCTTCTTTAAATGGTGCCGCCCGGCTTTGCGCGCTCCAATGGGAGGGCCAAGGAGAGGCCGAGAAAGCGGCGGCCCCGCCGCACTAGTAAACCGTATATGCCTCCTCCAAAGGCCAAAGTCGTGTGTGCACTAATTGAACAACTTGCACACGCAAAAAGGATCTCAGAGGTTGAAGGGGGGGAGGGAGGCGATCTCTGTTGAAATTCATCAGAGCCGCCGTTGCTGTACTGGTAGTAAGGGGAAGACGCCAGCGGCGATCAGCCTCAAAATAATAAATAAGGATAATCTAATTTTCAATCAGCTTAAAATATGATGTCTTTTCATTTGATATTTACAGTTTTTAATCTAGATCTAATATATATAACTTATAATTTTGTATAGTTATGCCCTCTCTGATATGGTTATAGATTCTATGAGAATTAAAAACGTTTCTCAATTACAGTATACACAAGAGAAGAATTGAAATGGTTCGTTTACGTTTGGATGACTATGTTGTTTTTTTCACATTGTAATCATGTTATAAAGTATTATAATATATGCTATCATTCACATGTACAAATATTGAAATCATAAGTGGTCTTACTTCATATGCAATTTCATAATACATACCAAAATAATTTGAGTGTAATCAATGATCTAGATTGTATTATTGCGGATGCAAAGTCATTTATGGAACATATTCATACTTACACATGAATGATCTAACGGTCTCTGCGAGGTGTACAATTATACAGTGCTAGTAACATGTAAGAGTAACATGCACCTGCTTAAGCTCACAACTTCAATGCCTTTAGATACAACAACCTTACAAATCGTTGAACTAACCAATCCACTTCCTTCCAACACCACAAACGCAACCAGTTTTGAGCAATAGTTCAGAATGATGGAGAAAAGGGAGAGGGGTGAGAGTTTGAGCAGATGAACCTGAGCGGAGACATGTCTTCGGCGGCAGCGAGGCAACCAGACGGCGACAACTCTAGGCTTGGGTGACAGCGAAGAGTAGGAAGCCTTGGGCGGCGGCGGCGGCTGGGAGCAAGGATTCGACAAAGGGTTGCGGCTCGGGGTTGGGGATTTTTTCGCGGTGTCAACCGATAAGGCAGGTAGGTAGTGACAAATCTTCGTAATATTTCTAAGACTTGGAGGAAGGTATGATCGATCGAGGCGTTCTATGGTGTGGAATACCCTTTAGGATGAATCTTTCAGGATGTTTCTTCGCTGAAATGCTTCTCTTTTGTGTTCGATAGCATTTCAACTGGTTCTTCCTAAAAACCGAAATGTTTCTTTCGTCTAAACAGGGTCGTAATATATCAATAATTTTTACACAGTCAAATACAAAACCATATAAAAAACAAAAAAAACCAATTGGACGTATTGTATATGTTAAGTGAAATAATCATAAATTTTAGCCAATTCAAAATCAACACGTTGATTTCTGTATTAGGTTTCCTACCCCCTCTTACCCTGTCCTAAAACCAGCTTTCGAATACAATGAAAGCAACATGCTCATGCTATTTTAGTTTTTTATTTTGTATAAATATCACGGGCTTTTGTATTCACTTAAGTAGGTGCACATCCTGTTGAGATCGAACGCCATTGGCGCTGGACAACTATGTTATCATGATATGTTTATTTTTCGCAATTTTTTTCTAAAGCCCCGAATCGTTGTTCGGCCGATTATATTTAAGAAAGGAGTTAATGTACAACATTTAGCTCAAGTCAAGCCCAGAAAGCAATAGCCTCAGTCTAGAACAGCAATGTCCGCTCCTACATTTTAGCACAAGATATGCTATCACATGTGAGTAGGCCTAATTATCACCATCCCCAGGGAAGAGGAGTCGCAGGTTCCATGCTCCCTCAATCGTCCAAGTGGCGATCTCATCAAGAATGAGAGAAATCAGCTGCAGGATTTGGCGTTCATGACATTCGAAGAACGAGTGTTCCGTTCGCACCATATGCACCAGCAAATCAAAGCCGCTAAAGTGCGGCAACCCCCTGCTCTCCGAGATTTGGAACTGCCAGCTATGCTTTCAAACCAGCATGGAAGGGTGGCATCAACATTCCATATCGTTGGATGCATAGCAGGGACCTGGCAAGCTCTGCCATCTTGGCCCAGACACCACAAGAGTACGGAACTCCCGAAGAAGATGTTGCGTCGTCTAAAGACTGCGATGGCACAAAGAAGTATTCATTTGGCCATCTTCTGCTCATGAGCCGATTGGTTGTCCCAAACTCGATCTTGCAGAATGAGCTACAAGGAAATTTTACATCGGGCTGGCGCCCAGGCACGCCAAACTTCAGACGGGAACCAGGAAGAGGTGCTCCCATCAAACTGGATCATGTAAGCTGATTTGCTGGAGAACGCGCTGTTGGATGTGCGAGTCTAGATGATTGCATCTGGGACTGAATCCGATGGATTGAAGTTCATTCCTCTAACCAGCTGCCATAAGGTCAAGTAACCGGTGAGAAGAGATAAGTCCAAGTCATGATGGATGTCATGGATCCAAGCATTACCATCGAGTGCGTTAGCCACAGTTCTGCCTTTACGCTTGCTATGTTAGAACGGAGCCGAAAACAACATGGCCGGAGATTTACTGTGAATCCAAGGAGATGTCCAGAATTTTGCAGTATGCCCGTTGTGGATCTGAATATGGGTGGAAGCAGAAAAAAGAGCCTCGTCCACCTCATTTACCGGAAGGGGAGAGCCCACCCACAGTCTCTGTGGAGAAGTCCATGCGAACCACAACCATCGTAGCCGAAGCGTTCTATTGAATCGTTGGAGATCAATGAGGCCAAGTCCACCAAATTCCCTAGGCTGACACACTTTCTTCCTAGAAACTTTGCATTTGCCCCTGTCGGTACCCTGCATACGGGGTACCCTCGTACACAGACTGAAAGTACCTAGATACGTCCAGTGGCGCCACATGTCCAGAAGGTGTCAGATCCTGACCTTTCTCAAGTGCGGGATTCAGCATTGCCATGTGGACCTCAAAGATGGGACCCAGCTCCTCCGGTGGGACGGGCTCCCAAGATGCCACGTGTTTGGGCGGGACCTTACTCTACTATAGGGGTGGGCTCCGGTGCAACCACGTGGCTCGAAGCACCAGGTCGGACGCCTCCCTCAGAGAAGGGCTCTGGAGCTGCCACGTGCCTCGAATAACCAGGCTTGGCCTCCTCGACAGAGGCTTGCCCTGAAGATGCCGCATGTCCCGCAACTCACCCTGGGTTGTGGGTGCGAGAATTATGGGATGGTGCGCCCCGTCTAAGTCAAGCATTGAAGACAAGCACCCACCTCTGGCGGATAACACGAAGCACGCCAACAGTCAGGGACCGTTGCGCCCAATCACATCACAATGAAGAAGCCACAGGCCTTCCCCGCTTTGCTTAGTGGGTAGCTTGCAGCGACAAGACAGATAGACGGGATATCCCCTAACATCGTTAGCGACTGCGCATGGGCCATAGGCGGTTGAGGCAGCAAGACGGCGAGTCTTCAAGCCACGGTCAGAAGAAGCTTATGCGGGAAGACATAGATCTTTAGGATAAGATCGCCCCGGGGCCACCTGTCGGGCCATGGACCCCACTTGTAAGGCGTCTGACCTTGTCTATAAAATTACCAGACCACCACCATTACAAAGGATCCCCAATCTACGCATCCACAAACTACACACCAGCAATACAACCTTACCGTGGAGCAGTGTATTACGCTCTTGCGGCCTGAACCACGTAAAAACCATAGTCTCACAACTCTCATATGCGCAATCCCTCAATAGAGGACTAAGCCCTGTCAATCAAGAACCTCCGCGGGTTGCTCGCATAGCAAGCCTGGGGCAGTGTCGCAAGAACACATCAACATTTGGCGCACCAGGTAGGGGCTTTTTCCTCAAAAAAGTGGTTGCACATTCATCGCAATGGTAAGCATCAAGCTTGCGAGCAGCAGCAAGACCGAGCCGCAAAAGGTCGACCTACATGTCGGCAAAGACGTGAAGATGGAGTTCCAAAAGCCCGAACGGGCCGTTAAAACGCTCCACCAAGATGAGGACCTCAACCTCAACGGCGACCACGAGCGTCGACAAAGCACTCCACATCATCTGTGGGGGATCTTGGGAACCTGCATCACAGAATGCGGTCAAGACCCTGATCCGGGCAGTAACATCGCTAGATTCTACTGACGCCCTGACTTTGCATCATAGATGGATGGAGATGTTGATCAGCTTCGACGCCTCCGACTACCCCGAGAACATGGTGGGAGCTGGGCTTTTGCCCCTCCTTGTCGCCCCTACCATCGCCCACATCAAGTTCTACCACGTCTTGATAGATGGTTGGGCCGACCTGAACCTCATCAGCCTCGCAACCTACGACAAGCTGAAGATCCCCATGTCTAAGCTCGCCCAATCGTGACCATTCTCGGGGGTAGGGCTAGGGAGTATTATCCCGTATGACAACATCCACCTTCGATTGACCCTTGGGACTCCCGAGAACTTCAGGATAGAGAACATCCTACTCAACGTCGTGGAGGTTAACCTCCTCTACAACGCCATCATCGTAGGCCAACCCTGTACTTATTTATGGTTATAGCCCACTATGGCTACCTAGTCCTCAAGATGATTACTCCCTCCAGCGTCCTCAAGATTTGCGAAGATCGCGTTGTAGAGGTGTCTGCTTTGAAGGAGCTCCAAGCACTGGCAGCAGCCCCAACACCTGCCCCGGGCGATGCTGGACCTAGTAAGCCTTCGCCGAGCTCACGCGAGCGCGACTACGCCGCTGCACCACGGGTGAAACCCTCCAACATCGACGAATTACCCATCAAAACTATCCAGATTGGCTCCGACACTGCCCAGACCACCCGTATTGTGGGGAGTCTAGACAACAAGCAGGAATCAGCGCTCATTGCTTTCTTGCGAGCTAATGTCAACGTGTTTTCCTGGCAACCATCACAGATGCCCGACATCCCCAGGGAAGTGATCGAGCACCATCTGAGCGACAAAACTTCATCTACGAAGAGATCAAGAAGTTGCTCGATGCTGGTTTCATTCGGGAAGTCCATCATCCTGAGTGGCTGGCCAACCCTGTTGTTGTCCCCAAAGCTGGTGGGAAGCTTCGGATGTGCATCAACTACACCAACCTCAACAAGGCATGTCCTAAAGATCCTTTCTGTCTCCCAAGGATAGATCAAATCATAGATTCAACCTTGGGGTGCGATTTGCTTTGCTTTCTAGATGCTTACTCAGGGTTCCATCAAATTTATAGAGAGGATGAAGAACATACCGCATTTATAACCGTAGATGGCCTTTAATGCTATGTCTCCATGCCTTAGGGTCTTAAGAATGCCCTCCCTACCTTTGTACGTGTCATACATAAAACATTTGGGGACCTCATTCGGGACCTGGTAGAGGTGTACGTCGATGATATCGTTGTCAAAATCCAGACACAAGCATCATTGTTGGACAACCTCGCCCTAGCCTTCGACAGATTACGGACCACGTGCACAAAGCTTAACCTAGACAGAACGACCCGGTACCCAGCAGCCTCAAGAGACGGACGGAGCCCCTGCTACTGATTCTAAGCCCCAGGCTTGGAGATCGTAGGAGGGGGCCTACAACCAAGTTGCCTCCAGGTCCCAAACCCTAGAGGGTACTTGAGTCTCCCTAGGGGGCCCCGGAGATCAAGAAATCTCAGGGTCCCAACACCCAAAGGATGCCCCGGGTTTAGGGAACACGGAGTCTCTGGGCCCAGAGCAGATGGAAGAGGATGCGCCAGATTCCCCGAGGAGGGTTCGGACCATGCAACACCCCGTCTACTCCATCAGCAAAGTCCTACATGAAGCAAAAACAAGGTACCTTGAAGTACACAAGTTACTATATACAGTGCTAATCGCGTTGAGGAAGCTCCGCCATTACTTTCAGACACACAGAGTTTCAGTGGTGACCTCGTTCCCACTGGAGGCGATGCTCCGCAGTCCCAACACGACTGGCAACATCGCCAAATGGGAGGCAAAACTGGTGGAGTTCGAGCTCGACTTCTTGCGGCAGCATGTAATCAAGAGTCAAGCACTTGCTGATTTTGTTGTTGTGTGGACTCCCTCACCAAGCAACCTAGGGGGCTTGGAAGTCAGCGAGCCAGAGCCTAGGGCACTAGTGCTCACCGGACCCAACTGGACACTCTTCTTCGACGGTTCATCGCGGAAGCAAGGGGCCAGAGCCGGTGTACTACTCAGCTCGCCAACAGGGGAGTAGTCCAATTACGCGGTGCGCCTTGACTTCAAGGCGACCAACAACATGGCGGAGTATGAAGCCCTCATTTTCGGACTAACAGCTGCGTAGGGTCTCGGTGTCTAGCAGATGCTAGTCAAGGGAGACTTCCAGCTGATGATCAAGCAGGTCCGGGGAGAATGCTGCTGCAACGACCCTCAGCTCGCAGCGTACCTGCTGCACATCAAGAAGTTGGAAGCTGGTTTCGAGGCTTTGGACCTCTGCCATGTGCCACGCGTCGGAAACTCCATTGCCGATGCCTTGTCAACAATGGCGTCCACCGGGGCCCCGATTCCATAAGGTGTCTTCGACAGGAAATTAGTGCGACCAACCACTAGGCCTGCAGTGCCTAACGAAAAAGGCGAGCCCGACACCACGGAGCTGGCGACCTCAACGGTCGTGCAATCGTGGGGGCCCATCGAGGTTCTTGTGCGTCATCGGCGCCTGAGATCTAGAAGCTCAGAAGAGTCCTAATGCATGGTTCACGGAGATTCAGGACTACCTGAAATACAACATCCTTCTGTAGGAACACGTATCCACTGAGCGGATCGTAAAGATAGCGAAACACTACACGCTGGTAGAAGGATACCTCTGTCGGTGTGGCGCCAATGGCATCCTATTACGGTGCATAAGTCAGGAGGAGTGTTGTGACTTGCTCGTAGAGATCCACGAAGGAGAGTGCGAGAATCATGCTGCTTCCCCCACGCTGGTCAGTAAAGCCTTCTGACATGGTTTGTACTGGCAAACGACACTCCAAGACGCTGTCAAGCTGGTGAAAAGGTGCAAGGCGTGCCAGTTCCACGCCAAGCAAATTCACACTCTTGCGCAAACACTGCAGATGATCCCACCGTCCTGGCCGTTCGCAGTCTGGGGGCTGGATATCCTGGGACCCTTCCCCACGGTAGTCGGAGGGTATCGGTTCCTCTACGTCACTGTAGACAAGTGCACCAAGTGGCCGGAGGCAGCCCCGATGATCAACATCAACAAGGAGTCCGCAATCAAGTTCATCAAGTCAATCGTCTGCAGGTTCGAGGTCCCAAACAGGATCATCACCGACAACATGACCCAATTCACCAGCGCAGCGTTCCAAAACTACTGCGAGGACCTTGGCGTCCAAGTTTGTTATGCGTTCATGGATCACCCAAAGAGCAACAATAAAGTTGAAAGGGCCAACACTGTGATCCTCAGCGGCCTCAAGACACAGATGTTAGACTGCTTGGATAAGCATGGTGCCAAGTGGGTTGACGAACTCCCATGTGCATTGTGGGCTAGCCGGACATCACCCAGCCGGGCCACGGGGGAAACACATTTCTTCCTGGTGTATGGGGCTGAGGCCGTCCTCCCCCCAAAAATCATCGTGAGCTCTCTCCGGGTCCTGACATTCAACGAAGCCACGCAGGACTAGCTCCGATGTGAAGATATCGATCTCGTCTATGAAGCAAGGTGACATGCAACCATCTGAAACGCATGGTCCCGGCAGGTGCTCCGGTGCTACCAGGAACAATTCATGCGGAGTAGAGAACTCCAGACGAGCGATCTGGTGTTGCGGCGAATACTTTCTTGTGAAGGGTCACACAAACTCTCTCCCGGCTGGGGGGGGGGGGGGGGGGGCTTCTGAGTGACACAGGTATCCCACCCCGGATGCGTCTGCTTGGTCACGGAAGAAGGAGAGCCCCTCCCCAACCATTAGAACATAGAGCACCTCTGTAAGTTCTACCCCTAAACATAATGGTAGGATAGTGTAGGGTGTCATGGTGCCAAGGAATGGCACTTAGGACAACTAAGCTCTGGGAAGGACAGGTCTAGAGTGTTTAGCCGCTTAGCTTGGTCCTGTACCCTAAGCATGAACACTCTGCCTCTCTTGCCATCTGGAGTGGGTCGTTGCCTTATTGTAAAGCCAGTCTCCTCCTATGAATGCCAATTTGAAAGAATCATTGTCTTACCCTATGCTTTCTCTTATGTTCACCTAATTTTCTGTTAATTTTCTGACCATCAAGCTATTCTCGTTTTTCGTATATTATCTTCATATACGTGGTGATTTTTTCTCTATATCACACTTCGTGGAGTTATGCAACCCTGCTGAAGGCGGACTTGTAAGTGTTTTGGGATCTCGCGGCTGCTCTCTTGGGGCCTCGTGGTGCCAGATGGTCCCCCACGAAAGGCCTACGCCGAGCTGGAGGTCCAGGGTGTGCAACCTGCTTAGTTTGATCCTGTACCCTAAGCATGCACACTTTTCCTCCCAGTGTTGTGGCTAAGTACTGAGGACCAGGAGGCTCACACCACCTACTGCCTACCTCTTCAATCCGTGGGTCTACAAGACATCAACGCTACTCTCTATCCTAGCACCATGCTAACATATTAAGTAATTACCTTAATAGCCTAGGCACAAGCCATCCTAAGGCAATGAACTAAATCATTTTTGAACCAATGTTAATTTATAGCATAAGTGATTCATATTAACATAGTCATATCATAGCTAATTAGACTATAGTGGAGGTTTATAGTGTTTATGATAATGTAATGAGAATGGTATAGTACAATCTTAAATATTATTCCTACCACATACATAGAATCCACAATCAAACAAGAAACGCTTCATCCAAGTATATGAACAATAGTAGACTAAAGATATCATCTTTATTATGAATAAAGTCACAAATACAAATAGGAATATAGAATACATACCTTTCCCAATTAGGAAGAGACTCCTACTCCTCTCCTACTTGGACTATGGACTAGAGACTCTCCTTTCTACAACTTATACTCCTCTAAACCTATGGAGAGTAGTGAATACAATGGATGAATACTCAAGTGAAGTGTGTTGAAGTGAGGGTGTAAGGACCGAATGCCCAAGAGGGGGGGGGGGGTGAATTGGGCTTTCTTTGAAAAATTCTAAGCAATGAAACTTAATTTCTAAAGCCCAATTCCCTACGCGACTATCTATGCATTCTAGTAGATAGAAACTTTGCGGAATATAAATGCATAAAAGTAAGGGAAGGAGAAGGATGCAAACTCCTGAGGAGACAAGGATTTATCCCGTGGTTCGGCAAGATCATGAAGATCTTCCTACATCCACGTTGTGGCACCCACCAAAGGGTTTTGCCACACCCAAGTCACCGAGACGAGGGGTCTTCAATATTCTTCTCTGTTCGCCTCCTTGGCAAGGTGGAGCTCAAGCCTTGTACAACTTCGACCTTCTGGGCTTCCACACACGCCTTGGCAAGCTCCAGAAGTCTCTTCACGATTACAACACCAAGGGCACTCCCTTGAGGCTCTCACACTAACCTAGAGAGTCCACTCACCCAGAATGGTGGCACACAAGCTCTCTCTCTCTAGCTAGTTGTAGCCTAAACCTTGGTGTAGAGATGATCGAAATGGTGTGAAAGTGATTGCTCCTGGCCTTGAACACTTGTGGATGTGTTGATAGCTTCTGGTGATCAAGACTTGACGAAATGACAGGGTTAGGGGGTATTTATAGCCAGCCTCCTCGAAATAGCCGTTGGAAAAGTAGGCTGATAGAACTTTACTGTGAACACCGGATGATCCGATGTCTCCCCTTTAGTTATCATCGGTCTAATTACTTTGGCTAACGTCATTGTGTCAGATATGACCATTGTTATACCGATGTTGCCCCTGTCCTCTCATCGGATGATCCGGTGGCTCTTCCTCTAGAATTTGCTTAATCTTGATGCTTACTGGAGTGATCGACCGATGTGTGTAAGTCTGTACATCGGATGATATGGTGCTACACTTGGTCCAATGGTATTGCAAACTGTACTGATGGACCGATGTTTCTGAGCCATTCACATCGGATGATCCGGTGAGTACATTGTTCTGAGGTCTTCTTCTTCAATTGAACCAACTCGACCGATGTGTACATTTCTAAAATCATCGGTTGATCCGGTGAGTTGATTTTGTTTGCTTCGAGTTGTTTTTAGTGAATCTTTTGTATCTTGCTCAGATGACCTCTTAGACATTTGTTCCACAAGGCTCTCTGATGATCTTCAAGCATTGTATGTTGTCAACTTATGGTTGAGTGACTTGGACATAAGAGCTTTCACTTCTTGTCTTTATCTCATTGATTTGATCTCAAAAGTTGATTGTATGTGGGTCTCTAATGACATATTCATTTCATTTTATTGAGTGATTATGGGGACCTTGCATTCACAAATTCATTAGTAAAGTTCAATGTTTGTCATTAATCACCGAAACCGTACTTCATGGGGGGCCTAGATGCTTTCAATCTCCCCCTTTTTGGTGATTGATGACAACACAATAATCAAAGCGTAATAGTAATGAATTTGATAGAATGAAACTTAAAGGAATATGCAATGAAAACAGGATGTCATACTTGAAGCTTAAGCATCAATTAATAAGTCAAGTGTGAATAAAAAGAGATCATAAACATAGATAAACACCAAATGAGCCCAATCGATTTATAACTCATGGAAATAAGTTCATTAGAGTAAATGAGTAGCAAACACACCAAATGTAGCAAACACACTGAATTACAAAAATGATAAATGATAAAAGATAAAAGAGACTCCCAGACTCCCCCTGACACTAAGACGCTCCCCCTGACTCCTCTAACTCTTCCCCCCCTTTGGCATCAGGACACCAAAAAGGGATCCGAGCGCCTAAGGACCCTGAGTGCTGGGCGCGATGAAAAACTGGTCACCGTCGCTGTCGTCGGAGCTGCTGGCTGGAGTAGTGGTGGAGGGAGCTGCCGGAGCCGTAGGAGCCACCGTTGGTGCCTGCTGTGGAGGAGCTGCTGGAGCAGGGGCACTGACGACGGAGGCCGGCGTCTACTGGAACAAGGTCGTGGCCGGCAGCGGGGAGTGGATTGGAGCACTAGGAGCGAGAAGAGGAGACATGCTGAAGGAGGGAATCGGCGTAGAAGGTACTGGGGCCACTTGAGCGGCAGCTGGAGCCAGAACTGGAGGTGGTGGAGCGACTCCTGGCAGCTGCGACGGGAGGGCAATCCCGGTCTGGGTGTAGAGGTTGGTGATCAACCCCAGGATGCCCATCATCGCCTGCTGCGTCTGCTGCTGGTGGTCGAGGGTGCGCTGGTGCATCTGGTCGATGAGCCCCGTCAGCCTGTCAGTGTCCTCACGCCTCTCACGGGCGATCTGACGCTGCATCTCCTGCTGCTGCTGCTGGAGCTCAAGGAGACGGGCAGCCTGCTCCGCTCGGGCCTGCTCGGCTGCCAGCCTGTCCAGACGCTGCTGCTCAACCATCTGCTGGAGGAGCGACGTCAGCTCTGACGGCTGCATGACCTGCGCCTCAGTGACGGGAGGTGGAGTAGGTGATGGCGCTGTAGAGCCTCCAGCCTCCGCGTCGTGCTGCCTGGGTGAGGGCGGAGGAGGGAAGTACTCCTCGACACTGTCGTCGGTGTCGCTCTCAGACCAGATATGCTGCAAGTCCTCCCCCTGTGCCTCAGCCTCGGCAAGCCTCTCATCCTCCTTATCTAAGTCAGACCAGTCCTCCTCAAAAAGGCGAGCCCTGACCTGACGCTCGACTGGACGGCCAAGGCGGCGGTCTCCAGGAGCTGGGGCACGGTAGTGACCGAACCGTGTCACACTCTCGTCAGAGAGACGGTCGTGCACGGCGGACCCCTCAGGAACCATCATAGTGAGCAGGTAGCTGATCCAGTGTCCATATACGAGCTGCCTCATCATGCCCACACCATCTGTGATCACATCCTCCATCTCGCATATGAGGACGTCCACGATGTCGAACTCCATCCCGTTCATGATGTAGAACAGGAGAGTCTGTTGCAAGCTGGTGAACCCCTCCAAGTAACCAGACCTCGGCAGGAGCGTGCGGCGCAAGGCAAGGTGCACTGTGCGCGCAGCTGGAGTCAACAAGGTAGGTACTCTCGGCTGGTCAGGAGAGAAAGTGGGACCGAACAAAGAACGGATCTCCTCCAGCGGTGGTGCCACTCCTCCAGTGAGCGGCCTCCTCGGTGGATCTGCCTGACTGTAGACCCTCTCATGCACGCAGGTGTCGTGCAAGTCCACTCCAAGCAACTATCCCAGCGTCTGCCTCGTCAAGTGGTAGTGCTGACCCATAAACATGAAGTCAATTGATCTTCTGCCCTCAGAGACATAGAGGGTGGCGTAGAAGACGCGGACCCGATCTTCCACATAGGCACTCCGCTCATATGCCATTAGCTGCACCAAGCCTCGGTACCTCTCAAAATAAGGACGGATCTTCGTCTCTGCTGCCAAAGCTAGCTGTCCCCAATCCAGATAGTTGTGTTGAAACAGCTTGTGCTCTCGACGCCTGTAGGTCTCGTAGAGAGACGCCTGGGTGAAAGTCCAGAAGCGACTATCCACCAGAGCCTCTCTGGGCTGCGGGTACCACTCCTCAAGCAGTACATTCCACCTGAGCTTGCGAAGCTGCTTGGCCTTCATCTTCCGGTAGTCGGTCAACCGGACTCCTTCGGCGACATGGACAGTGGTTTCCATCTCGTAGATCGCTCGCTGGGCCTCCCTGTCCTCACAACGGTCGGTAGCCGTCGGTCTCGGACGTGGTGCTGCCTCGGTGTGACCCCCACGGGTTCGGGCTGAACGCCGGCGGACGAGAGGCTCAACCGGCTCCTCTTCGGCCTCGGAGTCGTCAATCACCGGAGGATGCCTCGGACGAGCCTCACGGATCCTTAGCGACCCTCCTCGGCCACGCTCACGCTCCTCGGCGGCGCGAGCGGCCATCAAGGCCTTCTTCTCCTCCTTCGACAGTTTTTGCATCTTCGCGGCCGGCTCTGCGATAGCCTTCCCCTTGTTCTTCTTGTCACGAGCCATTGCGATCACGCGATTGCACGGAGTCGACGACGGTGACGTGGAAATCAATGGGCCGGGAAACCCTAGCGACGGGGTGGTGACCGTAGAGGGAGGAGATGGCGGCGTCGCTTGGGTGGAGGCGCGGCGGCGGCTAGGTGAAGCGGCGGCGGTGGCTGCGGTGGAGGCGAGCGGCAGCAAGTGGCGGCGGCGCTGGTGTGCAGCGCGTGGATGGAGGCGGCGGCGCTGGTGTGCGGCGGCGGCGTCCGGCGGGAGTACGGCGGCGGCGCTGTGGTGATGGCGGCGGCCGGAGACGGCGGCGGTGACCTGTGGGCGGCGGCGGCGTCCGGCGGCGGTGGAGGTGGCGCAGCGAGAGGAAGGCGGTGGCGGCGTCGGGATCGAGAGAGAGAAAAGGGAAGGGTACGGCTAGTTTAAATAGTGGGTCCCAAACCCTAGCCGTATTTTTAACACCGGATGGACCGATGTTAAATGGGATATGCATCGGTTGAACGCCACAGTAAGGATTTTCAAAAAATTGCTGTTGACATCAGATGGACCGACGTTTAGGGTTTGGATCATTGGTCGAATGGCACAGTAAGGGTGTTCAAAAGAGGAATGTTGACACCGGATGGTCCGACGATGGAGGAGGTAGCATCGGTGGAATTGACCATAGTTCCAGAATTGTAAACACCGGATGGACCGATGTTTGTGAGAATGAACGCGTCAGTTGAATTGAGATACTGACTGAACTGGCCCTTGGAGATTGAACACCTATTGGTCCGATGAGGGATTGACCTAGGCATCGGATAATCCGATGACTGCAGAATAATAACATCCCATATATGTCCTTTGACCAAACAAACAAGCAAAGAGAAACACATGTCTTAGGACTTTTTGGGCAACCCCTTACCCCTCAAAGATACTAATATGCCAATAGCTTGGCTAGGCCTTAAAGCAAATGGAACACCAAGAAAAATAGGAAGAAAATTATCCAAATAAAATGTAAGGCCCATGCTTTGTGAGGTAGAGTATGAAGACTTCTATCTCTTTGAAGCATGTTCCTCTAGGCATTAACACACCTAACATTTTGTTCTTTCCACCTTATATGAGTTGAGATATTGCATTTCAAACAAGTCTCTTTCTCATGAGGTGGGTTCCCCTTTGTGACAATCTACCGTATGCAATGCCAAACATTTTATAATGCAAGAAATTGTAAGTCTATATGGCAGGCATCATGCAAGACATAAAGTAAATCTATCTTGCCAAGTTTGAACCATTCAAAGGCTTTGTCAGGGAGAGCTACTCTCCAAGCCTTGGGAAACCCAAAAGAACCACCATCCCAAGCTAACCCTTGCTCACCCCTATCCTTTGAGAGTTAGGCAAGACCTATATGAAGTGCATTCTTTACATGATGTTTGTTGCATCTAGCACATTTAATTCACTTCTTAGCCTAGAAAAAGTTTTCTCATCAAGTGGTTTAGTGAAGATATCTGCCAATTGTTTTTCGGACCTAACACCTCTCAAAGAGATGTCTCCCTTAGCTTCATGGTCCCTTAAGAAATGATGGCGAATATCAATGTGCTTAGTGCAGGAGTGTTGAACGGGGTTTTTAGCTATCTTAACCGCACTTTCATTGTCACAAAGGAGAGGCACACAACCAAGTTTAATACCAAAGTCCAAAAGGGTTTGTTTCATATAAAGAATTTGGGCACAACAAGCACCGGCCGCAATTTACTCTTCTTCCGCCGTGGACAAGGCGACGGAATTTTGCTTCTTGCTTGACCAAGAAACTAGGGAACGCCCAAGAAAGTGGCACCCACCGGAGGTACTCTTGCGATCCACGCGGCATCCGGCAAAGTCCGAATCCGAGTATCCCACAAGATGGAATTTTGCACCTTTAGGGTACCACAAGCCCACACTAGGGGTATGCTTAAGATACCTAAGTATCCTAAAGACCGCCTTCCTATGCGATTCTTTAGGTGCCGCTTGAAAACGAGCACACAAGCATACACTAAACATGATATCGGGCCTAGATGCGGTAAGGTAAAGCAATGAACCAATCATAGAACGGTAGTTGGATTGATCAATGGGTTTACCGTCCTTATCCGCGTCGAGATGACAATTGGTTGCCATTGGAGTGCTTCTTGTGCTACAATCTCCCATCTCAAATTTCTTCAAGAGGTCCTTGGTGTACTTCTCTTGATAGACGAAGGTCCCCTCTTGAAGTTGCTTGATTTGAAATCCAAGGAAGAAGTTGAGCTCTCCAATCATTGACATCTCGAATTCCCTAGACATCATTTTGCCCAACTCATGGCTAAAAGCTTCGTTAGTTGAACCAAAAATAATATCATCAACATAAATTTGACAAATGAACAAATCTCCGTTGATGTCCTTGGTGAAGAGTGTGGTGTCCACCCTCCCGATCTTGAATCCTTGCATGATGAGGAAGTCCCGTAGTCGTTCATACCACGCCCTAGGTGCTTGCTTGAGCCCGTAGAGCGCCTTGTGCAACCTATACACATGATTAGGATTCCTCAGATCTTCAAACCCAGGAGGTTGTTCAACATAAACAAGCTTGTTAATGTAACCATTAAGAAAGGCACTTTTCACATCCATTTGATAAAGTCTAATACTATGATGTGATGCAAAGGCAAGAAGTATACGGATGGCTTCTAGCCGGGCGACCGGGGCAAATGTCTCCCCAAAATCTAGTCCTTCAACTTGTGAGAACCCTTTGGCCACAAGTCTTGCCTTGTTGTGGACCACAACGCCATTCTCGTCTTGTTTGTTGCGGTACACCCACTTTGTTCCGATGACGTTCTTGTCCTTGGGTCGCTCCTCCAACACCCAAACTTCATTGCGGATGAAGTTGTTGAGTTCTTCTTGCATGGCCATCACCCAATTTGGGTCTTGGAGCGCTTCCTCAATGTGAGTGGGTTCTACACACGAAACAAAAGAGTAGTGCTCACAAAACGAAGCAACGTGGCGAGAATGTGTACTTACACCCCTTGACGGACTTCCAATGATTTGATCCATTGGATGCGCCTTGGAGATGCGTCCATGTCTCATAAGCGGTTGTGAAGCACTTGGCGAAGGCGATGCGTGTTGCTCCTCTTGTGGTTGGACTTGATCATGGACTTCTTCTTCTTCATCTTCTTGATGTTGTTGTGCTTGTGAGTCTTGAGTCAGCAATGGATCATCCTTCTCTTCTTCGTCAACTTGAGGCGCCATAGAGTTGTTGTTGGAACTTGAAGCTCCCCCTTGATCATGGCTCTCCTCAACTTCCGGCTTGATGTCTCCAATGGTCATGTTCTTCATGGCTTCTCGTAGAGGCTCATCATCTATTTAATCATGACCAAAACTCTCCTCTTGGGAGCCATTAGATTCATCAAACTCAACATCACAACTTTCTTCAACTAAACCGGAGGTTTGGTTGAATACTCGATATGCTTTTGAGTTTGATGCATAACCAAGAAATATACCAACATCACATCTTCTTTCAAACTTACCGAGCCTTTTCTTGCGGTAGATGTAGCACTTGCATCCAAAGACTCGGAAGTAGGAGATGTTGGGCTTTCTCCCAATGAGAAGCTCGTACAGGGTCTTTTGAAGTAGGCGATGTAGGTAGACCCTATTTGCGGCATGGCACGCCGTGTTGATCGCTTCGGCCCAAAACTTCTCCGACGTGCCGTAGTCATCAAGCATTGCTCTTGCAAGAGTGATGAGTGTCTTGTTCTTCCTTTCAACAACACCATTTTGTTGAGGGGTGTATGTGGCCGAAAACTCATGTTTTACTCCTTCACGGTCACACCACTCCCCAATGTTGTAGTTCTTGAATTCGGTGCCGTTGTCACTCCGGACCTTGATGATGGGAAGTTGAAATTCCCTTTGAGCGCGGTTGGCGAAGGTCTTGAACACTTCCGGAGTTTCACTCTTGTCACCTAGAAATAGAGTCCAAGCATAGCGAGCATAGTCATCAACAATAACGAGACAATAAAGGTTACCGCCAAGGCTTTGATATGTGGACGGTCCGAAGAGGTCCATGTGGAGTAGTTCAAGTGGCTTGGAGGTTGACACCATTTTCTTCATTGGGTGGTGTGAAGCAACTTGCTTCCCGGCTTGACAAGCGCTACAAAGCTTGTTCTTCTCAAATGTGACATCCTTCACGCCGGTCACCATCCCAAGCTTGAATGACTTCTTGAGTTTGCTCATTCCAATGTGCGCTATGCGTCGGTGCCATAGCCATCCCAAGCTTGTCTTAGTGAAAAGACAAGTGGTCAAGCTAGCATTCTTGTTGGCGAAGTCCACTAGGTAGAGATGTCCATGCCGGAATCCTTTGAAGACTATGTCTTGGCTTGTTTCACTACTCACAACAACATCATTTTTGCTAAATGTGCACGTTAGTCCAAGATCACATAGTTGTGCAATAGAAAGTAAATTGAAACTAAGTGACTTAACATACAAAACATTAGAAATGGACAAGTCATTTGAAATAGCAATTTTACCTAACCCAATTAACTTTCCCTTAGAGTTATCACCAAAGGTGACTTGTTCATGATTGTCGGGGTTTTCTATGGTGGTGAACATACCATCATTGCCGGTCATATGTTGAGTGCACCCGCTATCGAGTACCCAATGCTTTCCTCCAGCTTTGTAGTTCACCTACACACATGAATTCAATTTTTGGCTTTAGGAACCCAAGCCAAATTAGGTCCTTGTATGTGTGATACAAGTGTTTTTGGGACCCAAAGTTGCTTGGGGAGCTTCCCCTTCATGCCCTTCATGTCTTTGCCAATGAACCTTGCCTTCACCTTGCCATGTACTTTACTCAAGAGATAATAATGATCATTGAAAGTAGATTTATAGTTAGTAGGCAATTTAGGAGAAGGTCGGTTAGGAAGAGGACACTCCCTTGTGTGGTGACCGGTGACCTCACAATGTTGGCAATAAGAACCAACTTCCTTGATGAAGCTTGTTCTTAGCTCCGGTGAGGGCACCTTTCCTTTGTTAGGCACCGGGAAGGATCCAAGTCCTCTCTTGTTGAAGGCCTTTGCTTGTTGGAAGAAGATTTCCTTGTGCTTGACTTCTCCTTTTGAAAGTCTAGCCACACTAGTGCGGAGACTCTCAATTTCTTCCAACAAGTTCTTCTCCCTAGCATTAGCTTTCAAAGGCAAAGACTTGTGCAAAGCATTAGTGGTATGAGAAGTAATGGATATCTTATCATTAAGAGTTTGCTTCTTCATATTTTTCAACTCTTGATCAAGCATGTCATGAGCAAGGTTAAGTGTTTGATGTTCTTGTATTAACTTGTTGTGCTCTTCCAAGAGTGTTTGGTGTGCTAAGTCAAGTTCATGATTATCTATCTTGATTTTAGCCTTTTCTTCCTCAATTTGCTTGACATGGGATTTGAGCGTGTCATGCTCTTTAAGTATGCTTTCATACTTGTCAAGCAAATCAAGGTTAGCACTCTCAAGTTTAGCACGAGTTTCTTCAAGCACTTTAACCTTACCCTTTTCCCTCTTAATGATAGCATGATATTCATTTATCAAAGAAGTTAAATCATCGGGGGAAATCTCATCATCGCTAGAGTCATCACATACCTTGGTGTTACCTTTCGCCATGAGGCACATGGGCGGTGAATGAAGAGGTGCATCATCATTGTTGGCGATGGCGAGGCCGGCCAAGCTTTCTTCTTCCTCTTCACTCTCTTCATCACTTGTTTCTTCATCGGTGACCCATTCATTTGCCTCACACATGAACACCTTTTGTGGGCCATTTCTCTTCTTTGGGAAGAGCCTTGCCTTCTTGCCCTTGTCATGTTTCTTCTTCCCAAAAGATCTTGGCTTTGGTTTGGCTTCTTCTTCATCATCATCGCTTCTTTCAAGCTTGCAATGCTTGCCTTTGTAGTTCTCTCTTCTTTTGTCCGGTTTTGGACAATCGGAGATGTGGCCTTGATCACCACAATTGTAGCAAGTCTTGCGATCATCTCTCCTTGGTAGAAACACTTTCTTCTTGGGATCAAAGGTGTACCCCTTCTTGGTAATCTTGGAGCTCAAGCGTGAGAACTTTCCCATCATTAATGCAAGCTCATCATCATCATCTTCACTAGATGCTTGTTCTTCTTCACTTGAGCTAGGCTCAACCACCTTCTTCTTCTTGAGGCTTGTTTTCTTGGTGGAGGCCTTTAGAGCAATTGTCTTTGATGATGATTGCTCCATCATCCCAAGTACACTCATCTCATGAGCGTGTATTTCTCCAATGAGCTCCGAAACTTCAATGTGGTCAAGTGACTCTTTTTGGAGCATGGAGTTGATGATGTTGTACTTTGGCTTGGGAAGGAGCATGAGGATCTTGCGGTTGATGAGTCCCTTGCCAAGAGAAGCAATGTCAAGAGCATTTATTTTTTCAATAAGCACATTTAAGCGAGAGAACATCTCATTGACATTTTCATGAGGAAGCATTTTAAATTCATCATACTTGGCTTTAAGCATATGATATTTTAGTTCTTTGACACGAGAAGAGCCCTCATGAATCTCTATTAAGCAAGCCCAAATTTCACAAGCCTTTTCCTTGCTAGCAATCCTAGAAAACACATCTTGACTAATACATTCATAGATTGCATTCCTAGCTTTAGCATCCCATTTTAGTTGATCACCAACATAATTATGTTCTCCAAACCCCACGTGGGTCGCTTCCCATACTTCGGGGGCAATAGCCTCAAGGTAAGCGCGCATGCGTGCTTTCCAATAGGCAAAGTTCTTGCCCTTGAAGATAGGAACCGAACCCCCAACCTTGGCCATTTTAGCTCTCTAGCGGTGAAGCTAGAATGATCCTATGAGCAACCTTGCTCTGATACCAATTGTAAGGACCGAATGCCTAAGAGGGGGGGGTGAATTGGGCTTTCTTCGAATAATTCTAAGCAATGAAACTTAATTTCTAAAGCCCAATTCCCTACGCGACTATCTATGCATTCTAGTAGATAGAAACTTTGCGGAATATAAAATGCATAAAAGTAAGGGAAGAAGAAGGATGCAAACTCCCGAGGAGACAAGGATTTATCCCGTGGTTCGGCAAGATCGTGAAGATCTTCCTACATCCATGTTGTGGCACCCACCAAAGGGTTTTGCCACACCCAAGTCACCGAGACGAGGGGTCTTCACTATTCTTCTCTGTTCGCCTCTTTGGCAAGGTGGAGCTCAAGCCTTGTACAACTTCGACCTTCCGGGCTTCCACACACGCCTTGGCAAGCTCCGGAAGTCTCTTCACGATTACAACACCAAGGGCACTCCCTTGAGGCTCTCACACTAACCTAAAGAGTCCACACACCCAGAATGGTGGCACACAAGCTCTCTCTCTAGCTAGTTCTAGCCTAAACCTTGGTGTAGAGATGATCGAAATGGTGTGAAAGTGATTGCTCTTGGCCTTGAACACTTGTGGATGTGTTGATAGCTTCTGGTGATCAAGACTTGATGAAATTACAGGGTTAGGGGGTATTTATAGCCAGCCTCCCCGAAATAGCCGTTGGAAAAGTAGGCTGACAGAACTTTACTGTGAACATCGGATGATCCGATGTCTCCCCTTTAGTTATCATCGGTCTAATTACTTTGGATGACATCATTGTGTCAGATATGACCATTGTTAGACCGATGTTGCCCCTGTCTTCTCATCGGATGATCCGGTGGCTCTTCCTCCAGAATTTGCTTAATCTTGATGCTTACTGGAGTGATCGACCGATGTGTGTAAGTCTGTACATCGGATGATCCGATGCTACACTTGGTCCAATGGTATTGCAAACTGTACTGATGGACCGATGTTTTTGAGCCATTCACATCGGATGATCCGGTGAGTACATTGTTCTGAGGTCTTCTTCTTCAGTTGAACCAACTCGACCGATGTGTACATTTCTGAAATCATCGGTTGATCCGGTGAGTTGATTTTGTTTGCTTCGAGTTGTTTTGAGTGAATCTTTTGTATCTTTCTCAAATGACCTCTTAGACATTTGTTCCACAAGGCTCTCTGATGATCTTCAAGCATTGTATGTTGTCAACTTATGGTTGAGTGACTTGGACATAAGAGCTTTCACTTCTTGTCTTTATCTCATTGATTTGATCTCAAAAGTTGATTGTATATGGGTCTCCAATGACATATTCATTTCATTTTATCGAGTGATTATGGGTACCTTGCATTCACAAATTCATTAGTAAAGTTCAATGGTTGTCATTAATCACCGAAATCGTACTTCATGGGGGGCCTAGATGCTTTCAGAGGGGTGAGGGGTCCTATTTATAGTTTGGAGAAAGGTCAGTTCCTGTCACCAAAAGCGCGTGAATCAGTCACCCATGACCTCTTCAAGCCAGGAGGAGCCAACACGTGGCGTTTGACCGCGAAAGGCGTCAAGACCTAGTCGGCGGACTAGGGGGGTCGGTCGACCTGGTCTTGGCCCTGTTGGGGTTGTGCTTCCTCAAGGTCTCTATCAGGTGGGTCCCATTCTTTTATATGGGTGCTACACCGTTGGATAGCCTCGTATACTTCTGTTTGTGGGTCATTTGATCCAGTGGTGCCACGTGTCGTTGCTTGATTGGCTGGAATGATATTTTATAGGATCCATCCCCTTGTTTCACTTCATTTCTGCATAGAATCCCTGCATGCACTACTTTCTCCAAGGATGAGTGGAAATAGGTTAAATAGAAAGGTGATGTGTGCAAGAAATGATAATTCCTTCACATAATTGAGTTATATTGACGAGTGAAATTGGTGTATAACAGCCGTCAACAAACTCCCTGAAGCTTATCCTTTGCTCGTCCTGAGCAAAGTCAAGACTTTAGTTTGATGATCAGGAGTTGCTATTATGTTCTATTTTTCAAAAGTACCATGTGCACAACAAAATACTCTACCTAGTATTGCAAAAATTAGCACGGTACTTCACCCATCTTAGGTCATTGCGGGGCTTATGCCATCTCCTATTCATGGGTGGTTGAAAGAAAGAACAACAAATGGAGCACACATACCCTAGAAATCAAGTTCCACTCAAATTCTGGAGAGTTCAATTTAGATTTTAAGTATCTCAATTTGATTCTCACAAGTCTCTCCTTTGTGTGTAGTGGAAATATGTCATCACCAAGGCATTGTGCCTAAATTCATCCTACCTCTATATAAGGCTTGCATGTGGAGCTTGGTAGGGAATATAACAGACATATTTGCAACACATAATATTGCTAAGTCAAAAGAGCAAGCCTTAGGAGAAATCAATTCAAAACAATTTGATTCAAGACTTGTGGATGTGTGATGGAATGGAGTGGATGTGGATCTTGAGATGGTTCCTTTTTGAGTGGACTCTCTTATTTTGCAGGGATGAAACATGACTACTTTCTCTTTTTTTCTCATGCTTATGATGTAAGCATGCTTTTTCTTTTTCTTTTTCTTGTAGTCACGTCTTCTACTCCCTTTTTATGCAATGAATTTTGGAGAGAGTACTAAGCATGAATGATTTAGAGTTTCTCTTTTTATTGTGGCATGGTGGTATGATGGAAATTTGCTTACTTCTAGTGTAGAAGTATAGCATGTGCAAGTGATGTCTTAAATTTAAAAGGTAATGAAAGAAATCTCACATAGGTCTATACTAGTTTGACAAAGCCCAATGTGAAGACAAATAGCATATGCACAAGTTCTATCAATATAATGTATGATATGGCTTTTGTGGGTATTTCCAATCAAATGAGAATAGCTTAAATCTTTTTAGAATTTCTCCGGAAATCTAAGTTTCACTATCAAACTAGGAATAATAGCCTTATCACTATATTATATCTCACAACAACTTAGAATGGATTAGGCTTCTGCTATCCACAATTTCCAAATCAAGGCAAAAGCAATTTTAGCCAATGAGAGCAATATGTTGGAGAGTAGTAAGTTGTAAACTAGGGACTTAAAAAATTAAAACAGAGCAACTATTCATCATTTCATATATGTGAATTCCAAGTCATTCTTACCGCCCATTTTTATTTTATTGAAAATAAAATATCCTATTTTTTTAATGCAAGGTGGATGATGGGTAAGTGGAAAATAAATATGAAAGGGGTTGATACAATTTACCTCAAGTGGGGGTCCTCCCCCAAGCTTGTTCTTCACTCACCTCCGTGATGAGGGTTGAACCCTTGATGACGGAAGTATGCCGCGGGATCGGCTTGTTGTTGTTGTAGCGTGGAGTTGAAGTTTTTAAATTGAGCATACATGTGTTGTTGCCAGTCTTAGGTACCTTGGACATGCCCTTAGAGAGTGTTGTAGATGTCACCCATCCTTACTTCAAGCTCCTTCATACGTCTAGAGAGGTCCGTCATTCCTTGGCTATAGTCACGATGAGTTCTACATGAAGTCGAATGACAACTTCTTATAGATGTTGGAGGCAAGCTGCTAGAGCTTGAAGTGGATAGGGGTGTTTCCCATGTAGCACCAGGCCATCCATGCCAAGACGGACCTTCGGTCTCATACGAAGGAGGTTGAGTCCATCCGGGTGCATCACCCATTGGGTTCTCTTCCTCTTCGTACTCATGGACCCTGGAGGTTGTCGGGGGCATGGACGCTCTCCTTGTACAACTTCTAGTTACCCTACCAGAGACATTATTTCTTTCGGCTTCCTCGATGGGAAGTAGGTCCATGGTTAGCCTCCGGCATTTGTACAAATGATAATCCGGGTTAAGTAATTGAATTTCATTGACAATGTTGGGATAATAAATATCAAAGAGCCATCTTGATCATGCTTAAGAGTGTGTCCTTGCACTAAATAATCTTCATCAATTAATTCTCTTTCATTTTCAATATACTCAAATGAAAAATATTCTAGTGCTCCTACCCTAGTAGCTGTAAGACCTATGTGTGTTGAATACATTGGCTTGTAGTGAATACACTTGCTTTGACGATAAAAGTTTTGAATATCACCAAAACAACTTTTTATTAAGGTCCGACTAGTTTTGGTCAGCTGCGGTGAGTTTTTGTCTTTAGCTCTGACATGTCTTTGATAGCTCCGGCGAGTTTTTGCTAAGCTCCGAGTTGATTTTTCTAGCTCCGGATCAAGGTCCGGATTGCTCTGGCAAGGTGCGGAACTTGACCGCAATGCTTCTGTTTTTCATTTGCAATGTTTCGTACTTGCTTTACATCTCTGGAAAGATTGCTTAGTATTCATTTGCTAAGTCTTTGGTGCGTTTTTGGTTGATATGGATGATATCATGTTACTGTGGTTTTGCAACATGCTTATGTGAGGTTCTCACGTAAGGTGTTGTGTTCGGAACTAACTTGAGTCAAGTCGAGGACTTGGGCTCGTATGGATTGGTTGTTTATTCATGTGCAGGTGTTGCTTGAGTTCAAGACATGGCTGGTGATGGGATCAATTGGACTAGTCTCAGGGAGGAGATGAGGTTCCAACAACCAAATTCAGGAGGAATTGTGGTTGAGTTGATCAGGAGGTTGCGCAACATGATTGAATCAAGAACAATGCATGTGAAGGTATCGTGGACGTCATTGGAAGATGTTTGCACATTTGCAAGGAGTGCATGGACATGGCTACATGGTTCCGAGACGTGATAAAGAGATGTGGACGTAAAGAGTTGGTCGGAAAGGTCCAACCGACTAGGTTATGGACTTAGGCTACAGCTGAGTCGGGTTTGACTCAAATATGGAAAGATTTGAGTTGGTTATGATAAGATTTCGTGTGGGTCACAAATTTGAGTTGTTTAGGAATGTAGGATACATTCCTAAGGTGTTTGGAAGTCTTAAGATTGCTTTTATCTGTGTATAGAAGAATCCTAAGCAGTTATGGAAAGTTACGATTCGTGAACAGAGTAGGATTAGGTTCCTGATCTGAGTTGAGTTGGCTTTCGAGCTGGTTATATAAGCAAGGGAGCCCAGAGCTCGTGTTGCACAACTTTGGGGCTGTTCCTCTTGTGTTCTATTGAATAAAATTCGTAGTTTTAAGGAACTTTTGTGCCTTGTTCGTCCGACTTGTTCCAGACAAGTTTTACTCGTCGAGTTTCTGGACAGCACTACCTTTCGTCGGTGGTTTTATCATAACTCGAGTTTTACAGATCCAATTGATGTGATTCTTTTTGGGTTGTCTTCACAACTTGATTATCTATAATCTGTCAAAATTTCACGGTCATTGTATTTGTGGTCTATGATCTACACGAGTTTCTTTGCAGCATTCCAGAACTGTTTTTCTCGAGTAGGTCAGATTGACCTTTGTTCGATCTTTCGATCATAACTTGAGTTTCTCTTGACGGATCTGAGTGATTCTTCTTGTGTTTTCTTCGTGACTTGATTGTCTCAGATATCTATCACTTTTGTCCTGGTGAAACACGTTTAGATTAGTTCCACACACGATTTCTTTAACAGATCGTTTTTCTGCCGAAGGGGTTGGGATTTAATTGTTTCCGCTGCGTAAGATTTTTAAATCTACCATTCACCCCCCCTCTGGTAGCTTTTCACGTGCTCTTCGATTCTACAATTGGTATCAGAGCCACGGTGCTCTAATCTTTGTGATTTGCGCGTGTTTTTGACTAATCATCATAGAGAAGTACTCCGCCAAACCTTGTGTGTTTGCTGGTATTGATTTTCAGGTTTGGAAGGCACGCATGGAGGCTTTCATCCAGGCACAAGGCTTTGCAATATGGGAGGAGGTATACAAGCCTTATGAAGTGCCATCAAACGATCAAGTTACAGTTACAAATCTGAGAGATGTTGACAACAACAACAAGGCTTGGAACTTGATCATACAAGGATTAACACAAAGCGACTTCGACCGTGTTGTACACCTCCGATCTGCATACGATGTGTGGAAAGCACTTTGTGACTACCACGAAGGATCCAACACGATCAAAGAGGTAAGGCAAGACATGTTCAAGAAAGAATACATGCGCTTCGAGATGCAACCCAGTGAGTCTAATGATGACCTTTTTGCTCGCTTTAATAAGATTCTCAGCAACTTGCGTAGTGTCAATGTTAATTTTTTAGATGCTGAAAATGCTAGGTAATTGCTAAGTGCATTAGATATGTCAATTTGGGAGATGAAAGTCACATCTATTCGTGAATCTACTGTCATGAGTTCACTTACTTTAGATGTGCTATATTCCAAGCTAAAAACTCATGAAATCGACATAATCTCACGTAAGAACCCCAACAAGTCTATTGCTTTTGTTTCTCAATGTGACATGCCTAATTCCGATCAAACATCATCTTGTGGTACACTTGCTTTGCTATCCTCTCTAACCCTTGAACAGATTGAGGAGTTTCCAGAGGAGGAGCTAGCGCTCATCTCTACCCGGTTCTCAAAAGCATTGCAAAATGTGAGAACTAGAAGGTGAGGAAGCTCCATACCTCAACGATGCTTTGAATGTGGTAAGACAGGACATTTTCGTTCAGATTGCCCTAACCTTTCAGGTCCTATTTCCCGGGATGAAAAGAAAACAAGAACGAAGCACTCCTCTGCAAAAGATACGAAGAAAAAGAATGGTTTTACAGGACGTCAATTGGTGAGCAGTTTTATCTCAGCACTCCAGGAACTTGGCTCAAGCGACGTGGACATTGGAAGTGGTGAAGATGAAGATGATTTGGCAAACTTGTGCTTCATGGCAGACAAGTCAAGATCAAGTATGGAAGAGGCAGAATACAACAGCGACAATGAAGAGGTTACACATTTGAGGAAGGAGAACATTTGGATTGTGGATTCAGGTTGCTCACGCCACATGACCGGTAACAAAGATTGGTTCTCCTCCCTCTCTTTTGTGTCACGTGTAGAGAATGTTACTTTTGCCGATAATTCTTCAACTTCTATAATTGGTAAAGGTTCGGTTAGAGTAAATGATCACTACATTTTGAAAGATGTGGCACTTGTAAAAAATTTGAAATACAACTTGCTTTCCGTTTCACAATTGCTAGATGAAAATCTGGAAATTATTTTCAATAAAAACTGCTGCAAAGTTGTAAATTCAAATAGTGAGCTTATTTTTAACATGTCTCGATTTGGAAGTGTTTTTAAAGCTGATTTTGATATGTCTTCCTCTAAGCATAGGTGTCTAGTTGCTAATGATTCAAAGGACCTATATTTTTGGCATTGTAGACTTGGTCACGTAGGCTTTGATCACCTAATGCGTGTTAGTGCTCTTGATCGCATACGTGGGCTGCCTAAGCTTAAAGGGGACAAAGAAATTGTGTGCTCTTCCTGTAGACATGCTAAGATGGTTGCAGGTTCACATACTCCTCTCACAATGATCATTACAACTGAACCATGTCAACTTTTGCATCTTGACACCATAGGACCTTCACGTGTTCAATCCTTCGGAGGTAAATGGTATGTACTTGTGATTGTTGATGATTATTCTAGATACTCTTGGGTTTACTTTATGGCGTCTAAGAATGAAGTTTTAAGTCACTTTAGAACTTTATTTCTTATATTATCAATTGATTACTCAAGATCTTTAAAAGCAATTAGAAGTGATAATGGAACTGAATTTAAAAATCAATCTTTTGATCACTTTTGTGCCGAAAATAGAATATATCATCAATTTTCTTCACCATATGTACCTCAACAAGACGGTGTTGTAGAAAGAAAGAACAGAACCTTAGTTGAGATGGCTAGGACTATGCTTGATGAATATCAAACTCCTAGGAAATTTTGGGCTGATGCGTTAGCAACCACTTGTTATGTCTCAAATCGTGTTTTCTTGCGTGCTAAGCTTGGTAAAACACCATATGAGCTCCGGTTTGGAAATAGGCCCAGTGTTACACACTTTCGGGTCTTTGGATGCAAATTCTTTGTTAAGAAACATGGTAATCTTGATAAATTTGAACCTAGATCCATTGATGGCATGTTTCTTGGTTATCCATCTCATACTAGAGGCTACCGTGTGCTTTTACTTGACACTAACAAAATTGTGGAGACTTGTGAAGTGTCTTTTGATGAAGCTAGCCCAGGTACTAGCTCAAACATTGCAGGTCCAGATCCATATCCGCAGGGGGGAAGCATTTTCGTTGAAGATGAGGAAGAATTGGAGCTGCTGCTCAAAAATTCAGCAGCTAAAGACTTTGGTTCAGCTCCGGATGTTAATTCTCAACCAGCACCGACAACCATCAATGCTGATTCAAATCCTCCTCAAGTCACAAGCTCATAGATTCATGATGAACATGTAGAAGAAGAAGCTTGTGAGACATTTGTTCCCCTACGGTTTTACAAAGATCATCCCCCACAACAAATGATTGGAAGCTTGCACGAACGAGTCACACGGTCCAGCAATGATGAGTTCCGAATTTGAAATGAGTATGATGGGTGAACTTTTTGGGGCTGCAAATCAAGCAAACAAAGGAGGGTACCTTTGTGCATCAAACGAAGTATACAAAAGATCTCCTAAGGCACTTCAACATGGACAAAAGCAAGCCTCTTCGGACACCAATGGGAATAGCAACAACACTTGGACTTGATGAAGATGGTGAACCCGTGGATCAAAAAGAATATAGAAGCATGATCGGATCACTTTTGTACCTCACGGCATCAAGACCAGACATACAATTCAGCGTATGTCTTAGTGCACGGTTTCAAGCCTCCCCACGTGCTTCACATCGTCAAGCCATCAAAAGGATTCTCAGATACTTACATGGAACTCAAGAATTTGGAATTTTTCTTCCTTCTTCCTCCCGTTACTTTGAAAGCTTTTTCGGATGCTGATTTTGGGGGTTGTAGGATTGATAGGAAAAGTACTTCTGGTGCTTGTCATTTTCTTGGTAATTCTCTTGTTGCTTGGTCCTCTAGAAAACAAAATTCAGTTGCACAATCCACAGCCGAATCTGAATATGTAGCTGCTGCTAGTGCTTGCTCACAAATTCTTTGAATTGTTCAAACACTTAAGGACTATGGGGTTGATCTAGATAGTGTTCCACTGTTCTGTGATAACACTAGTGCCATTTGCATTGCTAAAAACCCCGTGCAACATTCTAGAACTAAGCACATTGACATTAGGTATCACTTTCTCCGAGATAATGTTGAAAAAGGAAACATTGTGCTTCACCATGTAGATACCGAACAACAATTGGCTGACATTTTTACAAAACCTTTGGATTTCACTCGTTTTTGTTACATTCGTAGTGAAATAGGGGTTATGCATCCTCATGGCTTAAATTGAGGGGGAGTTTTGAAACTTGGGAAGTCTATGTGTGAATCTGAAATTAAAATAATATGAGCATAGTATTTCATACATATGTGACTTTGTGATTCCTTTTACATGCTGAAAGTTCTTACTACATTACTCGTGTTATACATTTTGTAGTTTTTGCCATGTCTAGTAATTGCAATAATTACTTACACTAAAACTGGTCATGATCGAACTTTCTTGATGTTTTGAACTTGTTACATGTTCACAAGTGCTTTTAATCATTAAGAATTAATCAAGTAATCAACTCACATGTTGAGTTTTTATGAACAAATATAAATTAAGAAAAGATCAAGAGAATATGCATGCATCACACTTCTTCTTTTGAGATGGCTTATCATTGCACTTAGATATGAACTTGGAAGAAGTTGTGTATGACTAAAACCACGTCCTTGCTTCTTATTGTCAAATGACATAGGCTTGGCTTGGTTGGTTAGAATAAGGCAGATGCGCATATAATCTCTTGCAAATATCACATGATCTAAATTTATGCCTTGAAAAATAATAAAATGCAGCAACTAGTGTCATGATTTCAGGTTTTGAAATAGTTAAGTTTGTGGGATCATGACTTACTTAAATTGAAAATTACAGTTGATCTCTAGCATGGCTTACACTACTTTATGTATTTCATTGATGTGATAATGTAAGGTACTTTATAGTATGACTTGGATGAGCTTCGTTTATATGTATATGTTATAATATGCTCATAACAACTAAAGGGGGAGAGATAATTTGTTTATATGCTCATGACTTGCTGAATACATTGTCAAAAGGGGAGAGATAAGCATGAAGAGAAAGAGAATATGTGCATAAGGAGAGATAATAAAGGGGGAGAGATAATATGGGATAATTTTTGGATTTTCTTCTCATTTTACTTTTGATTTACAAAGGGGGAGAAATTGCCTTCAAAACTTTTATGTGAATAAGCCAATGTTCGGATTTGAAGTGGTGTTGCCAATGCATTCATCAAGGGGGAGATTGTAAGACCTATGTGTGCTGAATACATTGGCTTGTAGTGAATACACTTGCTTTGACGATAAAAGTTTTGAATATCACCAAAACACCTTTTTATTAAGGTCCGACTAGTTTTGGTTAGCTCCGGTGAGTTTTTGCCTTTAGCTCCGACATGTCTTTGATAGCTCCGGCGAGTTTTTGCTAAGCTCCGAGTTGATTTTTCTAGCTCTGGCTCAAGGTCCGGGTTGCTCTGGCAAGGTCCGGAACTTGACTGCAATGCTTCTGTTTTTCATTTGCAATGTTTCGTACTTGCTTTACATCTCTGGAAAGATTGCTTAGTATTCATTTGCTAAGTCTTTGGTGCGTTTTTGGTTGATATGGATGATATCGTGTTACTGTGGTTTTGCAACATGCTTATGTGAGATTCTCACGTAAGGTGTTGTGTTCGGAACTAACTTGAGTCAAGTTGAGGACTTGGGCTCGTATGGATTGGTTGTTTATTCATGTGCAGGTGTTGCTTGAGTTCAATACATGGCTGGTGATGGGATCCATTGGACTAGTCTCAGGGAGGATATGAGGTTCCAACAACCAAATTCAGGAGGAATTGTGGTTGAGCTGATCAGAAGGTTGCGCAGCATGATTGAATCAAGAACAATGCATGTGAAGGTATCGTGGACGTCATTGGAAGATGTTTGCACGTGTGCAAGGAGTGCATGGACGTGGATACATGGTTCCGAGACGTGATGAAGAGATGTGGGCGTAAAGAGTTGGTCGGAAAGGTCCAACCGACTAGGTTATGGACTTAGGCTACGGCTGAGTCGGGTTTGACTCAAATATGGAAAGATTTGAGTTGGTTATGATAGGATTTCGTGTGGGTCACAAATTTGAGTTGTTTAGGAATGTGGGATACGTGCCTAAGGTGTTTGGAAGTCTTAAGATTGCTTCTATATGCGTATAGAAGAATCCTAAGCAGTTATGGAAAGTTACGATTCGTGAACAGAGTAGGATTAGGTTCCTGATCTGAGTTGAGTTGGCTTTCGAGCTGGTTATATAAGCAAGGGAGCTCAGAGCTCGTGGTGCACGACTTTGGGACTGTTCCTCTTGTGTGCTATTGAATAAAATTCGTAGTTTGAAGGAACTTTTGTGCCTTGTTCGTCCGACTTGTTCCAGACAAGTTTTACTCGTCGAGTTTCTGGACAGCACTACCTTTCGTCGGTGGTTTTATCATAACTCGAGTTTTATAGATACAATTGATGTGATTCTTTTTTGGTTGTCTTCACAACTTGATTATCTATCATCTGTCAAAATTTCACAGTCATTGGATTTTTGGTCTATGATCTACACGAGTTTCTTTGCAGCGTTCCAGAACTGTTTTTCTCGAGTAGGTCAGATTGACCTTTGTTCGATCTTTCGATCATAACTTGAGTTTCTCTCGACGGATCTGAGTGATTCTTATTGTGTTTTCTTCGTGACTTGATTCTCTCAGATATCTATCACTTTTGTCCTGGTGAAACACGTTTAGATTAGTTCCACACATGATTTCTTTAACAGATCATTTTTCTGCCGAAGGGGTTGGGATTTAATTGTTTCCGCTGCATAAGATTTTTAAATCTACCATTCACCCACCCCCCCTCTGGTAGCTTTTCACGTGCTCTTCGATCCTACAGTAGCAATACGGGTAATCAATGAAGTGCATTCAATTGACTCTGTTCTTGGAATGTAATCTAACCATTGTGTCATAATGGCAATAACAGGAGCAACTCTTATCTTTTTTATCATGGCAAATAAAATTTTCAGCTCATCCTCACGCACTATCCTTACGTCTCCTCTAGGGAACATAGTCATAGCCACCCATCTATGCATGAAGCGCAAAGTAGGGTTGTGCAAGTGGCTATTCCTACATGCACTACATTTGACCTCACCACTTAAATATTGCCAAAAACTTTGTTTGTTAAACTTAGGCAAAGTGTCTAAATATAGCAAACAATGTTTATGGAAGCATAGGATTTCATTTAATTATTTCCATAGGATGTTGTATTCTTTTTTAAATAATCTAAAAGTAATACCATCAAATCCTATTTTGAGTGTGCAAAGGAATTGTATGGAAAGAAGGCGTGAACATTTCTCCTTTATATAAGCAAAATTTTCCCATCCTAGTGCACGCCAAATGGAAAAGAATTCGGAATCTATACCTATTTTGGATATCAAATCCGAATCATAAGCTTTCGTATGATAAAACTCATGGTCTTGGAGGAGCTTGCGTGCTTGATCTTCAACTTTACTTTGGATGTCGAGGTCGTCGTCGTGAAGAAGTTGGTGAGGGTTGCTCCTCTTACCCATGAGAGTGTCCTCTCCTGCACTCTTCCTCCGTGAACTTGGTGTAGCAACAGAAGAGGGACGTGCACTTGAGTCTCCACCATGGCTTGAGCTTGCATCCTCCTTCCTCTTTCCAAACAACCTCTTCATTCCTTTCATGGCCACAACAAACAAGAACACAATAAGGAAAACTCGAAAGAGATGATGTTAGTGAAAACAAAACCCCGATGAATTTTCCCTTGAAGATCTTGAGAGCAAATTGCAAATGTAAATAAACGCAAATTTTGTTGGGTTGGGAGTTGATCAAGAGCACTTCAATGAAGAGCAAGAAAAACAATATGAGCAAGAGTGACTTTGGGGATGTAAGAAATGAGGTGAAGTGGGAAGAGAAGTGCTCCTCACGGGCACCTTTTATAGTATGCAATCCCCAACGGTCATTAGGGAACCAAATGTAGCCGTTGGAGGAGAGAGAGAGGTCAAAATGTTTCTTTCCCCTAGTCGGCCGAACAGGGGGGTCGGCCGACCTGACAGGTGGGCCCCCCTGTTCCCTCTTTTGGCAGGTGGATCCCCAAAGGCTATGGAATAAGCCCATTGGTGAATTACCACTTTTGCAACTCAGAAAAACAGTTTTTCGAATAAAAACTCTTTTTTCAAAACCTAACATTTTCTTTTGTGAAAAATAAAGAAATAAAAATGATAGTTGAGAATATAAGATTCTCAATTTACTAAGAAAATCAAATATGCAGTGGGGAAAATCAAACTAAATGGGGAGAATCAAATGAAGAGAAAAGAAAAACAAAGAAAAGGATAACTACCAATTTAACCTACTTGCTAAGTCTCACCACCGTCCGATGATATGGACATTCCTCCTTCATTTCTTGACATCCGGGCCCAGATGGATGGGCTCGGATGGTTTGTCTTGCTTCTTCCGCCATACCTTCTTTGGCGGCTTGGTGGACTTGGGCCTTTGGGGAGGCCTGGACTTCTCCGTCTTCTTGGGGTGTCAGCGTGGATGATAAGACAGGTTTTTCGCATAGATTAAATTCCTCATGAATGCAATGAGCGGGTCCACCTTTGGAGGTGTGATTTCGACCTCTTGAATGTGTTTAACATTCGGTCCATACTTGATACGGATCATGGATCATTGCTTCAACTTTGGGCGAAAGTTAAACTTCTCCTCCTTGCCATTGATATGGAAGTGGATTTCTCCAGCCCCCACATCTATGCGAGCCTTTGCGGTGCTTAGGAACGGACACCCAAGAATGAGCGGCGTATCCTTCTCGACCTCCATGTTGAGCACCACGAAATCCACGGGTATGAAGCAGTTCCAGATTTTCACCGGGACATCTTCGGCAATACCTGACGGATAACGGACTGAGGAATCAGCCAGTGGAGCTACATTGGTGTTGGAGTAAGCTCCGTGAAGTTCAGCTGGTCGAAAACCACCTTGGGCATCACACTCATGCTTGCTCCAAGGTCACAAAGGGCCTTGTCAAAGTGGTGTGCCCCAATTGAGCATGATATTGTAGGACATCCGGGGTCCTTCATCCAGTTACCTCCTTGTAGAGAAATCATGTTGGCAATTTCCAGGGGAGGTTCGGGTTGTCCTGGCATCTTGCCATTCTCCATTGGAGGAACAACAGCTGCCGGTTGAGCCAACTGAGTTTCCAACATCTTGTTGAAACTCAATTGATTCTTGAAGGTTGAGGATAGTCCTTCAATCTTGGAATTTATGCTCTCTAGGGTCTTGTCATTGGCCGATAGCTTCTTAAATATAGTCTCATAGATCTTCAGCTGGCCAATGGCAAGTTCTCTCAAGTTGGGCTGATTTCCATTGTTGCAATTGTTGTTGTAACCTCCTTGAAAGAATGGGCGTGGTTGGCCCCACCCTTGACCTTCTGGACGATGGCCATTGTTGTTTCCATTGTTAGCTACGTATAAAGCATCCTCACGGGTTTCTGGGCAGTCATAGCCTAAATGGCCTGTGTTGCCACAGACTTCACAAGTGATGTGAGAGTCTAAGGCATAGGCATTGCTGCATACTTAACCATTGCCTTGTCCATCAATTTTCTTCATAAGGAGGTCCAATTTAGCGGCGATCATGTCCACCTCCTTCAAGGTGTGCATGCCTCGATGGCGGATATGGAGACGCTCATCACTCCAACCCATGTTTGACACAATCTTCTCAATGAAATCTTTGGCTTTGAGCACCAATCTTCTCAATCCAAGGGGAAAAACTTAGCGAGGAATGTCGTAGAACACTTCTGCCAAGTATCTATAGCACTTCGGTTCGCATAGAACCACTGTTTCACTCTCCCAAGAAGAGAGAATGTAAACAACCTAAGGCAGACAACATCAGGAGATACGTTGTCGGTACCCTGGGTACCGTATACCCCTTGAGATTGCAAAGATCTCAGGGGAATGTCATCTACTTGATTTGAAGACCTTCGGAGGCCCACATGTCAGACATAAACGGACCAGCTTCCCCAACATGGTTAGTCCCAGGGTCGCCATGTGTACCATCAAACCGGGGCTACCGCCCACAAGGGAGAAGCTCCGGGCTATGTACCATAACAGCACCCCCGGACCTAACCCCAGACCGAGGGAAGCTCTGGAACTGACACGTGTCTGGTAGCACCGGATCTATCTGTTCCCCACAGTATGCTCCAGAGCTGCCACGTGTCCAACCGTCGTATCTTCAGCCTCAAACCTCTGGAAGACTTCACAACGGCTCCGGATCTTCAAAGGGGAATCAAGAACTTCAAGACCCGATTAAGTGTCATTAATACTATGTTAATGACACACGATCAGACGACCTTAATTACCAGTAACGGTGTTGTCAAAGCCCGTAACTCGGTCATTAAGGGTAATTAAGCGTATCAAATGTGCATCAATATTAGTAACCGCCAGGGCCACATGTCGGGCCAGGCCAACTTGTAATGGCCTGCCCTTGTACTATAAAAGGACAGGTCGACGATACATAGGACACACACTCGACGCGCTCACTCTACACTCTCAACTCACGTTGAGCTCATACATCCAATACAACACCAACAAACCCCGTTGAGTAGGGTATTACGCTCAGGCGACCCGAACCACGTAAATCTTCGTGTCTTCTGTGTCACTATACACTTCACCTTCTTCAATCTCCGTGCGCCCACACCGAACTTCAAACTCCGCAAACACTTTAGTAGTGTCGGCAGATCTGCCGGATCAGAACCACCGGCATACGTCCTTTATGTTAAAAGTGTTGCAGATCTCAAGGAACTGTTGCAGGTAAGCACTTGCATCCTCATTAGCCTTCCCACAAAATGGGTTGGCTTGCACCATAGTGATCAGGTCAGTCTTGATTTTGAAGTTTATGTCTCCCGTGTTAACGGTGGGCCCAACAGGCACATTGTTAGCAGAGGGGGCCGGAAATTCACGAAGGGTCTTCTGGGCCACTGGTGTTTTGGTTGTTGGTGAGGTTGTGCTGGCTTGCTTTGCCGCTCGAAGATTCTGAGGAGTAACGACATGAGGTCGATCTCTCAGAAGGGATTTAGTATCTTAAGCAAAGTTCCCCAACAAGCGAAAACTAGACTACACTACCCTGTTTTCACATAAAATGCAAAAACAAAGAAGGGTCATCCTACTAAAACCTACTAGGGTCCTATCCTATTCACTCAATCATGCAATACTTCAGCTGCCTTCCCCGATCACGGCGCTAGAAATGCTTGTTGATATTTCCTACACACTACTAACAATTCATCCCTAGCAGCGGTGCTAGAAATGCTTGTTGGTAGGTTTTTATTCTTAAATGAACGTCTGCAAGCGCATAGAAACTATTGATGTAGCATTTCCCCTTTTAAGAGTATTTTCAAAGGGTGTCATTTATATTTTCCCAAAGGGAGGCTAGGTGGAAGAAAAACAATCATCAAGTGGAGGCTAGGTTGATCTAGGTAGGGTTCTAGCAAGGATGGATAAAAGGGTAATTGAGGTAGTGTGACACACACAAGAGCATCCTATCCTAAGGGGATAAATGAGGTAATAGAGGGACTAGGCTAAGAGTTAGGTAGATACGCCTACTATGCTTCTAATGTACATATACATAGCCTAAGTTAGTTATCAATGATTATATTAATTATGAATTCTCATGCTAAGTAGATTAACACATCGGGCACGGGTTTACCCCTAGCAACACTAGGAGACTCCCACCAAGAGCCTGTGGCATAGCCGAACGTGGAGGATTACAAAGGACCAATATGGCTGTCACCACCTACTGCCTACCTCTTCAATCCGTGGGTCTACGAGACATTCAACACTACTCTCTATCCTAGCATCATGCTAGCATATTAAGTAATTACCTTAAGAGCCTAGACACAAGCCATCCTAAGGCAGTGAACTAAATCATCGTAGCAGGTGAATTTAGACTCAAAATACCAAGACATGCATGGAGTAATCCATAAAATAGGGCTTCGACGAATCAGGCGATGCCATATGTCATCACATGGATCAAATGGCCCACAAATAGAAGTATGCGAGGCCATCCAATGGTGTAGCACCAATATCAGTCAAGGGGACCCACCTGGCAGAAACCTGGAGAAAGCACAACCCCAACGGAGCCAAGACCAGGTCTACCGACCCCCTAGTCGGCCGACTTGTTCTTGCCCCCAAAAGCAGTCAAACGCCACGTGTTGGCTCCTCCCGGCTTTAAGAGGTCATGGGTGACTAATTCGCGTGCAATTAGTGGCGGGAACTGACTCTCCCCCCCCCCCCCCCTATAAATAGAACCCCACACCTCACTTCACACACACACTAAAAGTTGAGAATAGAACATCACTCCAAAGGTTTAGAGCAGTCCTAGAGGCTGCCAAGTAGAAGAGAGTGTGGTGAAGAGTTTGGAAGAAGGAGGCTTGGGCTTGTCAAGTCCCTCTTCCACACTTGTACGGCCTAGAACTCTGCATTATCAACATTATACTCCCAATCTTGACCTGCAACTGTTGGTGGGGGATTGCAAGGGTGAGTACATGTCGTACTTAGCAAGTGTGGAAAGTATGACATGTAGCTGATTCAAATGACGAATATAATAAAGGCTAAGTGCTAAAAAGTACATTAAAACATTTGAAAAGCAGTATATTATACGTATGTGAAGTAAACCCATCATAAACCATGTAGTTACCATAATACCAGTCTATATTTCAATATCCATTACCATTATTCCAGATTATTACCATCACCATCAACCACATTCAATACCATAATCCAATCCATAACCAGTACCAAACCATCCCAAATCCCAATTTCCTTCTAATCATGGCAGTTGTCCATGTGCGCTTAACTGAGAGCAAGGCTATCATGATAGTTTTAAAGACACTCTGAAGAGTTTGTACCACTTTACCCATGTGTTTTTTATTTCATCACCTTTCAGTGACTAGAACCTCTATCTTGTCGTCTCACACTTCCGTTGGTGTATGGCCAAGAGATCACAAAATAGACTTTACACAGGGACTACTGGCATGTACGGATCCACTGAGGTTTCACCGGTGGCGATGTCTTCGATTGAGCACATCTTCAACCAAGGGCCCCCTCTTGTGCCATTCGGATCCCAGGGAGTCCCGCCTCAAATCCAAACCCAATCTGACTCCCCTTCCCCGGTGCGCCAAATGATCCATGCAATACTAGCAATACCCTAATTAATCAGCTACGCCGCACCCATACTTGGCCTCGTGGTGGCACTGTTGTCTTGGCTTATTCTCGCATGAACTGGTATTTAAATCTAAAGCAAACGAAACCACCATGACATCCAACCCAACCCCCATACCATGCTTGCTTAAATCACACATTACCATGTCATATTAACCAATTCTTTTTAACCATAATATCATTAAAGCATAATTAAATGTATAGTTGTTTTCCCATCCCAATTAATTAAGCGAGGCAAAAAAAGGTAAAAAGCTCTTCCCGACTCTCTACCATGTATTCCAGGTGGCAAGGGTGGTTACACAAAGCTAGTAAACTTCCTATCATAAGGATTTCCATCAAATTGACACAAGCATGCAGTTTTGAAAACAAAACATATATTATAAAAACAGGATCAATATGTTCAAGGACACTTACCTTGCTCTTGGGCTTTATTGGGGTCAAATCCTTCCAATTCCTGGTACTGGAGGTCTTTCACAACACTCTCTAGCACAAATCCGTCTAAACCGCGCAATAAACATACAAGACAACAATTACAATCAGTAAGTGCACATATATTACTCAATATGTCATGACATGCATGATTAATGCAAATGCGAAACAAAACTAGTAAATGAGTTGTTAGTAATGTTTACTAACTAGTTCTAATAGTTTTTAACAAGTTTCGATAGGTTTGGAATTGATTCAAATCAATTTAGAATTAAATCAGCAGAAAACAGACAGCAAGACCGGACTAGTCCGCTGTAGGGTCGGACTAGTCCATCCTTCGTAGAAAAAACATATTAGGGTTCTCTAGATCGATGTGAATTTGGAGAAACGGGGTTGAATTCACGTGAGGAAGAGGAAGTAGAAGGTATACCAGGTGTTTATAACTCCAATGAATCAAGGGTTTTAGAGGCAACACTTGGATCTTGACGATCTAGGGTTGATGAAGGAACTTGATGGTGGATTGTTGATGAAGAACAAAAACTTGATGGAGATCTTGAACCTCTTTCGTTTCCTCCTCTTCTTCTTCTTTTTCGGGATCTCCTTCTCCCTCCTTGGTGGCGGCTCTCCACGAACTAGGGTTTGTGGTCTTTCAATTGAGGCAAAAGGATGTAAAGTCAAGGGGTGGGGTTGTTTATATAAGGGTGGAGGGCTAAATTTTGATGGATTTCGAGTTTGGGGTGGGTGGAGGCCGGTGTGGGGCCCCACATGGGCTCCAAAAAGAGTTATACACGATGTCTTTAGGCCCACTTAAGGTAAAACCCAAAAACACATTGTGAAACAAAAGATCATTTCAGAATCGCGATCACCAGACAAGTCCGCAAGAGGCCGGACTAGTTCGAAGTTAGTCAGAGAGATATCGAACAAGTATGGACTACACATCGAACAAGTCCGAACTTAGTCAGAGGGGAAAACGGACAAGTCTGAACAAGTCCAGAGACTTAGCACAATTTCCAAGGTTGGGATGACCGAACTAGTCCGCAATGGGACCGGACAAGTCCAAAAGTTGTACAGAGAGAAAAACAGACTAATACACAGCAAAAACGGACATGTACAAAGGAGGTCAGAGAGAAATCGGATTAGTCCGCACCAAAAACGGACTAGTCCGCATGCCTCAGAACTTTTGAGTACGGTTTTGGTTTATATTCATTTTAAACTCATTCCTTTTTATGTGGATTAATGTTAAACATGTATATGAACTTATGCAATGCATGATGAACGAAAATGAGGGTGTTACAGGCCCGCACTACACAACCACAGCATCAATGGCAATGGGGGTTAGGCCCTCTGTCAGAAGTGTTGGCCCAAGCGGTCAGCCACCCGAGAAGATAGCTGAAGCGGTTCCCATAAAGGCCGAGCAAACGTAAGTTCTATAGATACATTTGGAACCGTCACGTTTAAAGGCGCCACAATGGACAGAGATACTACAACAAGCAAAGTTCTCATCGCCATAGTCTCTCAACTAGGAGAGGACGTGTGGCTACGTTGGCGGAAGCGCCCATCGCTTCGACTGATCAAGACAAAATTCAAGGAGCAGTGCAGGAAAACATGGATAGAGCTCCACCCTCAGGCACATCACCTCCCCCCAAGGTGGACCTGGGGGCCACTGTCGGTACACTGCATACAGGGTACCCTCACACATAGGCTGAAAATATCTAGGTACGTCCAGTGGTGCCACGTGTCTAGAAGGTGCTGGACCCCAGCCTTCCTCAAGTGCAAGATATGGCACTGCCACGTGGACCTCAAAGATGGGACATGTCTCCTTCAGTGAGATGGGCTCCCAAGATGCCACGTGTTTGGGCAGGACCTCACACTACTATAGGGGTGGGCTCCGGTGCAACCACATGGCTCGAAGCACCAGACCGGACGCCTCCCGCAGAGAATGGCTCTGGAGCTTCCACATGCCTCGGAGAACTAGGCTTGGCCTCCCCTTCAGAGGGGCCTCCCCGGCAGAGGCCAACCCCGAAGTTGTCGCGTGTCCCGCAACTGACTCTGGGCGGTGGGGTGTGATAATTAAGGGATGGCGCGCTCCGTCTAAGTCAAGCATTGAAGAGATACCCACCTCCAACAGATAACACGGAGCACGCCAACGATCAGGGACCGCAGCTGTGACACCCGGTTCCAAAAAAAGAACCAAGTGAACGCATATGTTTGCCCAGGATGTTCATCACACATACACGAGTGCATTCACAAAAGAGTATACAAAAAATTACCACGGAACAAGATTAATTAACCAAATTTTATTACACAATCCATATTATCCTCAAATACAAGTTCTAATGAATATTAATGACAAGTTCAAATTAATGCAGCGGAAATAAACTAATAAGCAACTATGCAGCGAAGCAAACTAAGCAAATAGGCTATAGCGCAGCTCCATGCAACACCACAAGCAAAGCTGATGGTAGACACGACCTAGAACTCCGCATTATCATCATTAAACTCCCAATCCTGACCTGTATCTGTTGGGGGGGATTGCAAGAGTGAGTACATGTCGTACTCAACAAGTGTGGAAAGTATGACATGTAGCTGATTCAAATGATGACAATAATAATGGTTGAGTGCTGAAAAGTACATTAAAACATTTGAAAAGTAATATATTATATATATGTGAAATAAACCCATCATAATCATAAGTAATATCATAATACCAGTCTGAATTCATTACCATCATCAATAATTCCGGATTTCACCATTTGCCAATAACTATATTCAATACTAGAAATTAATCCATAACCAGCCATAACCATTACCAAACCATAACCATCCCAAACACCATCCCAATACCAAGTTCCCTCTAATCATGGAAGTTGTCCAGGTGCTCATAACCAGGAGCACGGCTATCATGATAGTTTTATTAGACTCTGCAGAGTTTGTACTACTTTACCCACGTGTTTGTGATTTCATCACCCGTCGGCGACTTAAGAACCTCCTTTATGACAATTACACTTCCTTTGGTGTATGACCAAGAGATCACAAAATAGCCTTTACAAAGGGATTACTAGCCTATTTAGACCCCACTGAGGTTTCACCGGTGGCGATGTCTCCCACAAAGCACATCTTCAACCAAGGGCCCCTCTTGAGCCATTCAGATCCCAGGGTAGTCCCACCAATCATCAATAAACCAAATCTGACTACTCCTTCCCCGAGCATCCTTAATGGTCCAAATAGCACTAGCAAAGCCCTAATTAATCAGCTACGCCGCACCCATACTTGGCCTCGTGGTGGCACTGTAATCCTAGCTTATTCTCGCATGAACCGGTCCTTAGATCTAAAGCAAGCAAACCACCATAACATCCAACCCATCCACGTACCAGGCTTGCTTAGATCACCCATTACCATATCACATTGACCAGTTCACATTAACCAGAATATCAATAATGCATAATTAAATGTGTAGTGTTGTTTTCCCATCCCAATTAATTAAGTGAAACAAAAAGGTAAAAAGCCCTTACCGACTCTCTACCATAAACTCCAAGTGACAAGGGTGGTTAAACAAATCTAGTAAACTTTCTATCATAGGATTTCCCATCAAATTGACACAAGCATGCAGTTTTGCAAACAAAACATTTATTTTAGAAACGCGATCAATATGCTTCAAGGACACTTGCCTTGCTCTTGGGGTTGATGTCACACCTAGTACTAAGAAGACAACCAGATGCTTTCCACATGTATGCCAGGATCAGTTCAACTCATACATGTATAGACGAAAGTGAAATACCAAATAAAATACCATGTTCGAGTACATCACCTTAATACATAAATGACCTTCCAGATCTAAAATAAAAGTACACAAGCAGCGGAAATACATAACAAAGGGCTCCAACACAGGCGTTGCACGGGGGAGCGCCAGCCTAGAACATCTCTTCGGGATCTCCGTAGAAGTCCTGGTTCTCCACCTCAGCATCTTCGTAGACTGGGGGGAAATATGCAACTAACAAGTTTGAGTACCAACGGTACTCGCAAGTTGGGAAGTTATGACATGTGTGGTTCACAATCAAGGAATGCAATTAATGGGTTAAGCACTATAGCAGTAACAACCTACTCTTAATTGTTTATTAAGCACCTACATCTAGGTGAAATCCCAACCAACATCCCAAAATTAATACAGGTAAGACCAAACCCAAACCATTCATTATGTAACCGTGTGCTAATTATGAATTTGGTTTCCAAGCCGCTCGTGCCCGTGAGCACGGCTGTCTAGACAGTTTGACAAAACTCTGTAGAGTGTGTATCCTTTACCCACAGTTCATGATTTCGTCCCCTGTTGCCAGGTGGACTAAGGTAAACCTCCCTGATGCCTGTGGTAGCTAACCACAATTACACACTTCTGTAGGTGTGTGGCCAGGAGATCACTACGAGGTGTTTCCGATGGTTCTCCACTCCGGCACCTGGAGTCTATTTTCCCTCCGCCAGGAGAAGCCCCCTCTTGAGCCGTGGGGATCCCAAGGCAAAGCCCATTCCCCGCCTGATCAATTACCTATGCTACATCGGGAGAGACCAAATTACTAAACCAAGTTGTCCCATATACAATTCTGTGGTGATACTAAAAGGCTTAGCAACTTCTTCCATAAACCGGTCCTTAGAATCCGATAGGTGTCAAGCCCCGAACCAAGGTCTTGTGCACGCATGCACCAATCCATACAAAACCCCCTATCATATTCCTATCTACTAAATCCGTTGTAGCCATCAATTCATGAATCAAAGTACTTCAAATGTAATATTGTAGAATATACCATATTTCATGAAAGCATGGCTAAGCATAAACTAATTTAATAGTAAAACACCCAAACCATGTTGATAAGGAATATTGTGGAAAATCTAGGAAAACATAACATAGTATTCATATTTTAATTTAGCATGCAACTAACTAGAACTTAACAAAAAGGGTGCAAGATGGTCAAGGAACTTGCCTCCAAATTGTGCTTCGGGGTCGTCGGGAAATTGTTGCTCTTGCAGGTTAAAAGTGGGTTTTGGCCCCGACTCTAAAATTACGACGATGCACGAAAAATAACATACAATAAGAACATAATAAAATGCAAACAATTCAAATAAACACAAATTCCTACACAAAAGTGATTTTAGGGTTGATTTATATTATAGACATACATCCATTGATGAGAATTTAAAGTTAAATGAAATTTATTGAGTAAAACATATTTTTATAGATTTTTATACCATTTTTTATATTTATTAGAAACCTAATATTATTTTCTAGAAATTTTTATCCTTCAAAATAAGCTTAAATTATATTTATAATCAATAATGTAAATTTTACAATTTTTACACATTTTTTTTAATTATTTCTATGTGCATAATAATTTTTATGAACTAAATATACTTAAAAAGTATTTTTATGACCATTTCAGCAATTTAAATGAATTAATAAAAATAATACAAAAATGAAAATAAATAAAACTTATTTAAATCTGTTTTTATAATTATTTTATACAAATTAAGGACTTTTGTTTAATTTCTAGAACTAACAGGGGCTTTTCTGTAAAAACAGAACTGTTCCAGTGGCTAAAAATAATTTTTATTAAGTCCAGGGATTATTCTACAATTTTCCAGATTTTAGTTGCTATTTTATAATACTCTAGGGGCTTAATAACACTTTTTATTCAATTAACCAGTATTTTCCTAATTTCCAGAAAGTCCAAGGGCTAGTTTGTCATTTCTAGGGGTTAGATTTGAATTCCAGAGAAACCCAATGGGTAGCTCGCAAGATTCCAGGGGCTTGGGCGCAAAACTGATGGCGGGAAAAGTGGTTTGAACGTGGGACGTTGTATTTAAAATGGACGGCCCGGATTTTATTAACCGAAGCGGTATGGGATGTTTTAATCTCAGCCGCTCGTTCAAAATGAACGGCCAAGAGAAAGCCACGTCGCCTCGAATGGCGGGAGCGACGGCGCAGGGCGGCGCGTGGCGGTGGTGACGCGCACACGGCAGCGGACTCGCCGGCGATGACCTAAAGCGCGCTACAAAGGCCACGGGGTACATCTACTTAGCGCAAAATGTAGAGAGGATCAAGGGGGTCTCACCGAGGGTTGTCGCGAGGCCGGAAATTGGTCGGAGTTGGGTTGGCGACGATGAACGGCGGCGGTGCTCCTCGGCGCCTGACGAAGTCGGCGACACAGAGCCTGTCTCCCCCGACGAAGGTGTCCGGCGTGATCCTGAGAACAGGGTGAAGGTGTGAGGCTAGTTTTCGAGGCAAACGATCGGGTGGAATGACGGGAAGATGGTCGGCATTACCGAGCTCGGCGGCGCTATGGTTTCGTCGTCGGGTGAGGGGATTGGGGAGGGATTGGTCGGGTTTTTATAGGGGGTCCAGAGTAGAAACGGCTGGCAGCCATCATGGGCACGATGGGGTGTTTGATTAGGGTGAAACGGCCGATATTGAAAATGGGGGGAAAATGGGCGGCGCGGTGATGGCGCGCGGCCGTTACAGCGCGGGGTGCGGGAGGTGCACGAAGGCCTGATAGGCGGGGTCGGCCTGTCAGCAAGGGGGAGAGAGAGAGCAGGCGCGGGGAAGTGGGCTGGCGCGCGGGGCCCGGGTGACAGAGAGGGAAGGAGGGGAGAGGAGGCGCGGGCCGGCGGAGAGAGGGGAGGGAATTGGGCCGGCGGGAGGATTCGGCCAAGGGGCAGGTTTTTGTTTTTCTTTTCTTTTTCTTTTTCTTTTCTGTTTTCTTTTTCTTCTCTTTTATGTTTTGAATTTGTAAACCAAATTTCTAGCGAATTTAAATTTTCAAAAATTCACACAATCATTCAAACATGATGCAACTTGCCTTATATGAATTTTATTCACAAGAAAATGTTTTTATATCAAGAGAAATTCATTTTACAATTTTTTTTCTCTCTTAAAAATAGTGGGTGTTAAAATTCTACCCCCCTAAAAAGAAATCCCGCCCTCGAGATTTGGACGTCCTAAGAGAATAGACTGTGAAACTCTGCCTTGAGGTCTTCTTCTCTTTCCCATGTCGCCTCTTCTTCTGAGTGATGTTTCCATTGAACTTTGCACATACGAGTAACTTTATTCCTCGTGACTCGTTCTGACGTCTCGAGAATCTTAACAGGTTGTTCTGCATAGGTCAGGTCCTATTGTACGTCTACTGCTTCTAATGGCAATTGTTCTTCAGGGACTCTTAAGCATTTCTTCAATTGTGACACGTGGAATACGTCATGTACATCTGATAAGTGAGATGGTAGCTCGACCCGATAGGCTACTTCTCCTCTTTTCTCCAATACCTTGAAAGGACCAATATATCGGGGTGATAATTTGCCCTTCACCTTGAATCGTCTCAACCCTCTCACGGGTGACACCTTGAGATACACATAATCACCCATCTCAAATGACAAATCACGACGTCGAGTATCAGCATAACTCTTCTGTCTCGACTGAGCCGTCTTCAAATTCTTCCGGATTTCTTGTACTTGTCTCTCAGCTTCCCTTAACACTTCAGGCCCAAATACTTGGCTTTCCCCAGTTTGATTCCAAAACAATGGTGTTCTGCACTTCCGTCCGTACAAAACTTCAAATGGAGACATCTTCAAACTGGCTTGATAACTGTTGTTATAAGAAAATTTGGCATACGGTAGGTTCTTATCCCAACTCCTACTATTTTTCAAAGCACACGCTCTCAACATATCTTCAAGAATTTGATTAGTGCGTTGTTTGACCGTCAGTTTGCGGATGATATGACGAGCTGAAATTCAGTCGGGTATCCATAGACTCATGCAACTTTTGCCAAACTATGGAAGTGAACTGAGTACCCCTATCTGATATTATTTTCTTCGGCACTCCATGCAGGCATACAATTCTTGCCATATATAGTTCTGCCAATCTTGAACCAGAATAGCTTCTTTTACTGGGATAAAGTGAGCCACTTTGGTCAAACGATCCACTATGACCCATAGAGAGTCGTATCCAGACTGATTTCTCGGCAATCCCACAATAAAGTCCATACTTATTTCTTCCCGTTTCCATTCAGGAATTTTAATTGGTTGAAGTAACCCTGCGGGTCTTTGATGTTCTGCTTTGACCTTCTGACATGTGTCACACAGAGCTACGTACTCTGCCACATCACGTTTCATTCCATGCCACCAATACCGATCCTTTAGATCTTGATACATCTTTGTGCTTCCTGGATGAATAGAATATGACGAATCATGGGCTTCTCTCAGTATCAGCTCTCGAATCTCCTTGATATCAGGTACACATATTTTCTTCCCCAGCCATAAAGTTCCTTGTTCATCTTCTTTAAAGTCTGGTGCTTTTCCTTCTTTCATTAGTTGCTTAATCTTCTGAATCCACTTATCATTCTTTTGCCCTTCACGAATATCCTTCTCCAGCGTGGAATCTACTTCCATAGACACTACCCCAGTATTAGTCACGATACTAAGGTTTAGCCTTGCAAATTCCTCACATAACTGCGGTTGTTGACCTTGCAGTGCCAAGCTATTGCATTGAGCTGATCTGCTTAATGCATATGCGACCACATTAGCTTTCCCAGGATGATAGTTGATTCCGACATCAAAATCATTGATAAGTTCCAACCATCTACGTTGTCTGAGATTTAGATATGGTTGGGTGAAGATATACTTCAAACTCTTTTGGTCCGTATAAATTTCAGTTCTTTTCCAATCTGATAATGCCTCCATAATTTCAATGCATGCACTACAGCTGCTAACTCCAAGTCATGAGTGGGATAATTTCTTTCATGCTTTCTGAGTTGACGTGAAGCATAGGCTACTACATGTCCCTCTTGCATTAATACACATCCTAGTCCTTGGCCGGATGCATCACAGTAGACTGCAAATTCTTTCTGCATATCAGGCATAATCAACACTGGAGCAGTGGTCAATCTTTTTTTTAGCTCTGTAAAACTGGCTTCACATTTTTGTGTCCACTTGTATACAGCTCCCTTCTCAAGTAACTTTGTTAATGGACGAGATATTTTTGAGAATCATTCGATGAACCGGCGATAATAGTCAGCCATACCCAAGGAACTCCTGATTTCCCAACATTTTCTGGTGTCTTCCAATTCAGAAAATTTTTCACCTTACCAGGGTCTACTGCTATTCCTCCTTGTGATATAACATGTCCCAGAAATGACACTTCCTTCAATCGGAACTCACATTTACTTAGCTTTGCATACATCTGATGTTCACGAAGTTTTTGTAAGGCCAGTCTTAGGTGCTCCTCATGTTCCTCTTCACTTTTGGAGAATATCAAAATGTTGTCAATAAACACCATGACAAACTTATCCAGGTATTCCATAAACACCTTATTCATAAGGTACATGAAATAAGCTGGGGCGTTAGTCAAGCCAAAAGACATGACTGTATACTCATACAATCCATATCTCGAAACAAATGATGTCTTGGGTATGTCCGAGGGTCGTATCTTCAATTGGTGATACCCTGAACGCAGATCAATCTTAGAGAACATACAAGCACCTCTCAACTGGTCAAACAAATCCTCGATCCTTGGTAAAGGATACTTGTTCTTGATAGTTACTGCGTTGAGTGCGCGATAATCCACACACAACCTCTGTGTGCCATCTTTTTTGGGCACAAATATCACTGGAGCTCCACAAGGTGAGGAACTTGGACGAATGTATCCTTTTGCCAACAACTCATTGATATAATCCTTCAATTCTGCCAATTGTTTAACATCCATCCTGTATGGTTGCTTGTAAATTGGTGATGTACCAGGCACTAATTCAATGATGAATTCAATCTCTCTGTCAGGGGGCATACCCGGTAATTCCTCAGGAAGCACATCAGAAAGGTAACAAACAACTTTGATCTCTTGTACCCCTTCAACATGATTGAGTCATATTTTCTGAACTGGTGCTTGCTCAGGACGAAACTCCACGTTTGTGCCATCTGTATGAGTTAAGCATACTGTTCTGGTGGCACGGTGGGTCACTCCTTTGTACTTGGTTAACCAATCCATTCCGAGAATAATGTCTATTCCTTGTGACTCCAGCACTATAAGGTTTGCTAAGAATGCTACCCCCTAATGTTTATGCTTACATTAGGGCATACTTGCCTTGTCAACATCTCTCCTCCAGGAGAGTTGACTACTAATACTTGATTCACTAATGTAACAGTCATTCCATGTCTTCTTATGAATTCTTTTGCTATGAATGAATGCGTTGCACCAGAGTCAAACAATACTGTAGAAGGATGGGAATCAGCAGGGAACGTACCGATCACCACATCTGATACGTCTTGGGCTTCCTCCAAAACAACATGATTGACCCTTCCTCTGGACTGGTTCTGCTGTGATAGCTTTTTCGGGCAGTTGTTGGAGTAGTGTCCCTTGTCACCACATATGTAGCAAGCTCCCCGAGTACTGGTGTCTTGAGCCTTGTTTCGTTGTTGATTTTGCTGTGATTGCCCAGTTGGTCGAGGGTTTGAGGTCATAGGACGTTGTTGATACATTTGAGGGCGTTGCGGTTGCATCTGCTGGTACTGTGGACGAGCATACTGAGCTTGAGGCCTGAATGAAGAGTTGTTGATGTACTGCTGACCTTGATTATTGCCCATGGGACGATTCATGTGTCCCGACTGCTGTGGGTTGAAGCGAGGACGATTGTTGCTTGAAGACTGCCCCATCATCATTTTCCTTTTTGCGGTCTTCTCCTTAGCATTCCTTTTTCTTTCTTTCTACCATAAAAGCTTTGTCCACCAGATGTTGGAAGCTAGCATAGTCACTGGAAGACATCATCAACTGTATCTCTTTGTCCAGTCCCTCCTTGAAACAAAATTGTTTCTTGGCATCAGTGTCAACATCTCCAGGGGCGTACCGAGATAGTTGTGTAAACTTGTTCAAATACCCCCGTATGTTCATGTTCCCTTGCTTCAGTGCTAGGAACTCCGGACGCTTGGCTTGAATTTCTCGTTCAGGCACGTGATGATTGCGGAAGCTTTCTCTGAACTCCTCCCAAGTGATGTTGTCTGGGTTGCCATGGGCTGCAGTATAAGAGGTCCACCAATCAGCTGCAGGTCCATGGAGTTGGTGTGATGCCAATAACACCCTTTCCCTTCCTTCACATTGAACAATCCTCAGTTTACTTTCAATCGTATTAATCCAATCGTCAGCATCCATAGGTTCCACGGCGTTGGAAAAGCGTGGAGGTTGAGTGTTCATAGAGTCTCTTAAGCAAAACCTTGGAGGTGGGGGTGGTGGTGGTGGAGGAGGGGGTGGTGGTGCTTGTTGAGCCTGTTGCATGTTGTTCACAATTTGTGTTAAATTTTGCATCATTTGAAGCTGCATAGCCATCATATGCTGCATTTGATTTGCAGCTGGTGCTCCACGGGCACCTCGTCCATTCCATTGAGGTAGCGGGACTTCATTGTCTTGATTGGGTGGCACACCACGTCCACGTCCTCTTCCTCTTCCTGCCATCTGAGATTGGGGCGTTGTTATAGAATGAGGAGATAAGATAGAAGCTATTCTATACGACTTTCCCACTATATGCATCAATAAGGAATAAGAGAAATAAAGGTCATTTCATTAAGCAATCTCAAACATGGATAAACAAGTTCTCAAAGCAAAAATCATATAAGTCAAGATTACACAGATCGTTACTACATCGCTCTTATTACAACTCATGGGTAAGTGTCTTAATCTTGAGTCGTAGGGCTGGTCGGAGTCTACTCTCGCTCCTCAGGATCCTCCTCCTGGTCCGGGTCTTCATCATCATCTCCATCATATCCCGAGTTGCTGCCATGAGACTCATTGCCATGCGGAGGAGAGTTGGCAGGCTGCTGCGGCACAGAAGGCTCCTCAGAATCTGGCTCCTCAGCGGTGATCCGACGGTACCTCCTCACCTGCCTTTCATAGTGTGCTGCAAGGTCACGGACATCCTGAATTTCTTGTTGAGCCTTGTGGAGGCGAATGCTGAGACGCTCCACGTCAACAACTGTCTGGTGAGTCTGTGGAAGGGTCAGTGGCCCCTCCACGTACCTGGTGACGAAGTTGCCAGTGCCGCTGGGACGCTGGGGAGTGTAGGCATGCACCGAGTTCTGAAGCTGGTAGCGGTAAGTGTGACTCCAAAAGGTGATGGCCTCCCAACTGACATCCTGCTCAGCGTGACATCGGTAGCTCCTCGCGGCAGGAGTACGGTGCACCTTGAGTAGTTCATCCCCATAGTAGACAAATAGCTTGCATGACCACTCAATCAGGTAGGGGCGCTGCATCCCGATGGAGTGGTAGGTGAGTGCCAGTCTCTCGTGCATGTAGCCGGCATCGTGCAGTATGGCCTGAAGTCGATGTCGGAGTCGTCCTGCAGCTCTCCCATCAGTACGTATCACCACCGCACGTCGAGGATCGTTGAGCGGGGTACGGCGGGCAGCAATCCTTCGGTTAGGGACATAGCCTCCAGTGGAAATGTGAGCGGTTCTCCTGAAGTTGGCCATCTAAAATTTTGAAACGGAAGAGTGTCAGTAATAAAGCAAATTAAGGAGTAAGTGAAACAAGTACAAGGTAAAGAATAAAAAGAAATTTTATAATTAATAATATTTGAAAATAGTAAAGTCCTTAAATCGTCCTTTTCTAACTAGGCTTGCGTCCTACGGGCAAACCTCGCTCTGATACCACTTTGTCACACCTGGTACTAAGAAGACAACCAGATGCTTTCCACATGTATGCCAGGATCAGTTCAACTCATACATGTGTAGACGAAAGTGAAATACCAAATAAAATACCATGTTCGAGTACATCACCTTAATACATAAATGACCTTCCAAGTCTAAAATAAAAGTACACAAGTAGCGGAAATACATAACAAAGGGCTCCAACACAGGCGTTGCACGGGGGAGCACCAGCCTAGAACATCTCTTTGGGATCTCCGTAGAAGTCCTGGTTCTCCACCTCGGCGTCTTCGTAGACTGGGGGGAAAAATATGCAACTAACAAGTTTGAGTACCAACGGTACTCGCAAGTTGAGAAGTTATGACATGTGTGGTTCACAATCAAGGAAGGCAATTAATGGGTTAAGCACTATAGCAGTAACAACCTACTCTTAATTGTTTATTAAGCACCTACATCTAGGTGAAATCCCAACCAACATCCCAAAATTAATCCAGGTAAGACCAAACCCAAACCATTCATTATGTAACCGTGTGCTAATTATGAATTTGGTTTCCAAGCCGCTCATGTCCGTGAGCATGACTGTCTAGACAGTTGGACAAAACTCTGCAGAGTGTGTATCCTTTACCCATAGTTCGTGATTTCGTCCCCTGTTGCTAGGTGGACTAAGGTAAACCTCCCTGATGCCCGTGGTAGCTAACCACAATTACACACTTCCGTAGGTGTGTGGCCAGGAGATCACTACGAGGTGTTTCCGATGGTTCTCCCGACTTGCAATGGGTATTGTAAGGTTTCACCGCTCCGGCACCTGGAGTCTATTTTCCCTCCGCCAGAAGAAGCCCCCTCTTGAGCCATGCGGATCCCAAGGCAAAGCAAATTCCCCGCCCGATCAATTACCTATGCTACATCGGGAGAGACCAAATTACTAAACCAAGTTGTCCCATATACAATTCTGTGGTGATACTAAAAGGCTTAGCAACTTCTTCCATAAACCGGTCCTTAGAATCTGATAGGTGTCAAGCCCCAAACCAAGGTCTTGTGCACGCATGCACCAATCCATACAAAATCCCCTATCAGATTCCTATCTACTAATTCCATTATAGCCATCAATTCATGAATCAAAGTACTTCAAATGTAATATTGTAGAATAGACCATATTTCATTAAAGCATGGCTAAGCGTAAACTAATTTAATAGTAAAACACCCAAACCATATTGACAAGGAATATTGTGGAAAATCTAGGAAAACATAACATAGGATTCATATTTTAATTTAGCATGCAACTAACTAGAACTTAACAAAAAAGGTGCAAGATGGTCAAGGAACTTGCCTCCAAATTGTGCTTCGGGGTCGTCGAGAAATTGTTGCTCTTGCAGGTTAAAAGTGGGTTATGGCCCCGACTCTAAAATTACGACGATGCACGAAAAATAACATACAATAAGAACATAATAAAATGCAAACAATTCATAAATACAAATTCCTACGCAAAAGTGATTTTAGGGTTGATTTATATTATAGACATACATCCATTGATGATAATTTAAAGTTAAATGAAATTTATTGAGTAAAACATATTTTTATAGATTTTTATACCATTTTTTATATTTATTAGAAACCTCATATTATTTTCTAGAAATTTTTATCCTTCAAAATAAGCTTAAATTAGATTTATAATCAATAATGTAAATTTTACAATTTTACACTATTTTTATTAATTATTTCTATGTGCAAAACATTTTTTATGAACTAAATATACTTAAAAAGTATTTTTATGACCATTTCAGCAATTTAAATGAATTAATAAAATTAATACAGAAATGAAAATAAACAAAACATATTTAAATCCGTTTTTGTAATTATTTTATACAAATTAAGGACTTTTATTTCATTTCTAGAACTAACAGGGGCTTTTCTGTAAAAATAGAACTGTTCCAGTGGCTAAAAATAATTTTTATTAAGTCCAGGTATTATTCTACAATTTTCCAGATTTTAGTTGCTATTTTATAATACTCTAGGGGCTTAAAAACACTTTTTATTCAATTAACCAATATTTTCCTAATTTCCAGAAAGTCTGGGGGCTAGTTTGTCATTTCTAGGGGTTAGATTTGAATTCCAGAGAAACCCAGGGGGTAGCCCGCAAGATTCCAGGGGCTTGGGCGCAAAACTGATGGTGGGAAAAGTGGTTTGAACGTGGGCCATTGGATTTAAAATGGACGGCCCGGATTTTATTAACCGAAAAGGTATGGGATGTTTTAATCTCAGCCGCTCGTTCAAAATGAACGGTCGAGAGAGAGCCACGTCGCCCCGAATGGCGGGAGCGATGGCGCAGGGCGGCGCGCGGCGGTGACGCGCGCGCGGCGGTGGACTCGCTGGCGATGACCTAAAGCCCGCTACACAGGCCACGGGGTACATCTACTTAGCGCAAAATGTAGAGGGGATCAAGGGGGTCTCACCGAGGGTTGTCGCGAGGCCGGAAATTGGTCGGAGTTGGGTTGGCGACGATGAACGGCGGCGGTGCTCCTCGGCGCCTGATGAAGTCGGCGACGCAGAGCCTGTCTCCCCCGATGACGGTGTCTGGCGTGATCCTGAGAACAAGGTGAAGGTGTGAAGCTAGTTTTCGAGGCAAGCGATCGGGTGGAATGACGGGAACATGGCCGGCATTACCGAGCTCGGCGGTGCTAGGGTTTCGTCGTCGGATGAGGGGACTGGGGAGGGATTGGCCGGGTTTTTATAGGGGGTACAGAGTAGAAACGGTTGGGGGCCATCATGGGCACGATGGGGCGTTTGATTAGGGTGAAACGGCCGACATTGAAAAAGGGGGAAAATGGGCGGCGCAGTGATGGCGCGCGGCCGTTACAGCGCGGAGTGCGGGAGATGGACGAAGGCCTGACGGGCGGGGTCGGCCTGTCAGCGAGGGGGAGAGAGAGAGCAAGCGCTGGGAAGTGGGCTGGCGCGCGGGGCCCGAGTGACAAAGAGGGAAGGAGGGGAGAGGAGGCGCGGGCCGGCGGAGAGAGGGGAGGGCATTGGGCCGGCGGGAGGATTCAGCCCAGGGGCAGGTTTTTGTTTTTCTTTTCTTTTTGTTTTTCTTTTCTGTTTTCTTTTTATTCTCTTTTATGTTTTGAATTTGTAAACCAAATTTCTAGCGAATTTAAATTTTCAAAAATCCACACAATCATTCAAACATGATGCTACTTGCCTTATATGAATTTTATTCCCAAGAATCTCAAGAGAAATTCATTTTACAATTTTTTTCTCTGTTAAAAATAGTGGGGGTTATAGTTGATTAGGGTCAAAGCCTTCAAACTCTTGGTGTTGTAGATCCTCTGCGGCACTCTCTAGCGCAAATCCGTCTAATCCACATAATAAACATACAAGACAAGAAACACAATCAAAGAGTGCACAAATATTACTCAATATGACATGACATGCATGATTGATGCAAATGCAAGGTAGAACTTGTTAATAGATTGCTTTTAAATGATCACTAACTAGTTCTAATAGATTTTAACAAGTTTATACATGTTTGGATTAGATTAGATCTACTTTTAGAATCAATTCAACACAATTTAGTCAGCAAAATCGGACTAGTCTCCAGAAGGCCGGACTAGTCCGCACTTCGCAGAACTAGCGAACTAGGGTTTTCTAGATTGACGTAAATTTGGAGATTAGGGGTCGAATTCACGTAAGGAAAAGGAAATAGAAGGTATACCATGTGTTTAGAACTCCAATGAATCAATAAACTTGGAGGTAACACTTGGATCTTGATGATCTAGGGTTGGGGATGAACTTGGAGATGAATTGGTGATGAGGAACGAAACTTGATGGAGATCTTGATCCTCTTTTATTTCCTCCTCTTCTTCTTCTTGCTTGGGATCTCCTCCTCCTTTGTGGTGGCTCTCCACGAACTAGGGTTTGGGTGGGGTGGAAAAGTGGCAAATAGATGTCAAGCCAAGGGGTGGGGTTGTTTATATAGAGGTGGTGGCTAAGGTTAGATGGATTTCGAGTTTGAGATGAGTAGAGGCCGATTTAGACTCCCACATGGGCTCTAAAAGAGCTAGGCACGACGTCCCTAGGCCCACTTAACGTGAAACCCAAGAAACAAGTCGTAAAACAAAAGATCGCGAAATATCGGACAAGTCTAGCCAAAAATCGGACAAGTCCGACTTTAGTCAGGGAGGAAAACGAACAAGTCCGCTGGAACACCGAACTAGTCCGGACAAGGCCAGAGACTTAGCAAATTTTCAAGGATTCTTGGAATATCGGACTAGTCCGCATAAAATCGGACAAGTCTGAAAGTTTCCATAGGCAATATCGGACTAGTCCGCAGCAAAAACGGACAAGTCCGTTTTTAGTCAGAGAGAAATCGGACCAGTCCTCACTAAAATCAGACTAGTCTGCACTTTTCAGCATTTTAAGTGTGGTTTTGTTCCAAATCAATTTTAAACATATTCCTCTCTATGTGGGTTAATGTTAAACATGTATATGAATGTATGTAGGGCATGATGTATGAAAATGAGGGTGTTACAAACCTACCCCCCTTAAAATGAATCTCGCCCTCGAGATTCGACGCGGAAGAGAAGAGATAGGGAAATTCCTTCTTGATATCATCCTCCAATTCCCACGTCGCTTCTTTTTCTGTGTGGTGCTTCCATTGAACTTTACACCATCTAATAACCTTGTTCCTTGTGACTCTCTCCTTGGCTTCCAAAATTTTGATCTGTTGTTCGGCATAGGTCAAATCTTCCTCTAGCTCCAATCCTTCCATTGGCACTTGTTCCTCCGGTACTCTCAAGCACTTCTTGAGCTGGGAAACATGAAAGACATCGTGGACATCCGAAATATGAGCTGGCATCTCCAACTTATACACTACTTCTCCTGTTTTGTCCAAAATCTTGAATGGTCCAATGTAGCGAGGTGATAGCTTGCCTCTTATGTTAAACCTCTTATGACCCCTCATCGGTGACACCTTGAGGTAAACAAAATCTCCCACTTCAAAGGTTAATTTCCTTCTCCTATTGTCCGCATAGCTCTTTTGTCTTGATTGGGCAGCCCTCAAGTTTTCACGAATTATTTGGACTTGCTTTTCGGCTTCTTGCAACACATCCAGACCAAATACTTGAGTTTCTCCTGCCTCATTCCAGAATAAAGGTGTCCTACACTTCCTTCCATAAAGCGCTTCATATGGTGACATTTTCAAGCTTGATTGGTAACTATTGTTGTATGAAAATTCTGCATATGGCAAGCTCTTGTCCCAACTTTTCCCATGCTTTAAAGCACAAGCTCTTAACATGTCCTCTAAAATCTGATTGGTCCTCTCGGTTTGTCCATCCGTTTGAGGGTGGTATGCTGAACTAAAATTCAACCTTGTTCCTAATGCTTCATGTAACTTTTGCCAAAACCTGGAGGTAAATTGAGTACCTCTATCCGAGACTATCTTCTTAGGGACTCCATGTCGACACACAATATGCTCCATGTATATTTCGGCCAATTGTGCAGATGTATACTTGGTCTTGACGGGAACAAAACGAGCTGACTTGGTCAATCGATCCATGATTACCCAAATTGAGTCATACCCGGACTGGGTACGCGGTACCAACTATGAAGTCCATACCGATCTCTTCCCACTTCCACTCTGGGATCTTCAATGGTTGCAATAGCCCAGCTGGCCTTTGATGTTCCGCCTTGACTCGTTGGAACACATCACACAATGCTACATATTCAGCTATGTCCTTTTTCATGCTATCCCACCAATAGCAAGTCTTCAAGTCTTTGTACATCTTCGTACAACCAGGGTGAATCGAGTATGGTGAGTCATGTGCCTCTTTTATTATTGTCTCCCGAATGTGCTTCACATTAGGCACAACAATCCTCTTACCAAGCCATAGGGTACCATGTTCATCCTCATCAAATCTGAATTCTCTCCCCTCGTGGGTCCTTTCCTTGATTTCTTGAATTTCCTCATCCTTAGTTTGGCCCTCCCGAATTTATTGCTCTAAGGTTGGGTTTAAATCCATCATCTCCATCTCATTTACAAATCCAAGGTTCAAACGTTCAAACTCCTTACATAACTTGGATGGTAACTCTCGAACTGTGAGTTGATGACTTACTCCTTTTCTACTCAAAGCATCGGCCACTACATTGGCTTTTCCCGGATGATAGTTGATCCCCAATCATAATCTTTGATGAGCTCCAACCATCTTTGTTGTCTCAAATTCAGATCTGTTTGTGTGAAAATATACTTAAGACTCTTATGATCCGTATAAATTTCACACCTATGTCCAAGAATATAGTGTCTCCAAATCTTCAATGCATGTACCACGGCTGCTAGTTCAAGATCATGTGTAGGATAATTATGCTCATTTTTCTTCAATTGACTCGACGCATAGGCTACTACTTGACCTTCTTGCATAAGCACACATCCAAGTCCTTGTCTTGATGCATCGCAATATATGTCAAAACTCTTGCTTACATCCGGCAGTCCCAAAACTGGGGCTGTTGTCAACCTCTTCTTCAACTCCTCAAAACTATTTTGACAAGCTTGAGTCCATTGGAAAGCCTTTCCCTTCATTAGCAATTCTGTCATTGGCTTGTCTATCTTGGAAAAGTCCTTGATGGATCTACGTAATATCCAGCCATCCCAAGAAAACTCCTTATTTTCTTTACATTCTGCAGAGGTTCCCATTTCAACACGTCTCTCACTTTTCCGGGGTCAATCGATACTCCTCCTCCTGAGATTATATGACCCAAAAACGACACTTCTCTCAACCAAAATTGACACTTATTGAACTTGGCATACAATTGATGTTCCCTCAATTTTTGCAACGTAAGCCTCAAGTGTTCCTCATGTTCCGTCTCATCCTTCAAGTAGATCATAATATCATCAATAAACACCACAACAAACTTATCCAAGTACTCCATGAAGACCTTAATCATGAGGTACATAAAGTAGGTAGACACATTTGTCAATCCAAAAGACATCACGGTGTACTCATAAGATCCATACCGCATCCTAAAAGCTGTCTTGGGTATGTCCGATAGTCTAATCTTCATTTGAAAGTATCCCGACCTTAAATCAATCTTAGAGAAGATGCAAGCACCCTTCATCTGATCAAACAAGTCTTCTATGTGTGGCAAGGTGTACTTGTTCTTGATTGTTACCTCGTTGAGAGCTCGGTAATCCACACACATCCTTTGGGTTCCATCCTTCTTGTCCACAAACAGCACGGGCGCTCCCCAAGGTGAAGAACTAGGGCGAATAAAACCTTTCTCTAGTTGCTCTTGAATTTGCTTCTTGAGCTCCGCTAATTCCATAGGAGGCATCCTATACGGCCTCTTAGCTATAGGTGCAGTTTCATGTATTAAATCAATAACAAACTCAATATCTCGATCAGGTGGCATACCTGGCAACTCGTTCGGAAAAACATCCAAAAATTCACACATCACCGAAATCTCCTCAATTGCGGCACCGTCCATATGATTCGGCTCCAATTGTTTCGGTGCGGTTTGAGATGCTTCAAACTCTACGGTGATCCCTTCTTCATTGGTCAACTTCACCATCTTCGTGGCACACTCAATAACTCCATTGTGCTTCCTCAACCAGCCAATACCAAGTATAATGTCCAATCCTTGAGAATCCAAAACAATGAGGTTGGCAGAGAAGTCTACCCCCTTATTCTAAGGATTACTTTTGGACATACTATATTTGTCCTCATCTCTCCTCCAGGAGACTTAACCAATAGAGTAAACTTCATATGAGAGATAGGCAAACTATACTTGGTTTTGAACATTTGCACCAGGAAAATTAGCACGAGGTGCATATGGCATCGGAGGCCTAGGTGCTTGCATGACAGGGCGCTGCTTCACAAACTGAGCTGGACGCGGTGCATAACCAGGGCGCTGTCCAAGAACAGAAGAGCTGAAATAGGGCGCATTGGGTGGTGAAAAGCGAGGGTGCACATTACTTCCTTGTTGCTGTCCTTGATATGGCGCCTTCCTCTTGTTATCCTGTTCCATCTCACGAATCTTGTTCTCAACCACAATTTCTTTGTCCACAAGCTTCTGAAAGTTGGCATAGTCACAATTGAGCAATTGCACTTGAATCACATTGCTCAAGCCCCTCATGAACAAGTATTGTTTCCGGCTGTCCCGGCTCGCATCCTCAGGCGCATACCTTAAGAGTTGAGTGAATTTGTTGAGATATTCACCCACGCTCGATCTTCCTTGCCTCAAGTTCTCGAATTATTGCCCCTTCAAAATCATAACACCCTCGGGCACATAATGAGAACGAAAACTCTCCTTGAATTCAGCCCAAGTAATTCTCTCTTGGTTCTCATGAGCATTGCATAAGGAGTCCCACCAATCGGCAGCTGCTCCAACTAGTTGATGAGAAGCAAAATGCACCTTCTCCCGATCACTGCATTGGACAATAGCAAGTTTCTTTTCCACGGACTTGATGTAATCATCCGCATACATAGGGGCAGCGGCTTGAGCAAAGGTTGGCGGCCTAGTCCTCATAAACTCTCCCAATCGGATGTGAGGAGGTGGGGTGGCAAAGGAGGCATGTGGGGATGAGTATTGATGTTGCCAGCCTGCAGCTGTCCCATTGTTTGTATCATGGTCTGCATGAGCTGGTTCTGTGTAGCCAATAGCTGCTCAATGTTGATAGATCCATGAGCAGGTCCTTGTCCATTGTTATTCTGAGGTACTCCATGGTTCTCCTCCTCATCATTAGCATCCCTCTGGTTGCGATTCCTCACCATCTGGAGAAAAGCAATAGGTAAGAATTAGAAAATGTCACCAACTATATGCATCAAGGGATATGAAACTAGACAACTAACTAGCCTACGTGGGCATGGCAAAGCTAAAGCATCCCAAAATCTCTATAAAGCACACAAGCAAACAATATATAGCAACAACACACCAAACAAAACACATTGGTTCCTTAGTGCTCCTATGTGCTCTAAAGTGTCCATTCTATCTAGGTTGCATCCTACGGTCAACCTGTGGCTCTGATACCAATCTGTAACACCCGGTTCCAAAAAAAGAACCAAGTGAACGCATATGTGCGCCCAGGATGTTCATCACACATACACGAGTGCATTCACAAAAGAGTATACAGAAAATTACCATAGAATAAGATTAATTAACCAAATTTTATTACACAAACCATATTATCCTCGAATACAAGTTCTATTGAATATTAATGACAAGTTCAAATTAATACAGCGGAAATAAACTAATAAGCAACTATGCAGCGAAGCAAACTAAGCAAATAGGGTATAGCGCAGCTCCATGCAACACCACAGGCAAAGCTGACGGTAGACACGGCCTAGAACTTCGTATTATCATCATTAAACTCCCAATCCTGACCTGCAACTGTTGGGGGATTGCAAGAGTGAGTACATGCCGTACTCAACAAGTGTGGAAAGTATGACATGTAGCTGATTCAAATGACGACAATAATAATGGCTGAGTGCTGAAAAGTACATTAAAACATTTGAAAAGCAATATATTATATGTATGTGATATAAACCCATCATAATCATAAGTAGTATCATAATACCAGTCTGAATTCATACCATCATCAATAATTCAAGATTTCACCATTTGCCAATAACCTTATTCAATACTAGAAATTAATCCATAACCAGCCATAACCATTACCAAACCATAACCATCCCAAACACCATCCCAATACCAAGTTCCCTCTAATCATGGAAGTTGTCCAAGTGCTCATAACCGAGAGCACGGCTATCATGATAGTTTTATTAGACTCTGCAGAGTTTGTACCACTTTACCCACGTGTTTGTGATTTCATCACCCGTCGGCGACTAAAGAACCTCCCTTATGCCAATTACACTTCCATTGGTGTATGGCCAAGAGATCACAAAATAGCCTTTACAAAGGTATTACTAGCCTATTTAGACCCCACTGAGGTTTCACCGGTGGTGATGTCTCCCACAGAGCACATCTTCAACCAAGAGCCCCCTCTTGAGCCATTCGGATCCCAGGGTAGTCCCACCAATGATCAACAAACCCAATACGACTACCCCTTCCCCGAGCATCCTTAATGGTCCAAATAGCACTAGCAAAGCCCTAATTAATCAGCTATGCCACACCCATACTTGGCTTCGTGGTGGAACTGTAATCTTGGCTTATTCTCGCATGAACCGGTCCTTAGATCTAAAGCAAGCAAACCACCATAACATCCAACTCATCCACATACCAGGCTTGCTTAGATCACCCATTACCATATCATATTGACCAGTTCACATTAACCAGAATATCAATAATGCATAATTAAATGTGTAGTGTTGTTTTCCCATCCCAATTAATTAAGCGGAGCAAAAAGAAAAAAGGCATTCCCGACTCTCTACCATAAATTCCAAGTGACAAGGGTGGTTAAACAAATCTAGTAAACTTCCTACCATAGGATTTCCCATCAAATTGACACAAGCATGCAGTTTTGCAAACAAAACATTTATTTTAGAAACAGGATCAATATGCTTCAAGGACACTTGCCTTGCTCTTGCGGTTGATTAGGGTCAAAGCCTTCAAACTCTTGGTGTTGTAGATCCTCCGCGATACTCTATAGTGCAAATCCGTCTAATCAACACAATACACATACAAGACAAGAAACACAATCAAAGAGTGCACACATATTACTCAATATGACATGACATGCATGATTGATGCAAATGCAAGGTAGAACTTGTTAATAGATTGCTTTTAAATTATCACTAACTAGTTCTAATAGATTTTAACAAGTTTATACAGGTTTGGATTTGATTAGATCTACTTTTAGAATCAATTTAACACAATTTAGTCAGCAAAATCGGACTAGTCTGCAGAAGGTCGGACTAGTCCGCACTTTGCAAAACTAGCAAACTAGGGTTTTCTAGATCGACGTAAATTTTGAGATTAGGGGTCGAATTCACATAAGGAAAAGGAAATAGAAGGTATACCATGTGTTTAGAACTCCAATGAATCAAGAAACTTGGAGGTAACACTTGGATCTTGATGATCTAGGGTTGGGGATGAACTTGGAGATGAATTGGTGATGAAGAACGAAACTTGATGGAGATCTTGATCCTCTTTTGTTTCCTCCTCTTCTTTTTCTTGCTTGGGATCTCCTCCTCCCTCCTTGGTGGTGGCTCTCCACGAACTAGGGTTTGGGTGGGGTGGAAAAGTGACAAATAGATGTCAATCCAAGGGGTGGGGTTGTTTATATAGAGGTGGAGGCTAGGGTTAGATGGATTTTGAGTTTGGGATGAGTAGAGGCCGGTTTAGAGTCCCACATGGGCTCTAAAAGAGTTAGGCACGACGTCCCTAGGCCCACTTAACGTGAAACCCAAGAAACAAGTCGTAAAACAAAAGATCAACTCGGAGTCGCGAAATATCGGACAAGTCTGGCCAAAAATCAGACAAGTCCAACTTTAGTCATGGAGGAAAATAGACAAGTCCGCTGGAACACCGGACTAGTCCGGACAAGTCCAGGGACTTAGCAAATTTTCAAGGATTCTTGGAATATCGGACTAGTACGCATAAAATCGGACAAGTCCGAAAGTTTCCAGAGGCAAAATCAGACTAGTCCGGAGCAAAAACAGGCAAGTCCATTTTTAGTCAGAGAGAAATCAGACTAGTCCTCACTAAAATCTGACTAGTCCGCACTTTTTAGCATTTTAAGTGCGGTTTTGTTCCAAATCAATTTTAAACCTATTCCTCTTTATGTGGGTTAATGTTAAACATGTATATGAATGTATGTAGGGCATGATGCATGAAAATGAGGGTGTTACAGTTGTGCCCAATCACATCATAGTGAAGACGCTGCAGGTGTACCCCACTCCGCCAACTGGGTAGCTTGCAGCGACAAGATAGACAGACGGGACATCCCTTGACACCATCAGTGACTGCGCATGGGCCACAAACGACTGAGGCAGCAAGACGACGAGTCTTCAAGCCACGGTCAGAAGAAGCTTATGCAGGAAGCCATAGATCTTTAGGATAAGATCGCTACGGAACCACCTGTTGAGCCCCGGACCCCACTTGTAAGGCATCTGACCTTATCTATAGAAGGACCAGACAGCCACCGTTACAAAGGATCCCCAATATACGCATTTACACACTACACACCAGCAATACAACCTCACTGTGGAGTAGGGTCTTATGCTCTTGCGGTCTGAACCACGTAAAAGCCACAGTCTCACAACTCTCATACTCGCAATCCCTCGATAGAGGACTAAGACCTGTCGATCAAGAACCCCTGCGGATTGCTCGCATAGCAGGCCCAGGGGGAGTGTCGCAAGAACACTTCAACAACCCCCATTAATCTTGATGTCCCCTGCCCATAGGAACCGCTTGCGGAGTTTGTCAATGTCAGCTAGGAACCTTTTTGGCAAGTTTAGGAAGTTATGACATAAGTGGTTAGGGAGTTGAGCACTGTCCAAGTGAGCTCAAGTCGCCCAGCTAGGGAGAGGAGACGTCCTTGCAATCCCGCCAATCGCGCCAGGGCCTTGTCCTTAATTGATTGGAGATGGTTCAGGCGCAATCGCCCCAGCGTGATGGGGAGTCATAAATATGTGATGGGGAAGGCATTGTGTGAACCGTCGAAGCGCTGTAGGACTGCGTCAGATTGACTTCCTCACACCGTACTACCGAGATCGTGCTCTTTATCTGGTTGAGGAACAAACCAGTGGCTTTCCCAAACCGACGCATAATTCCCATCGTGATGTCCACGTCCTCTTCTTTGGGGTTGAGGAAAACCACGACGTCATCCGCATACAAAGACAATCTAAACTTGGCTAACCGGACCGCAAGGGGTGTCAGGAGACCCTGTCTGGTAGCGAGATCAAAGATATGGTGCAAGGTGTCAAAGGCGAGGATGAATAAGTACGGGGACAATGGGTCCCCTTGGCGCAATCCTTTGCAGTGACTGGTGCAAGGTCCTTGCACCCCATTTAGTCGTACAGCCAAGGATGATGTCGCGAGAAGCAATGAAATCCAGTTAGTCCATCTTCGTGGGAACCCCCGATGCTCCAGAAGCTCAAGGAGGTACTCCCGTGACACCGAATATAAGGCCTTGGAAACATCAAGCTTGAGAAGGAGGGCTAGCTTGCGCTATTTGTGATAAGCCCTTGCAAGGTTCCTTACATATAGGAAATTATCTTGGATACATTGTTTGCGGATAAAAGCACTCTGCACCGGTGATATCAAGTAATCCTTATGTTGTGCAAGGCAAAGGTCTAGTACTTTAGAGACTAATTTAGCAAAGGGCTATATGAGACTAATGGGGCAAAAATTCGTGACTGCCTCAGAACTGCTTTTCTTTGCAATCAAGGTGATACTTGCACCGTTCAGTTTAGGCAAAGGCTCTGCGACTTGGTTGTAGATGCACCAGAAGGCCGAGAGGAGGTCATCCTTAATTATATGCCAGCACGCTCTGTAGAAGTCGCTTGTGAGGCCATCGGGGCCAGACGCCTTCTCCGTAGGCAGGGCTAGGATGGCCCCCTTAATATCCTCTTCGATGAACGGTGCATCCAACCTCTGATCCTGCAGCTGCGCAATGTGCAGCTCGACCTAGTTAACAGTGGCAAGCGCTGCACTTTGGTACCCAGGATCGAGTTGAAGTGATCATGGAGATCTTGCTGCTTCTCTTCATGATTCCAGACATAATGTCTGAAAGTCATCTTCAGCTTAGGAATGAAGTGCTTGCGGCTTCTCGCGTTAGCGCAAACATGAAAGAACGGGTGCAAGCATCACCAAATTTGAGACACTGCATACAGGAGGCCTGAAGGCATCTCAATCTTTCCACAGCAGTGAGCCCAAGCAAGCGTTGTTTCAGATCTTGCCGGAGTGATACTTCATTATTCGATAGTACCCAAAGCTCTTAAGCTTCATCCAAGCGGAGGATGTCCCGCGCCATGTGGATCTGCATTCGGATGTCCCCAAACAATTTCCTCTTCCATTGTTGCAAGGTCTTGGCAGTGTTGCATAATTTATAGAACAGAACATTGAGAGGTGATTGGCCCGGGGTAGGATGACGCCAAGCCTGCTCCACAATGTTCAGAAATTCGGGTATGCGCATCTAATATGATTCAAACTTTAAATGCCCGCGACGCTTCGGTTTGGACTGTTTGGAGAGTAGGATCAGGCAGTGGTCCGGTAAGGAAGAGGAAAGTGGTTGAAGGCAGGTGTTGGAGAAAGAGACACCCCATTCAGGGTTGCAGAAGGCTCGATCCAGCTGAAAGTGCATCTAGGTCCCTTGTGGGTTTTGGTTGATTAATGACAAACAACTAAAAGGCTAATGACTTTGGTTGAGTTCTTGCAGAGATTTTAATACGAAATGAAATTCACGAAAAAGGAGAAAAGGCGTGAAAAGTGGAGTAGAAATAGGTTTTCTATTTCTCCTTGAGTCATAGGAAAATCCGTACTATTAAGAGGGATACGACGCATGGAAACTTAGTGAGTCAAATGGGAGCTCAACCTCTTGGGTAGGTCTTAGAAAAACATTTTTTGTCAAAGTCAGACTTGTTCGACACCTTGGGTTGGATAAGTCTGAAACCTCTCTGGTCGATTCCATACATGTCTGAATCTGTATGTCGAACATGTCCGAAACCACTCTGGTTGAATTCATACATGTTCGAGGTACTTGACTTAGAAAAAAAATTAAATGTCTGAAAACTCGGATTGGCCGAGATGGGTGTTCAGACAAGTCCAAGAAATCTCTGTTCAAATTCAGACATGTTCGAAGTGGGTCAAACCTATGTTCGAGGTAGACTTTTCTGACTTAGTGCCCCGGGTGGTCTGAGTTGAAAAACCTCTCCTTGTATGTCAGACTTGTCCGAGTTGAGTCGAACTTGTCTGATGCGGCTTTTGCATGCAGATTCAAATCAAAGTGGTTAGCCATACTGTCTCTGTTGCCAGAACGTCAGCCATATCCGAGCTTAGGTCATACTTGTTTGATGTGGGTTGTCACCTAATGGCTAAAAACACTTTTTGAGTATAAATAGGTGAGAATTTCGTCCCCAATCAGTGCCTAACCCTACAAAAACTCTCATAGCCGACTCAAACCCTCAAGAAATCCTCCTCCATTGTTCTTCACCCTCTTGAGCCCAAATCTGAAGTTTTTGGGGAAGAGTGAAGGAGTGATTGCGAGATTTGGAAAGAGAAGTCCATAGGGGTTGAGCAACGTTTGATTCGCTGAGTTTCTTCGTGATTGCGTGTTTGTTACTCTTGGGTTTCTCCCCTAAATGGTTAGGTGTTGCCCTGCGAGTTCTTTTGTGATCTCTTGATTCGGGGAAGTTTGTAATCCTTTGTGATAGTGAAAGATCCAAGACTTGACCTTTGAGGCCTCTTGGCAAGGATAGGACTGTTAGGCCTAGCCCTCTGTGGGATCCTCAATGGGGACGTAGGTTTCTTTGTGGAACTGAACCTCAGGAGAAAATCTTGTGTCTATTGTCTCCATTTACATTTCCCCAAAGTTCTTATTTTCTAGTGATCATCTAGGTGTACTTCAGGTCAAGCACTTAATCTTGTTTCCATCAACTACTAGAACTACTAGGACACATTTCCATTCACTAGATCCCTTAAAAACTTCATTTTTGGCACTGTCCTCGGACTTATCCGAGCTGAGTCACACATATCTGACTTCAGTCAGACCAGTACGATTCTTAGTCAAACAAGTCCGCCTTGTATTTACAGGGCATATTTTAATTAAGTCTAGATTTTTGATATTGTCTATTCACCCCCCTCTAGGCTACTTTCACCAGCCGGACCAGAGTCGACTTCTGACTCTCATTGCTTAGGAAATCGCCGATTAAGCAAGGGAATCTCTAGGAGTTGGTTGGTGTCCAGCATCTGACAAAAGGATCCCATTTGCCGCCTGTTGATGTTAGAGTTCTTCTTATCCCGAGCGTCGCAAATCATGTTGAAATCCCCTATGCACAGCCATGGAACTCCTTGCAGTGGTCGGGCCACGGACAGTTCCGCCAGGAAGCCATTCTTCAGTGCATCATCTGTCGGGCCGTAGACAGAGGTGAGTAAGAAAGGCTCTTGCATCCATCTCAGCCGCAGCATCACAGATAGAGAGTGGCTTCTGGCCGTCGCCGGACCGTCCTCAACCAAGTCCTCATCCCAGGTTATAAGCACTCCTCCTCTAGTCCCCATTGTAAGTAGATAGTGGAATTGTCACAGAGGCAAACCAAGGAATTCAAACCCGAGGTGGGGGGGGGGGGTATGTGCTGGAGCTTCGTTTCTTGCAGGCACAGGATCAGAGGCCGATCAGAGGCAGTCATCTCACTAACGACCTCTCTTCTACCGGGAATATTAAGACCACGCACGTTCCAATTTTGGCAACAAAATGGAGTCAATTATCATAGGAACATGGGTTAACAACAGGTCCGACTGACCATGGCCAGGGGGAAACAGCAGTCGTCCACGAACTGGAACTCTCAGCACATAGACAATACAGACCGACAGTCAACACACACGCCGGAGACACAACTACGGGGTCAGGTACAACAGCAACACCCTTACTGCAACCTAACCAAGACACGAGGGGGATGGAGGCCATGGGAGCGGCAGCCACCTGCACAAACAAACCCTCCCTCAACTCATCATGTTTGAGAGCCAAAACACACACACAATACATGGGATACATTGATAACAAGGGGGACTCCATGACCGACCACAACGAATCAAACCTGCACCTGAGCGGCCAGCTCGGTAGCTGCCAGAGCAGAGGTTGGCCTCCACAATCTGTGCAGAATCCAGACAGGTTGCCTTGCGAATGGCAACAATGGCTTGCTTCGGCAGAGGCCCCTTGTACAGATCCTTGTACTTCACCAGAACCTCCTCCGCAATTACGTCTTTTTCGCCGGTGAGGTCAAGCTGCTGGATGAGATGGTGGGTAGCCTTCATCGCAATGGGAATGGATCTTGGAGCTGCAGCCTGCATGGCGCTCTTGCACGAAGGCTCAGCCAATGCCGACTGGAAGCGTGGGGCAGACCCACGTTTGCGGGGTGGATCACTGAGGATGGGGGTTGGCGCCGACGAGAACAGATTCTTCTAAAAAGCCTCTGGTGGGCTCAAAGGGGCGGAATCATGGGCCAATTGGGTTGTCCCTCCGAGCGAATCAAGAGCATGGACCTCCTCCACATCATAGGCGCCTACATCCTTGTAACACCCTCATTTTCATGCATCATGCCTTGCATACATTCATATACATGTTTAACATTAACCCACAACAATAGGAACAAGTTTAAAATTGATTTGGAACAAACCGCACTTAAAAACGCATGAAAGTGCGGACTAGTGCCACCACGAGGACAAGTATGGGTGTGGCGTAGCTGATTAATTAGGGCTTAGTCAGTGCTATTTGGACCATTAAGGATGCTCGGGGAAGGGGTAGTTAAATTGGGTTTGTTGATGATTGGTGGGACTACCCTGGGATCCGAATGGCTCAAGAGGTGGCCCTTGGTTGAAGATGTGCTCAGTTGGAGGCATCGCCACCGGTGAAACCTCAGTGGGGTCTGAATAGGCTAGTAATCCCTTTGTAAAGGCTATTTTGTGATCTCTTGGCCATACACCAAAGGAAGTGTAATTGGCATGAGGGAGGTTCTTTAGTCGCCGACGGGTGATGAAATCACAAACACATGGGTAAAGAGGTACAAACTCTGCAGAGTCTAAATAAACTATCATGATAGCTGTGCTCCCAGTTATGAGCACCTGGACAACTTCCATGATTAGGGGGGAATTCGTATTGGGATGGAATTTGGGATGGTTATGGTTTGGTAATGGTTATGGATGGTTATGGATTTAATTTCTGGTATTCAATATAGTTATTGGCAATGGTGAAATCTGGAATTATTGATGATGGTAATAAATTCAGACTGGTATTATGGTATTACTTATGCTTATGATGGGTTTATTTCACATACATGTAATATATTGCTTTTCAAATGTTTTTATGTACTTTTCAGCACTTTGCCATTATTATTGTCGTCATTTGAATCAGCCACATGTCATACTTTCCACACTTGCTGAGTACGACATGTACTCACTCTTGCAATCCCCCACCCAACAGTTGCAGGTCAGGATTGGGAGTTTAATGGTGATAATGCAGAGTTCTAGGCCGTGTCTACCGTCAGCTTTGTCTGTGGTGTTGATTGGAGCTGCGCTTATATACATACCGTATCGCTTATGCTGCTTAGTTGCTTAGTTTGCTTAATTAGTTTATTTCCGCTGCATTAGTTGAACTTGTCATTAATATTCATTAGAGCTTGTATTCGAGGATAATATGGTTTGTATAATAAAATTTGGTTAATTAATCTTGTTCTATGGTAATTTTCTGTATATCGTTTGAGATTGCACTCGTGTATGTGTGATGAACATCCTGGGCACACATATGCGTTAGCTTGGTTCATTTTTTGGAACTGGGCGTCACAGATTGGTATCAGAGCCAGGTTGACCGTAGGACGCAGCCTAGATAGAATGGACACTTTAGAGCACATAGGAGCACTCAGGAATTGATGTGTATTTGCTTGGAGTGTTGTTTGCTATATATATTGCTTGCTTGTGTGCTTAATAGAGGATTTTTGGGATGCCTTAGCATTGCCATGTCCACCTAGGCTAGTATAGCTAGTTGTTTAGTTTCATATCCCTTGACACATATAGTTGGGGACGTTATCTAATTCTTACCTATTACTTTTCTTCAGATGGTGAGGACTCGCAACCAGAGGGATGGCAATGATGAGGAGGAGAACAATGGAGTGCCTCAGAACAACCTTGGACAAGGATCTACGCAGGGAACTATCAACATTGAGCAGCTATTGGCTATGCAAAACCAGCTCATGCAGACCATGATACAGACTATGGGACAGCTGTAGGCTGGCAACATCAACAATCAGCCCCACATGCCTCCACCGCCACCCCCACCTCCTCATAACCGATTGGGAGAGTTTATGAGGGCTAGGCCGCCAACCTTTGCTCAAGCCGCCGACCCTATGGATGTGGATGATTGGCTCAAGTACGTGGAGAAGAAGCTAGCTATTGTCCAATGCAGTGATTGGGAGAAGGTCCTGTTCGCTTCTCATCAACTAGTTGGAGCAGCTGCGGATTGGTGGGATGCTTATTACAATGCTCATGAGAACCAAGAGAGAATTACTTGAGCCGAATTCAAGGAGAATTTTCGTTCTCATTATGTGCCGGAGGGTGTTATGATTTTGAATAGGCAAGAATTTGAGAATTTAAGGCAAGGAAAATCAAGCGTGAGTGAATATCTCAATAAGTTCACTCAACTCTCAAGGTATGCGCCCGAGGATGTTAGTCGGGACAGCCGGAAACAATATTTGTTCATGAGAGGCCTCAACAATGAGATCCAAGTGAAACTACTCAACTGCGATTATGCCAATTTTCAGAAGCTCATCGACAAAGCAATTGTGGTGGAGAACAAGATTCACGAGATGGAGCAAGAAATCAAGAGGAAGGCGCCATATCAAGGACATCAACAAGGAAGTAATGTGCGCCCTCGCCTTGCACCACCTAATGCGCCCTATTAGAGCTCCTCTATTCCTGCTCAGCGCCCTGGTTATGCACCGCGCCCAACTCAGTTTGTGCAGTAGCGCCCTGTTATGCAAGCACCTAGGCCTCCAATGCCTTATGCACCTCGTGCTAATTTTCCTGCTGCAAGTGTTCAAAACCAAGCTCGTCCCAATAACTCTGGCGGAGTTAAGAAGTGCTATACTTGTGGAGAAGCTGGACACTTTGCGCATCAATGTCCTAAGTCAGGCCTTGGTCAAGGGAGCAATGCGTCGAGGCAAAACCCAAGACCCAATGGAGAACAACCACAAGGAAACCGTGGACAGCAGAATTTTGCTCGTGGCAACGTGAACCATGTCTCTACGGAGGATGCTCAACAAGCGGATGACGTGGTCATTGGTATGTTTCTTGCAAACTCCAACCCCGCGACTATGTTATTTGATTTTGGAGCATCGCATTCATTCATTGCATCGAAGTATGTTGCCAAGTATAGTTTGTCTATCTCTCATATGAAGTTTACCCGTTGGTTAAGTCTCCTGGAGGAGAGATGAGGACAAATATAGCATGTCCAAAAATAAGCCTTAGAATAAGGGGGGTAGACTTCTCCGCCAACCTCATTGCTTTGGATTCTCAAGGATTGGACATTATACTTGGTATGGACTAGTTGAGAAAGCACAATGGAGTTATTGAGTGTGCCACGAAGACGGTGAAGTTGACCAACGAAGAAGGGGTCACCGTAGAATTTGAAGCATCACAAACCGCACCAAAGCAATTGGAGTTGAATCATATGGACGGTGCCGCAATTAAGGAGATTCCGGTGGTGTGTGAATTTTTGGATGTTTTTCCGGACGAGTTGCCAGGTATGCCACCCGATCGATACATTGAGTTTGTTATTGATTTAATACCTGGAACTGCACCTATAGCTAAGAGGCCGTATAGGATGCCCCCTTCAGAATTAGCGGAGCTCAAGAAGCAAATTCAAGAGCAATTAGAGAAGGGTTTTATTCGCCCTAGCTCTTCACCTTGGGGAGCGCCCGTGCTGTTCGTGGACAAGAAGGATGGATCCCAAAGGATGTGCGTGGATTACCGAGCTCTCAATGAGGTAACAATCAAGAACAAGTATACCTTGCCACGTATAGAAGACTTGTTTGATCAGATGAAGGGTGCTTGTGTCTTCTCTAAGATTGACTTGAGGTCGGGATACTTTCAAATGAAGATTAGACCATAGGACATACCCAAAACAGCTTTTAGAACACGGTATGGATCTTATGAGTACACCGTGATGTCTTTTGGATTGACAAATGTGCCTGCCTACTTTATGTACCTCATGAATAAGGTCTTCATGGAGTACTTGGATAAGTTCGTTGTGGTGTTCATTGATGACATTATGGTCTACTCGAAGGATGAGAAAGAGCATGATGAACACTTGAGGCTTACGTTGCAGAAATTGAGGGAGCATCAATTGTATGCCAAGTTCAACAAGTGTCAGTTTTGGTTAAGAGAGGTGTCGTTTCTGGGTCATATAATTTCAGGAGGAGGAGTATCGGTTGACCCCGAAAAAGTGAGAGACGTGTTGAAGTGGGAACTGCCACAAAATGTCAAGGAAATAAGGAGTTTTCTTGGAATGGTTGGATATTACCGTAGATTCATCAAGGACTTTTCCAAGATAGCCAAACCTATGACAGAGTTGCTAATGAAGGGAAAGGCGTTCCAATGTACTGAAGCTTGTCAAAATAGTTTTGAGGAGTTGAAGAAGAGGTTGACAACAGCTCCAGTTTTGGTACTGCCGGATGTGAGCAAGAGTTTTGATATATATTGCGATGCATCAAGACAAGGACTCGGGTGTGTATTGATGCAAGAAGGTCAAGTGGTCGCCTATGCATCAAGACAATTGAAGAAACATGAGCAGAATTACCCCACGCATGATCTTGAACTAGCGGTCGTGGTACACGCATTGAAGATTTGGAGACACTATATTCTTGGACATAGGTGTGAAATTTATACGGATCATAAGAGTTTGAAGTATATTTTCACGCAAACGGATCTGAACTTGAGGCAACGGAGATGGTTGGAGCTCATCAAAGACTATGATTTGGGGATCAACTATCATCTGGGAAAAGCCAATGTAGTGGCTGATGCTTTGAGTAGAAAGGGAGTAAGTCACCAACTCACAGTTCGAGAGTTACCATCCGAGTTATGCAAGGAGTTTGAACGGTTGAACCTCGGGTTTGTAAATGAGATGAAGATGATGGAGTTAAACCCAACCTTGGAACAAGAAATTCGAGAGGCACAAACCACAGATAAGGAAATCAAGGAAATCAAGGAAAGGACCGAAGAAGGGAGAGAATTCAGATTTGATGAGGACGAACATGGTACCTTATGGCTTGGAAAGAGAATTGTTGTTCCTAATGTAAAGCATATTCGGGAGGCAATATTAAAGGAGGCACATGACTCGCCTTACTCGATTCACCCCGGTTGTATGAAGATGTACAAAGACTTGAAGACTTGTTATTGGTGGGATAGCATGAAGAAGGACATAGCCGAATATGTTGCATTGTGTGATGTGTGCCAACGAGTCAAGGCAGAACATCAAAGGCCAGCAGGATTATTGCAGCCATTAAAGATTCCGGAGTGGAAGTGGGAAGAGATTGGTATGGACTTTATAGTTGGATTACCGCGAACCCAGTCTGGCTATGATTCAATATGGGTCATTGTAGATCGATTGACAAAATCAGCTCACTTCATTCCTGTCAAGACCACATATACCACCGCGAAGCTAGCAGAATTGTATATGGAGCATATTGTGTGCCAACATGGAGTACCGAAGAAGATAGTCTCGGATAGAGGTTCTCAATTCACTTCCAGATTTTGGCAAAAATTGCATAAAACTTTGGGAACGAGGTTGAATTTTAGTTCAGCATATCATCCTCAAACGGATGGACAAACCGAGAGGACCAATCAGATTTTGGAGGACATGTTAAGAGCTTGTGCTTTGAAGCATGGGAAAAGTTGGGACAAAAGCTTGCCATACACGGAATTTTCATACAACAATAGTTACCAAGCAAGCTTGAAAATGTCACCATATGAAGCGCTTTATGGGAGGAAGTGTAGGACACCTTTATTCTGGAATGAGGCAGGAGAAACTCAAGTATTTGGTTCGGATGTGTTGCAAGAAGCCGAAAAGCAAGTCCGAATAATTCGTGAAAACTTGAGGGCTGCCCAATCAAGACAAAAAGGCTATGCAGACAATAGGAGAAGGAAATTATCCTTTGAAGTGGGAGATTTTGTTTACCTCAAGGTATCACCAATGAGAGGTCATAAGAGGTTTAACATAAGGAGTAAGCTCGCACCTCGTTATATTGGACCATTCAAGATTTTGGACAAAAGGGGAGAAGTAGCGTATAAGTTGGAGATGTCAGCCCATCTTTCAGACGTGCATGATGTCTTTCATGTTTCTCAGCTCAAGAAGTGTTTGAGAGTACCGGAAGAGCAAGTGCCAATGGAACAATTGGAACTAGAGGAATATTTGACTTATGCCGAGCAACCGATCAAAATCTTGGAAACCAAGGAGAGAGTCACAAGGAACAAGGTTATTAGATGGTGTAAAGTTCAATGGAAGCACCACACAGAAAAAGAAGCGATGTGGGAATTGGAGAATGATCTCAAGAAGGATTTTCCCTATCTCTTCTCTTTCGCGTCGAATCTCGAGGGCGAGATTCATTTTAAGGGGGGTAGGTTTGTAACACCCTCATTTTCATGCATCATTCCTTGCATACATTCATATACATGTTTAACATTAACCCACAACAATAGGAACAAGTTTAAAATTGATTTGGAATAAACCGCACTTAAAAACGCAGGAAAGTGCGGACTAGTCTGATTTTTCTGAGGACTAGTCCAATTTCTCTCTGACTAAAAATGGACTTGTCCGTTTTTGCTGCGGATTAGTCCAATTTTTGGCACTGGAAACTTTCGGACTTGTCCGATTTTGTGCGGACTAGTCCGATATTCCAAGAATCCTTGAAAAATTGCTAAGTCCCTGGACTTTTCCGGACTAGTCCGCTGTTCTAGCGGACTTCTCCGTTTTCCTTTCTGTTCAAATTCGAACTTGTCCGATGTTGGCCAGACTTGTCCGATTTTCTCTCTGGACGACTTCGGACTAGTCCGGTCCTGTCCGCACTTGTCCGATATTTCGTAACTCCGAATTGATCTTTCGTTTTACGACTTGTTTCTTGGGTTTCACGTTAAGTGGGCCTAGGGACGTCGTGCCTAACTCTTGTAGAGCCCATGTGGGACTCTAAACTGGCCTCTACTCATCCCTAAACCCGAAATCCATCTAACTCTAGCCTCCACCTCTATATAAACAGCCCCACCCCTTGGGTTGACATCTATTTGCCACTTTTCCATCCACCCAAACCCTAGTTCGTGGGGAGCCACCATCAAGGAGGGAGGAGAAGATCCCAAGCAAGAAGAAGAAGAGGAGGAAACAAAGGAGGATCAAGATCTCCACCAAGTTTCGTTCTTCACCACCAATTCCTCCCCAAGTTCATCACCAACCCTAGATCATCAAGATCCAAGTGTTACCTCCAAGTTTCTTGATTCATTGGAGTTCTAAACACCTGGTATACCTTCTATTCTCTTTTCCTTACGAGAATTCAACCCCTAATCTCCAAATTCACGCCGATCTAGAAAACCCTAATCTGTTGATCTCGTCAAGTACGGACTTGTCCGGTCCCTAGCGGACTAGTCCGATCTTTCTGGTTAAATTGTGTTGAATTAATTCTAAAATTTGATCTAATCAACTCCAAACCTGTATAAAATTGTTAAAAGCTATTAGAACTAGTTAGAGATCATTAAAAGCAATCTAGTAACAAGTTCTACCTTGCATTTGCATCAATCATGCATGTCATGTCATATTGAGTAATATTTGTGCAATCTTTGATTGTGTTTCTCGTCTTGTATGTTTATTGTGTGGATTAGACGAATTTGCGCTAGAGAGTGCCGCAGAGGATCTCCAGCATCAAGAGTTCGAAGGCTTTGATCCTGATCAACAACAAGAGCAAGGCAAGTGTCCTTGAAGCATATTGATCCTATTTTAAAATAAATGTTTTGTTTGCAAAATTGTATGCTTGTGTCAAATTGATGGGAATCCTATGGTAGGAAGTTTACTAGTTCTGCTAAACCACCCTTGTCACCTGGAATTCATGGTCGAGAGTCGGGAAGGGCTTTTTACCTTTTTGCTTCGCTTAACTAATTGGGATGGAAAACAACACTACACATTTACTTAAGCATTAATGATATTCTGGTTGATGTGAACTGGTCGATACGGTATGGTAATGGGTGATCTAAGCAAGCCTGGTATGTGGATGGGTTGGATGTTATGGTGGTTTTGCTTGCTTTAGATCTAAGGACCGGTTCATGCGAGAATAAGCCATGATTACAGTGCCACCACAAGGCCAACTATGGGTGCGGCGTAGCTGATTAATTAGGACTTTGCCAGTGCTATTTGGACCATTAAGGATGCTCGGGGAAGGGGTAGTCGGATTGGGTTTGTTGATGATTGGTGGGACTACCCTGGGATCCGAATGGCTCAAGAGGGGGTCCTTGGTTGAAGATGTGCTCAGTTGGAGGCATCGCTACCGGTGAAACCTCAGTGGGGTCTGAATAGGCTATTAATCCCTTTGTAAAGGCTATTTTGTGATCTCTTGGCATACACCAAAGGAAGTGTAATTGGCATGAGGAAGGTTCTTTAGTCGCCGACGGGTGATGAAATCACAAACACGTGGGTAAAGAGGTACAAACTCTGCAGAGTCTAAATAAACTATCATGATAGCCGTGCTCCCGGTTATGAGCACCTGGACAACTTCCATAATTAGGGGGAAATTGGTATTGGGATGGAATTTGGGATGGTTATGGTTTGGTAATGGTTATGGATGGTTATGGATTTAATTTATGGTATTCAATATGGTTATTGGCAATTGTGAAATCTGGAATTATTGATGATGGTAATAAATTCAGACTGGTATTATGGTATTACTTATGCTTATGATGGGTTTATTTCACATACATGTAATATATTGCTTTTCAAATGTTTTTATGTACTTTTCAGCACTTTGCCATTATTATTGTCGTCATTTGAATCAGCCACATGTCATACTTTCCACATTTACGGAGTACGACATATACTCACTCTTGCAGTCCCCCACTCAACAGTTGCAGGTCAGGATTGGGAGTTTAATGGTGATAATGCGGAGTTCTAGGCCGTGTCTACCGTCAGCTTTGCCTGTGGTGTTGATTGGAGCTGCGCTTATATACATACCCTATCGCTTATGCTGCTTAGTTGCTTAGTTTGCTTAATTAGTTTATTTCCGCTGCATTAGTTAAACTTGTCATTAATATTCATTAGAGCTTGTATTCGAGGATAATATGGTTTGTGTAATAAAATTTGATTAATTAATCTTGCTCTGTGGTAATTTTCTGTATATCGTTTGTGATTGCACTCGTGTATGTGTGATGAACATCATGGACACACATATGCGTTAGCTTGGTTCATTTTCGGAACCGGGCGTCACAATCCTGCGGAGTCAGCCCCAGCGCCCCAGGTTCGCTGCCCTGGAGCTGCAGAGCATCGGTGGCACCCGCGAACTCCAACAGGCCAATGCAACCCGAGGCCATCTCGACAAAGCAAGGTGGAGAGGTCTCAGTGGGCAACCTTCCAGGGGCACAGGTGCAAGCCCGCGGACCAACAGAAGCAACCGTGAACTCATCCAACATCGGGTCAAAACCAGAACAGTGAAGGACAGGGGGCGGCGACAGGCCCTCCTGGTAGAGGCCTTGGTAGGCTGGGACAAGGAGTCGTAGGCGCCGTCGGCGTCATTGATGGAGCCACAGTCCACCAGATCCAGGGTCGAGTCCCCCGAATCGACTTGATGTAGGCCGCATAAGTCAGGCGGGGGGAGGGGTCGTGAAGAATCCGAGGTTGTCGGGGCAGCGCAGGATGCCAGATCTAGAAGCTTCGATGTGCTCGAGGCAGCGAGGAAGGCCAAATCTGTGGGCTTCGAGGGGCTAGCCTTTGACAGCAGTGGCGTAGGAGTAGTTGGAGGCAGACAGAGGTCCGCCGGACCGAGGGGGTTCGACGGTGGTGGGTTGGACGTGGGGGTGGACGCTGTGGCCAGGGCGACCAGCGGCAGGGGCTCTCGGTGGAGCGGGTTCACTCATCCTCCCTAACAGTCCATTTTTTTTGCAATGATCCATCTAATCATACAAAGTGGTTGTGAACTTTCATTTATAATACGCATCACTTATGCATTACTGAATTGTCAAGTTTTTGATGTCAGGATTAGTTAATTCGAGTCTCTACTAATAAAATTGTAGTATACATTCTTTCAAAAAAATGTAGTATGCATGCAGATATATTTCAGGGAGTGTTTATGATGTTAAGGATGCAGCTATCCACATCATCTTTGTCGCTTATGTAAACTGAATTTCCCATTTAAGCAATGCCGTCTAGAGACCGAGTTGCAACTTTCAACTTAAGAGCCATGTTATACCTATCTGTGACAAGCCTATACGACCGCTGCATGTGTGTGGGCCACCAACAAACATGCTTAGTGGTTTCTCTTTGCATGTACAACTCTTGAAGGTAGGTGGCTCTTGCAAAAATGTTTTTTAAAAATTAAAAGTCAATTATAAATATATCTTAGTTGTGGTGGGTCCCACTTGTCACCACAAAACTACCTTGCATGATATGAACATTATCCAGACAAATCCCAAGTTATTTAAACCTGTTCTATTCTGCACACCAAACATTTGCTCTATTATAGGATGAAAGAAAATACTTATTTGAAGTATGAGATTGCATACCTTGCTACAGTGGCGGGGCTGCAGTTATACCATTGGGTTCAGATGAACCCAATAAAATTTTGTAAAGCAAGCATAATTGACTAATTGCTACTAGTTTGAACCCATTAGATTCAGGTGACTCATACTTAATCCACACATATATTTTTAAGCGAACCCATTAGCAATATTTTCTAGCCCCGCACTGCCTTGCTAGGAGTGGAGGATGGTCCCATGCCCCTAAAAGGTCCCTAATTATTTTATGCACACCCTAACTTGAAAGTGAGCTTTAGTCATTTATTTGTAATCAGTGAAAAAAGACGGCTATCACAATCCTTGGTTCATATTGTACTCGGGAGTGATCCGACCTGTAAATTTTGGTGTTTCCTAGTGCAGGCTTGAGTCTGAGTGCCCCCTCCATTCCCTAGCGAACCTCCCTTTTTAATCTCAGTGCGGACTTGGAATGGGATCCTACTAATTCTGAGAACCAAGACTAAAGATTTGCATGTAAAAGGCACCACTGCCACTGGTATTTGACGCGTGACTCAGCAAGCGGAATCCGTGCTGGGACCCACCTCCCCGGCCCCCAGGATTCACCTACAGTCCCTCAGGACCGTTAGAAGGCGGGGCAACGTCGAAGATCTTACGGCGGCGGGCGAGAAGCAGCTCAGACAAAACCGGCTTTTGAAGTTTTGCGGGTGCGCGGTACAGTGATCGAAAAAATCAAGGCTTGTCCTGTCATGTCGTGAAAAGCTTGGCCATGTGACCATATAAGGAATCAATTCGGTTGGGGAATTGGAGTCTCTTGTGGTGAGTGACCGGTCGTTATTACCAAAGTTGTGCGTAGCAGTAGTGCTATACAGTAGCTTGGATGTAGAGAATATGAATCAGTAGCCTGTTTCAGATTTTTGTTTGCAGGCGGGTGGGGAGGATCGTGTTCACATTCCGTTGGCATGTGGAAAGAGCAGAAACCAGTGGTTCTAACCATATTGGCAGGGAAAAGGAGGGGAAGAAAGACTACGTAGCCGCGTGATAGTAGTCTATCAACAAGTCACAGTGGTTTTAACTTTTAGGCGGGGAGAAGTGAAATACAGTACTCGGCTCACTGCACGAATCTGTCATCGTCCGCGGCGCTTGCCTAGTACGGTAGCTCCTGAGGGAAGTTTGTTTGGGGGCGGAAGCCGAGTAACCAACGGCCAACACCTCCCACCTCGTCGCGACGCCTACCGGCGGGCGGGTGCCGGGGAAAGCGAACACGGACGACTGGTTTGTGCAAATAATTGAGGAGTGCTGGAGGACGAGGCGGCGGCCGCAAAAGGGCGCGGGATCCACCTGGGTCTGTGGGCGGCTTAAGAACCGGATCGGCGTCGCGCGCTCGACCGCAAGCGACAGCGGGAACGTCCACTCTGCCATCGGCAAGTTGCTGAGAGAGCGACGACTCCCCGCGTGCGAGAGCGAAGGCTCGGCTGCGTCGCGTCGATCACGTCCGCGCATTGTTGTTGAGGAGGAGCCGGACGGATCCCCGCGTAGCAGCGTGCGCGCGGTACTGTGGCCAGTCAGAAGGTCAGGTCATTCGTCAACACGCGTGTAAAAATTTCGCCGTGGTGGTTGAAAGGGAGGAAGAGGAACACAGAGATGAGCACGGCTGAGCTCACGACACCTTTTTGAGTTAGTTTTCGTAGCTACCTTCTGTGTCGTTGAAGTTTTTAGGTTGTAATACCTGTTTCAAACCCTGTCGAAGATTTACCTTGTTGTGTCGTGTCGCGTGATATCGTAGCAGTAGCATGTGCTTGTTTAGCTGCTGGCTACTTTTGCTTACCGTTTTTGGATGTAATGAGCCTAAGGATCGCTGTTTCTAATAGAATAGAGATGGGACGTGTCCCGGTCGAAAAAAAAAATCGCCGTGGCATCAGCTGGCTGCCAGGCAGGCTGTGCTGACCGAAGGGTGATGCTGATGGTGCTGCTGCTGCATTGGCAGCGATCGGACCAACGTGTTAAGCGTGGAGCATGATGCATGACAGGTGGCATGCAGTGAGGGGCAACGTGTCAAGACGAAACTGCACTCGTCGACCGTCTCATCTGGAACAATTAGAGAAGCGCGGGCCTTCAGAAAGACCGAAAATGTCTAGTGTTACCACACGTTCTGTTACCGTGTTGCAACCTTAGTACGACTACGGAATTCAGGCCGACTAACCCTTCGGGAGAGTGTTTTTTTTTCAGAATCTTTTTATAGTCTTTGCTGCTATTGGTTTGGAGCACACCGCTTTATAGATCTGCCTTTGTTTTCCTTAAATTTTCAGCATGCTTTGTTCTTTTAAAACTTGCAGTAGTAACTCTTGTTCTAATCTAATACTCATGTTTCTTCTCATTTGGAGTCGTGCGAAATGTACGGGCGCAAATTAAAACTGCAACGGCGCAGGCCAGGTAGGGCTGTCAACGAGTCGAACTCGAGCGAGCTTGTCTTCATAAGCTTGAGTTTGATTAAAAATCGAGTCGATCTCGAGTCGAGCCCAGGATTTGTTCGATCTTACAATCAGGCTCAAGCTTGGCTCGTTTAGATTTCGAGCCGAGCTTGAATCGAGCCTAAAACGAATCGAACACGAGCGAGTTACGATCCTCAACTTTATTAACAGTCCTATAATTGTCATTCTCATGTAGATACAATAAAATCTACTGAATTTTGGTTCACAACTAATAGAGTAAGAAGGTGGACGATGTTGCACATCATTTGTTGCTAGCATATATAAAAAATGTATCGTATAAAATATTTTTAATAGAATTATATAATTTAGTTAATCATACATATCATATATGACAACAATAAACGAGCTTACTCGAGCTTTTCGAGCTTGAGCTCATCGAGCTTGCGAGCTTGTACGCAAGCTCAAGCTTGGCTCGTTTAGAATTCGAGCCGAGCTTGAATCGAGCTTAAAACGAATTGAACACGAGCGAGTTACGATCTTCAAACTTTATTGACAGCTCTAAGGCCAGGTAGCCGGAACTGCGATGCAGCGCTGGTGGTCACTAACAACAACGCAGAGCAGCAGCAGCCGCGTGGCAACACTGGCAGAATTCTTTTGGGTGGTGGTCCCTCCTCTCCCTCCGAAGGCATCCTCTGGAAATGGCGAACCTGGCCCTCGAGCCCATCACACTCACACCACCGTACGAACGCAAGCACGCATGCTGTTCTTCCGCGCAGCATCCCTTTCGCAGGTACTCCCTTCGGTGTACAAAAAATTGTCGTTTTGGACATGTTCTCGCATACCAAGGAAGTATTAAATAGATTTCTTTCTTTTATAATACAACTCTCCTTAGTGATCCGAGTGGTCTTCTTCACGTTTTTCCAGCCAATCTAATGCAAGTTTGATTCCTAGGTACACGCTACCCCATTTTTTACACTATTTTCCATGGCATGCAGTGTAAAACGACAATTTTTTGTGCACTCTTGGCTCTAGTGTAGAACGACAATATTTTGTACACCGGAGGGAGTACACTTGTTGGTGCCGCCCGCACATTCTACGTAAACATCCACCAGTGAATGTGGTTCAGTTGCATCGGCCTTGGTCACCATTCCTTGGCAGCAAATAGTTAACGCCGAGTCGCGCACGCGTATACCAAGCTAGTCCCTGCAGCCACGTCGACTGCTTAGTTAGTGAACGCGAACGCATCAGCGTCACCAGGACGCCGACCGCTGGAGTGGAATAGTGGATCCCTGGAGTGATCCACGAGTCGTGAAGTCGCTGCCCGGTTGAAGACAATGCGCACACTTCCGCCATGTTGCGGCGGAAAATAAAAATGCTTTATTACGCGCCAAAGCAGAGCTGAGCACTACTAGCCATTAGCCAACCGGGAAGAAGGAAAGATCACGCTTTTGCGCAAAGAAGGCAGACAGATATTATAGGCGGAGCCAGGCTGGCTTTATCCAACCAGGAGGAAACAAGCAGAGGGCGACAGGGTTCGCGCAATGCTTTATCCAACGATGAGCAGTTGTAGTAGTAATCCTACTGGTAGTATGTCCTAAACAAGTTTTAGCAAAGCCAGAGCAGAGAATCGGGGTGCTTTATTGGGTCCGGCCCACGCCACGCCAGCCGAAAGCAGCAGCGAGCAATGAAGTCACGAGATTTATACCCAACTCGGCGCGGAATCTCAATCCAGGGCTGGGCTTCCTTGTCCCCCCTCTCAGATCCCTCCAAGAGTCAACAAAACCCCGTGAAAAGCCGGAGCAAATAAAACATCACTAGTGAGAGAGATTTCTTTGGAGAAAGTAGTCGCGAGTGACACCGTGACAGAATCCACTTCCGCACCAGAGATTCCAAAGGCCAGCCCAGGTGTGCGGTGCTCCCGCAACTATGGATGGCCACCTTTTCTCCTCACTAGTCCCTGCAACTTGGTACGCGTGTTGCCTGCCTCTGATCCGCCCTGTTCTAAGGTCCGATCCGCCGAGACCAGAACCAAACATTGCAGATCTGAACGAATGTATCCAAGCAGAGGGTGGTGGTGGATTCCGTAAGTCCTCGCCTGGCCTCTGTTAGCAACTCCGGTAGGACCTCGCCGGAAGATCGCCGGAGTTGAAGAAGAATGGAGGAAGAGGAAAGAATGACCGAACAATATGAGAAGCAATAATACTCTGTTCGATGCTCTATTCTCACTGCCTCTCATTCCTTAAGTACATGGGCCCAAGGCCACACACGGACTCACGCCACACCAGGCACTCACGCACGCGGGCCCACTAGCCATAGGCTACTGACATTCCTTCCCCCTTGCGAGCCTGCTTGCCCTCAAGCGGGAGCTCGAACATACGCTTGACGTGGTCGATCGACATCCCTACATCCACCACGTTTCCACAGCGGTGAGATCGACAGGTCGCACAACAGTAGAGTGTGGCATGCGGGACGCGGTGTAGATGAATTGCGACCACTCGGCGACCGAAGCTTGACATGATGCTCGCAGTTGTCATTCTCTCGAACACGTCGCGCGCGAACAGTGGAGGTGGCTTGAGTGAGTGCACCATGCACCAGAACTTCGTGTCGTCGCGGATGAAGAAGACGGGGAAGTCATTACCGACCAGGAACGTGTCGAGGACGACGAGTGACGAGCTGTTGCCCTTGAACGCGTTGCAACAGTCGACTGTCATTTCATCGAACATGTTGCGTGTATGTCTGAGTCTGTCAATCCTTCTCAACGCCTCGACCAGGAGGAGGTGCCGATGGAGGGTGTTGAGCAGCTCGATGATGGGCAAGAGCGTTGTGCTTTGGGGTGCCTTGTACTGCTTGATGGACGCGTCAGCGGCGTTGACTCGTTACATGGACCCAGGGCGCAACAGAACGAAGGCGGTCTTTGCAGCTGCCGTAACAGAGGCGGCGAGGAAGTCTGGCACCGCGTGAAGCTCCTGCAGTCCGACGAACATTTCCTCCGGCCCAGCGCGCGCTGCACCAACGAGGTCCGCCATGGCCAACGGTGGCAGTGGCCATGGTGGTGGGGGTGGCCGTTGGTGCACGGAGAGTTGGTTGTGCCCAGCGAGGGAGTCGAAGCTGACGTCGAAGACGGTCATCTCCCGAAGCATTCCGACCTCTAGCGGCAAGCAGGAGTTGAGGCCGTTGTTGATGAGGAGGACGGCATCGAGCGATCGGTCGAAGAACTCACACGGGATGGCGCAGTCCTCGACAGGTTTGACGAAGACAGTTGTATTAGCGCGCGCGCCCCTGGTGAACATCTCCTCCGCGTCCTTGCCGAGGGCCACCGTGCCCCTGGTGAACTCACCGGGGAGGACGTCGTCGGTGGTGTGCATGTGCTCGACCCACTCGAGGGCCTTGGAGAAGTTGTAGCACTGGCGGGTGGTAGCGATGGTATGCGCGTTGGGCACAACACCCTCAATGGGCGTCGCCACCCCTGCCAAGGGTTGAGGCAGTGGCCGAGCATCAACTCTCCACATGTGCTAAAGGTGGAGGAGCGGCTTGCACCTAGCATCCTCGGGGATGCAGAAGTGAATTGCCAGCGCAGCTAACGAGAAGCCCAAGACGAGGTCGAGGTAGGTGATGGGCTCGGTGCGCCTCGCTGAAAGCATCTAGGCCCCATGAGGTACGGTTTCGGTGATTAATGACAACCATTCGATATTACTAATGAATTTGTGAATGCAAGGTCTCAATGACACTCAATCAAATAAAATCAAAATTACATTGGAGACCCATATAAAATCAACGAATGAGATCAAATCAAATCATATGAAGACAAGAAGTGAAAGCTCTAATTTTACATCACTCAATGCTTGAAGACAATCAAAACAACACTTCAAACAAATGTCAAAGAGGTCACAAGTTCAAATTTCCAAAAGAACAACTCAAAACAACTCGAAGTCAACAAGTTGAACACACCGGATCAACCGACGTTCTATGAGTTGACTACATCGGTCAAGTTGGTTCAATTAAAGAAGAAGACCTCAGACAAATGCACTCACCGGATCATCCGATGTGAGTGGCTCAGTGACATCGGTCCATTATCACAGATTGCAATACCATTGGACCAAGTGAAGCACCGGATCATCCGATGTACAAACTTACATACATCGGTCGATCACTCCAGTAAGCTTCAAGATCAAGCAAAATTCTGGAGGAAGAGCCACCGGATCATCCGATGAGAAGACAGGTCAACATCGGTCTAACAACGGTCATATCTGACACAGTGACATCAGCTAATTTGGCTTTGACCGATGACAACTGAAGGGGAGACATCGGATCATCCGGTGTTCGCAGAGAAGTGATGTCAGCCTACTTTTCCAACGGCTATCTCGTGGAGGCTGGCTATTTATACCCCTTCAACCTGTCAAATCGACAAGACTTGAAGCCCAGACATACTCTACACATCCTAGAGCATTCAAGCAATAGAGCAATCACTTTCACATCAATTGTTCATCATTTGTACACCAAGAAATAGGCTAGAACTAGCTAGAGATAGTGCTTGGGTGCCTCCATTCTTGGTGATTGGAGTCTCTAGCGTAGTGAGAGCCATAAGGGAGTGTTCTTGGTGTGTGCAACTTCCGGAGCTTGCCAAGAGGATTGTGGAAGCCCGGAGGATCCCAAAAGTGTACAAGGCTTGAGCTCCACCTTGCCAAGGTTGGCGAACGGAGAAGAATAGTGAAGAAGCCCCTAGTCTCGGTGACTTGGGAGTGGCAAAACCCTTCGGTGGGTGTCACAACGTGGACGTAGGAAGATCCTTGTGATCTTACCGAACCACGAGATAAACTCCGTGTCCCTTGAGCGTTTGCATCCCTCTCCCTTTTTACTCTTATGCAATCTTCATTCCGCAACTTTAAATTATATTGATTGCATAGTTTAATTGCATAGGGAATTGGGCTTTAAGTTGTTAAGTGTTTAATTGTCTTAAAATTTGAAAGAAAGCCCAATTCACCCCCCTCTTGGGCGTTTCGATCCTTACAATTGGTATCAAAGCCTTGTTGCTCATTGGATCATTCTAGCTTCACCGCTAGAGAGCTTAAATGGCCAAGAATGGGGGTTCGGTTCCTATCTTCGAGGGCAAGAACTTTGCCTATTGGAAAGCACGCATGCGTGCCTATCTAGAGGCCATTGCTCCCGAAGTGTGGGAAGCGACCCATGCGGGATTTGGAGATAATGCCTATATTGGTGATCAAATTAAATGGGATGCTAGAGCTAGAAATGCCATTTATGAATGCATTAGTCAAGATGTATTTGCAAGAATAGCTAGTAAAGAAAAAGCTTGTGAAATTTGGGCATGCCTAATTGAAATTCATGAGGGTTCCTCTCGTGTTAAAGAACTTAAATATCACATGCTTAAAGCAAATTATGATGAATTCAAAATGCTTCCTCATGAAAATGTTAATGAAATGTTTTCACGCTTAAATGTTCTTATTGAGGAGATTAATGCTCTTGACATTGCGTCTCTTGGCAAGGGACTTATCAACCGAAAGATCCTCATGCTCCTTCCCAAGCCTAAGTACAACATCATCAACTCCATGCTCCAAAAGGAATCACTTGACAACATTGAAGTTTCGGAGCTCATTGGAGAAATACACGCTCATGAGATGAGTGTACTTGGGATGATGGAGAGTTCATCCTCTACAAGGACAATAGCTCTCAAGGCTTTCAAGAAAACAAAGAAAATGATCAAGCCTAGTTCAAGCAAAGAAGAGCAAACATCAAGTGAAGATGATGATGATGAGCTTGCATCAATGATGAGAAAATTCTCCCGCTTGAACTCCAAGATTGCCAAGAAGGGATACACTTTTGATCCCAACAAAAGAGCCTTCCTCCCCAAGAAAGAAAGTAGCAAAACTTGCTATAATTGTGGTGAACAAGGCCACATCTCCTACGATTGTCCAAAACCGGACAAGAGAAGGGAGAACCACAAGAGCAAGTATCACAAGCTTGAAGATAGCGAGGATGAAGAAGAAGAGGTCAAGCCCAAGGTAAGAACGTTTGGAAAGAAGAAATTTGACAAAGGCAAAAAGTCAAAATTCTTTCCAAAGAAAAGACAAGGACCTCAAAAAGTGTTCATGTGTGAGGGGAATGAATGGATCACCGACGAAGAGTCAAGTGAAGAAGAGAGTGAAGAAGAAGAAGAAAACTTGGCCGGACTTGCCATTGCCAACAAAGATGATTCACCTCTTCCTCCACCTCCCATGTGTCTCATGGCGAAAGGTAACTTTGAGGTATGTGACGACTCTAGTGATGATGAACTTTCCCCCGATGAATTAACTTCATTGATAAATGAATATCACTCCATCATTAAAAGGGAAAAGAACAAAGTCAAGGCGCTAGAACAAGCTCATGCTAAACTTGAAAATGCTAATCTTGATTTGCTTGGCAAGTATGAAAGCATACTTAAAGAGCATGACACGCTCAAAACCTATGTCAAGCAAATTGAAGAAGATAAGGCTAAAATTGAGCTAGACAATCATAAGCTTGGCTTAGTTCATCAAACGCTCTCGGATAAGCACAATGAGTTAGTTCAAGAGCATCATGCACTTAATCTCTCGTATGAAGCCATTGAACTAAAATTAAAAAATAAGGAGAAAGAAACTATTGATGGCAAGGTACCCATTATTTCAAATGCTACTAATGCTTTCCATGAGTCTTTGCCCATGAAAGAAAATGCTAGGGAGAAGGAGTTGATGGAGGAGATTGAAAGTCTCCGCACAAGCTTAGCAAGACTATCTAAGGGAGAAGACAAACATAAAGAAATCCTCTTCCATCAAGCAAAGGGCTTCAACAAGAAAGGACTTGGATCCTTCCCGGTGCCCAACAAAGGAAAGGTGCCCTCACCGGAGCTCAAAACAAGCTTCATCAAGGAAGTTGGCTCCTATTGCCAACATTGCAAGGTCACCGGTCACCATACAAGGGAGTGCCCTCTACCTAACCGACCTTCTCCAAAATTGCCGACTAACTATACATCTACCTTTGAGAATCACTATTATTTGTTGAGCAAAGTAGGTGCTAAGGTGAAGGCAAAGTTCATTGGCATGAACGTAAAGGGGATGAAAGGGAAGCTCCCCAAGCAACTTTGGGTCCCAAAAGCACTTGTATCACATATACAAGGACCAAAGCTAGCTTGGGTGCCTAAAGTCAAGAACACGTAACCATCCACGAGGTGACTTCAAGAGGGGACCTCCACCATCAAAGAAAATCTACCAAGGACCTCTTGAAGAAAGTTGAGAATGGGAGCCCAACGCGGATATGGACGGTAACCCTATTGTCAAATCAAATTACCATTCCATAAATAGTCTATTGCTGTATCTTTCCGCATCTAGGCCCCATATCATGTTAAATGAATGCTTGTATGATTATGTGCCTCTCCTTTGTGACAATGAAAGTGCGGTTAAGATAGAAAAAACCCCATTCCCGCACTTGATGAGAAACCTTTTTCTAGACTTAGAAGTGAATTAAAGGTGCTAGATGCATCTAACGTCATGTAAGTTGCCATGTTCATGTAAGGATGCATATCATATAAGTCTTGTCTAACTCCCAAAGGATAGGGGCAAGCTAGAAGTAGTTTTCCCTGAGGAAGCCTTTGGAAGGTTCAAACTTGGCAAGATAGATTTATTTTATGCCTTGCATGATCCCTGCCATATAAAGTTGCACTCATTCAATATCTTGCATTATAATTTGTTTGGCATTGCATAACGGTAGATTGTCACAAAGGGGAACCCACCTCATGAGAAGGAGACTTGTTTGAAATGCAACATCTCAACTCATATAAGGTGGAAAGAACAAAATGTTAGGTACGTTAATGCCTAGAGGAACATGCTTCATTGAGATAGTAGTCTTCATACTCTACCTCACAAAGCATGGGCCTTACATTTTATTTGGATATTTTTCCTCCATTTTTCTTGGTGTTCCGTTTGTGTTAAGGTCTAGCCAAGCTATTGGCATATTAGCTTCTTGAGGGGTAAGGGGTTGCCCAAAAGGTCCTAAGACATGTGTTTCTCCTCGATTGTTTGTTTGGTCAAAGGACATATATGGGATGTTTTCGTTCTGTTGTCATCGGATTATCCGATGCCCCTGTCAATCCCTCATCGGTCAAATAGGTGTTCAATCCTCAAAGCCCAACTCTGTCAGAACCTCAAATGATCCGACGCGTTCATCCTGGAAAACATCGGTCCATCCGATGTTCACTCTTCTGGAGCTGTGATCTATTCAACCGATGTCTACCTCCCTCTAACGTCGGGTCATCCGGTGTCAATATCACTCGGTTGAACATCCTTACTGTGCTATTCGACCGATGTTCAAAACCCTAATCATCGGTTCATCCGATGTCAATAGCATTTCTTGAATATCCTTACTGTTGCGATTGACCGATGTTCACTGCTTCTATCATCGGTCCATCCGGTGTTTAAAAAACGGCTAGGGTTTGGGCCCCACTATTTAAACATCCGCGCCGCCGCCGTTCCTTCTCTCTCCCCGATTCCTCTCTCTCTCGCCGCCGCTCGCCCTACTCGCCGCCACCTCCGCCGCCGCACCCAAGCACCGCCTCCCTAGGTGTCGCCGCCGCCGTCCCCGGCCGCCGCCGCCCACAGCGCCGCCACCCACAGCGCCGCCGCCCAGCACCGCCACCATTCGCAGCGCCGCCGCCGCACGCCCGCGCCGCCTCCTCCATCCTCGCGCCCCAACATCACCGCCGCCACTCACCACCGCGCTCAGGCCTCGCCGCCGCCCTTCTCCACCACCATCGTGCGCCATCTCCGGGCCATCTCCTCCTCGCTAGGGTTCCTCGGCCCGGTTGATCATCGTCGCTAAGGTGAGCTTCGTGCCGCGCGACGTCTCTCGTTGCTTCTCTCGCCGTTCTTCCTTCATCGTCGCTAACCCCACCTCTCCCTTCCATCTAGATGGGTCGTGATCGCAAAGGAAAGGGCAAGGCGATCGCAGAGCCCGCCGCGAAAAAGCGAAAACTTTCGAAGGATGAGAAGAAGGCCTTGATGGCCGCTCGCGCCGCCGAGGAGCGTGAGCATGGCCGAGGAGGGTCCTTGAGGATCCGTGAGGCCCGTCCAAGGCCGCCTCCAGTGGTCGACGACTCCGACGCCGAAGAGGAGCCCGTTGAGCCCCTCGTCCGCCGGCGCTCAGCCCGGACGCGTGGGGGTCACGTCGAGGCTGCTCCTCGTCCGAGACCGACGGCCGCCGACCGTCGTGAGGACAGGGAGGCTGAGAGGGACATCCATGAGATGGACACAGCCGTCCGGGTCGGTGAAGGAGTCCGTCTTGTGGACTACCGGAAGATGAAGGCGAAGCAACTCCGGAAGCTCAGATGGAGTGTTCTTCTTGAGGAGTGGTTCCCACAGCCCCGAGAGCTGCTTGTTGACAGTCGCTTCTGGACTGTCACCCAGGCGTCTCTCTATGAGACCTACAAGCGCCGGGGGCACAAGCTCTTTCAGCACAACCACCTGGACTGGAGACAGTTCGCAGTGGCAGCAGAAACTGATGTCCGCCCCCTCTTTGAGCGATACAGAGGCTTGGTGGAGCTATTGGACTATGAGAGAAGTGCGTATGTGGAAGAATGGGTCCGTGTCTTCTACGCGACCCTGTACATCTCAGAGGGCAGAAGATCAATTGCCTTCATGTTCAATGGTCAGCACTACCATCTCTCGAGGCAGACTTTGGGGCACATCCTTGGCTTGGACCTGCACGACACTAGCATACACGAGAAGGTCTATGGGCAGGCAGATCCACCAAGGAGGCCACTTACTGGAGGGGTAGCACCTCAGCTGGACGAGATCCGCTCCTTGTTTGGCCCCACTTTCTCTCCAGATCAGCCGAGAGTTCCTGCCCTCCTGACCCCAGCTGCGCGTATTGTGCACCTCGCCTTACGCCGCACGCTCCTGCCGAGGTCAGGATACTTGGAGGGGTTCACGAGTCTCCAGCAGACCCTCCTGTTCTACATAATGAACGGGATGGATTTTGATATCGTGGACATACTCCTCTGCGAGATGGAGGACGTCATTACAGATGGGATTGGGATGATGAGGCAGATGGTCTACGGGCACTGGATTAGCTTCATTTGCTCTATGGTGGTGCCAGAGGGACATTCAGCACAGGCCCGGCTTGCTGACGAGAGCGTGACCCGCTTCGGTCACTACCGTGCGTCCGCTCCTGGAGACCGCCGCCTTGGCCGTCCAGTTGAGCGCCAGGTCAGGGCCCGCTTGACTAAGGAGGATTGGTCTGACCTCGAGAAGGAAGATGAGCGTCTGGCTGAGGCAGAAGCTCAAGGTGGAGACTTGCAGCACGTCTGGTCCGAGAGCGACACAGACGAGAGTGTTGAGGAGTACTTCCCTCCACCTCCACCCTCACCGAGACAGCACGACGCCGAGGCAGGAGGCTCAGCTGCTCCGCCACCGACACCACCTCCTGTGTCCGAGGCGCAGGTGTCACAGCCGTCGGAGCTGTCCTCCCTTCTTCAGCAGATGATCGAGCAGCAGCGCCAGGACAGGCTTGCTGCCGAGCAGGCCAGGGCAGAGCAGGCTGCTCACTTGGCACAGCTGCAGCGGCAGCAGCAGGAGCTCCAGCTGGAGATCGCCCGTCAGAGGCGAGAGGATACGGACCGGTTCACCAACCTGGTCGATCAGATGCACCGCCGTACCCTCGACCAGCAGCAGCAGACCCAGCAGGCCATGATGGGGATCCTAGGGTTGATCACCAACCTATACACTCAGACCGGGATCGCCCTTCCTTCACAGCAGCCTGGACTGGGACTGGCTCCAGGTGTCGCTCAGGTGCCTACTACTCCTATCCCTTCGATCAGCATGTCACCACTTCTGGCACCTAGCGCACCGATTCACTCACCACTGCCGGCGACGACCTTGTTCCAGCAGACACCGGCATCCGTGGTGAGCGCTCCACTTCCTCCAGCTCCTCCAGCATCTTCAGTACCTGCTCCCTCTCCTCCAGCACCGGCAGCGGACCCTCCAGTTCCCACCGCTCCGGCAGCTCCTTCGACCGGCGACTCCAGCTCCGACGACTGCGACGGTGCTCAGTTCGTCCTCGCGCCTAGCTCTCAGGGTCAGTAGGCGTTCTGATCCCTTTTTGGTGTCTTGATGCCAAAGGGGGAGAAAGTGTAGGAGAGTCAGGGGGAGTAGCAGTCTCAGGGGGAGTACGTGTTTAGGGGGAGTGTGTGAGTGTGTGTTTATCTTTTGTATTCATGCTTGAGTACTCTTTTGTAATTTTAATTAAGCACTCTTTCACTTGTCTCATTTGCTTATGATTTTAATCGATTGAGCTTTTTACACCATAATTTTCATTTCCTTTTTACAAGATTAATGTGTCTGATATTGTATTCATTGCATATCTACTTGAGTATTTTCATCAAATTCATTACTATTGCGCTTTAAATTATTGTGTTGTCATCAATCACCAAAAAGGGGGAGATTGAAAGCATCTAGGCCCCATGAGGTACGGTTTCGGTGATTAATGACAACCATTCGATATTACTAATGAATTTGTGAATGCAAGGTCTCAATGACACTCAATCAAATAAAATCAAAATTACATTGGAGACCCATATAAAATCAACGAATGAGATCAAATCAAATCATATGAAGACAAGAAGTGAAAGCTCTAATTTTACATCACTCAATGCTTGAAGACAATCAAAACAACACTTCAAACAAATGTCAAAGAGGTCACAAGTTCAAATTTCCAAAAGAACAACTCAAAACAACTCGAAGTCAACAAGTTGAACACACCGGATCAACCGACGTTCTATGAGTTGACTACATCGGTCAAGTTGGTTCAATTAAAGAAGAAGACCTCAGACAAATGCACTCACCGGATCATCCGATGTGAGTGGCTCAGTGACATCGGTCCATTATCACAGATTGCAATACCATTGGACCAAGTGAAGCACCGGATCATCCGATGTACAAACTTACATACATCGGTCGATCACTCCAGTAAGCTTCAAGATCAAGCAAAATTCTGGAGGAAGAGCCACCGGATCATCCGATGAGAAGACAGGTCAACATCGGTCTAACAACGGTCATATCTGACACAGTGACATCAGCTAATTTGGCTTTGACCGATGACAACTGAAGGGGAGACATCGGATCATCCGGTGTTCGCAGAGAAGTGATGTCAGCCTACTTTTCCAACGGCTATCTCGTGGAGGCTGGCTATTTATACCCCTTCAACCTGTCAAATCGACAAGACTTGAAGCCCAGACATACTCTACACATCCTAGAGCATTCAAGCAATAGAGCAATCACTTTCACATCAATTGTTCATCATTTGTACACCAAGAAATAGGCTAGAACTAGCTAGAGATAGTGCTTGGGTGCCTCCATTCTTGGTGATTGGAGTCTCTAGTGTAGTGAGAGCCATAAGGGAGTGTTCTTGGTGTGTGCAACTTCCGGAGCTTGCCAAGAGGATTGTGGAAGCCCGGAGGATCCCAAAAGTGTACAAGGCTTGAGCTCCACCTTGCCAAGGTTGGCGAACGGAGAAGAATAGTGAAGAAGCCCCTAGTCTCGGTGACTTGGGAGTGGCAAAACCCTTCGGTGGGTGTCACAACGTGGACGTAGGAAGATCCTTGTGATCTTACCGAACCACGAGATAAACTCCGTGTCCCTTGAGCGTTTGCATCCCTCTCCCTTTTTACTCTTATGCAATCTTCATTCCGCAACTTTAAATTATATTGATTGCATAGTTTAATTGCATAGGGAATTGGGCTTTAAGTTGTTAAGTGTTTAATTGTCTTAAAATTTGAAAGAAAGCCCAATTCACCCCCCTCTTGGGCGTTTCGATCCTTACAATTGGTATCAAAGCCTTGTTGCTCATTGGATCATTCTAGCTTCACCGCTAGAGAGCTTAAATGGCCAAGAATGGGGGTTCGGTTCCTATCTTCGAGGGCAAGAACTTTGCCTATTGGAAAGCACGCATGCGTGCCTATCTAGAGGCCATTGCTCCCGAAGTGTGGGAAGCGACCCATGCGGGATTTGGAGATAATGCCTATATTGGTGATCAAATTAAATGGGATGCTAGAGCTAGAAATGCCATTTATGAATGCATTAGTCAAGATGTATTTGCAAGAATAGCTAGTAAAGAAAAAGCTTGTGAAATTTGGGCATGCCTAATTGAAATTCATGAGGGTTCCTCTCGTGTTAAAGAACTTAAATATCACATGCTTAAAGCAAATTATGATGAATTCAAAATGCTTCCTCATGAAAATGTTAATGAAATGTTTTCACGCTTAAATGTTCTTATTGAGGAGATTAATGCTCTTGACATTGCGTCTCTTGGCAAGGGACTTATCAACCGAAAGATCCTCATGCTCCTTCCCAAGCCTAAGTACAACATCATCAACTCCATGCTCCAAAAGGAATCACTTGACAACATTGAAGTTTCGGAGCTCATTGGAGAAATACACGCTCATGAGATGAGTGTACTTGGGATGATGGAGAGTTCATCCTCTACAAGGACAATAGCTCTCAAGGCTTTCAAGAAAACAAAGAAAATGATCAAGCCTAGTTCAAGCAAAGAAGAGCAAACATCAAGTGAAGATGATGATGATGAGCTTGCATCAATGATGAGAAAATTCTCCCGCTTGAACTCCAAGATTGCCAAGAAGGGATACACTTTTGATCCCAACAAAAGAGCCTTCCTCCCCAAGAAAGAAAGTAGCAAAACTTGCTATAATTGTGGTGAACAAGGCCACATCTCCTACGATTGTCCAAAACCGGACAAGAGAAGGGAGAACCACAAGAGCAAGTATCACAAGCTTGAAGATAGCGAGGATGAAGAAGAAGAGGTCAAGCCCAAGGTAAGAACGTTTGGAAAGAAGAAATTTGACAAAGGCAAAAAGTCAAAATTCTTTCCAAAGAAAAGACAAGGACCTCAAAAAGTGTTCATGTGTGAGGGGAATGAATGGATCACCGACGAAGAGTCAAGTGAAGAAGAGAGTGAAGAAGAAGAAGAAAACTTGGCCGGACTTGCCATTGCCAACAAAGATGATTCACCTCTTCCTCCACCTCCCATGTGTCTCATGGCGAAAGGTAACTTTGAGGTATGTGACGACTCTAGTGATGATGAACTTTCCCCCGATGAATTAACTTCATTGATAAATGAATATCACTCCATCATTAAAAGGGAAAAGAACAAAGTCAAGGCGCTAGAACAAGCTCATGCTAAACTTGAAAATGCTAATCTTGATTTGCTTGGCAAGTATGAAAGCATACTTAAAGAGCATGACACGCTCAAAACCTATGTCAAGCAAATTGAAGAAGATAAGGCTAAAATTGAGCTAGACAATCATAAGCTTGGCTTAGTTCATCAAACGCTCTCGGATAAGCACAATGAGTTAGTTCAAGATCATCATGCACTTAATCTCTCGTATGAAGCCATTGAACTAAAATTAAAAAATAAGGAGAAAGAAACTATTGATGGCAAGGTACCCATTATTTCAAATGCTACTAATGCTTTCCATGAGTCTTTGCCCATGAAAGAAAATGCTAGGGAGAAGGAGTTGATGGAGGAGATTGAAAGTCTCCGCACAAGCTTAGCAAGACTATCTAAGGGAGAAGACAAACATAAAGAAATCCTCTTCCATCAAGCAAAGGGCTTCAACAAGAAAGGACTTGGATCCTTCCCGGTGCCCAACAAAGGAAAGGTGCCCTCACCGGAGCTCAAAACAAGCTTCATCAAGGAAGTTGGCTCCTATTGCCAACATTGCAAGGTCACCGGTCACCATACAAGGGAGTGCCCTCTACCTAACCGACCTTCTCCAAAATTGCCGACTAACTATACATCTACCTTTGAGAATCACTATTATTTGTTGAGCAAAGTAGGTGCTAAGGTGAAGGCAAAGTTCATTGGCATGAACGTAAAGGGGATGAAAGGGAAGCTCCCCAAGCAACTTTGGGTCCCAAAAGCACTTGTATCACATATACAAGGACCAAAGCTAGCTTGGGTGCCTAAAGTCAAGAACACGTAACCATCCACGAGGTGACTTCAAGAGGGGACCTCCACCATCAAAGAAAATCTACCAAGGACCTCTTGAAGAAAGTTGAGAATGGGAGCCCAACGCGGATATGGACGGTAACCCTATTGTCAAATCAAATTACCATTCCATAAATAGTCTATTGCTGTATCTTTCCGCATCTAGGCCCCATATCATGTTAAATGAATGCTTGTATGATTATGTGCCTCTCCTTTGTGACAATGAAAGTGCGGTTAAGATAGAAAAAACCCCATTCCCGCACTTGATGAGAAACCTTTTTCTAGACTTAGAAGTGAATTAAAGGTGCTAGATGCATCTAACGTCATGTAAGTTGCCATGTTCATGTAAGGATGCATATCATATAAGTCTTGTCTAACTCCCAAAGGATAGGGGCAAGCTAGAAGTAGTTTTCCCTGAGGAAGCCTTTGGAAGGTTCAAACTTGGCAAGATAGATTTATTTTATGCCTTGCATGATCCCTACCATATAAAGTTGCACTCATTCAATATCTTGCATTATAATTTGTTTGGCATTGCATAACGGTAGATTGTCACAAAGGGGAACCCACCTCATGAGAAGGAGACTTGTTTGAAATGCAACATCTCAACTCATATAAGGTGGAAAGAACAAAATGTTAGGTACGTTAATGCCTAGAGGAACATGCTTCATTGAGATAGTAGTCTTCATACTCTACCTCACAAAGCATGGGCCTTACATTTTATTTGGATATTTTTCCTCCATTTTTCTTGGTGTTCCGTTTGTGTTAAGGTCTAGCCAAGCTATTGGCATATTAGCTTCTTGAGGGGTAAGGGGTTGCCCAAAAGGTCCTAAGACATGTGTTTCTCCTCGATTGTTTGTTTGGTCAAAGGACATATATGGGATGTTTTCGTTCTGTTGTCATCGGATTATCCGATGCCCCTGTCAATCCCTCATCGGTCAAATAGGTGTTCAATCCTCAAAGCCCAACTCTGTCAGAACCTCAAATGATCCGACGCGTTCATCCTGGAAAACATCGGTCCATCCGATGTTCACTCTTCTGGAGCTGTGATCTATTCAACCGATGTCTACCTCCCTCTAACGTCGGGTCATCCGGTGTCAATATCACTCGGTTGAACATCCTTACTGTGCTATTCGACCGATGTTCAAAACCCTAATCATCGGTTCATCCGATGTCAACAGCATTTCTTGAATATCCTTACTGTTGCGATTGACCGATGTTCACTGCTTCTATCATCGGTCCATCCGGTGTTTAAAAAACGGCTAGGGTTTGGGCCCCACTATTTAAACATCCGCGCCGCCGCCGTTCCTTCTCTCTCCCCGATTCCTCTCTCTCTCGCCGCCGCTCGCCCTACTCGCCGCCACCTCCGCCGCCGCACCCAAGCACCGCCTCCCTAGGTGCCGCCGCCGCCGTCCCCGGCCGCCGCCGCCCACAGCGCCGCCACCCACAGCGCCGCCGCCCAGCACCGCCACCATTCGCAGCGCCGCCGCCGCACGCCCGCGCCGCCTCCTCCATCCTCGCGCCCCAACATCACCGCCGCCACTCACCACCGCGCTCAGGCCTCGCCGCCGCCCTTCTCCACCACCATCGTGCGCCATCTCCGGGCCATCTCCTCCTCGCTAGGGTTCCTCGGCCCGGTTGATCATCGTCGCTAAGGTGAGCTTCGTGCCGCGCGACGTCTCTCGTTGCTTCTCTCGCCGTTCTTCCTTCATCGTCGCTAACCCCACCTCTCCCTTCCATCTAGATGGGTCGTGATCGCAAAGGAAAGGGCAAGGCGATCGCGGAGCCCGCCGCGAAAAAGCGAAAACTTTCGAAGGATGAGAAGAAGGCCTTGATGGCCGCTCGCGCCGCCGAGGAGCGTGAGCATGGCCGAGGAGGGTCCTTGAGGATCCGTGAGGCCCGTCCAAGGCCGCCTCCAGTGGTCGACGACTCCGACGCCGAAGAGGAGTCCGTTGAGCCCCTCGTCCGCCGGCGCTCAGCCCGGACGCGTGGGGGTCACGTCGAGGCTGCTCCTCATCCGAGACCGACGGCCGCCGACCGTCGTGAGGACAGGGAGGCTGAGAGGGACATCCATGAGATGGACACGGCCGTCCGGGTCGGTGAAGGAGTCCGTCTTGTGGACTACCGGAAGATGAAGGCGAAGCAACTCCGGAAGCTCAGATGGAGTGTTCTTCTTGAGGAGTGGTTCCCACAGCCTCGAGAGCTGCTTGTTGACAGTCGCTTCTGGACTGTCACCCAGGCGTCTCTCTATGAGACCTACAAGCGCCGGGGGCACAAGCTCTTTCAGCACAACCACCTGGACTGGAGACAGCTCGCAGTGGCAGCAGAAACTGATGTCCGCCCCCTCTTTGAGCGATACAGAGGCTTGGTGGAGCTATTGGACTATGAGAGAAGTGCGTATGTGGAAGAATGGGTCCGTGTCTTCTACGCGACCCTGTACATCTCAGAGGGCAGAAGATCAATTGCCTTCATGTTCAATGGTCAGCACTACCATCTCTCGAGGCAGACTTTGGGGCACATCCTTGGCTTGGACCTGCACGACACTAGCATACACGAGAAGGTCTATGGGCAGGCAGATCCACCAAGGAGGCCACTTACTGGAGGGGTAGCACCTCAGCTGGACGAGATCCGCTCCTTGTTTGGCCCCACTTTCTCTCCAGATCAGCCGAGAGTTCCTGCCCTCCTGACCCCAGCTGCGCGTATTGTGCACCTCGCCTTACGCCGCACGCTCCTGCCGAGGTCAGGATACTTGGAGGGGTTCACGAGTCTCCAGCAGACCCTCCTGTTCTACATAATGAACGGGATGGATTTTGATATCGTGGACATACTCCTCTGCGAGATGGAGGACGTCATTACAGATGGGATTGGGATGATGAGGCAGATGGTCTACGGGCACTGGATTAGCTTCATTTGCTCTATGGTGGTGCCAGAGGGACATTCAGCACAGGCCCGGCTTGCTGACGAGAGCGTGACCCGCTTCGGTCACTACCGTGCGTCCGCTCCTGGAGACCGCCGCCTTGGCCGTCCAGTTGAGCGCCAGGTCAGGGCCCGCTTGACTAAGGAGGATTGGTCTGACCTCGAGAAGGAAGATGAGCGTCTGGCTGAGGCAGAAGCTCAAGGTGGAGACTTGCAGCACGTCTGGTCCGAGAGCGACACAGACGAGAGTGTTGAGGAGTACTTCCCTCCACCTCCACCCTCACCGAGACAGCACGACGCCGAGGCAGGAGGCTCAGCTGCTCCGCCACCGACACCACCTCCTGTGTCCGAGGCGCAGGTGTCACAGCCGTCGGAGCTGTCCTCCCTTCTTCAGCAGATGATCGAGCAGCAGCGCCAGGACAGGCTTGCTGCCGAGCAGGCCAGGGCAGAGCAGGCTGCTCACTTGGCACAGCTGCAGCGGCAGCAGCAGGAGCTCCAGCTGGAGATCGCCCGTCAGAGGCGAGAGGATACGGACCGGTTCACCAACCTGGTCGATCAGATGCACCGCCGTACCCTCGACCAGCAGCAGCAGACCCAGCAGGCCATGATGGGGATCCTAGGGTTGATCACCAACCTATACACTCAGACCGGGATCGCCCTTCCTTCACAGCAGCCTGGACTGGGACTGGCTCCAGGTGTCGCTCAGGTGCCTACTACTCCTATCCCTTCGATCAGCATGTCACCACTTCTGGCACCTAGCGCACCGATTCACTCACCACTGCCGGCGACGACCTTGTTCCAGCAGACACCGGCATCCGTGGTGAGCGCTCCACTTCCTCCAGCTCCTCCAGCATCTTCAGTACCTGCTCCCTCTCCTCCAGCACCGGCAGCGGACCCTCCAGTTCCCACCGCTCCGGCAGCTCCTTCGACCGGCGACTCCAGCTCCGACGACTGCGACGGTGCTCAGTTCGTCCTCGCGCCTAGCTCTCAGGGTCAGTAGGCGTTCTGATCCCTTTTTGGTGTCTTGATGCCAAAGGGGGAGAAAGTGTAGGAGAGTCAGGGGGAGTAGCAGTCTCAGGGGGAGTACGTGTTTAGGGGGAGTGTGTGAGTGTGTGTTTATCTTTTGTATTCATGCTTGAGTACTCTTTTGTAATTTTAATTAAGCACTCTTTCACTTGTCTCATTTGCTTATGATTTTAATCGATTGAGCTTTTTACACCATAATTTTCATTTCCTTTTTACAAGATTAATGTGTCTGATATTGTATTCATTGCATATCTACTTGAGTATTTTCATCAAATTCATTACTATTGCGCTTTAAATTATTGTGTTGTCATCAATCACCAAAAAGGGGGAGATTGAAAGCATCTAGGCCCCATGAGGTACGGTTTCGGTGATTAATGACAACCATTCGATATTACTAATGAATTTGTGAATGCAAGGTCTCAATGACACTCAATCAAATAAAATCAAAATTACATTGGAGACCCATATAAAATCAACGAATGAGATCAAATCAAATCATATGAAGACAAGAAGTGAAAGCTCTAATTTTACATCACTCAATGCTTGAAGACAATCAAAACAACACTTCAAACAAATGTCAAAGAGGTCACAAGTTCAAATTTCCAAAAGAACAACTCAAAACAACTCGAAGTCAACAAGTTGAACACACCGGATCAACCGACGTTCTATGAGTTGACTACATCGGTCAAGTTGGTTCAATTAAAGAAGGAGACCTCAGACAAATGCACTCACCGGATCATCCGATGTGAGTGGCTCAGTGACATCGGTCCATTATCACAGATTGCAATACCATTGGACCAAGTGAAGCACCGGATCATCCGATGTACAAACTTACATACATCGGTCGATCACTCCAGTAAGCTTCAAGATCAAGCAAAATTCTGGAGGAAGAGCCACCGGATCATCCGATGAGAAGACAGGTCAACATCGGTCTAACAACGGTCATATCTGACACAGTGACATCAGCTAATTTGGCTTTGACCGATGACAACTGAAGGGGAGACATCGGATCATCCGGTGTTCGCAGAGAAGTGATGTCAGCCTACTTTTCCAACGGCTATCTCGTGGAGGCTGGCTATTTATACCCCTTCAACCTGTCAAATCGACAAGACTTGAAGCCCAGACATACTCTACACATCCTAGAGCATTCAAGCAATAGAGCAATCACTTTCACATCAATTGTTCATCATTTGTACACCAAGAAATAGGCTAGAACTAGCTAGAGATAGTGCTTGGGTGCCTCCATTCTTGGTGATTGGAGTCTCTAGTGTAGTGAGAGCCATAAGGGAGTGTTCTTGGTGTGTGCAACTTCCGGAGCTTGCCAAGAGGATTGTGGAAGCCCGGAGGATCCCAAAAGTGTACAAGGCTTGAGCTCCACCTTGCCAAGGTTGGCGAACGGAGAAGAATAGTGAAGAAGCCCCTAGTCTCGGTGACTTGGGAGTGGCAAAACCCTTCGGTGGGTGTCACAACGTGGACGTAGGAAGATCCTTGTGATCTTACCGAACCACGGGATAAACTCCGTGTCCCTTGAGCGTTTGCATCCCTCTCCCTTTTTACTCTTATGCAATCTTCATTCCGCAACTTTAAATTATATTGATTGCATAGTTTAATTGCATAGGGAATTGGGCTTTAAGTTGTTAAGTGTTTAATTGTCTTAAAATTTGAAAGAAAGCCCAATTCACCCCCCCCTCTTGGGAGTTTCGATCCTTACACTCGCGAGGTCGTGCTCTCGGAGATTCACGACGGCAGCGACACCCCTTGTCACCTCCTTGTTGCGGCCGACGAAGACCACCAAGCCAGGAGGACTGCACGAGATCTGGTGTGGAAGCGCGTTGTGGACGAAGAAGGAATCGAAGGAGGCATAGGGGACGAGGAAGTGGTGCTGCTTCAGGAAGAAGTCGCGCGCGCGACAACAGTCGTCAACGGTGACGCCGTCCTCGATGCCGCTGGACACCTCCTCTATCTCATCCTCCTTCGGGCTCTCACCCCCTTGTGGCTGCTGCTTGACCTGTGAGGCGGACAGGGACCAAGAAGCGGGGAAGGAGGCCGCGGCGCCGAGCACCTTGACCGTGTGCTCGACGAAGTGGGTGTTGATGTGGAGGTTGGTGTCGAACCACTCCGCCTCCCCTTGCGGCTGCAGGCTTACGGTTGTCGGCCCCTGCACATAAGGAAGATGGAGCGGGTTGGGGACGCGCATGACGCTGGTGATGGGTGCGACGCGGCTGGCAGCGAATTCGGCGGGGAGGAAGATGTGCGCGACGAGGACGAAGACGAGCCGAGATGGATCCTCGAACACATAGACCACGATACCCAGCGCGATCACAGAGAGGAGCGCGTCCTCTGGGATGGTGAAGCATCCCGACCCATAAGATCGGAACTAAACATGTAATATTATTACCAAGAACAAAGTTCGGTACATAATATTACAATACAAGCGGAACCACAACCATACATAGCTTTATTTCAACGGCATAGCCGTATGGATGAACAATATAACGGCTAACAACATAACTATAATAGTCGACAACAAGACTAGTAGCTCCGCGACGTCCAATCCACTACACATGACTTGGGTGCAGACGCGACCCTACTCGAAATCCTCTGGCACGAAGTCAGGACCCTCTGAAAAAAACATATCAACAATATTTGAGTACAAAAGTACTACGCAAGCTCCACCTCGCCCTACGGGAGAGGATTAAAACGGATATAAATGCAATGCATAAAAACATAGAGCAATCTATCCTAATGCAAACTAATGCAACCACATAGCTCAGCCAAAGACTCCCCTCAACTCAATCTCACAGTAGGTGGCTTTCTAGTTGTTAGGACCACATCATAACCTATCCTATACCGAGGACACGATCGTCCGAACGGGTTTTACACTCTGCGGAGGTTGTACACTTTACCCACACGCACGAGACATCAAAGACAACCCGTCATAACCAACACCCAGTCGAAATATCACCCAAACCAGTCGTCCCAAACCCAGTGTCATGACATATCTCAATATAATCTCAAACATACATCTCTCTCTCCACCGTGGACAACTGTCGGGCTAGCCACCGGGATTAGGCTAAGCCCCGCCCATACAAGGACATGTAGTCGTACTGAAAGAAGTTAGGTGGGATGTCAAAACAACTCGGTCCTTAAGGCTCACCAAGGCAGCCCCCATACTCAACACACGAGTCTACCCTCATGATAGAACTCGTCGTAAGTCTACTACCACGGTAGCACTTACACTAACACTAACCCGTCTGCCCCGGTCATAACTCATACTCTCACCACCCATACAATAAACAAGGAGCAAGATCAACATGTATGATCTCATCATATCTATATGCAATAATAGAAGGTATTATGACTTCTCTCGGTCTCTCAACTATCCCACATGCAATAATACAAAGACATAATCTACTGGTCATAAGGGATGAACCTCACATAGGAATAATATGATCAAAAGGGGTAAGTGGAACTTGCCTTCGCTACCGTCGGCTGCGTCGTTCTCCTGCTCAGCTGGCTCCTCCGGGTTCTCTTCTGGTACAAGGTCTGCTCCGAAGTGCGTACACACGCAATCATACAAGCAATCAAGCACTCACCAGTACGTTTTTTATTAAGTAGTTTATGATTTTATGTGAATTTTAGAAAAAGGATCGGGTTAATCGGAGGTCGTATGGGTGAGATATTGATTTTGAAAAGTAGTGGTTGAGCTAATTACGAAAATTAATATATAATTAATTAAAAAATAGCCCATGTGCTTGTGTATACAGTTGTGCATGGATAGCTGTTTGGGCCTGGAGTTCCTCACGCATGGGCCAAGGGAGTTTGGAATGGGGGTCCAACTAAAGATGGGGTTAGTCAACACAGGCCACCTCTACGGTACAGACCACTGGACATCTCACGGAGAGGAAACAATCTTCTTCTTCTACCTCCATACTTCTCTCTCTGGTTAGTATGGAGCGCCTCTGGAAGCTCAAGTCAAAGGGGAAAAAAGGGAGAGGGCGGCCATGAAGGAAGGGAAACGACCGCTCTGGTCACGGAGGACTCCCTAGAGGCATCAATTTGGTCATACGCGGTGGAAATCGACGATTGTTCGGAAGGGAGTAGCCATGGCGGGTGGTGGCCGCCGTGAGCTCGGAAGAGGAGGATAATCGACCCAGGGGCAGGTCTGGGAGGTGGAGTCGGCGTCGTAGGTGCTCACCTTCGCCTCGGTTTGAACGGGAACAGCTCGCTGTCGGAGATCGACGTGCCGGTCGAGTCGTCGCCGCGCGGGAGGACGAAATTGGCACTGGAACTCGACTGGGAGTGCATGAGGCACGGCTTGGGCGGAGCTGAGCCCGGCGTGGTCGATTTAAAGGCGAGAAAAGGCGGTGGAAGGCCGGCTTCGACGGAGGTCGGTCGGGCGAGATAAATGCGCCGTACGCGTGTTGGTCGGGACGGTGTGTCGCGTAGCGAGTGGGTCTAACCGCGCCTGCACAAGTCGTCCCGTCGGCCAGTCGTCGGCTAGCAGCGGCGCCTTCGCGGCTGCCGGGACGGCTGTCCTTGCCGTCGCTAAGCCATTGAAAGAGGTAGGAAGTCGTCACTTCACCGGTACAGTGGCTGAGCGAGCTCGGGCGCGAGTATTCTGGAACCTTCCAGTAAAATGGAGAAGGGGGAGAGGATAAGGCGGGCTTCATGGCGTACGTCGCTAGTGTGCAGCCGAGCCGGTCAGAGAAGAACGTGGTGCTGGTGTGCTGTGTGTTTGGATGGAGGAAGAAGAAGAATACTTTTGTAATTAAAGAAAAAGTGGAGGGGGTGGGTGGAAAATGCCATGAGTAGTCTGGTGCTAGGAAAAAGACCGTGAGTGCTGACTTATGGTGGACGGACGTGGGTTCAATATTTTATTTCCTTCATTTTTTTCTTTTAACTTTCTTTGTATTTATTATTGCTTCTTATTTTATTTTATAATCAATGTTTCTAATACAGTTGGTGATTAATTATATAACATAATTTATTACTTTGTGAAAAAAATTAGGATGTTACAGATGGGCTGCAGCACGAACTCAGGGAAGGTGCAGGAGAAGCCGAGGAAGAGAAACGTGTGGGCGGAGTCCAGCTTGTCGATGAGGCCCTGGAGAAGCTCGAGATGGTGCTGCACCTCGCGCGTAGCGTCACAACGGTCCCAGATCTGGTGCGGCGCTGCGAAGACGATGCTCTTGCCGTGCTCCGCGATGACGGTGCTCGTGAGCTCCTCGTCGCGGATGATTTTGACGCCGGTGCTGGGAACGATGCGAGGATGCTTGGTGGGTACGGTGTCGACGTCATTGGTCCGCATCTGGAGGTTGGCCGTGAGGCGAGCGAGGCCGAAATCAGTGAGGTATGGCTCGTAGGCCGGACCGCTAGGGAAGTCGCGCGCGCAGCGCTCGTCGATGATGGCGACGCCGTCCTCGATGCCGCTGGACACCTATGCCTCATCCTCCTCGTAGTGGTCGAACTCGTTCATGGGGTGGTCGACGTCGTCGTCCTGCACCGGCGGGGCTGCCGCGACTGGTGGATGATGCAGATCGGAGGTGATGTATGGGGGCTCACGCTCGATGGGATGCGTGGCCGGAAGCGAGGGGGTCGGGTCCACCAACCGCCATGGAGCACGCCTCGCGACGCTCGTCCAGCCCGGCGCTGTGTAGCCCGCGCGCTTCGCGACGTACGGTCACTGGTTGTCGGCCATTGGTAGCTCTGATACCAATTGTTAGCAACTCCGGTAGGACCTCGCCGGAAGATCGCCGGAGTTGAGTAAGAAGGGAGAAAGAGGAAGGAATGACCGAACAATATGAGAAGTAATAATACTCTGTTCGATGCCCTGTTCCCACTCCCTCTCATTCAAGTACATGAGCCCAAGGCCACACACGGACTCACGCCACACCAGACACTCACGCATGCGGACCCACTAGCCATAGGCTACTGACAGCCTCGGCGGCCACGGTGGTTTATGCGTGACAGCGTGTGCGCTCCCAAAGTAGGAGCAACACAGACGGGATGGATTCCGAGAGGTAATCATGGACCCGCTGCGAGATGCGCTACCCTGTGGTTGCACAGGCGCTCGACGTTAACATCTCACCCGCGGCTTCGTCGTGCGGCTCGTTCCCGGTCACTCCACTCGGCCGTCTTGCTTTGCTGGCATCCACAGCAGCTCGACCTCATGGCGGACATGATGCAGGGACACAATATTTACCGAGAAATCCTGATCGTGGGATGAGAGAGATCGACCGTGGAAACGCCTCCTAAACTCCCAAGACCCCGTTGATAGGAACTTATTATTTGCATCAACCTACATCAACATTGGCAATGGTCCGTTCTCATAAGGCAAACAGCTGCATGGGCAAGCACAAAAAAAAACCTATCTCCCAATCTACTCAGAGAAGCTAGGCAAAGAGGCTTTTTCGAAAGAAAGAAAGAAAATAAGCAAAGAAATGTCCACAAAGAAATGTAAATTTTAACTGGATAAGTAATATCAGAGCAATAGATTCTGATAATCTGCTTGAAGAATTTGTCTTAAACTATTACACAAATATAGAGAAGCAGATTAGCAGATGAAATACTTTACAAGGTATGCTACTATTTTTTAGTCTGCTTTCTTGTGTTCTGATAGTCTTCACAGGTCATCAGGAAGCTCAAACTTCACTAGTAACAAGACGACGTTTAATAATCAAGACTCTAGTTTATGACAGCATGTAGTTGACAAAAAAAAAAAAAGATGATACCTGAGGACAATTCATATCCATCATTCACAGTTCGATTGAGCCATAATGCAGCTAAGGGGACTGTTTGAAGTGAGCAACTTGCCATGTTGATGATCAAGTGACCAAGCGTGTGCAATGCCACAGACAGTAGTAACACGACAGAAATATGTTGTATAAATGCGAAACAAGTAGTGTCACTCAAGATCTGTTAAGAATATCCAAGGTCACCTCATTGTTTCGCTTTCTTTTATACCCCTTTTCTCCTTGCTTGTTATCGCTTTCTTTTATACCCCTCTTCTCCTTGCTTGTTCCCCAGGGGCCTCTCATTTTCAGCGTGCTCCATTTTATTCCACAAACCAAATGTAAGCGATCATACGAAGCTGCCAATCAGACATAAAAACAGCACATTAACACCCCGACCCCGTACTTTTTCCTGAAGCTGTCTATCACCCAACCTGTGGATGGTGAGCCCTCTTATAAATATGTAAACGACGGCCTCCTAAATTTCAGCAAACAGAACCATCCCAAAACAGATAACTGTAAGATACTCAAATGTTTTATGGATCGATTATACTAATAAATATAGCACAGGTAACCTGGTGGAGACCTAACTATAAGAACTGGAACGAGAAAATAGAACGAACGAGCAACTGCCTGGACCTTGTGAATAAACTGCAGTCGCGCCACCGAGTTCTAGACTGTGACAGGCGAAGAATCCGCTAGGTTCAGCCAAGCCACGATTAAACCACAAGGAATCCCGCCAATTCGAACCGCGTCTCAGAAACCAAAAAAAAAAATCTCAAAAGTGACAAAAACACAAACACAGGCACACACAAAGGGGAATGGTGATCAAGGCGAGGAGCGGCTCAACATAGCGCGAAAAACTGTCAGGATGTCGCTAAATGTTGCCCCGCCGGATGCGTCGGAACCAGCGCCGGTGATCACGATATTATACTTAACTACATTGGGGAACGCGGACGCTCACTGTTTAGGGCGGCGGTTGCCGGCGACGGGCGCGACGCGGCGAGGACATGGGTGCAGTTCGGAGTTGGACTGGGGAGGGTTTGGGAAGAGGGGGGGGGGGGGGGGCGAATGGGAGGAGAGAAGGACGAGGGCAATGAGGCTTATGGGCCTTGCGGGCTTCCATTTATTGGGCTCGGATTGACAGGTGAATTTACATCATGGGCTTTTATTTATTGGGCTCGAATTGCCAGGTCAAGGGCCCAACGCTGCTATCTGTAATTCGCAGCCTTAAATCTCAGTTCAAAACAGACTCAAGTTGAAAGGGTAAACCGAATGTTAATCCCGAAAAAAAGTGGATTAAATTGTTTCCCGGTACTCACTATGATCGCACGCTAATTTCAAATTGAAAGTTGCAACTGCTACATTCCCTTGCTGGAATCTTTGATCTCCAAAGTTGAGAGTGACCAAAATGTGGTTGAGAGGCTGAGACTGAGACACTAGACCTACAGCCAAAAGGTGACCGTGAGCTTGCTAGCTCATAAACTAAGGAGGCGTCGTGTAAACAAATCGAATTTTCTATGCTTTTTTGTCTGTCAGAGTCAGGCTAGATATGCACCTACCAGATGTGAATATGAAATAGATTTGGCGATGTCATTGTCACGCCCGGTCATCATAGAGATGAACAGACGCTTATCACATGTACGCCAGGATCAGTTGAATCGTACATGCGTCGACGAAAGTGAAATATCATTACATTGCCATGTTCGAATACATAAAATAGTCTTACAGTATGACCCGAAGGTCTACAAATACACACCACAAATATTTACATCCACAACAAAGCTAACAAAGTTTAAACTATAGCAGAAGACTAATAGGTAGGAGCAGCTCCAACTCCACAGGCAGCCGTTGCGCGTGAGGTCGCCAGCCTAGACCAAGTCCTCCGGATTGACGTAGAAGTCTTCCGGTGCCGCTTCTTCCTCTTCATATTCTAAAGGAGAATTAAACGCTTGAGTACTTAGAGTACTCAGCAAGTGCGGGAAGAGATGACATGAATGGCTAAAGCAAAGGGAAGGCCAATTATGGCTTAGCACTATGCTTAAAACCTAACCTTAGCTTTCAATTACCAATATCATAATTCAAGAAGTAATCAACTCATAAGTAATGATAATGAATGTACTTGAATCATAATTAACCACCATTTCCCAACCATAGACTAATTATGAACTGGCCCCAAGCCGCTCTTGTCCGTGAGCACGGCTGTCATGACAGTTTTACCAAATCTCTGCAGAGAGTGTACCCTTTCCCCACAAGCAGTGATTCCATCCCCTGTTGCCAGGTGGACTTGAGTAAACCTCCATGTAGCCCGTGGTGATCAACCACATTTCACACTTCCGTATGTGTGTGGCCCGGAGATCACTACATGGTCTTTACAAAGGTACTCCCGACTAATGCTAGCCCTCTAAGGTTTCCACCACTGGGGATTCTCGGAGTAACCCTCCGCTCCAGAGCCCCCTCTTGAGCCTTGCGGATCCCAGAGCAGATCACCCGCATCATTCCCCGCACCATCCAACCACTAGCATTTCATCGGGAGAAACCTAATTAATTGACCATGCTGCCCCATCTCAGTCTCGTAGTGGTACTATAAAGCTTAGTGGCTTCCTCCATAAACCGGTCCTTAGAATCCGGTGGTAACAAACCCCAATCCCGGGTCTCGTGCAAACTGCACCATACCAATACTAGCCAACCACCAGATTCCTATCCACTACAATAGTGTAATCACCACAAGTTCAAGTGATCATAAAGTTTAATGTAGCACAATTGTATAAAATCCCAATCCCAACATTTAAGTATGGCTAAGCATAACTATGACCTATCTACTTCCCAACCCATTTCAGGCAACAAGGAATTGTATGGAACAGGGCATGTAAACATGAAGTAGGACATCAATTTAATTAGCATGCATCTATCTAAATCCCTAAAACTGGTACAAGATGGTCAAGGGCACTTGCCTTCGTTGAAGACTTGAGTGTTGGCGAAGTCCTGGTCTTGGAGGTTAAGATTAGGGTCGTAATACGACTCTAGACATATGCCCAAGCATGGCAAGAATAGAATAAAGCTAAATAAGTAAAGGGCACGCAAAGCAATGCATCACAACACACACATAAGCATAAATCATATACTAATGCATCCCTACGAAGTATTTATTACATAACATGGCCAAAGTGTGCATTTTAGATTTATCCTACATTTTTGAGAATTAAATATAGCCTAAAACCATTTTTATTGGATTTTCTAGGGCCAAAATGTATTTTTAAACATTTATAATAAATATTCCATGGACAAAATATATTTCAAATGTACTCTACAATTTATTCACAGCATAAAATAATTTATACAAATTTTTCCTAGCATTTCTACACTTAATTACCATTTTTATCTATTTTCTACACATTAAATACACCTATAATCAATATTCAACAATTAAATAAAAGTCCAGGGACTAATTAAATAGTTTTCTAAACTGCACAGGGGTTAAATCCACAATTATATAAATTTCCAGGGGTTAAATTGACTATTTAAATGATTTAAACCAATTCCAGAAAGTCTAGGGGCTAGTCTGCAATTTCCAGGGGCTAGACCTCAAATCCGGAGAAGTGCAGGGGGTAGCCCGCAAGTTTCCAGGGGCTGGGGTGAAAAGGCGGAGGCGGGAAAGGTGATTGAAACGTGGGCCGTTGGATTCCGATTGGATGGCTCGAATTTAATTATGCGAACCGGTACGATCTTATAATCGTGGCCGTTGGCCGGGAATGGACGACTCCGGTTGAGCCACGTCAGCCCAACCGTCGCCAGCGCGGCGCGCGGCGGCGCCCGACGGCTGCCGGCGGCGATCTCGCCGGAGATCACCCCAAACGGCGAAAACGCCACTGGTTCCAAGCGTATTTTGCACTAAACGAAAGAAGAGAGGGTGGGGAGCATACCTAGGGGGGTTGCGAGGTCCGAAATCGGCCGGAGAGGGGTCGGCGGCGAGAGGTGGCGGTGGCTGGCATCGGCACCCGATGATCCCGGTGAAGCCCTTGCTAAATCTCAGCACCGACTTGCCCGGCGTGCTCCTGGCGACGGGGAGAAGAGGTTAGGGAGGGAGGAAGAGGGAAATAACCGGCGAGGCTTCGGGAACACGCGAGACCGACCTCGACGACGGCAATGGCTAGGGTTGCGTGCGGAAAGGGGAGAACGAGGGAGAGAGCGGGGTTTTATAGAGCAGGGGGGGTGCAGTGGTTGTCGGCGCGTGCGAAGAGGGGGTTCCCCGGGTGGATTGCGTCGTGGACGAGACGGTTGGAGGGAGGCGCGCGGAGTGGGCGTGGCGCGGCGTGGCGCGGCGCGGGAAAAGACAGGCGACAGTTGCTGAGGGTGGGGGATGACAGGCGGGCCCGGGGTAGCAGCGGGAGAGAGGAGGGGAGGGCGCGGTTGGGCTGGCGGGGGAGGGGTTGGGCCGCGGCCAGATTCGGCCCAGGCGCCGATTCCCTTTTTATTTTCTTTTTCTTTTTTGTTTCTTTTCTATTTGATTTGAATTCAAATTCAAATTTGAATCGTTTTGCTACACGATTGAACTTCAAAAATCACCCAAAAAAGCATACAACCATGATCAAGGATTTGAGCAAATTTATGTACATGAAATATGGATGTTACAACTCTACCCCCCTTAAAAGGAATCTCGCCCTCGAGATTCGGACGTCCTAAGAGAATAGATGAGGGAAATCCGCCTTGAGATCTTCTTCTCTTTCCCATGTTGCTTCTGCCTCTGAATGATGTTTCCATTGCACTTTACACATGCGAATGACTTTGTTCCTCGTGACCTTTTCTAGTGTCTCAAGTATCTTGACAGGCTGCTCCACATAAGACAAGTCTTCCTGTACATCCACGGCTTCCATAGGTAATTGCTCTTCAGGCACTCTTAAGCACTTCTTAAGTGTGATACATGGAACACATTATGCACATCTGACAAGTGTGGTGGAAGCTCAAGCTGATATGCCACTTCACCTCGTCTTTCGAGTATCTTGAACGGACCAATAAAGCGTGGTGACAACTTGCCCCTTACTTTAAATCTTCTCAATCCTCTCACAGGTGACACCTTCAAGTATACATAATCACCAACTTCAAATGTGAGATCACGCCTTCGAGTATCCGCATAACTCTTCTGTCTTGTTTGAGCTGCCTTTAGATTCTTCCGAATTTCTTGTACTTGTCTTTCAGCCTCTTGCAACACGTCAGGCCCAAAGACTTGACTTTCCCCAGTTTGATTCCAAAACAACGGTGTCCTACATTTTCGCCCATACAATGCTTCAAAAGGAGACATCTTCAAACTGGCTTGATAACTGTTGTTGTAAGAAAATTCGGCATATGGCAGATTCTTGTCCCAACTTTTGCTATTCTTTAAAGCACACGCTCTCAACATGTCTTCTAATATCTAGTTGGTGCGTTCTGTCTGACCATCAGTTTGAGGATGATACGCCGAACTAAAATTTAGACGGGTATCCATTGATTCATGCAACTTCTGCCAGAATCTTGAGGTGAATTGAGTGCCTCTGTCTGAAATGATCTTCGTAGGAACTCCATGTAAGCATACAATCCTGGAGATGTATAGTTCCGCCAACTTGGGACCATTGTAGGTCTCTTTCACAGGAATAAAGTGAGCCACTTTAGTTAGACGGTCCACAATAACCCATATAGAATCATATCCAGACTGTGTTCTTGGTAGTCCCACAATGAAATCCATACTAATTTCTTCCCATTTCCATTCTGGCACTTTGATTGGTTGCAATAACCCTGCTGGTCTTTGATGTTCCGCCTTAATCAATTGACATGTATCACATATGGCCACATATTCTGCTACATCCCGTTTCATTCCATGCCACCAATATCGATCTTTAAGGTCTTGATACATCTTTGTGCTTCTGGGATGAATGGAGTATGATGAGTCATGAGCTTCTCTTAATATCAACTCTTTAATCTCCTTGATATCTGGAACACAAATCCTCTTTCCGAGCCATAAGGTTCCTTGTTCATCCTCTCTAAAGTTCGGAGCTTTCCCTTTCTTCATCAACTGTTTGATCTCCTTGACCTTCTCATCATTCTTTTGCCCTTCTCGTATATCACGTTCAAGGGTTGAGTCCACTTCCATAGCAACTGCTTCAGTGCTAGACACCAGACATAGGTTTAACCTTGCAAACTCTTCACATAACTGGGGTTGAAGAGCTTGTACTGACAAGTTATTGCTTTGTCCCTTCCTGCTTAGAGCATCAGCGACCACATTAGCCTTGCCTGGATGGTAGTTGATTCCCACATCAAAATCATTTATTAACTCCAACCAACGACGTTGCCTGAGATTAAGATCCGGCTGTGTGAATATGTATTTCAAGCTCTTGTGATCTTTGTATATCTCAATCCTTTTTCCCATCAAGTAGTGTCTACATATCTTCAAAGCATGAACAATAGCTGCTAATTCCAAATCATGTGTTGGATAGTTCCTCTCATGTTTCCGAAGCTGTCTTGAAGCATAGGCCACAACATGTCCTCCTTGCATTAAGACACATCCTAAACCATGACCAGATGCATCACAATAGACCACAAACTCCTTCTGCATATCAGGCATCACCAATACCGGTGCACTGGTCAACCTCTTCTTCAATTCGGTGAAGCTTACTTCACATTCAGGGGTCCACTTGAAAGCAACTCCTTTATCAAGCAACTTGGTTAGTGGTCGAGAGATCTTTGAAAATCCCTCGATGAATCGACGGTAATAACCAGCCATACCTAAGAATCTTCGTATATCATGTACACTCTCAGGTGTTTCCCACTTAAGAACATCGGCCACTTTGCCTGGATCCACTGCTATACCTCCTTCGGATATGACATGTCCCAAAAATGATACCTCCTTTAGCCAAAACTCACACTTACTAAGTTTGGTATATAGTTGATGTTGGCGAAGCTTCTGTAGGGCCATCCTGAGGTGCTCCTCATGCTCTTCTTCAGTCTTGGAGTAGATAAGTATGTCATCGATGAATACCACTACAAACTTGTCCAAGTACTCCATGAATACCTTGTTCATAAGATACATAAAATATGTCGGAGCATTGGTCAATCCAAACGACATAACTGTATACTCATATAATCCATACCGAGAGACAAATGTCGTCTTGGGAATATCCGACGGTCTAATCTTCAGTTTATGGTAGCCCGAACGAAGATCAATCTTGGAGAACACACATGCTCCTCTCAACTGATCAAACAAATCTTCAATCCTTGGTAGTGGATATTTATTCTTGATTGTTACCTCATTTAAAGCACGGTAGTCCACACACAACCTTTGAGTTCCATCCTTCTTAGGTACAAATATAACTGGTGCTCCCCAAGGCGATGAGCTAGGACGAATATATCCTTTTGCCAATAATTCCTCAATATGATCCTTTAGTTCAGCTAATTGTTTAGCATCCATTCTATATGGCCTCTTATATATTGGGGCCGTTCCAGGTACTAATTCAATGATAAATTCAATCTCTCGATCAGGGGGCATACCTGGTAAGTCATCTGGGAATACATCCGGAAATTCCTTCACAACCCTGATGTCTTTGGTACTCTCAAGATGGTTGAGTTGCACTACTGCCTCTTGTGTCTGATATGGCTTGAACTCCACTATAGTGCCATCCGGGTGTGTTAAGCAGACTGTTCTAGTTGCACAATGAATTACTCCTTGATTCTTCGTCAACCAGTCCATTCCCAGAATGATATCTAATCCTTGTGAGTCCAACACTATTAGGTTGGCCCAAAAGACTACCCCCTTATGTTTATACTCACTTTTCGGTATAGATGCCTTGCCACCATCTCTCCTCCAGGAGAGTTTATCAATAATGGCCCATTCAGGAATGTAACTACCATGTCATGCTTCTTTATGAAATCCTTGGATATAAATGAATGTGTAGCACCCGAATCAAACAATATGGTGGCGGGGTGAGAGTTAACAGAAAACATACCGATCACCACATCAGGCGCTTCCTGTGCTTGCTCCAGAGTCACATGGTTGACACGACCAGATGGGTTTTGTTGCTTCTTTGGACAACTGCTGGCATAGTGTCCCCATTCTCCGCACTTGTAACATTGTACTCCCGCAGCATTATTTGGGCCCTTGCTGCCTCATGATTGGTTTCTTGGGGGTTGGCCGTTTGGACGGTTAGCTGGAGCTGAAGGGCGGGGTGGCTGCATCTGCTGACGTGAGGGTTGCATTGGCTGGCGTGGTGGCTGCTGCTGCTGCTGCTGGCGCATTTGTTGGTTATAGGGAGTGGGTGGCCTGTAGTTGGAGTTGGGAAACCTCTGTCCCGAGTAGTTCATGGGACGAGTCATTTGGTTTGCAGGCGGAGGGTTAAGACGGGGGCGCACATTGCTGCTAGAGGCGTGTGCCATAGTCAACTTCCTTTTACTTTCTTCATCATCTAGTTCCTTCTTAGTCCTCTCCACTTCAAAAGCATTGTCAACCAGCTTCTGAAAGTCGCCGTAGTCGCTGGAAGACATGGCGAACTTTAACTCCTTGTCCAACCCATTCTTGAAGCGGAATTGTTTCTTGGAGTCAGTGTCCACATCGGTTGGAGCATAGCGGGACAACTGGGTGAATGCATTCAAATAGGCCCTCATAGTCATACGACCCTGCTTCAACATAAGGAACTCTTCACGCCTTGCTTGTATTTCTCCCTCAGGCACAAAGTGATTGCGGAAGTTAGTCCTGAATTCTTCCCAAGTAATGCTTTCTGGATCCCGGTGGGCTTCAGTAAAGGCAGTCCACCAGTCGGCTGCCGGTCCTTGGAGTTGATGGGAGGCTAGTAGTACTTTCTCCCTTCCTTCACAGTGGATGCTCAGCTTGCTTTCAACGGTACGGAGCCAATCATCGGCATCCATGGGTTCGGTAACGGTGGCGAAAGTGGGTGGATGAGTGTTCAGGAAGTCCCTAAGGAAGGACCTAGGTGGAAAAGGTGGTGGTGGCGGAAGGTTGTAGTTTGGTGGTGGTGGGGGTGGGGCTTGCTGCAGGTTGGTGACAATCTGAGTGAGGTTGTTAAGTAGCTGGGTTTGGATGGCCATCATCTGCTGCATTTGTTGCGCGGTTGGGGCCCCTCAGGCACCCCTACCATTCCATCCAGGCACACCTCCAAGTCCTTCATCTTGGGGCACAGCGCCCCTTCCACGACCTCTACCTCTACCTCTTCCAGACATCTGTGTAGGGAATAATTGAAACTTTAGGACAATAGATGAGATATAGAAGGGTACGCTACGGCAAACGGTCCCAACTACATGCATCAAGGGAGACACATATATATAAAGCAAGCAAGTTCATTAATCAACTAGTGCGGATGTGGACAAGATGCTAATGCATTCCACAACTCACACGACACACTAACAAGCCTATATACAAATGACATGGATGTGGACAGGATGCCAAAGCATTCCACAACTCATGTCGCACACACACACAACATAAAGCAAACTACTAGCAACACAAATAACACAACTCAAGACTAAAGAGGGCGCAGCTACACGCTCCTACATACTAAGGATAGGTGTCCTGAGTCATCCAGCGAGAAAGCAAGTCCACTCCTACTCATCGGAGTCCTCCTCAACCTCCATCTTCGGGTCTTCTTCTTCTGAGTCCTCTCTTGATTCCTGGGGGGAGTTCATGCGACGATCTGGAGAGTTCGGGTCCCAAGGCTCCACGTCCGAAGCGTACTGAGGAGAGTTAGGATCAGCTGCAGTGATCCTCGCGTAGCGTCGGCAAAGTCGCTCGTAGCGGTCAACCAGGTCCCGGCTGTCCTGAAGCTCCTGCTGACAACGCTGGAGTCGCGAAGACAACTCCACAACGTTGTCCACCAGCCTCTCGCACTAAGGGTGAGTCAAGGGCCCCTCGACGTCACGTCCAATGAAGGCGGACGTGCCACTAGGGCACTGAGGGGTGTACGTGTGCTCCGTGCAACCAAGAAGGAACCTGTGGGCGTGGCTCCAGTAGGTAGTCGCCTCCCACGTGGCGTCCTCCTCAGCCGCACGCTGGGAGCTCCTCCAGGCCGGAGAGAAGTGAGAGTGCAGCAGCTCCGAGTCGTAGTAGACGGCCAGCTGAGAACTCCACTCTAGTCCGCCAGTATAGGGTGCAAAGACCCTAGTGGTGTGGTAGACTAGGCGAACACGGTACTCACGGTACCCCGCAGCTCGAAGAAGAGAGCGAAGACGAACACGCATCCTCGAAGCAGCACTCCCAGTGGAGAACAACGTCGTCTCCCTCCTGGGGGTGTAAGGTGCGGAGCGACTGGCTAGGGCGTGGCATGGAACACGACCCCCAGTCGACTTACGAGTCGTCTGCTTGGTTCGCGCCATCTACAAACATTTGAAAAGAAGAGAGTGAGATCAATAATCCATAAATTAAATTAGAATAAAACAAATAGCACAGCAAGATAAGAAGCACAAGGTTTGAGATAGAGAGCACAAAATTTTGGAAATACTATTTCATAAGAAAATAGTATAGTCCTTAATTTTCGGCCATTTCTAACATGGCTCTGATACCACTTTGTCACGCCCGGTCATCATAGAGATGAACAGACACTTATCACATGTACGCCAGGATCAGTTGAATCGTACATACGTTGACGAAAGTGAAATATCATTACATTGCCATGTTCGAATACATAAAATAGTCTTACAGTATGACCCGAAGGTCTACAAATACACACCACAAATATTTACATCCACAACAAAGCTAACAAAGTTCAAACTACAACAGAAGACTAATAGGTAGGAGCAGCTCCAACTCCACAGGCAGCCGTTGCGCGTGAGGTCGCCAGCCTAGACCAAGTCCTCCGGATTGACGTAGAAGTCTTCCGGTGCCGCTTCTTCCTCTTAATATTCTAAAGGAGAATTAAACGCTTGAGTACTTAGAGTACTCAGCAAGTGCGGGAAGAGATGACATGAATGGCTAAAGCAAAGGGAAGGCCAATTATGGCTTAGCACTATGCTTAAAACCTAACCTTAGCTTTCAATTACCAATATCACAATTCAAGAAGTAATCAACTCATAAGTAATGATAATGAGTGTACTTGAATCATAATTAACCACCATTTCCCAACCATAGACTAATTATGAACTGGCCCCAAGCCGCTCTTGTCCGTGAGCACGGCTGTCATGACAGTTTTACCAAATCTCTGCAGAGAGTGTACCCTTTCCCCACAAGCAGTGATTCCATCCCCTGTTGCCAGGTGGACTTGAGTAAACCTCCATGTAGCCCGTGGTGATCAACCACATTTCACACTTCCGTATGTGTGTGGCCCGGAGATCACTACATGGTCTTTACAAAGGTACTCCCAACTAATGCTAGCCCTCTAAGGTTTCCACCACTGGGGATTCTCGGAGTAACCCTCCGCCCCAGAGCCCCCTCTTGAGCCTTGCGGATCCCAGAGCAGATCAGCCGCATCATTCCCCGCACCATCCAACCACTAGCATTTCATCGGGAGAAACCTAATTAATTGACCATGCTGCCCCATCTCAGTCTCGTGGTGGTACTATAAAGCTTAGTGGCTTCCTCCATAAACCGGTCCTTAGAATCCGGTGGTAACAAACCCCAATCCCGGGTCTCGTGCAAACTGCACCATACCAATACTAGCCAACCACCAGATTCCTATCCACTACAATAGTGTAATCACCACAAGTTCAAGTGATCATAAAGTTTAATGTAGCACAATTGTATAAAATCCCAATCCCAACATTTAAGCATGGCTAAGCATAACTATGACCTATCTACTTCCCAACCCATTTCAGGCAACAAGGAATTGTATGGAACAGGGCATGCAAACATGAAGTAGGACATCAATTTAATTAGCATGCATCTATCTAAATCCCTAAAACTGGTACAAGATGGTCAAGGGCACTTGCCTTCATTGAAGACTTGAGTGTTGGTGAAGTCCTGGTCTTGGAGGTTAAGATTAGGGTCGTAATACGACTCTAGACATATGCCCAAGCATGGCAAGATATAGAATAAAGCTAAATAAGTAAAGGGCACGCAAAGCAATGCATCACAACACACACATAAGCATAAATCCTATACTAATGCATCCCTACGAAGTATTTATTACATAACATGGCCAAAGTGTGCATTTTAGATTTATCCTACATTTTTGAGAATTAAATATAGCCTAAAACCATTTTTATTGGATTTTCTAGGGCCAAAATGTATTTTTAAACATTTATAATAAATATTCCATGGACAAAATATATTTCAAATGTACTCTACAATTTATTCACAGCATAAAATAATTTATACAAATTTTTCCTAGCATTTCTACACTTAATTACCATTTTTATCTATTTTCTACACATTAAATACACCTATAATCAATATTCAGCAATTAAATAAAAGTCCAGGGACTAATTAAATAGTTTTCTAAACTGCACAGGGGTTAAATCCACAATTATATAAATTTCCAGGGGTTAAATTGACTATTTAAACGATTTAAACCAATTCCAGAAAGTCCAGGGGCTAGTCTGCAATTTCCAAGGGCTAGACCTCAAATCCGGAGAAGTGCAGGGGGTAGCCCGCAAGTTTCTAGGGGCTGGGGTGAAAAGGCAGAGGCGGGAAAGGTGATTCAAACGTGGGCCGTTGGATTCCGATTGGATGGCTCGGATTTAATTATGCGAACCGGTACGATCTTATAATCGTGACCGTTGGCCGGGAATGGACGGCTCCGGTTGAGCCACGTCGGCCCAACCGTCGCCAGCGCGGCGCGCGGCGGCGCCCGACGGCTGCCGGCGGCGATCTCGCCGGAGATCACCCCAAACGGCGAAAACGCCACTGGTTCCAAGCGTATTTTGCACTAAACGAAAGAAGAGAGGGTGGGGAGCATACCTAGGGGGGTTGCGAGGTCCGAAATTGGCCGGAGAGGGGTCGGCGGCGAGAGGTGGCGGCGGCTGGCGTCAGCACCCGATGATCCCGGTGAAGCCCTTGCTAAATCTCCGCACCGACTTGCCTGGCGTGCTCCTGGCGACGGGGAGAAGAGGTTAGGGAGGGAGGAAGAGGGAAATAACCGGCGAGGCTCCAGGAACACGCGAGACCGACCTCGACGATGGCAATGGCTAGGGTTGCGTGCGGAAAGGGGAGAACGAGGGAGAGAGCGGGGTTTTATAGAGCAGGGGGGGTGCGGTGGTTGTCGGCGCGTGCGAAGAGGGGGTTCCCCGGGTGGATTGCGTCGTGGACGAGAGGGTTGGAGGGGGGCGCGCGGAGTGGGCGCGGCGCGGCGCGGCGCGGGAAAAGACAGGCGACGGTTGCTGAGGGTGGGGGATGATAGGCGGGCCCGGGGTGGCAGCGGGAGAGAGGAGGGGAGGGCGCGGTTGGGCTGGCGGGGGAGGGGTTGGGCCGCGGCCAGATTCGGCCCAGGCGCCGATTCCCTTTTTATTTTCTTTTTCTTTTTCTTTTCTGTTTCTTTTTTATTTGATTTGAATTCAAATTCAAATTTAAATCGTTTTGCTACACGATTGAACTTCAAAAATCACCAAAAAATGCATACAACCATGATCAAGGATTTGAGCAAAAATTTATGTACATGAAATATGGATGTTACAGTCATCTCCGGAGCAGATGACAGTATCATCAATATCGCGCTACCGCCCTTCTATATGTGAACATCTAAATGATGTCAAAGTAACTTTTTAATTAGAGAAGGGGTAAAAAGTAGGAGTAACTTGTAAGCCGTAACTTTCTGTCCACATTGATAGGCAATTCTTCAGATTGTTGCGACTTTGAGATCAAAGCTTGCAATTTGCCAATTCTTTTATTAGTTAACATGCCGTTGTGTTATTATTAGCTTTATGCAACTTGTTGTTTCGTCTTTACTAACCAAATCTTATCAACATATTCACTGAGAGATGATATGATGGTCATAATCTCATTGTTATTGTCCTTGTGCTTATTAACGTCAGGGATGACGTATGTAGGACGGCCTTTAATTGGTTTGTAGTTCAGTATTGGCTGCTAGTTGGCAATTATTGTTGGCCCTTGCGTTGGATATACTCTCTCTGTTTTAAATTAAATGTCATTAAGACATACTTAGTTCATTTTAGTTCATTTTTGCTGTCTAAAATGATAAATAAAAGAGAAAGGAGGTAGTAGTATAAAGGGCACCCGCAGATGTTTAGTTAGTTGTCTGTAAGTACCTTGATTATCACACACGGACTTGGGCTTTCGAAAAAAAAGATAATCACACACGGACAATAGAACAGATAACTTGTACAATGGATAGCCGTCTGTTAGTCTGCTTGTATAATACTCTCACCATCCTACAAATCTTGTCACTTAGGACAATAATTTTAATTCCAAATAAACTAGAATTCTTGTCCTAATGACAAGTATTTTGGAATGGAGGAAGTACTTAATTCATTTATAAGATCACAAATCAAGGTGATCACCCCTCCTTCTGTCACACACTCTCTTTCATATCAGCAGTAATTATACCTGGCGTTGGAAGAGACTGTCTACGAGTAGAATCGTACCTGCACTAAACAGAGATTAGTATCTCTTAGTCTTTAAAATTTTGTCATTTTATAATTAAAAATGTACTATAAAGCAATAAACTTTCAAGAACGGAGTAAGTACTTATGATCTGACAAGATCTGGTACATCTATTTTAAGAAGTGCTCGCATATGTGGGACATCAATGCGTAAGCATGCAATCTAGTACAAGATCCAGTGAAAGTGGATTATGAGATCAGAAAGGTTACAATGTGATATTGGAACTCCTACGTTGTCCGACATGCTGATCTTTCAGTAAGGATCATCATGCTTATTTTTTTATTATCAGCAAAAAAGACTTTACTTATTTAATTTTTGCTGTGTCGATCGGCTTTCTCCTTTTACAAGTCACTGAGCAAGTGGAGCACATACCCAGAACATTGCTCCCATATCGGGCACAGGTAAAACTAGGATAAGGCTAGACGAGTGCAAGATTTCAATACTGGCACTACCATGACGATTGCAATGGTTGTGCATCAACTACCTTTCGATTGACTTGGGACCCATCTCAATTTTGTACGGAGTACATCATAGTATTAGAAACCGAAACGATGACGCCGATCGGCGTCAAGAGTGACGCTAAGTCGCTAACATGTGTCAACCTTCCAGCACGGCGTGAGCTCATGCGCGAGCATGGCCGCCGGCATAAATCATGCGCAAATTTGGACCAATGGAGCCGCATGAACATGGTCAGTACTCGTTTCTTTAGCTAGTGGGTCCAGCTGATTTGCATCGCTCAATCTAGGTGCAGAGGTTGCGGTAGCCCCATGGGTGCGTGTCTTCTTGCTTCAAAGGTTCATGGTAGCTCCAGCGACGAAGCAAGCAAGCGAGATGACAGCCTGCAGCGATATAATCGCCGCCAGCGAACAAGATCTTCGTCGTCAGCGGGATTGATCCTGCCTCTCAGGTTGAGGGACCGGAAAATTTTATTAGCAGCCAAACCAATGTCCTGTACATGTAGAGGAGGTCAAGGCGGCTGCTTCGTATAGTATCCTAAATGGATCCGCCCACGCTTCTTGTCCTTGTGTGTTACCACTTTTCGTTAGGCATCAGCAACGCGGGAAGCAACGGCGAGGCGGGAAGCTGAGGCACTTCAACCCCAAGGCCTCCGTCGCGGGACTCGGCCCAAGCGACTCAATGTCCGTCTCTCGAGCAGTGGTCACTCTTCTAACGTGCTTCTGAACTGATGTATTATATGAGGGAACTGAGAAGGGACAGACATAACTGATTATGATGAAAAAGCAGATGCTCTGATCCCATTCTTTCTTTCGTTCCACGTTCTTCCGTTCCTCCGATCTACCAACTCCCTCTTCCTCTTTGATATCTCTAACAATTGGTATCGGATTCGTTCGATCCCGGAGCTGGAGGAACACGAGCATTACACCCGTCAACAGAAGGCTCTGTGCGCCATGGATCCGAACATCCGTCTCATGATTGAGGATATGGTGAAGCACCTTCGAGCCGAGGTCCTCAACGTCATTGACACGCGCCTTGCGGAGTTCGTCTCTTCCGAGCAACAGCACAGCGAGCGCATCACAATGCTGGAATCCTCTGTGCGCGACTTCGACAAGCAATTCTCAGAGTGGAAGCCGGATATGGAGGCGGCGGTCTCTTCCGTCAAACTTGAGATATCAAAGCTCAACCGGTTCTTTGGCCGTGAGGCTCGCGACACCACCGTCAACAACCAAGGCGTCCTCACCGTCGAGTCGGCATTCGAGCGGCAGCTTGCCAGTCCTCACGTCGACGGCCCCAATGGGCACCACGTCGAACACAACAACCGGGGTGTTGGGTTTGGGTTGGTGTATACCTATACCCACATCCCGGTCAAGGGTACGCCCGATCTCGATCCCTCAAGCGCATCTCGTTTCTCTTGTCCAGTTCATGAGCGCTCTGCATGTTCTTCGGGGAATCTGAAAGGTAACTTGTCCAAGATGCAATTTCCAGTGTTCCATGGCGAAAACCCGAAACTATGGCGTTCCCGCTGCGAATCCTACTTTGATATGTGTTCTGTGGATCAAACCATTTGGGTCAAAACTGCATCACTTCACTTTGATGGTGTTGCCGCAAGGTGGCTCCAGTCTGTAGAGAGGAAAATTGCATTATGCCCTTGGGATCATTTCTGCATGTTGGTCATGGAACGTTTTGGTAAGAACGAGCACGAAATTTTGATTAGGAAACTGTTTCTTATAGCAGCAGGGTGCAGTTTCTGAATATATTAATACTTTATCTGAACTGATGGATAGTATACATGCATATGAGACCAATCTGGATAGTCTGTACTATGTTACTCGGTTTATTGATGGTCTTAGTGATTCTATTCGACCTGCTGTACTAGTTCAGAGACCCCAAGACCTCGATACTGCCTATATTCTTGCTTCGTTGCAGGAGGAGGTTGCTGATACTTCTAAGAAGAAAGACTATCGCAGAATGGAATTCTTCAGCAACAAGCGTGTGGAATCTCCCAATGCCACACGATCAAGTTCTTTTGGAACTTACCCTCTTTTACCACCTCCTCGGCATGACATGCTCAAGTCCTCTGTATCTACTGATGACAAGCTGCTCAAGGATGTTCCTCGGTCTTCAGCCACCACTGATCGTTTGGAAGCCTTGAAGTCCTACAGAATGGCTAAAGGTCTCTGCCGTATTTGCGCTGAAAAATGGCACAAGGGACACAAATGTTCTCCTTCTGTGCAATTGCACGCCGTCGAAGAATTATGGGAATTCTTACAATTGGAGGATTCTTCTCAAACACCTGTTGATGGTCAGACTGAACAACAACTGTTCTTAGCTATCTCTAAAGCTAGACTTTCAGGTAAAGAATCTCCTCGTACGATGCGCTTCATTGGCTCGATACATGGTATGAATATTCTGATTCTAATTGATAGTGGTAGTTCTCATGTTCCTGAGCTCCTTGGTGGCTCACAAAATCGCTGGGGTTTCTACTCTGACCAAATCTGTTCAAGTGACAGTAGCTAATGGTGCCCGACTTAACTGCAACTCTGAACTTTGTCAGATAGCCTGGTCAGTACAAGGGCATACCTTCGTCTCTGACTTAAAAACTCTTCCGCTGCACTGCTATGACTTCATCATTGGGATGGATTGGTTTGAACTTTATAGTCCCATGGAGATTCATTGGAGTAAAAATGGATCAAGTTCCATTATCAGGGCAGCCGGATTGTGTTACAGGGCATATTATTAGCTCTCCCCCTCATTCAACGGTGCAAGTCTTAACTCTAAACACGTTGGTTGATACTCTGGACATGTCTTACCTTCCACAAGATATTCAAGATATCCTTTCCGACTTCTTAATATTATTTGACGCACCCACTGAACTTCCTCCGAGCAGAAGTTGTGACCATACAATCCCACTGATACCAGGGGCTCAGCCTAATTTAAAGCAATATCATTACCCTCCCAAACTCAAAAATGAGATCGAGAAGCAGGTCAATGAGATGCTATCCATAGGCCTAATTCGGCCAAGTTCAAGTCAGTCCAACTCCCTTGTACTTCTCGTCAAAAAGAAGGACCTAACATGGCGTTTTTGCATCGATTTTCCTCATCTAAACGCATTAACAATCAAAAGACAGTACCCCATTCCAGTGATGGATGATATTCTTTGAACTTTCAGCTGCAATGTGGTTTACCAAATTGGATTTATGGTCTGGATTTCACCAGATTTTGCTCCAACCGAACGAAGACCATAAGACAGCCTTCTCGACTCATCAAGGACATTTTGAATTTCGTGTCTTGGCTTTTGGGTTGACGGGGGCACCAACAACTTTTCAAAGAGCGATGAACAACACTTTGCAGCCTCTATTGGGTAAATGTGTGATGGTATTCTTTGATGATATATTGATTTAGAGCAACACCTACGAGGACCATCTTGTTCACATCAGGCTTACTCTTGAGCTGCTGTTAAAGGATCAATGGAAAATCAAGTTTTCCAAGTGCACATTCGCTAGACAGGAGCTTGCCTACCTTGGCCACATTATAAGTGCACAAGGCATTGCCACCGACCCAGGCAAAATAGACACTATTGTTACTTGGATGTCCCCTGCTAATTCTAAAGAGCTAAGAAGCTTCTTGGGTCTCGCCGGATACTATAGAAAATTCGTCAAGAATTTTGGAGTCGTAAGCAAACCCCTCACATCTCTCCTCAAGAAAAATACTAAATTCCTCTGGATCGACTCTCGAGCAGACATTCCAACTTCTGAAAAGTTCACTCTCTTCATCACTGGTACTCGCATTAGCAGACTTCAATGCCCCCTTCTGCATCGAAACCGACGCTAGTGGCAATGGTGTCAGGGCAATCCTTATGCAACACAATCATCCTGTTGCTTTTGCCTGCAAGTCTCTCGGCCCAAAGACGCTGGGACTCTCCACGTACGAGGAGTTCCTTGCAATACTGTTGGCAATAGACCATTGGAGGCCTTATTTGCAGTACGGCGAATTAACAATCAAAACCGATCAAAAGAGTTTGACACATATTTCAGACCAGAGGCTCCACACCCCGTGGCAACAACGTGCATTCACAAAATTGCTAGGTCTGCAATACAAGGTGGTATACCGTCAGGGCTCAAGAATCATGCTGCCGACGCATTGTCCAGAACACCTCACCCTGAGAATTTTTCACTGTCTCTGTCCACTCCTTCGCCCTCTTGGCTGTCTGATATACTGAAGAGCTATGAGTCTTCAACCTATGCTAAGCATATCCTCCCCTCTATATCAGTTAACAGAGACTCTGTGCTTGCCTTCACTCTGAAGCAAGGTATCCTTTGATACAATAACAAAATCTGGATTAGGCCCGACAAGGACCCGCAACACAAAATTATTTCAGCACTCCACGAGAGCCCCATTGGTGGTCAATCTGGATTTCCAGTTACCCTCCATCGTATCAAACAACTGTTTTCGTGGCAGGCATGAAGCCCATGGTGAAAGAATTTGTTCAGTGCTGTCCTGTGTGCCATCAAGATAAACCTGATAGAGCCAAATATCCCGGACTTCTTCAACCGCTACCGGTTCCCACATCGGCTTGGCAAGTAATCTCAATGGATTTCGTGGATGGTATTCCAGTCTCTGGCTCCTTCAATTGTATCTTTGTTGTCGTTGACAAACTGACACAGTACAACCACTTCTTACGTCTTAGGCACCCTTACTCGGCATCCTCTGTTGCGAGACTTCCTGGACAATGTTTATAAGCTGCATGGTCTCCCTCAAGCAATCATTTTCGATCGGGTTCCCACATTCACAAGTCGCTTTTACAGAGAATTATTCACTCTAGCCGGCGTGCAGCTTCGCATGAGCTCGACTTATCACCCCCAATCCGACGGCCAAACCGAGCGCATCAACTAGTGTATGGAGACTTTTCTGAGGTGTTTCGTTCACGCATGCCCATCCAAATGGTCGAAGTGGCTATCAGTAGCCAAGTACTGGTACAACACTTGCGTGCACACTGCTCTGGGTAAGTCCCCTTTTGAGGTCCTTTATGAGCATCAACCTTCCCATTTTGGTGTCTCTCTGTGAGACGACAACACTCACTACAGGAAACTCATCAATTAACGAGGGGGGAATTCATTTATGACGGTGCCCTTGTTAATAAAATTATTTACGATAGTTAAAAATAACCCTTGTAAATAAATCCACTATTTACGACGGTTAAAGGGAACCCTCGTAAATAAATTTATTTACGACGGTACCATCGTAAATACATGGACTATTTACGACGGTTGACATAACCGCGTAAACACGTCTCCTTATTTACGACTGTAGACATCCTGTATACCAGGTATCTCTTCGTACCAGAAGGAGACACGTTGAGTTCCACCTTCCAATGTTGTGGACTTCCGGAGGCAACACGTGTCCCGCAGTACCGGACCTACCTCCCTCCTTATGGTGGCTCCAACGCTGCCACATGTCCCGCAGTGCCGGACCTGCCTCCCTCCTTAGGGTGGCTCCAGCGCTGCCACGTGTTCCGCAGTACCGGACCTGCCTCCCTCCCTAGGGTGGCTCTGACACTACCACGTGTCCAGTATCTCCGGACCTGCCTCCCCAACAAGGGAAGCTCCAGTGCTACCACGTGTCCAGTAGCTCCGGACCTACCTCCCTGCAGAGGGAAGCTCCGGGGCTGCCACGTGTCACACGTCCAGATCTATGTCTACAACAGGAAGACCCCGAGATCTCCAACGGTGCGGACATTCAAGGGCTATCAATTGGCCGTTACAAGACCTGGTTAACGCGTCATTAATGCCATATTAATAACGCACGATCAGAGGACTATCAAGACTGATAACGCTGCTATTAAGGCACATTATCACACTATTAACCCCCCTAACACCCGTAGATTGTGCATATGGTGGTTATTATAGCTGGGGCCACCAGTCAGGCCGCAGAACATTGTGTAACAGTCAGTCTTTGGCATATAACAGGACTATGTTGCACGGTAAAACACAGTAATTCATACTAGTCCACTAGCATACTTGCTCAAAGCAATCCAATACATAAACACCCCGTGGAGTAGGGTATTATGCTTAGGCGACCCGAACCAGGTAAAACTCCTAGTGTCACCTCGCACTTGGATCTTGATTTTTCTCCCTGCCTAAATACGAACCTTCGCGGACAACTTCTTAGTAGTACGGGGGAAGTGTCGTTGAAACACTTCGACATTTGGCGCGCCAGGTAGGGGGAAGTTCAAGATCTCCAAGATGGTGAACTCAACAACCCAACAAAATCGACCAACAACCCAGAGAACGCATTGAACACAACACGAACTCTCCTCCAGCATCCTCCAGCGCCGGAAGCTCCTCCGACCGCGCCTGGACAATGGCGTGCTAACGTTGAGCATCTGGTTGCAGCCGCAGCCACAATGCTCAACAACCAGGGTCTGCCCGATGCACGGTAGGCACCTTCCCGTAACAGGATCTTGTCTGGAAGACTTGGTCCTATGGCATCGCAACTCAGGAGACGTGCACCCTCTCAGCACGCGACGTCTCTACCCTCAGGGGCTCGTCGTACTCATACGACATCGAGGCTCCCGACTCAAGATATCCGGCCGGAGCTTGACCTCGGGTACATGAGGCAGGATGACCGTGTCAACATCGAGCGTAGTCGCAAGAGGCGACTTGCTCGTGAAAACTCTTCTCCTCTGGGAGTCGGAGGAGGCTGTTCGGCCCTCGCCTTACATCTCTGCATGGTGGAGTGGCCACCCAAGTTCTGGCCTCATTTGCCAGAGAAGTATGACGTGACAGTCAATCCCGTCGAATTTCTTCAAATCTACTCCACCGCTATCCTCGCGGTAGGAGGGAATGAGGCTGTTATGGCCAATTACTACCCAATTACTTTGACCAGGACTGCTAGGTTCTGGTTTATGAGCCTACTCCCTGACTCCATCTACAGTTGGGGGGAATTATGTCGCTAGTTCACCGCCAACTTTGGGAGCTCCTACACTCGTCCTACCACCGAGCTGGACCTTTTTGCTGTACAACAAAAGCCGGGAGAGTCATTGTGATCCTTCATCCAGAGATTCTCTTAGGTACGTAACACAATTCCTTCTATCTCAAACTCCTTTGTGGTTGTCGCCTTCCGACAGGGTGTTCGGGATAAGATGCTGGAGAAAATGGCAACCAAGGATGTCAACAGTGTTACAAAACTCTTCAACCTCGCTGACAAATGTGCTAGAGCTACAAAGGGCTGTGAGATGCACTCCAAACTAGAAGCGGAGGCTGGTAAGTCTACCTACAAAGCTGGAGCTACTGCCAATGGCAGTGGCAAAAAGAAAAAGAAGTCAAGTGGCAAGAAGAAGTTACTTGCCGACACACCTATAGCTGTCGCTGATGCAACACCTGCTGGTCGGGGGCCATGCCCCGACAAGCGACCTCAATCATCATCTGAATATGGTGACAAGATATGGTGTCCAATCCACAAGTCTATGACCCAGAAGCTTGAAGACTGTCTCGAGGTCAAGAGGCTTGTTGAATGCAACAACAAGCATCAAGATGATACACCTTTCCGCTAGCGGGAAGGAAAACAAACGGTCAATGAAGCTCTGTCTGATCAGGAGTTAGACTTCCAAGATGCTAAGAAGGCGCTAACGGTGGTCTACAACACCATCGATGACTCCGACAACGAATGTCGAAAGATTCTCCATATGATGTATGGAGGGTCTTGGGACATTACCTCTCGGCGCATTGTTAAAACTTTGCGTTGGAAGATGGCTGCTGCTGCTCTTACTGCCAAGGCGGAGCCCCATTGGAAGTGGATGGACACTCCCATCACCTTCGATACTTCGGACTATCCAAAAAACATGGCAGGAGCTGGACAATTGCCCCTGATGGTCTCTCCAACTATCAACAATATTCAACTCTTCCATATCTTGGTGGATGGTGGCGCCGCACTCAATTTAATCAGCTTCACAGCCTTTGTGAAGCTCCAACTCAACCTCTCAGATCTTAGGCCCTCGCGCCCATTCTCCGAAGTGGGTCTGGGAGATATAACACCTCTCGGCTTTGTTAGTCACCCTGTGACCTTCGGGACACCAGAGAACTACCGGTCTGAGAAGCTGGTATTTGATGTGGCACACATCAACTAACCCTTCAACGCCATCCTAGGCAAGCCAATCCTGTATAGGTTCGTGATCGTGGCCTACTATGGCTACCTGGTGTTGAAGATGCCAACTCCGTTAGGCGTCCTTTGATCCGAGGGGACCACACTGCTGGAGTCACTGCGCTGGAAAAGCTTCATGCGCTCGCAGCAGCGCAAGAAGCTGAATCCTACAAGGGGCAATCTACTCAGCAACCTCCGAGCTCGCGCCAACGCGGCTCAACCTCTGCAGCTCATGTGCAGCCAAGCGGTGACACTGACGTTCTCGTCAAATTCGTCCAAATCGGTTCTGATGCCACTCAAACCACTCATATATCAGGAGGTCTAGGTGACAAATAGGAACTCGCGCTCGTCACTTTCCTCTAAGCAAATGTCGACGTGTTTGCATGGCAACCGTCACAAATGCCTCGGATCCTTAGGGAGGTGATCAAGCACCATCCGAAGATCTACCCCGACGCATGACCTATACAACAGAAGCCCCAGAAGTAGTCTATTGAGTGGCAGAACTTCATCCGAGAAGAAGTTAAGCAGTTGCTTGACGCTGGACTCATCCGGGAGGTACATCATCCACGATGGATGGCAAATCCGATCGTCGTGCCAAAGCTGGTGAGAATCTTTGGATGTGCATCGAATTCACCACTTTGAATAAGGCATGTCCAAAAGGCCCCTTTCCACTACCAAGACTAGATGAGTAGGATTCTACCTTTGGTTGTGAGCTTTTATGTTTCTTAGATGCATATTCTAGTTTCCATCAAATTCCAATGTCTAAGGAAGATGAAGAGCACACTGCTATTATTATGGTAGATGGTCTCTATTGTTACACAACAATGCCTTATGGTCTAAAAAATCCACTCTCCACCATTGTGCAATCTATGCACAAAACCTTTGGGGAGCTCATTCGGGACCTAGTGGAAATGAAAGTGCATCTAGGCATCCCTTGTGGGTTTTGGTTGATTTATGACAAACAAATGAGATCCTAACCATATTATTGAGATGAGCACATGTTTTAATGAAATAATTAAGAAAGCGCCAAAAAGAAAGGAGAAAGAGGATCAATTCGGAAAAGAGCTCAAGAGCTGAATAGAATACATCATTGTGTAGGGAGTGTGTTGGTGTAACACATCCCAAGAAAGCTCAAGCATAAAAATCCTCACATACTTCACATTTCACAGGAAAAACGGACTAGTCCGATATACACTGAACTAGTCCGATACCCTCTCTCGACAGGTTCGGACAAGTCCAGCCAATGCGGACTTGTCCGCACCGGACTCGTCCGAAAATGTCCGAACTAGTCCGAAAAGGTCCAGACAAGTCCGATAATGCCTCTGACTAAAATCAGACAAGTCCTCCAAGTGCGGACTTGTCCTATATTCACTAAGGGCATCACCACACCGGACAAGTCCGATATCAGCACGGACAAGTCCGAAAACCGTTCTGACTAAAATCGGACAAGTCCGCTCCTAGCTGGACAAGTCCGATATTTCTGGACACTTAGGATTTCCTGCACGCCGCACACCGGACTAGTCCGGACTCCACCACGTACTAGTCCGGACCCTCGAAACCCTAACGGTAACTTTTGAAAACCCTAATATAAATAGATGTGCATGACCCAACTATCATCTCTCTCGACCCCCTGCGCCGTCACACCTTCCAAGAGCCTAGTAAACACATCTCTCCACGCAATCCAATGCAAGAAAGATCAATCCCTTGAAGATTCAATTTATATCAAAGGAGAGACACGATTCTACACTTTTGAGCTCTTGGGTTTGATCTCTAACATACTCCTGTGGTTTCATTATTGATCTTATGAGTGTGTTCTTGGTGGTGTTTGAATTGTAATCTTGGGGAGCCCTCAACTTGTGAGAAGGACCCTTGAACTTGGTGATTTTCCCCTTTGTGATAGTGGAAGAAGAATTGGCCTTCGTGGCGATTCAACGAGGTTAGGGTCAGTGAAGACCCGATCCTTTCATGGGCTCCTCAACATGGATGTAGGTTGCCTCTGTGGGAACCGAACCACAGGATAAAATCGTGTGTCAAACTTGCTCTTAAATTTTCTCATATCGTATTCTAGAGTTTGATTGATTTTGTCCATCTTACATTAGAACATTCATATCAAAGCTAATTTGCACTACACTTAACTTCATTGAATCAATACTTGCAAGTTACATACTATTTTCCACTGCATACTGTGTTTGAATTGAAATCATTGATCGAACTTGATCAATCTAGTCTGCACGCACCGGACTATTCCGCACCCGATCGGACTAGTCTGATATCTCGGGATTTGATCAGTTTGTTAAGTGTTGCAGGTTCTGACTAAATTCAAAAAGGCCTATTCACCCCCCTCTAGGCCACATTCAATTGGTATCAGAGCAGGTTTCTTCGCAAGAGACTAATCGCTCGAAGAAAACATGTCGGACATGAAGGATGTACACAAGAGTCTTAACCAAGAGAAGGTTGAAGATGAAAAAGCACAAAAGTTGGAGAAGCTCCTCGATGCCATCCAGGACCTTGAGGATGACGATGAGGAGACGCTTGAACTCAAGGCGCTCCTAAGGAAGAAAGCTCTCTCAAAAGGGAAAGTGAAGGTCGAGGACGAGAAGAAGAAGAAGGGGAGTAGTCACACCGACTACTCCCGATATCTTTTTAATTATGATCGTTTAAATTATAAAAATAATCATTACCTATCTATTCCCCTTAGAAAAGCCCCACACTTTGGTGGCAATGACTACTCAATGTGGAGGCAAAACATGAAAATGCACTTGATCTCACTTAATCCAAGCTTGTGGCACATTGTGGTTATAGGAATAGATATCCCCGACGATGATGAGGAGCTCACGCCTAGCCAAGAGCAAGCAATCCATCGAAATGCCCAAGATGCAGCAGTCATCACCTCATCACTTAGTCAGGACGAGTTCACCAAGGTGGATGGACTCGAGATTGCAAAGGAAATATGGGACACACTGCAAACTACACATGAAGGCGATCGTCATGTGCGAGAGGCGAAGATTGAAATGATCAAAGGAGAATTGGGAAGATACGCTATTGAAGAAGACGAGTCGCCGCAAGACATGTACAACCGCTTAAAGACGCTCATCAACAAGGTTCGAGCATACGGAAGCAAGAAGTGGAACGATCACGATGTGGTAAAGCTCATCCTTAGAGCTTTCATGCCTCGCAATGTCACCTTGTGCTCGATGATTAGAGAAAGCCCTGAGTACAAGAAAATGACCCCAGATGAGCTACTTGGGAAATTCATCAATTTCGAGATGATGGAAAAGCAGGCAAAGCATGTCAAGGAGATTGCCGACCTCACCTCGGCGAAGAAGAAAGGGGTCGCTTTGAAGTCCACTTGCAAGCCCCTGTCTAAAGAAGCTCGAGAAGCTTAACAAGAAGAGGACAGCGATGATGAGAGCAGCGACATCGGTGAAGAGGACATGATCCTCTTTATAAAGAGATTCAAGAAAATGATGAAGAAGAGACAAGGGGGAAAATCAAGTGAAGGAAAATATAAAGAGAAATCAAGACCAAAGTTGAAGCGGGCATGCTATAACTGTGGTGAATATGACCACTTTATAATTGATTGCCCATACAAAGAAAATAAGAAGAAAACAAAGGAAACAAGACCTCAACCCAAGAAATTCTTCAAGAAAAAGAAGCCAGCTGGACAAGCGCATCTAGGAAAGGAGTGGGACTCAAATGACGAGTCCTCATCTGAAGAGGAAGAGGAGATGGCTAGCATAGCCATCGAGAAGACATCCAAGAAGTCCACCCTCTTCCCAACTCTAGGCGCATGGAAGGGAAACAACACTTGCCTCATGACAAAGGAAGGTAAACGGATGGTAACAACCAAATCCTCTTCCTTGCATTCCTATTCTAGTGATAGTGAAGTTGCTAGTGATAATGAAGACATGCTTGTTGGCTTAGATAAGAAAACAACAACAAAAATGAAATTTCTACTTGATCAGCTTGTTGAGAAGGAAAAGTTAATCAACCGTCAAGAAGATATGATTATCTCCCAAAAGGAGGAATATCTTGAACTTGAAAAACTTCTCAAACTTGAAAAGGAGCGAGGCAAGTCACTGGAACTTGAGTTAGCCTCAAGCAAGGAAGCTTGCTTGAAGTTAAGCGACTCAAACACCACCATCAAGGATGAACTTGCTAACCTATCCAAGGTTAACAAAATCCTTGAGGTACAAGTTGAGTCACTCAAACAAAGTGACCCCTCATCCTCTTCAATCTCACCTTCTCAACCACTTAAAGATGAAGCCATTATTACTTGTTCATGTGCTAAAACTGACACTAGATTGAAAGACAAGTCAACCTCTACCAAGGACAAGCATCCTTCCCAAAAATGACATATTTGACAAGGAGAAGATCAAATATGCACGTAGTGCATACTTGGTCACAAGACCTCCTAATGTCAAATATGGCATTGGTTATTCTTATGGTGAAAAGCAATATGCTAGAAGCCATAAAAATAACAAGGAAAGCATTGCCTTTGTAAAGGGAAAATCCTCTCAAGCTGGAAATTCCAGAGTCAACACATATGATCACCGGACTAGTCCGGTCTGGACACAGACAAGTCCGGTCCTTCGGACAAGTCCGACTTCCCGGACTAGTTCTGTATATAAACAACAACTATTATTCAGGACTTTTGATGCATCCAATGTTCTAATGAGAAGCAATTTTGGTAAAATTTATTTTCATTATGTTGGGACACACCATGGGAACACCAAGTCTCATGTGTGGGTGCCCAAATCTCTTGTAACTAACCTCCAAGGACCCAAGCAAGCTTGGGTACCTAAAACCAAGGCATGATTTGTTTTTGTAGGCCTATTCTTCCGGTGGATCGAAATGGGTGCTAGACAGTGGTTGCACCAACTATATGACCGGAGAAAGAAGGATGTTCGTTGAGTATGAAGAAAATGAGGATCCAAGCGAGGGCATCTATTTTGGAGACAATAGTCAAGGAAAGGTGCTCGGTACTGGTAAAAATGCTATATCGTCTCAACATACTGTTTCTCATGTGTTACATGTCGGTTCTCTAGATTATAACCTGCTGTCCATATCTCAATTATGTGACAAAGGTTATAATTGCTTGTTTACTAGTGAGGGTGTGACCGTCTCTAGAAGGGGTGATGGTTCCATTGCATTCAAGGGTATGTTAAAGGGAAAGATTTACCTTGTTGACTTCAACAAAGATAAAGCTGGACTTGACACATGCTTGATTGCAAAAACCAACATGGGTTGGCTGTGGCATAGACGGCTAGCGCATGTTGATATGAAAAATCTTCAAAAACTCCTCAAGGGCGATCACATCAGGTTTGAGGGATGTTGTTTTTGAGAAAGATAGGCCTTGTAGCGCGTGCCAAGCCGGGAAGCAAGTTGGAGCACCTCATCCCGCGAAGAATGTCATGACTACAACAAGACCGCTCGAGCTGCTTCACATGGACTTATTCGGTCCAATTGGTTACATAAGCATCAGCGGTAACAAATATGGCTTAGTAATTGTTGATGACTTTTCACGCTTCACTTGGGTATTCTTTTTGCATGATAAGACAGAAACTCAAGGAACCTTGAAGAAGTTTTTCAAGCGTGCTCAAAATGAGTTTTCATTGATGATCAAGAACATTCGGAGCGACAACGGAAAGGAGTTCAAGAACACCCAAGTCGAGGAGTACCTAGATGAAGAAGACATAAAGCATGAGTTTTCAGCACGTTACTCTCTTCAACAAAACAGAGTTGCCAAAAGGAAGAACTAAACCCTCACAGAGATGGCGAGAACAATGCTCGATGAGTACAAGACCTCGGATCGATTTTGGGCGGAAGCGGTTAACACCGCTTGCCACGCCCTAAATCGACTCTATCTTCATCGACTACTCAAGAAGACATCGTATGAGCTACTCACCGGTAACAAGCCAAATATTTCTCATTTTCGAGTTTTCAGTTCTAAGTGCTATATTTTGAACAAGAAGCCTATGACTTCAAAGTTCACTTCGAAGTCTGATGAAGGTTTCTTGCTTGGTTATGATTCGAACTCTTACGCCTATCGTGTCTTCAACAAGACCTCCATACTTGTTGAAGTAGCACGTGACGTAGTATTCGATGAAACTAACGGCTCCCAAAAGGAGCAAGTTGATCCATGTGTGCTAGATAGAGAAGAAGCTCCTTGTAAAGCATTGAGAAGAATGTCATTGGGTGAAGTTCGACCACAAGAGCCACCTCTACATGTCCATGAGGAAGATAAACTGCAAGTGGAGGCCAATGATCAAGGGGGAGCTTCTACACAAGATCAACCTCAAGAAAACGAAGATGATCAACAAGTCAATGAGGGCAACCATCTAGGGGGGGGGAGAAGAAGAACATGAAGACACAAGACCGCAAATACCACACCCGAGAGTACACCAATGCATCCAAAGAGATCACCCAATCGACAACATAATTGGTGACATCCAAAAAGGAGTAACAACTAGATCCCGCATAGCTAACTTTTGTGAGCATTACTCTTTCGTGTCCTTTTTGGAACCACGCAGGATTGAGGATGCATTGAAAGATCCAGACTGGGTGGTGGCGATGCAAGAAGAACTGAACAACTTCAAATGAAACGAGGTGTGGTAACTCGTTGAAAGACCTAATGCGAACGTCGTCGGCACCAAATGGGTCTTTCGCAACAAACAAGACGAACACGGGGTGGTGACAAGGAACAAGGCACGACTTGTGGCCAAAGGGTATTCACAAGTCGAAGGTTTGGATTTTGATGAAACCTTTGCTCCCGTAGCTAGACTTGAATCAATTAGAATATTGCTTGCATAAGCTACTCACCATGATTTCAAGATCTACCAAATAGATGTGAAAAGCGCCTTCCTCAACGATCCAATCAAGGAGGAGGTGTACGTGGAGCAACCTCCCGGATTTGAAGACAATGAGTTCCCGACCACGTCTTTAAACTGCGTAAGGCTCTCTACGGCCTCAAACAAGCTCCTAGAGCTTGGTATGAGTGTCTTAGAGATTTCTTAATTGAAAATGGTTTGAAGATTGGAAAAGCAGATTATACACTATTTATGAAACACTTCGACAATGATCTCTTCTGTCAAATCTATGTTGATGACATTATCTTTGGTTCAACTAACAAATCCTTTTTTGAAGAATTTAGTAAGATTATGACATATAGGTTTGAGATGTCTATGATGGGAGAACTGAAGTACTTCTTGGGATTCCAAGTGAGACAACAAAAGGAAGGAACATTCATAAGCTAAACTAGGTACACTCAAGACATACTCAAGAAGTTTAGGATGGACAAGGCGAACCCTATCAAGACTCCCATGGCAACTAATGGACACTTGGATCTCAATGAAGATGGACCAAGCGTGGATCAAAAGGTATATCGCTCCATGATTGGATCCTTACTCTACCTATGTGCATCTAGGCCTGATATTATGTTGAGTGTATGTTTGTTTGCGAGATTTCAAGCCAATCCTAAGGAGTGTCATTTGACAGCCATTAAAAGGATCTCGAGATATTTGGTTCATACACCCAACCTAGGCCTTTGGTATCCCAAAGGTTCCAAGTTCAATCTCATTGGATACTCCGATGCAGATTATGCCAAATGCAAAGTAGATAGAAAAAGTACCTCCACCACCCGCCAATTCCTAGGTAGATCCCTAGTCTCTTGGTCCTCCAAGAAACAAAATTCCGTTGCCTTATCCACAGCCGAAGCAGAGTATGTTGCAGATGGGAGTTGTTGTGCACAACTCCTTTGGATGCGATAAACTCTAAGGGATTACGGTTACAATATGAGTCGTATTCCACTCCTTTGTGATAATGAGAGTGCCATCAAAATTGCTCATAATCCAGTTGAACACTCTAGAACCAAACACATAGACATCCGACATCATTTTGAGAGACCATTCAATAAAAGGAGACATAGCCATTTCCCATGTCAATACCGAAAAGCAACTAGCTTATATATTTACCAAACCACTAGATGAAAAACGTTTTTGTGAGCTCCGAAATGAACTCAATATCCTTGATGCTCGGAATGTGGCTTGAAAAACTTGCATACCTGTATGAACTATTCAAAATATACTGTTTGAGTTGCGAAAATCATCTTTCTCAATTTTCTCCAAAACTATTTCAACTACTTGATCTTGATGAATTATGGTCATTGCTTGATTGTTGTATGCTTACTGATTATATTCATCAAGATTATTTGATTTTCTTTGCCTCCCTATTTTGTTAATAAGTACCTTCGAATATATACGAATGGTTTAAGCATTTCTTCCCTGGTGACCACGGACTAGTCCGTGGTTACCAGGACTAGTCCGCCCCTGCAGACTTGTTCGCACAATGACTGTTAGTCCGAACTAGTCCGGCCGACCACGGACTATTCCGATTTAGTCTCTGGAAAAGTTCGGACTAGTCTGACTATTTTCGGACAAGTTCGATTTTTCGACTCCATAACCCTAGCCGCCGCCAAACCCTAATCTTCTTCATCCTCACACTTGCCTCAAGCTCTCTCTCTCTCTCCTCGCTCGAGCTCCCCACAGCGATTTGGCGATTCCTCCATCAAAACTCTCCAAGTTTGGGTGGAAAACGACCTCTTTTGCATAGGGATTGAAGACCACAGACTTGTCCGCACCTTCAACCCCTTCATCCCCATGAATCGAGCAATTTCGGTAAATTTTCCTCCCCAACCCTAGAAATCATAATTTCCTTCGTTGTTGGCCAAATAGCTTAGTTCCTTTCACCAAATACATGCTTTCTTGATGTATTACATTGATATTGAGCTATTCTTGCATTGAGCAACACCATTGGCCGTCTAGTTAGGGTTTAGGGTGATGAACACCGGACTAGTCCGGTCCATGTGCGGACAAGTCCGATCACCTGGACTAGTCCGTACCTGTACACCGGACTAGTCCGATCTTTTCTGAACTCAACCCTAATTACTCATTCCTCTATGAAATTCCTTGCCATCCATTCTCATTCATACCTTGTGTAACCCATTCTCAGGACAATGTCGAGCACCAACGACGAAATCTTCGACTTTGAGGCCGAGACGGACCAAGAAGCCTTGCTTCGGTCCTCGACGGGCCAAGGCAAGAAGCGCCAAGAGCGTCCATCCGAGCCGGCACCCTCTCCACCTCAGGCTTGACGAAAGATGCTCGCCAAGAAGCCTGCCTCCAAGGCTTTAGCAGGTGGTGGCCCTAGCTCGGCAACTGCTCGCCAAGCTAAGGGCAAGGGTAAAGGGATTGCCACGGGTCCTATTGTCCCCCTCAAGATGATAGCTCCAAGGCAAGTGTAAGTGAATCTAGGATATCCCTTGTGGGTTTTGGCTAACTGATGACAAACATATGAGATCCTAATGAAACTATTTAGATGATTGCAGGACGAACAAAGTGAAACAGCTCGATGCACACAAAAAGGTGAAAAATGGAGTGGTGTCCAAAGAGGGATGCTTTGATGGAACTTGGAAGAACAAATTAGATTTTAAATGTATAGGGAGTGTATGAAAGACACACTCCAAGAGCTCATGACTTTGCGCAGGGGTAAGGGTTTAAAATTAACCTAACTTTCACAGTGCACTGGACTAGTCCGATCATGGACCGGACTAGTCCGCTAGACTTTCTGGAGTGTCCCATCTCTGGACACCGGACTAGTCCATGTGTCCACCGGACTAGTCCGCCGAACTTTCTGGAGTTCGCCTTCACGCAGCACCAGACTAGTCCAATATTGGACCGGACTAGTCCGATAGACTTTCTGGAGTCTCCCATCTCTGGAGACCGGACTAGTCCGTGTGTCCACAGGACTAGTCTGTCAAACTTACTGGAGTCTGCTTTCACAATAGGCCGGACTAGTCCATTTTCAACCGGACTAGTCCGTCAGACTTTCTGGACTTCGAGTTACACTGTGACCGGACAAGTCCGGACTTGCACCGCACTAGTCCGGTATTAGGGTTTTTCAACGGTAACTTTTTGGAAACCATATAAATAGAGAATCCACGACCTTCCACAGAGTACACACGTCGAATACTGCTGAAAACACAAACCCTAGTGCCGCCACTTTGTCCCAAGAGGCCAAACACATATCCCCACACATAAGGTGAAAAAAGAGTCAAATCATTTGAACACTTGGATTCAGAATTGGGAGATCGTCGTTCCTTTGTTGCGAGCTCTTGGGGTTTGATCTTTCTACACTCATACTTTGCATTGTAATACTTTCAAGTGTATTCGATCGCCTCTTTCATTGTAATTCTCGTGGGAGCCCTCAACGTGTGAGGTTGCCCCACAAACTCGGTGATTACCCATGCTAGTGGAATCAAGTCGGCCTGTGTGGTGACTTGAAGAGGGAAAGTGTTGGAGACCCGGCTCTGTGTGAGCTTCCTTAACGAGGACGTAGATCTCGTGGTGAGATCGAACCTCGGTAAAAATTCGTGTCTCTTGTGCCTCATTTACTTTACTTTTTGTTCACTAGATCACTTGATTGCTAAACAACAATTTAGGTTGATTATAAGTCTTTACATGCATTCATACAATAATCTTAAATCCAAGAATCTGTTGTTCTCATTTCCTCTGCTAAAAGAATCTAGTTTCCCAAATAACACTTAATCACTCACATATTTCAGCACAGCGGACTAGTCCGCCCACAAAACCGGACTAGTCCGGTCAATCAAGTTTTTGACGACTCTATTAAGTGTGCAAGAAATTCAAAAGGCCTATTCACCCCCCTCTAGGCCACATTCAATTGGTATCAGAGCAAGATTCTCTGCCAACGAGACTCACATCTCGGAGAGATCAATGGCCTCTGAGAAGAACAACGATATCCCGAAGATGAACATCAATGAGGAGGAACAAGAAGCTAAAGCCTTTGATGTGCTGAAAGAAAGTCCACATGATGATGAAGAAGTGTGACAGCTAAAGGCACTCCTGAGAAAGAAGTTGCTGGCACAAAAAGGAAAGGAAGAAGAGAAGATGACCGGGAGTGGTCATCACGGCTACTCCCGATATCCTTACAACTACAACCGTCTCAATTCAAACAATCACTATCTCTCTATTCCTATGGGAAATCCTCCACAGTTTGACGGAAGTGACTACACCATGTGGAAGTACAACATGAAAATGCATCTAATATCCCTGAATCCTAGTCTGTGGCACATTGTTTGCACAGGCATAGATATCCCGGACACGGATGAGGAACTCAGTCCAGAACAAGAACAAGAGATTCATAGAAATGCACAAGCCGTCGCCGTGATCACATCATCACTAAGAAGAGAGGAATTCACCAAGATCGATGGTTTAGAAAGTGCAAAAGAAATCTGGGATACACTAAGACAGCTCGCGAAGGAAATAGGTCGGTTTGTGAAGCTAAAATTGAGATGCTTGAAGGAGAGTTGGGGAGATTTGGTATTGAAGAAGGCGAATCACCTCAAGACATGTACAACCGGATGAAGGCACTCATTAACAAAACTCGTGCCTATGGAAGTAAAAAATGGACGAATCACGAGGTGGTCAAAAGAATGATTAGAGCCTTCATGCCAAGGAATGTCACACTTTGCTCAATGATTAGAGAAAGCCCTGGATTTCACAAAATGACTCCCGATGAGTTATTGGGGAAGATCATAAATCATGAAATGATGGAGAAAGAGGCTCAATATGTCAAAGTCTTAGCCGAACTCACCTCTTCCAAAAAGAAAGAAGTTGCTCTCAAAGCAACGTGCAGACCCAAACTCAAAGAAACTCGTGAAGACCAAGACGACGGGCATACAAGCGATGAGAGTACCGATCTTGATGATGAAGAAATGGTACTCTTTATCAAGAAGTTCAAGCGCATGATGAAAAGAAGACACGACAACAACTCAAATGAAGGAAAAAGCAAGGATAAAGGAAAATAAAAGGCTCGAAGCACTTGCTACAACTGCGGAGAGTATGGTCACTTTATGGTGGACTGCCCTTACGAAGAAAACAAAAAGAAGAAGGAATCAAAACCTCAAGAAAAGAAAAATTTCAGAAAAAGAAGACAAGTCCATCAAGCTCACATTGGCAAGGAGTGGGACTCAAACGACGAGTCCTCCTCCGATGAAGAAGAAGAGATAGCCACTATTGCAGTCAAGAAACCTACTATGAAAGCCACACTCTTCCCAAACATGGGAGGACGAGATATGAACAACCACACTTGCCTTATGGCTAAGGAAGGCAAGAAAAAGGTTCGACTTACTCCTCCCATGCTAAATTCCTCTATTGATGACTTTGATAGCTCTAGTGATAATGAAGAAATGTTTAGAGGATTAAGTAAAACTGCTTTAAAGAAAATGGAAATGTCGTCGAACGAAATCTTTGAAAAGGAGGAACTTGTTAACCGACAAGAAGATATGCTCATCCATGAAAGGAAGAGATATCAAGAAGTTGAAAAGCTACCCGAGCTTGAAAGAGAGAAGAACGAGTCGCTTGAAGTTGAGCTAGCCTTGAGTAAGGAAACTTACTCAAAGCTAGAGGACTCGCATATTGCAATCAAGGAAGAACTTGCTAACTTGTCAAAAGTTAACAAGATCCTTGAGGTGCAAGTTGAGTCGCTCAAACAAAGTGACTCCTCTTCCTCCAAGAGCTCTTCCTCCAAAGATATGAGTTCGACAACAATCGGAACTTGCACTTGCTCTAGGAAGAAGAATGTTATTTCAAATACTTCAACTTCTCATAATATGCATGCTTCTCCAAGCGGCATCTTTAATAAGGAGAAGATCAAATATGCACGCAGTGCATATATGGTCACAAGATCTCCTAATGTCAAAGATGGCCTTGGTTTTGACAGGAACAAACACATGTCTACTCCCAATCATGCTAAGAATAGAATTGTCTTTGTTAAGGAAAAATCCCACGAATCTGATTTACAAATATTGTTTTGTACATTTGATGCTTCCTATGTTCTTATGAAAGCCAAATATGGAAAATTCATTGCTAAATATACAGGGCCATGCCACAAGAACTTGAAAACTTGTGTGTGGGTGCCCAAGACTCTTGTGACTAACCTGAGAGGACCCAAGCAAGCTTGGGTACCTAAAAGCAAAGAATAATATTTTGTTGCAGGCTTACTCCTCCGGTGGATCTAAATGGGTGCTAGATAGCGGATGCACAAATCACATGACCGGAGAGAGAGGCATGTTTATGGAGTACGAGTATAACAAGGATCCAAGTGAAGACATATACTTTGGAGACAACAGCCAAGGAAAGGTCCTTGGTAGCAGTAACATTGAAATATCCTCTCAACACACCTTATCTAATGTTTTACATGTAGACTCTCTAGATTATAACCTTTTGTCAATATTTCAACTATGCGACAAAGCTTACAACTGTTTATTCACTAATGAGGGTGTGACCGTTTTTAGAATAAGCGATGGCTCGATTGCATTCAAGGGAATGTTGAAGGGAAAACTTTATCTTGTTGACTTCAACAAAGATAAATCCGAACTCAACACTTGCTTGGTTGCTAAGACCAACATGGGATGGCTGTGGCATAGACGGCTAGCCCATGTTGGGATGAGAAATCTGCAGAAACTTCTAAAAGGTGGTCACATCCATGGTCTTAAGGATGTGGTTTTTGAAAAAGACAGGCCGTGCAGCACTTGTCAAGCAGAAAAACAAGTCGGAGCACCACACCCCGCCAAGAATGTGATGACTACCGCAAGATCGCTGGAACTCCTCCACATGGATCTCTTTGGTCCAATTTCGTACATCAGCATCGGCGGTAACAAATACGGTTTAGTAATTGTTGATGATTTTTCAAGATTTACCTGGCTATTTTTCTTGTATGATAAATCAGAAACTCAGGGAATCCTCAAGAAGTTCTTGAAATGAGCTCAGAACGAATTCTCATCAACCATAAAGAACATCAGAAGTGACAACGGGACAAAATTCAAGAACCTCCAAGTTGAAGAGTATCTCGATGAAGAAGGGATAAAGCATGAGTTCTCGGCACCCTACTCCCCTCAACAAAATGGAGTGGCCGAAAGGAAGAACAGAACATTGATCGAAATGGCAAGAACTATGTTGGATGAATACAAGACATCAGATCGGTTTTGGGCAGAAGCGGTGAACACCGCTTGTCATGCCACAAATCGGCTGTACCTCCACCGACTACTAAAGAAAACTCCATATGAGCTTCTTACCGGTAAAAAGCCTAATGTTTCTTATTTCAAAGTATTTGGGTGCAAATGTTTTATTCTGAACAAGAAACAGATGGCCTCGAAGTTCACTTCGAAGTCCGATGAAGGGTTCTTGCTCGGATATGAATCGAATTCCTACACCTATCGTGTCTTCAACAAGGTGTCCGGCCTTGTCAAAGTAGCACATGACGTGGTGTTCGATGAATCTAACGGCTCACAAGTGGAGAAAGTTGATAAGTGTGTGCTAGATAAGGAGGAAGCTCCATATGAAGCACTGAAGAAAATGGCACTTGGTGATATCTTACCACAAGAGCGAACATTCGACTCAAATGCACAAGATGAACTTCAACACGGAGGCAATGATCAAGGGGGAGCCCTTTCACAAGATCAAGATGAGGAAGATCAAGAAGATCAAGACAATCATGGAAGCAATGATCTAGGGGGAGACAATGCACATGAAGATAATGAAGAACAAGTAACTACACAAGTTCCACACCCAAGAGTACATCAGAGCGTGCAAAGAGACCATCCCGTCAACAATATCATTGGAGATATTGCTAAGGGAGTAACTACTAGATCTCAAGTTGCAAATTTCTGTGAATACTATTCTTTTGTGTCTTTTCTAGAACCATACAGGGTAGAAGAAGCCTTAAGGGATCCAGACTGGGTGATGGCGATGCAAGAGGAGTTGAACAACTTCAAAAGAAATGAAGTGTGGGAGCTGGTGGAGAGACCAAGGGCGAACATCGTTGGAACCAAGTGGGTCTTTCGAAACAAGCAATATGAGCATGGAGTAGTAACAAGAAATAAAGTGAGATTGGTGGCCAAGGGCTATTCTCAGGTCGAAGGTTTGGACTTCGATGAAACTTTCGCTCCTGTAGCTAGACTTGAGTCCATTCGTATTTTATTGGCATATGCTACTCACTATAATTTTAAGTTGTATCAAATGGACGTAAAAAGCGCCTTCTTAAATGGCCCAATAAAGGAGGAAGTTTATGTGGAGCAGCCACCAGGATTCGAAGACCAAAGGTATCCCAACCATGTCTACAAACTGCGTAAGGCTCTCTATGGCCTCAAACAAGCTCCTCGAGCTTGGTATGAGTGCCTTAGAGATTTCCTGACTCAAAATGGATTCAAAATTGGTAAAGCTGACTATACACTCTTCACTAAACATTGTGATGATCATCTATTCGTATGTCAAATTTATGTTGATGACATTATCTTTGGATCCACTAACAAGTCTTTCTGTGAAGAATTTAGCAAAATTATGACAGATAGGTTGAGATGTCAATGATGGGCGAATTGAAGTTCTTGGGATTCCAAGTGAAGCAACTAAGAGAAGGTACATTTATAAGCCAAACCAAATATACACATGACATTCTTAAGAAATTCAATATGGACAAAGCCAAGCCCATCAAGACACCCATGGCCATTAACAGACATCTCAACCTCAATGAAGACGGTCCAAATGTGGACCAGAAGGTATATCGGTCCATGATCGGCTCCTTACTTTATTTATGTGCATCTAGGCTAGACATTATGCTTAGTGTTTGCTTGTGTGCAAGGTTTCAAGCCGCACCTAAAGAGTGTCACTTAATTTCTGTAAAAAGAATCCTAAGGTATCTTGTGCACACACCCAACTTGGGCCTTTGGTACCCTAAAGGATCCAGGTTTAACTTGATAGGCTACTCCGACACCGACTATGCAGGATGCAAAGTTGATAGAAAGAGAACGTCAGGGACTTGTCAATTTCTTGGTAGGTCCCTAGTTTCTTGGTCATCTAAAAAGCAAAACTCCATTGCTCTTTCCACAGCTAAAGCAGAGTATGTTGCAGCCGGTAGTTGTTGCACACAACTACTTTGGATGCGACAGACTCTTAGGGACTACGGCTACAATCTTAGCCATATCACGCTTCTATGTGATAATGAAAGTGCTATAAAAATTGCACACAACCCTGTAGAGCACTCAAGAACTAAGCACATAGATATCCGTCATCACTTTCTTAGAGATCATTTGTTAAAAGGTGACATTGCTATTTCACATGTTAGGACTGAAAAACAACTTGCGGATATTTTCACCAAACCATTAGATGAGAAAAGGTTTTGTGAGCTTAGGAATGAACTTAATATTCTTGACTCTCGAAATGTGGCTTGAAACGTTGCATATCTGGTTGAAACTTCAAATGTTACATTTTATTGCTAAAACTACTCCTCATCTCTTTTTCTTCTAAGAAAACTATTTTAATGAAGAAATCTTGCTGTTTTTGACCACTTTTCATTGTTGCTTATCCACTGGTCGTATTTATCAAGTTTTTTTTTGCAAAACTATTGTCCTTTGATCACTATTAATCATTTCTATATGCATCTAGTTTGTTGGGACCGGACTTGTCAGGTCTACCACCGGACTAGTCCGGACAAACTCTCACTCCTAGGTTTTCCAGGGGCACCGGACTAGTCTGTCACCCTGACCAGAGTAGTCCGGTCGACCGCGTATATAAGTGGTTGGCAGGCCCAAATCAAATTTTTAAACCTCCCTCCACTTGGTCTCCCTCACCTCTCCTCTTCTCTCCTAAACCCTAGCCCCCAAAGAGACCTTCGAGTTTAGCCCTAAAAAACTAGGTTTTCTCCGTGGGAAATCCTCTCCTCGACAAGTTGATCCTCCCCTCCGGACTCATCCAGACAGATTCTTGCTCCGTCAACACGTATCTTCAAATCTCGGTAAATTTCACCCTAATACCAAAATCTCAACTTTTCTAGTTCTAGCTCGTTTCCTTTGATTCCAAGGTTGTACATTGGCTTCTTAGATGTATTCCTACCACCTTCCTGTCCTTTTGTATCTTTAGATAGAAGTTTTGGAATTCAAGGAAATCATTAGGGTTCTTATGCCAGGTCGGACTAGTCCGGCGCTCAAATACGGACAAGTCCGGTACACCGGACAAGTCCGCACTCTGAACCCGGATAAGTCCAGTCTCTGACATCTGAATCCCTAATTTGACTTCGATCCTTGGTTCATTCTTATCTAATCCATGAACTCCTTATTAGGCACGATGTCTTCAAGCTCAGATGATAGCTCTTTCCACATTGATGAAGAAGTTCAACGCGAAAGAGTGATGAGATCCAAGGAGAGATACATGAAGAAGAGACATGACGTCAATGTCCAGTCTCCACCCTCTGACGACAATCTTCCTAAGAAGAGGAAGGTCATTGTCAAAAAGGCTCAAAGAAAAGCTGCTGCTGAGAGCTCCTCAGGGCCAAAGAGGGCTCTCAATAAAGGGAAGGGACTTGCTAGTGGTCCCATTGGGCCCTTGAAAATGAAGAACTCCAGTCACCGCAACAGGCAGCCTTCTAGTGACGATTTCACCAGAAAAGGGGGTGAGCTGGCCGATAGCTCCAGGAAGATTAATGTGTATAATCAACCTAGGCAATGCTCTGACCCAAGATTCTGGAGCAACTTCCATGCTGACTACTACGAGCACGTGTACATGAAGATGAAGAATCCTGTTGTGGAAAGTCAATGGGTGAATATTGGATACCTACAGTCGAAGAAGTATCCTTATTTTTGTGAGGTGGTTGAGACTCTGGATAGGCACGGTTTGAAGGATCTGCTTTCCTTTGAGAATGACTGGAACAATGAGATCATCACCCAATTTTACTCATTGCTCTACTTTGCTCGTGGTGATGGAGACAGTCTTACTTGGATGACTCATGGTTCCAAGTATAGTGTCACTTATGATGAATTTGCAAGGATTATTCACCTTGAACACACTCTAGATCATGATCTTATCATCCATAATCTGCAACCCTTGGAGAAGGATGAGCTTAAGTTCCTCTATGACACAAGGATGCCCTATACTCCTCCCAACATCAAATATCTGAAGCCCTTCTTTGTGGTCCTCAACAGAATCTTGAGGAAGACAATAGCCCCGAAAGATGGAGATGCGGGGACTATCCAAGGAACCTTGAGGACCCTAATGAAGGTCATTAGTGGAAGGAGACCATTCAATGTCTTTGAGTACATCTACAACGACATTGTGAACATCTCAATCACTCCCAATAGGTCTTGCGGGTATGCCCCGTACATCATGTTCATGATTGAGAAAGTGACAGGACTTGAGTTTTTCAAGGATGTCTCTCATACGGGGTTGAAGCCACAAAAGCCCACCGAGTACACCCTTCCCTCGGCACCACCTGCCCCTTCCTCCCCCGGAGCTGAGAGGAGGTCTAAACAAACTCAGGATGTGAATGCCACAAGATCTGCACCTGCTCCTCCTGGCTCTGCTCCTGTCAATGAACCCTCCGGTGGCATCCTCAAAATGCTCACCTCCATCTTTGCCTGCTGCCGCAAGATCGAAGTCAGGCAGAAGAAACATCAAAATAAAATGCCAACATCCTATCTGTGACAAGATTGAGATGGAGCTGGTTGGATCACCGCCCGCCTTTGAGGACCCGAGGAAGATCCTGCCCCGGTGAATGACGATGAAGATGAAGATCGGACCGAAACTAAAGAAGGGAGCGGCGATGAGTGATTCCCCTCGATTTTTCCCTTTTTGGTGCCTTGATGCCAAAGGGGGAGAGATTGAGACTAGTTTGAGAATATCTCTAGTAGTAGTTCTTATTCTTTTGTGATCGAGGAAATGTACCTATTTTTAAAACTTTGTAATGCACTATTTCTTTTCCTATGTGTGATGCTTATTGTTGCTCTAATGCTTACTTCTATGCTCATTATCGTTATATTTATGTCATCACACTTTGTTGATCACACACCTGTTAGGCACCCCACCATAAGGTGTGTGCATATGTGAGAATCTTTTTGTGGATTTATCGTTATTTTCATATGTGCACACCTTATGAAAATCAAAATTTTACTCTCATTTGTGATATCTCAAATGGTTGTCATCAATCACCAAAAAGGGGGAGATTGTAAGTGCATCTAGGATATCCCTTGTGGGTTTTGGCTAATTGATGACAAACATATGAGATCCTAATGAAACTATTGAGATGATTGCAGGACAAACAAAGTGAAACAACTCGGTGCACACAAAAAGGTGAAAAATAGAGTGGTGTCCAAAGAGGGATGCTTTGATGGAACTTGGAAGAACAAATTAGATTTTAAATGTATAGGGAGTGTATGAAAGACACACTCTAAGAGCTCACGACTTTGCGCAGGGGTAGGGGTTTAAAATTAACCTAACTTTCACAGTGCACCAGACTAGTCCGCTAGACTTTCTGGAGTGTCCCATCTCTGGAGACCGGACTAGTCCGTGTGTCCACCGGACTAGTCTGCCGAACTTTCTGGAGTTCACCTTCATGCAGCACCGGACTAGTCCGATCTTGGACCGGACTAGTCCGATAGACTTTCTGGAGTCTCCCATCTCTGGAGACCGGACTAGTCCGTGTGTCCACTGGACTAGTCCGCCGAACTTACTGGAGTCTGCTTTCACAATAGGCCGGACTAGTTCGTTTCCAACCGGACTAGTCAGCCGGACTTTCTGGACTTCGAGTTACACTATGACCGGACAAGTTCGGACTTGCACCGGACTAGTCCGGTATTAGGGTTTTTCAACGGTAACTTTTTTGAAACCATGTAAATAGAGAATCCACGACCTTCCACAGAGTACACACGTCGAATACTGCTGAAAACACAAACCCTAGTGCCACCACTTTGTCCCAAGAGACCAAAACACATCTCCCCACACATCTAAGGTGCAAAGAGTGTCAAATCATTTGAACACTTGGATTTAGGATTGGGAGATCGTCGTTCCTTCGTTGTGAGCTCTTGGGGTTTGATCTTTCTACACTCATACTTTGCATTGTAATACTTTCAAGTGTATTCGATCGCCTCTTTCATTGTCATTCTCGTGGGAGCCCTCAACGTGTGAGGTTGCCCCACAAACTCGATGATTACCCGTGCTAGTGGAATCAAGTCGGCCTGTGTGGTGACTTGAAGAGGGAAAGGGTTGGAGACCTGGCTTTATGTGAGCTTCCTTAACGAGGACGTAGATCTCGTGGTGAGATCGAACCTCGGTAAAAATTCGTGTCTCTTGTGCCTCATTTACTTTACTTTTTGTTCACTAGATCACTTGATTGCTAAACAACAATTTAGGTTGATTATAAGTCTTCATGTGCATTCACACAATAATCTTAAATCCAAAAATCTGTTGTTCTCATTTCCGCTGCTAAAAGAACTTAGTTTCCCAAATAACACTTAATCAATTCACATATTTCAGCACACTGGACTAGTCCAACCACACAACCGGACTAGTCCGGTCAATCAAGTTTTTGACGACTCTATTAAGTGTGCAGGAAATTCAAAAGGCCTATTCACCCCCCTCTAGGCTACATTCAGCAAGGGACTCGGGATCCCTCCGAAGAGAAGTTCAACGGCAAGAGAAGCGACGCTGCTTCCAAACTCAGATTTGTGGATTGCTACAGCAGACCCAAGAAGGCTGCAAATAACAAGTTTTGGAGCAACTTTCATGCAGATTTCTACAGCTCAGTGTACCTGACCATGAAGACTCCAGTGGTCCATAGCCAGTGGATCGACTGGGAACATTTTGAGAGGAAGAACTATGGAGAATTTGATCAGGTGGTTGAGGCTGCAGCCAGGCATGGTCTGAAGGATCTGTTTGCCTTCAGATATCACTGGAATGATGAAGTTATTGCTCAATTTTATGCCACTTGTTTCTTTGCCAGTGATGAGGAGGAAAGGGTGACTTGGATGACTCATGGATGCAAGTACACTATCACCTATGATGAGTTTGCAAGACTCCTTCACCTTGAAGACACCAGAAACAATGAGTTGACCATCCACAACATCTGTGTCTTGAGCAAGGATAAAATGGACTTCCTCTATGATACTAGTATGAAGTTCAATCCCCCCTCAACCAAGAACATGAAGCATTTCTTCATGGTGCTCAACAGGGTGCTGAGGAAGACAATAGCACCAAAGGATGGGGATGCTAGAAGTGTCCAAGGTTACGTGAGGACCTTGATGAAGGTGATAAGCAAGAACAGGAAGTTTGACATTGTCGGTGGTTTTGATCCGGCAGATCTCCCGACACTACTAAGGTGTTTGCGGAGTTTGAAGTTCGGTGTGGGCGCGCAGAGATTCAAGAAGGTGAAGTGTTAAATGACAAGGGAGACACGAAGATTTACGTGGTTCGGGCCACTTGAGCGTAGTACCCTACTCCACGGGGTGTGTTGGTGTTGTATTGGATGTATGAGCTCAACGTAAGTTGAGAGCGTAGAGTGAGCACGTCGAGTCCCCCTCTATGTATCGTCGACCTGTCCTTTGATAGTACAAGGGCAGGCCGTTACAAGTTATCCTGGCTTGACATGTGGCCCTGGCGGTTACTAATATTGATACACATTTGATGCACTTAATTACCCTTAATAACCGAGTTACGGGCTTTGACAGCACCGTTACTGGTAATTAAGGTCATCCGATCGTGTGTCATTAATATAGTATTAATGACACTTAATGGGGTCTTGAAGTCCTTGATTCCCCTTTGAAGATCCGGAGCCGTTGTGGAGTCTTCCGGAGGTTAGAGGCTGAAGATCCGACGGTCGGACACGTGGTAGCTCTGGAGCATACTGTGGGGAACAGATAGGTCCGGTGCCACCTAACACGTGTCAGTTCTGGAGCTTCCCTCAGTCTGGGGTTAGGTCCGGGGGTGCCGCTATGGTACATAGCCCGGAGCTTCCCCCTTGTGGGCGGTAGCTCCAGTTTGATAGTACACGTGGCGACCCTGGGACTAACCATGTTGGGGAAGCGGGTCCGGTTATGTCTGACGTGTGGGCCTCCGAAGGTCTTCAAATCAAGTAAATGACATTCCCTTGAGATCTTTGCAATCCCAAGGGGTATATGGTACCCAGGGTACCGACATACATCTTTGACTATATTTGGAATGACATGGTCAACATATCCTGTACTCCGAACAAATCCTGTGGCTACACCCCTTACCTGATGTTTATGATTGAGAAAGTTACAGGGATCGAATTTGTGAAGGTTGTGGAGCACACTCCCTTGAGGCCCCAAAATCCTAACCAAGCCAAAGTTCAAGCTGCCCCTTCTCTTGCATCAAGTGAAGAATCTCCGAGGAGAGCTAGAAGAGATGCAAGGGCTGATCCCACCACTAGGGCCCCTCCCCAAAAAGGGTCCCCTACTGGAATCCTGAAGTACTTGTCAGCAATCTTTGCCTCATGAAAGAAGGCAAAAGTGAACACTCATAAGCTAAAGAAGGCGAGGATGGCTGATATGCGGTACGTCAAAGAAAATGTGAAGCACATTTGCCAAAAGCTGGAGATCGAGCCCATTGGATCTCCAGTCATTTCTGATGATTCAGCCTCATATTTCACCGAGCTCGGGCCCTTGACTCCCTCCAAGCTTGTTTATTTTGGCATTGGGGGCTCGAGTGGATCCGCTCCTCCTCCTCCTCCTCCTCCTCCTCCACCTCCTCCTCCTCCTCCTCCTCCCCCTCCTCCTCCTCCTCCTCCTCCTCCTCAGCCCGAGAATGAAGACGAAGATGATGAGAGGACCGACAGCGAGGACTGAAGTTCTTAGATACCTCCTCTCCTTCTTTTTGGTGTCTTGATGCCAAAGGGGGAGAGATTGAGGGGGAGTCACCAATAGATCTTAGCTGTAGGTTGAGAGATGAGAGCCTCTCTTATGCATCTTTTTATGTCTTTTGGGTTGTAATACTTAATATTGTGCTCTTTTGGTACTTTTAATCCTGTGATGAAATGCTATGAATGATTTGTGCTCATATTCATGAAATCTGTGATTTTGCTTTGTAATTGACATATATGCTTGTTGATTGATATATTGATGTCAATTACTTCACTGACATCATGATTACTGCTCTCACTCATTTAGTTTTGCATCCCACCATAAAGAGTGCACATATGTCTTATGTTGTCATTGCCAAATAAGTTTCAAAGTCATATGTGCACACTTTATGAAAATCTCAATTTGTAGGATCGAAGAGCATGTGAAAATCTACCAGAGGGGGGTGAATGGTAGATTTAAAAATCTTACGCAGCGGAAACAATTAAATCCCAACCCCTTCGGCAGAAAAATGATCTGTTAAAGAAATCGTGTGTGAGACTAATATAAACGTGTTTCACCGTGAAAAAAGTGATATATATCAGAGAGAATCAAGTCACGAAGAAAACACAAGAATAATCACTCAAATCCGTTGAGAGAAACTCAAGTTATGATTGAAAGATCGAACAAAGGGTCAATCTGTCCTACCCGAGAAAAACATTTCTGGAATGCTGCAAAGAAACTCATGTAGATCAGAAACCACAAATCCAACGACCGTGAAATTTTGAAATATGATAGATAATCAAGTTTTGAAGACAACACAAATATATTCACATCAATTGGATCTGTAAAACTCGAGTTATGATAAAACCACTGACGAAAGGTAGTGCTGTCCAGAAACTCGACGAGTAAAACTTGTCTGGAACAAGTCGGACGAAAAAGACACAAAAGTTCCTTCAAACTACAAATTTTATTAAATAGAACACAAGAGGAATAGCCCCAAAGTCGTCTACCACGAGCTCTGGCCTCTCTTGCTTATATAACAAGCCCTTAGGCCAACCCAATCCTAACTAGGACTGAAATCCTACTTAGATTAATCAATACAATATCAGTCATATCAACCAAAACGCACCAAAAACTTAGTAAAAGAATACTAAGCAAACTTTCCAACAATGTAAAGCAAGTTCGAAACATTTCACATGAAAATTTGGAACATTAGGATCAAGCACCAGACCTAGCCATAGCTAATCGGAGCTTGAGCCAGAGCTTAACAAAGCTAGTACAACCTAGCGCCGGAGCTTACCAAAGCTAGTCGGACCTAGCGCCGGAGCTAACCAACAGAGCTAACCAAAACTAGTCGGAACTAGTCATCCCAAAAGTCGGAGCTAGAAAAACATGTTGGAGCTAGAGAAACATGTCGAAGCTATCAAAGACATGTCGGAGCTATCATAGATATGCCGGAGCTAAAGACAAAGCTCACCGTAGCTACCCAAAAACATGTCGGATCTAGACAAAAAAAGTCAGACCTATTGTCGGACCTTGCAGAAGCTCAGAGCTAGAGTCAGACCTTGCTAAAAAGATGTTATGGCAGCATTCAAAATATTTATTATCAAAGCCAATGTATTCAGCACACATAGGTATCACAATCTCCCCCTTGATGAATGCATTGGAAACACCATTTAAAATCCGAACATTGGCATGAAAAGTTTTGAGAACAATTTCCCCCCTTTTTGAAAATCAAATGAGATAGAAATAAATTTCTCCCCCTTGCATAATTCACCATATTATCTCTCCCCCTTTGACAATGTATTCAACAAGGTTGAAAAGAGAAATTTTAATTGTTATGAGCATATTATAACATATACATATAAAACAAAGCTCATCCAAGTCATACTATCAAGTAACTTACACTATCACATCAATGAAATACATAAAGTAGTGTAAGCCATGCTAGAGATCAAATGTAATTTCCAATTTAGCAAGTCATGATCTCACAAACTTAACTATTTCAAAACCTGAAAGCATGACACCTGTTGCTGCATTTTATTATTTTTCAAAGAACAAATTAAGATCATATGATATTTGCAAAAGATTATATGCGCATCTGCCTTATTCTAACCAACCAAGCCAAGCCTATGTCATTTGACAATCAGAAGCTTAAGGACATGGTTTTAGTCATATACAACTTCTTCCAAGTTCATATCTAAGTGCAATGATAAGCCATCTCAAAAGAAGAAGTGCGATGCTTGCATATTCTCTTGATCTTTTCTCAACTTATGTTTATTCACAAAAACTGAACATGTGAGTTGATTACTTGATTAATTCTTTATGATTAAAAACACTTGTGAGCATGTAACAAGTTCAAAACAGCAAAAAAGTTCAACCATGACCAGATTTAGTGTAAGTAATTATTCCAATTACTAGACATGGCAAAAACTACAAAATGTATAATACGAGTAATGTAGTAAGAACTTTTAGCATGTAAAAGGAATCACAAAGTCATATATGTATGAAATACTATGCTCATATTATTTTAATTTCAGATTCACACATAGACTTCTCAAGTTTGAAAACTCCCCCTCAATTTAAGCCATGAGGATGCATAACCCCTATTTCACTACGAATGTAACAAAAACGAGTGAAATCCAAAGGTTTTGTAAAAATGTCAGCCAATTGTTGTTCGGTATCTACATGATGAAGCACAATGATTCCCTTTTCAACATTATCACAGAGAAAGTGATACCTAATGTCAATGTGCTTAGTTCTAGAATGTTGCACAGGGTTTTTAGCAATGCAAATAGCACTAGTGTTGTCACAAAACAGCGGAACACTATCTAGATAACCCCATAGTCCTTAAGTGTTTGAACAATCCAAAGAATTTGTGAGCAAGCACTAGCAGCTGCTACATATTCAGATTCGACTATGGATTGTGCAACATAATTTTGTTTTCTAGAGGACCAAGCAACAAGTGAATTACCAAGAAAATGACAAGCACCGGAAGAACTTTTCCTATCAATCCTACAACCTCCAAAATCAGCATCGGAAAAAGCTTTCAAAGTAACGGTTGAGGAAGAAGGAAGAAAAATGTCAAATTATTGAGTTCCATGTAAGTACCTGAGAATCCTTTTGACGGATTGACGTTGTGAAGCACGTGGGGAAGCTTGAAACCGTTCACAAAGACATACGCTGAATTGTATGTCCGGTCTTGATGCCGTGAGGTACAAAAGTGATCCGATCATGCTTCTATATTCTTTTTGATCCACGGGTTCACCATCTTCATCAAGTTCAAGTGTTGTTGCTGTTCCCATTGGTGTCCGAAGAGGCTTGCTTTTGTCCATGTTGAAGCTCCTTAGGAGGTCTTTTGTATACTTCGTTTGATGCACAAAGGTACCCTCCTTGGTTTGCTTGATTTGCAACCCCAAAAAGTGCGTGAGTTCTCCCATCATACTCATCTCAAATTCTGAACTCATCATAGCTGAAAACTTGGACACAAGATCATGAGAAGCACAACCAAAGATAATATCATCTACATACACTTGAACGAATAATGAGTCATTGCCATGCTTAAGCACAAAAAGAGTTTTATCAACCTTGCCCATGGTAAACCCCCTTTCAAGTAAGAATGTTTTTAACCTATCATACCATGCTCTAGGGGCTTGTTTGAGACCGTACAAGGCTTTGGACAGTTTGTGAACATGATTAGGAAAATCTAAATTTTCAAAACCAGGTGGTTGTTTGACATAAACCTCCTCATCTATGTAGCCATTAAGAAAAGCACTTTTAACATCCACTTGATATAGCTTAAAACCTTTAGATGCAGCAAAAGCTAACAAAATTCTTATGGCTTCTAATCTAGCAACATGGGCAAAAGTTTCATCAAAATCTAGACCTTCAACTTGAGTGAAACCTTGAGCAACCAACCTAGCCTTATTGCTAACCACAACCCCATCCTCACTTTGTTTATTTTTAAACACCCATTTAGTTCCAATTAAAGTGTGACCTTGAGGTGGCGGTACAAGTTTCCAAACATTATTTCTTTCAAAATTTTCCAACTCTTCTTGCATGGCAATAATCCAAGATTCATTAGTGAGTGCGTGTGATATATCTTTGGGTTCAAAAGAAGCAACAAAAGCAGAATGAGCATGAGAGTTGGATCGCAAAAATTGGACCGTATGACTCGTTCATGCAAGCTTCCAATAATCTGTTGTGGAGGGTGATCTTTTTTAATCTATGAGGGAATAGATGTATCACAAGCTTATTCTTCATTAAGTTCATGCAAGATTGATGAGCTTGTGGCTTGTGGACGATTAGGACCAGCATAGGTGATAGTCGGAGCTTGTTCAATGTTCGGAGCTTGTTCAATGTTCGGAGCTAGACACGTGTCAGCTTCGGAACTATCAGGCATTATCACCAACTCTTCTTCTTCTTCGAAAATACCCTCCCCCTGAGGATATGGATCTGGTCCTGCAATGTTTGAGCTAGTACCTAGGCTAGCTTCATCAAAAGACATTTCACAAGTCTCCACAATTTTGTTAGTGTCAAGTAAAAGCACACGGTAGCCTCTAGTATGAGATGGATAACCATGAAACATGCCATCAATGGATCTAGGTTCAAATTTATCAAGATTACCATGTTTCTTAACAAAGAATTTGCAACCAAAGACCCGAAAGTGCGTAACACTAGGCCTATGTCCAAACCGGAGCTCATATGGGGTTTTACTTAGCTTAGTGTGTAAGAAAACACGATTTGAGACATAACAAGCGGTTGCAATCGCATCAGCCCAAAATTTCCTAGGAGTTTGATATTCATCAAGCATAGTCCTAGCCATCTCAACTAAGGTTCTGTTCTTACTTTCTACAATGCTTTTTGTTGAGGTACATATGGTGAAGAAAATTGACGATTTATTCCATTTTCAGCACAAAAGTGATCAAAAGATTGATTTTTAAATTCAGTTCCGTTATCACTTCTAATTGCTTTTAAAGATCCTAGGTGATCAATTGATAATCTAACAAATTAAGTTCTAAAGTGACCAAAAGCTTCATTCTTAGACGCCATAAAGTAAACCCAAGAGTATCTAGAATAATCTGCAACAATAACAAGAACATACCATTTACCTCCGAAGGATTGAACACGTGAAGGTCCTACGGTGTCAAGGTGCAAAAGTTGACCCGGTTCAGTTGTCATGATCATTGTGAGAGGAGTATGTGAACCTGCAACCATCTTAGCATGTCTACAAGAAGAGCACACAATTTCTTTGTCTCTTTTAAGCTTAGGCAGCCCACGTATGCGATCAAGAGCACTAACACGCGTTAGGTGATCAAAGCCTACGTGACCAAGTCTACGATGCCACAAATATAAGTCCTTTGAATCATTAGCAACTAGACACCTATGCTTAGAGGAAGACATATCAAAATCAGCTTTAAAAACTCTTCCAAAGCAAGACATGTTAAAAATAAGCTCACTATTTGAACCTACAACTTTGCAGCAGTTTTTATTGAAAATAATTTCCAGATTTTCATCTAGCAATTGTGAAACAGAAAGCAAGTTGTATTTCAAATTTTTGATAAGTGCCACATCCTTTAAAGTGTAGTGATCATTTACTCTAACCGAACCCTTAGCAATTATAGGAGTTGAAGAATTATCGGCAAAAGTAACATTCTCTACACGTGACACACAAGAGAGGGAGGAGAACCAATCTTTGTTACCGGTCATGTGGCGTGAGAAACCTAAATCCACAATCCAAATGTTCTCGTTCCTCAAACGTGTAACCTACATAGAAGCACAATACATTGATGACTCAATACTGGGGTTAGTAAAAAGGCATTTAGGTATCCAGTACTGAGTCACATGACGTGCAGCAGGAAAAATATGCAAAAGTTGAGATAAAACAGCAGGTTTATGAGTCAAAGTTTGAGGTTTTTTATTCTTAACTACTGACCTATAAGGTGTTACTTGTGTAGCACAAAAATCAGTAGCTTCGGAGGCAAAAACAGAAGGTCCGGAGGTAAACTTTGAATGTTTTTGACTCATAACAGCAGGTTGCATGTTCCTGGCATTTGGTTTAATATGTGCAGCAAATTTTGCATGAAAGTTATGAGATCTAGCAATCATTCTTTCCCTTTTCTGTAGTTTAACTAGTCTATAACAAAAATCTATGACATGAACATCTCTACCACAGTAGGTACAATGAAATTTAACTTTGTGTTCATGTCTAGATGAGCAAGCAATATTTTTATTTGAAACCAAATGAGACAACACTCTTGCAGATTTGAAAAACGCTTCTTTTTGTTTAGGAACTGTTTGAATCAAACCACTTCCTAATGACTTTACAATTTTAGGTGGATGTGCCTTAGAATGAGCATGAGAATTAAAACCTAAACCAATTTTATCATTGCAAGACTTGGAAGAATTCAGCAGCAAGTTTAGGTTCTTATTCCCATTACAAAAACGATCTAATGTCCTATGCATGTTACCAAGTTTATTGGACAGATCAAGGCAATTTTCACATGATGTTTTTCCTTTTAATTTGCAATTGGAACAATATTTAACTTCATGAGAACATAAAGTATTATTCAATATTGAAATTTCATTCATAGCATCTTTTAGTTTCTTTTCAAAATCATCACAACTAGAACAATGCAAATCGATTGTAGAACAAGAAGCATCTTTTAGGTTTCCAATGTCAAGTGCAGCGAGCTTTTTGTTCTTTTCAATTTCAAGTTGAAGTCTACCTAGAGTAGAGGAATGTGCAGTTCTTAATATGGACAATTGTTCATAGATTAAATCACATGAGGGACAAGAATCATCACTAGGAATCAAGGTTTTCAAATGGTTGATTTCAGATTCTAGTGATTCAATTTTAGCAGCATTATCCCTAAGCTTTTTGTCCTTTTTCTTAACAATAATAGTTGCACGAGAAATTGCATCACACATTTCATTACAGGTAGAACATACCTCATCGTCGTCACTGTTGTGTTCTGCATCCTCCTGACTTGATCTTGATCTTGTTTTGCCCGCCATGAAGCATAAGTTGGCCAAATCATCTTCATCTTCGTCACTTCCAATGTCCACGTCTCTTGAGCCAAGTTCCTGGAGTGTAGAGATAAAACTGTTCACCAGTTGGCGATCTGTAAAGCCCTTCTTCTTCTTCTTCTTCTTATCATTGGTTGAGGAGTGCTTCGTTCTTGATTGTTTTTCTTCTCGGGAAGTAGAACCTGAAAGGTTAGGGCATTCTATATGAAAGTGTCCTGTCTTACCACATTCAAAGCATCGTTGAGGTCCGGAGCTTCCTCTCCTTCTAGTTCTCATATTTTGCAATGCTTCTAAGAACCTAATAGAGAGAAGTGCTAGCTCCTCCTCTGAAAATTCCTCGATCTGCTCCAGGGTTAGCGAGGACAACAAAGCAAGAGTATTGCAAGATGATGATTGGCCGGAGCTAGGCATATCACGTTGTGAGACAAATGCAATAGACTTATTTGGGTTCTTATGTGATAAGATGTCAATTTCATGAGTTTTGAGTTTAGAGTAAAGCACATCTAAAGTAAGTGTACTCATGACAGTAGATTCACGAATAGATGTAACTTTCATCTCCCAGATTGACATGTCTAATGCACTAAGAAGTTGCCTAGCATTTTTAGCATCAGAAAAATTAATGTTGACACTACACAAGTTACTGAGAATTTTATTAAAGTGAGCAAAGGGATCATCGATGGACTCACCGGATTGCATCTCGAAGCACATGTATTCTTTCTTGAACATGTCTTGCCTTACCTCCTTGATCGTGTTGGATCCTTCGTGATAGTCACAAAGTGCTCTCCATACATCGTATGCCGATCGGAGATGTGCAACGTGGTCGAAGTTGCTCTGAGTGAGTCCGTAGATGATCAAGTTTTGGGCTTTGTTGTTGTTGTTGACGTTCCGTAGGTTTGTAGCCGTAACTTGATCTTTAGGGGGCACTTGGTAAGGCTTGTACACCTTCTTCCATATTGCGAAGCCTTGCGTCTGGATGAAAGCCTCCATGCGTGCCTTCCAAACCTGAAAATCAATACCAGCAAACACACAAGGTTTGACGGAGTATTTCTCCATAATGATTAGTCAAAAACACATGCAAATCACAATGATTGGAGCACCGTGGATATGATACCAATTTTAGGATCGAAGAGCACGTGAAAAGATACCAGCGGGGGGTGAATGGTAGATTTAAAAATCTTACGCAGTGGAAACAATTAAATCCCAACCCCTTCGGCAGAAAAATGATCTATTAAAGAAATCATGTGTGAGACTAATATAAACGTGTTTCACCGTGAAAAAAGTGATATATATCAGATAGAATCAATTCAAAAAGAAAACACAAGAAGAATCACTCAAATCCGTCGAGAGAAACTCAAGTTATGATCGAAAGATCGAATAAAGGTCAATCTGTCCTACCCGAGAAAAACAGTTCTGGAACGCTGCAAAGAAACTCGTGTAGATCAGAAACCACAAATCTAATGACCGTGAAATTTTGACATATGGTATATAATCAAGTTGTGAAGACAATCCAAAAATAATCACGTCGATTGGATCTGTAAAACTCGATTTATGATAAAACCACCGGTGAAAGGTAGTGCTGTCCAGAAACTCAACGAGTAAAACTTGTCTGAACAAGTCGGACGAACAAGGCATAAAAGTTCCTTCAAACTACAAATTTTATTCAATAGAACACAAGAGGAACAGCTCCAAAGTCGTCTACCACGAGCTCTGGCCTCCCTTGCTTATATAACCTGCTCGAAAGCCAACTCAACTCAAATGAGGACCCTAATCCTACTCCGTTCACGAATCGAAACTTTTCATAACTACTTAGGACTGTTCTATACGCAGATATAAGCAATCTTAAGACTTCCAAACACCTTAGGAACATATACTAAAACTCAAATTCGTGACCCACATGAAATTCTATCATAACCAACTTGATACTTTCCATACCGAGCCATAACCGACTCCGCCGCAGCCAAACTCATCAACCAATACGATCCGATCCTTCCAACCAGATCTTCCCATCCATAAACCATCTTCGGAACCATGTTGCCATGTCATGCACCGCATGTATACATGCGAACACCTTCCTTCGACGTTCAATAACCTTCATATGCACTGCCCTTGATTCAATCGTCCCGCGTGACCTCCTGATCAGCTCAACCACATTTCCTCCCGAACTTGGTTGTTGGAACCTCATCTCCTCCCTGAGACTAGTCCAATGGATCCCGTCACCAGCCATGTCTTGAACTCAAGCAACACCTGCACATGAACAAACAAACAATCCGTACGAGCCCAAGTCCGCGACTTGACTCAAGTTAGTTCTGAACACAACACCTTATGTGAGCACCTCACATAAGCATGTTGCAAAACATATCAAAACGATATCAGTCATATCAACCAAAATGCACCAAAAACTTAGTAAAATAATACTAAGCAAACTTTCCAACAATGTAAAGCAAGATCAAAACATTTCACATGAAAATTTGGAACATTACGCTCAAGCACCGAACCTAGCCATAGCTAACCGGAGCTTGAGCCAGAGCTTAACAAAGCTAGTACAACCTAGCGCCGGAGCTTACCAAAGCTAGTCGGACCTAGTGCCGGAGCTAACCAAAGCTAGTACAACCTAGCGCCAGAGCTAACCAAAACTAGTCGGAACTAGTCATCCCAAATGTCGGAGCTATAAAAACATGTCGGAGCTAGAGAAACATGTCGGAGCTATCAAAGACATGTCGGAGCTATCATAGATATGCTGGAGCTAAAGACAAAGCTCACCGGAGCAACCAAAAACATGTCGGATCTAGACAAAGAAAGTTGGACCTATTGTCGGACCTTGCAGAAGCTCGGAGCTAGAGTCGGACCTTGCTAAAAATATGTTATGGCAGCAATCAAAACTTTTATTATCAAAGCCAATGTTTTCAGCACACATAGGTCTCACACAATTTTTATCATATTTTGTGAAATCTCAATTAGTTGTCATCAATCACCAAAAAGGGGGAGATTAAAAGTGCATCTAGGCATCCCTTGTGGGTGTTGGTTGATTTATGAAAAACAAATGAGATCCTAACCATATTATTGAGATGAGCGCAAGTTTTAATGAAAGAATGAAGAAAGCGCCAAAAAGAAAGGAGAAAGAGGATCAATTCGGGAAAAAGCTTAAGAGCTGAATAGAATACATCATTGTGTAGGGAGTGTGTTGGTGTAACACATCCCAAGAGCTCAAGCATAAAAATCCTCACATACTTCACATTTCACAGGAAAAATGGACTAGTCCGATATACACCGGACTAGTCTGATACCCTCTCTGGACAGGTTCGGACAAGTCCAGCCAATGCGGACTTGTCCGAACCGGACTAGTTCGAAAAAGTCCAGACTAGTCCGATAATGCCTCTGATTAAAATCGGACAAGTCCTCCAAGTGCGGACTTGTCCTATATTCACTAAGGGCATCACCACACCGGACAAGTCCGATATCAGCACGGACAAGTCCGAAAACCATTCTGACTAAAATTGGACAAGTCCGCTCCTAGCCGGACAAGTCTGATATTTCTGGACACTTAGGGTTTCCTGCACGCCGCACACTAGACTAGTCCGGACTCCACCACAGACTAGTTCGGACCCTCGAAACCCTAACGGTAACTTTTGAAAATCCTAATATAAATAGATGTGCATGACCCAACTATCATCTCTCTCGACCCCCGCGCCGTCACACCTTCCAAGAGCCTAGAAAACACAGCTCTCCACGCAATCCAATGCAATAAAGATCAATCCCTTGAGGATTCACTTTGGATCAAAGGAGAGACACGATTCTATACTTTTGAGCTCTTGGGTTTGATCTCTAACACACTCCTGTGGTTTCATGATTGATCTTACGAGTGTGTTCTTGGTAGTGTTTGAATTGTAATCTTGGGGAGCCCTCAACTTGTGAGAAGGCTCCTTGAACTTGGTGATTTGCCCCTTTGTTATAGTGGAAGAAGAATTGGACTTCGTGGCGATTCGACGAGGTTAGGATCAATGAAGACTTGGTCCTTTCGTGGGCTCCTCAACGTGGATGTAGGTTGCCTCTGTGGGAACCAAACCACGGGATAAAATCGTGTGTCAAACTTGCTGTTAAAGTTTCTCATATCATATTCTAGGGTTTGATTGATTTTGTCCATCTTACGTTAGAACATTCATATCAAAGCTAATTTGCACTACACTTAACTTCATTGAATCAATACTTGCAAGTTACATACTATTTTCTGCTGCATACTGTGCTTGAATTGAAATCATTGATCAAACTTGATCAATCTAGTCCGCACGCACCGGACTAGTCTGCACTCGATCGGACTAGTCCGATATCTCGGGATTTGATTAGTTTGTTAAGTGTTGCAGGTTCCGACTAAATTCAAAAAGGCCTATTCACCCCCCTCTAGGCCACATTCAGGAAGTCTATGTAGATGACATCATTGTCAAAATGAAGAACAAAGACTCATTGCTCGACAATCTCCAATCCGTCTTTGACAAGCTGTGCCTAACACGCATGAAGCTCAACCCTGACAAGTGTGTCTTCGGGATTTCCTCCGGAAAGCTTCTTGGATACTTGGTGACCCACCGAGGAATTGAAGCAAATTCGGCCAAGATAAAAGCCATTGAAGAGATGCAACCTCCTGCCCATGTCAAGGACTCTAGAAGCTTACTAGTTGTCTAGCTTTGCTCAGCCGGTTCAACTCAAGGCTGGCAGAGCGAGCGCTACCCTTCTTCAAGCTATTGAGGAAGTCTGAGCCATTCTATTGGTCTGAAGAAGAAGAGAAGACCTTTCAAGTGCTCAAGCAGCTCCTCACCACACTACCAATCATGGTAGCTCCAGAATCTTGTGAGCCTCTTCTGCTTTACATTGGTGCAACTACGTAGGTTGTCAGCATGGTCGTGGTTGCAGAAAGACCAGAGCCATCTTCAACTCAAGAGCTCATACCCCTCTGGGAAGGTCCGGAGCTACCTGAGAGTGAGTCTGGGTCCCAGCTCACAGGCACAGATACTAAAGGCAAGATGTCTGTAGATCAACCTCTCTCATCTGGAAGAGTATCTACCACTCAAGAAGAAGATTTAGACCCCTCTGGGAGGGTTCAAATTGATTAAGAAGAAACTTCGGACCCCTTCGAGAGGGTCCGAACTGTCCAACGGCCAGTATACATCATCAGTGAAGTACTTCATGATGCCAAAACTCAATATATTGAGGTGTATAAGCTGCTGTATGTAGTTCTTATTGCCTCAAGGAAGCTACGTCATTACTTCCAAGCCCACAAGATAACAGTGGTAGCATCTTATCCACTGCGTGCTATTTTACATAACCCGAATTCAATAGGAAATATCGCCAAGTGGACTGCAGAGCTGGCGGAGTTCAACCTCGAATTCCTCCCTCGACATGCAATCAAGAGTTAGGCGCTGGCTGACTTCATGGTGGAATGGACACCTTCTCCATCAAGACCAGGGGCCTCAGCGAATAGAAGCGGGAACCTTAGATCCGAGTCTTCATTGAGCCTCACTCGACTCTCTACTTCGATGGCTCTATGCAGAAGCAGGGGCCAGAGCTGGAATACTTCTCCTTGCTCCAACCGGGGAGAAGGTTAAGTACATGGAATGCCTTGACTTCAAGGCGACCAACAACATGGCAGAATATGAAGCTCTCATCTTCAGAATCAAGGCAGCGCTATCATTTGGCGTCCGACAGTTGCTGGTGAAGGGAGATTCACAACTCATCATCAAACAAGTCAAAGGTGAATGTAGTTGCAATAACCCTCAACTTGCTGCATATTTGCTTGAAGTCCAGAAGTTGGAAAAGGAGTTCCAAGTCCTAGACCACTGCCATGTCTAACATCTCAACAACGCTGCAGCTGGCAATCTCTCAACGAAAGCTTCAACCGAGGCTCAAGCACCTGATGGGGTTTTTGTCAAGAGATTATCGGCACCTATCGCTCAGCCTGCCAAACTAGGTGATGGGGGCGAGACCAGCACTCCGAAGCTGGCGATTCTAGTGGCCCTGTTACCATGGCGCCCACCAAGGATTGTAGGCGCTATAGGAAGCCCCGACACCAAGCGCGCAAGATCCAAAAATTCAAGTAAGTTCTGATGCATGAATCTCGGAGGTCCGGAACTACTTGAAAGACAACATCCTTCCTGAAGATGGTGTGTCCACTAAGCGAATCGTCAGATTGGCTAAAATATACACATGTGTAGAAGGGGATCTCTATCGACGTGGTGCCAATGACATTATAATGCTGGCATTTCTCGAGAAGATGGCTGCGAACTTCTCGCAGAGATCCATGGAAGCGAGTGTGGGAATCATGCGTCACCCTGTACGCTGGTTTGTAAGGCCTTCCGCATGTTTTTTACTGGCCAACAGTACTCCTAGATGCAGTCGAGCTGGTCAAGAAGTGTGTGGCGTGTCAGTTCCATGCGAAGCAAATTCATACACCAGCACAATCACTGCAAATGATTCCTCCCTCATGGTCATTCGCTATGTGGGGGATGGATATTTTGGGACCGTTTCCAAAAGCCGTCGGAGGGTACCGATTCTTATACATCGTCATCGACAAGTTCACAGAGTGGCCGAAAGCAATTCCAGTTGTAACAATCAACAAGAAATCTACCATCATGTTCTTGAAGTCAATTGTTTTCAGATTTGGAGTTCCGAACTGAGTCATCACTGACAACGGAACCCAATTCACAAGTGCAGCATTCCGAGAGTATTGCGAAGACCTCGACATAACTTTCAGCTATGCATCGCATCAGTAGCTCATCCGGCAAGCAATGGCCAAGCTGAGAGAGCAAACGCAAAAATTCTCAAGGGACTCAAGACTCGCACTTATGAGCGCTTGAAGAAGCATGGTGCCTATTGGATAGAAGAGCTTACGTCTGCATTGTTGGCAAGTCGGACAACATCTAGACGGGCAACAGGAGAAATACCCTTCTTCATGGTATAGGAGCCGAAACTTTCATTCCTTTGAACATTGCTATGGGGTCTCTCCGTGTCCGGATCGATGATGAAGCCACACAGGACCAGCTCCGACGTGATGATTTAGACCTCGTCGATGATGCAAGGTGCCGAGCAGCTGTCCGAAATGCACGATACCACTAGGCGCTATCATCAAAGGCATGTGCGAAATCGGCAGTTGGAACAAGGCGATCAGGTGTTGTGGCAAATACTCACTCAAGAAGGGATGAACAAACTTTCCCCCCAGATGGGAGGGTCCCTTTCGAGTTATTAAAGTTTCCCGCCTCGGATGCGTTCGCTTGGCAACACAGGATGGGATACCACTTCCCAATCCCTACAATATTGAGCATTCCGTAAGTTTTATGCTTAGTAGTACAGAGGTGTGTCTGTATTTGTATAAAATGTATCTCATAGATTCTATGAACAAAGTTGAGTTGGTCCAAGATGAATAGCACACTTAACTTGGTCCTGTACTTTAAGTGTGTTCTTTCCTTCCCTTGTTATTCGGACCGACAATGAAATACATTTATATTAAATCAGATTCTACGTGCATTTACTTTGCGCATGCTCATTATTTTTCCTCCATTTACCTTCTTATCAATAGAGATGTTGTGCAATCAACTTGAAAGTTAGTCCTAAGGATTCATGTGATATATACATAAGTTTTATTGGTAATCTTCTATTGGATCCTAGTATTGCTGGATGGCCTACTCGCCTGAAAACCAATGCCAATGACAGGTCCAGAGTGCGCTATCGACTTAGCCTGGTCCAGCACCCTAAGTACACCACTCTACCTATTCTGTTGGGTCTCAGTAAGGCGGGTCCAGAGAGCACAAGGACCTATGGAAATTTAATTAGTATACTTATATTGTCAGAATGAGTTTATTAGGACCTAAAATTCAAAGAAGGATAATAAACCGCAAATAAACTATAGGCAAGAGGACAAATTATCCTCCTTTTCTTGTCCCTCATGTGCAGGAAAAAGGAACAATTCTTGACGACTTGCACGTTGATGGTGGGTCCGTGGGTGCCGCTAGAGCATCTAGCTCCGACATCATACAGGGGCCCACTGTTGACGTTTCATATGTTGACAGTTGGTGCCGTCGAAACAACTAAGCTCTGACAACACCCAGGGGTCTCGCCGTCGATGTCAACTACGTGGCGAAGGGTCCTTGGAGATTTCGAATGCAGGACTCAGACCTGAGAGCTACCACAGTCTACGAGTTCGGAGCAATCAAAATAAATTCAAGATATTACCAAATTTCTTATGGTAGATGTTCTAAATCAACCGAGCACATCTCACAGGGGGCTAACAAGATAAAGGCAATGATACATTGAAGACAAAAATGGAGTTCAAAAGGATTTCATTCATTCAAAATTTTGAGATTTACATGGTGAAGGTACAAAAGGGAAGGATCCTAGCTACTGGAGTTCCGCTAGAAGTACGTAGCAACCTTCTGGGCGGCTTCTTGGACGCTTGCCTTGGCAGCTTCTTCCTCCTCAACGATGGGTCCGTCAATCACCAGAGCTAGAGACACAAAGGGATCCCGGCTGCGGAAGCATGTCAACACATATTGTGCGACATTCTTCGCTAAGGATTTTCCCTCGTACTCGAGTTGGTCATTGATCAGATCTTCCAGCGAATCTAACTTAGCTCCGATAGAGTTGAGCGCCACCAAAGCTTTGTCCATCTCTGGCTCCAGGTCAACTGGTCAAACCGAACTGGACCCCAATGACATCAAAGCATCTTCTGCTTGCCCAAGGAAGTCCCAGACCTGCTGGGACTCTATTGCCCTTGTAGTCTGGAGCTCTTCCAACAACTTTCTTGCAGATGATAGCTCTGCAGAGCCCTCCTTCGAGAACCGCTAGACCTCTTTGGCATGCTGCTGAATCCGTTCAGCCAGCTGTCTCTCTTGGTAAGCGATTTGCTTCTCCCGGAGGTTCAAGAAGTCTTGCTTCTCTGCAAGGTCCCTCTTTTTAGCCTTCACCTTAGCTTTCCTGGCAGAGGCAATAGTCTCCCGCTTGCCGACTCCTTTTCCTTTCACCCATATCTGCTGCGCGTCTCAGCTTCGCCCCAGGACATAATTTTTTCCTCACGGTTGGCCAGGTCCTGCTCGCCACGTGCTAGCTTCTGAGAGATTTTGTCTTCTCTCTTCTGGAGCTCTTGCTCCTTATTGTCTAATGCATCTCAACACATGAGGAGTTGTTCCCTCAAAGCATAGAGACCCTTTGAGCGATTATCTGCCAATTCATTAACTTTCTTCGCATGCTCATAGATCTACCGAGTTTTGTCATCGAGGGCTTTTATTGTAGCCTCTTTTTCATCCAGCATCTTGTTCAGGCGTATTTGCCAAGATTTCTTAGCCTCGAGCCAATCTCTTAGGTCCGCTAGCCGAGACTTTATCAACTTTGTCTTGAAGTAGAGCAGTTTGCGCCAGCACCTTAGAGTGTCACACTCATCCTCCAGGGCCTTGCGCTCATAGTTGGAGGTGAGCTGAACTTGGCGGAGGCTTGAGCAGGCGTTCTCAATGGACATGCTCAGGGGGATTGGCTCAGGACTTGCCTGAGGTTCCTCTGGTTCCCCCAAATCTTCTGGAATTGTTGTCGGAGCACATGGCCCGAGCATGGACTCCAACAACTCAACATCTACAGCGCTAAGTTCCGGGAGCTCGTCAATATCTGACACAGATCTTGATGAACCAGGAGCTGCACCTGCAGGCACCGACTCAAGCGTCGTAGCGACGTCAGCCGACTGCTCCACTACAGCGTCTGCTGCAGGTTCCGTGGTAGGCGCTGGATCAGGCATGGCAACCTCTAGCATAGCGACATCAGCTAAAGGCGCAGGTACCTCCGGTGCTGATGCAGGTACCTCCGCTACCATCTCTGGAGAAGGTGAACCTTGATCCGGCGATTCTTCTTCGTGGTTCTGCGCAACCACGACTTCTTCAGCTGCTAGCGCCGAGGTCATCTCGATGTCAGTTGGCGTTGGAACTGTCGTGTCGCCTGCCATGACCATAGGAGAACCCGTACTATCAGCGGGGGCTCCCGTGGGCGCGGTTTCTATGGCCGTGGCGCTGGCTTGGTCGCCTTCAGGTGCCGGAATAGTAACTCTTCCTCTTTATACTCTAGAAACAAAGGAATAGAAAATTCAAGGAAAAGCAAAAAACAAAAAGAAAACACAAGCTCAAGTAATGATCATTACTTGGGGGCGCTGCCGCTCCAGTCGGCACGAAATTTCTTCCTTTGACGGTCGAAGTCAGAACCCACCATCGCCGGTGACCCAAAAGCTGTGGACTTCATCCCAAAACTCGTGGCAGCCACCGACGTCGCTACATCCAGGATCTCCGATGTCTGAGAAGACACTCTGGATCCAGAGCCCGCCGTTAGCACCGGGACTGGAGCATACTTATCGGACCTACTGCCCACCATGTTACACCCTCATTTTCTTCCATCATGCATTGCATAAGTTCATATACATGTTTAACATTAATCCACATAAAAAAGAACAAGTTTAAAATGAATTAGAAACAAAAACCACACTTAAGAATTCTGGGAAGTGCGGACTAGTCTGATCTTGGTGCAGACTAGTCTGATTTCTCTCTGACTTCAATCGAACTTGTCCGTTTTGCTGTGGACCAGTCTATTTTTCTCTCAGGACACTTTTGGACTTGTCCGTTCCATTGTGGACTAGTCCGGTGTACCGAATCCTTGGAAATTTGCTAAGTCCCTAGACCTGTCCGGTGTTCCAGCGGACTTGTCCGTTTTCCCTCTGACTAAAATCGGACTTGTCCGATTTTGGCCGGACTTGTCTGTTTTTCCCCTGTGGATAAGTTCGGACTTGTCCAATGTCCAGTCCGGGCTTGTCCGATTTCTCTCTGTCTAACTTCGGACTAGTCCGACCCTTTTTGGACTTGTCCAATAAATTGTGACTCCGAGTTGATGTTTTGTTTCACGACTTGTTTCTTGGGTTTTACGTTAAGTGGGTCTAGGGACATCTTGCCTAACTCTTTTAGAGCCCATGTGGGACTCCAAACCGACCCCTACTCATCTCAAACTCAAAATCCACCCAACCCTAGCCCTCCACCTCTATATAAACAACCCCACCCCTTGGCTTGACATCTATTTGCCACTTTTCCACCCCACCCAAACCCTAGCTCGTGGATAGCCGCCACCAAGGAGGGAGAAGGAGATCTAGAGCAAGGAGAAGAAGAGGAGGAAACGAAAGAGGGTCAAGATCTCCATCAAGTTTCGTTCTCCATCACCAATTCACCATCAAGTTCTTCATCAACCCTAGATCGTCAAGATCCAAGTGTTACCTCCAATACCTTTGATTCTTTGGAGTCTTAGACACCTGATATACCTTCAACTTCCTCTTCCTTACGTGAATTCAACCCCAAATCTCTAGATTCACGTCGATCTAGAAAACCCTAGTTCACTAGTTTCGCGAAGTGCGGACTAGTCCGGCCCCTAGCGGACTAGTCTGATTTTTCTGGTTAAGTTGTGTTGAATTACTTCCAAAATTAGATCGAATCAACTCCAAACCTGTGTAGACCTCTCAATAACCATTGTAATTGATTAATAAACATCATTATCAACTTATTTACTAGTGTTGCTTTGCATTTGCATTAATCATGCATGTCATGTCATATTGAGTAATATTTGTGCACTCTTTGATTGTGATTCTTGTCTTGTATGTTTGTTGTGCTGATTCGATGGATTTGCACTAGAGAGTGCTGCGGAGGATCTCCAGCACCAGAAGTTTGAAGTCTTTGAACCCAATCAAGCCCAAGAGCAAGGCAAGTGTCCTTGAACATAATGATCATGTTTTGAAATAAATGTTTTATTTGCAAAACTGCATGCCTGTGTCAATTTGATGGGAATCCTATGGTAGGAAGTTTACTAGCTTTGATTAACCACCCTTGTTACCTATAATACATGGTAGAGAGTCGGGAAGGGCTTTTTACCCTTTTGCCTCGCTTAACTACTTGGGATGGGAAAACAACTATACTATTCAATTATGCATTAATGAGATTATGGTTAATATGAACTGGTTAATATGATATGGTAAAGGGTGATCAAAGCAAGCCTGGTATGTGGATGGGTTGGATGTTATGGTGGTTTCGCTTGCTTTAGATCTAAGGACCAGTTCATGGAGCGACCATCCAAGATTTACAGTGCCACCACGAGGCCAAGTATGAGTGCGGTGTATCTGATTAATTAGGACTTTGCCAGTGCTATTTGGACCATTAAGGATGCTCGGGGAAGGGGTAGTCGGATTGGGTTGTTGATGATTGGTGGGACTACCCAGAGATCTGAATGGCTCAAGAGCGGGCCCTTGGTTGAAGATGTGCTCTGTAGGAGACATCGCCACCGGTGAAACCTCAGTGGGGTCTAAATAGGCTAGTAATCCCTTTTTAAAAGCTATTTTGTGATCTCTTGGCCACACACCTAAGGAAGTGTGAGACGGCATAATTGAGATTCTATAGTCATCAAAAGGTGATGAAATCACAAACACGTGGGTAAAGTGGTACGACCTATGCAGAGTGTCTAAAAACTATCATGATAGCCGTGCTCCCGGTTATGAGCAACCTGGACCCTCACATGATTAGAGGAAACTTGGTATTGGGATGGTTTGGTAATGGTTATGGTTAATAATATGGTTATGGCTGGTTATGAATTAAATTGTGGTATTGATTATGGTTATTGGTAATGAAAAATCTGGAATATGGATGATGGTAATGAATATGGACTAGTATTATGATGATTACTTGGTTTATGATGGGATTATTTCACATACATATAATGTATTGCTTTTTGAATGTTTTAATGTACTTTTTAGCACTTAGCCTTTCTTATATTCCTCAATTGAATAAGCTACATGTCACACTTTCCACACTTGCTGAGTACGACATGTACTCACCCTTGCAATTCCTCCACCAACAGTTGCAGGTCAGGATTGGGAGTATAACGATGATAATGCGGAGTTCTAGGCGGTGTCTACCGTCAGCTTTGCTTGTGGAGTGTTGGAGCTGCGCTATACCCTATTTGCTTAGTATGCTTAGTTTAGTTTATTTCCGTTGCATTAGTTCAAACTTGTCATTAATATTCATTAGTGCTTGTATTCAAGGATAATATGGTTTGTGTAATAAAAGTACTTAATAAATCTTGTTCTGTGGTAATTTTCCGTATACTCGTTTGTGAATGCACTCGTGTATGTGTGTTGATCGTCCTGGGCACACATATGCATTCACTTGGTTCATTTTTTGAACCAGGTGTCATAAATTGGTATCAGAGCCACAAGTTGACTGTAGGACGCAACCTAGATAGAATGGACACTTTAGAGCACATAGGAGCACTCAGGAATTGATGTGTTTTGTTTGGTGTGCTGTTTTCTATATATTGTTTGCTTGTGTGCTTAATATAGGATTTTGGGATGCTTTAGCATTGTCATATCCACGTAGGCTAGTGTAGGTAGTTGCTTAGTTTCATATCCCTTGATGAATATAGTTGGGGGCATTTTCTAAATTCTTATCTCTTGCTTTTCTTCAGATGGTGAGGACTCACAACCAGAGGGATGGAAATGATGAGGAGGAGATTAATGGAGCACCTCAGAACAACAATGGATAGGGACCTGCTCAGGGAGCTAACAACCTTGAGTAGCTATTGGCTATGTAGAACCAGCTCATGCAGACTATGATACAAACTATGGGACAGCTGCAGGCTGGTAACAAAAACAATCAGCTCCACATGCCTCCACCGCCACCCCCACCTCCTCATAACCGGTTGGGAGAGTTCATGAGGACTAGACCACCAACCTTTTCTCAAGACACTGACCCTATGGATGCTGATGATTGGCTCAAGTCCGTGGAAAAGAAGCTAGCCATTGTCCAATGCAGTGACCGGGAGAAGGTGCTCTTTGTGTCTCATCAACTTGTTGGAGCAGCTGCCGATTGGTGGGATTCTTTATGCAACGCCCATGAGAATCAAGAGAGGATCACCTAGGCAGAATTTAAGGAGAGTTGTGGTTCTCATTATGTGTCGGAAGGTGTCATGATCTTGAAGAGACAAGAATTTGAGAATCTGAGGCAAGGAAGATCGAGTGTGGGTGAATATCTCAATAAATTCACTCAACTTTCAAGGTATGAACTTGAGGATGTGAGTCGGGACAACCGGAAGCAATATCTGTTTATGAGGGGCCTTAACAATGAGATCCAAGTGCAATTGCTGAATTGTGACTATGCCAATTTCCAGAAGCTTGTGGACAAAGCAATTGTTGTGGAGAACAAGGTCCTTGAGATGGAGCAAGACACCAAGAGGAAGGAACCATATCAAGGACAACACCAAGGAAGTAATGTGCGCCCTCACTTTGCACCACCAAATGCTCCTTACTACAGTTCTTTTGCGCCTGCTCATCGCCCTGGATATGCACCACACCCAGCTCAGTTTGTGCAGCAGCGCCCTGTCATGCAAGCACCTAGGCTTCCAATGCCTTTTGCACCCCGTGCCAACTTTTTGGGTGCAAATGTTCAGAACCAAGCTCATCCCAATAATTCTGGTGCAGCAAAGAAGTGTTATACTTGTGGAGAAGCTGGACACTTTGCGCATCAATGTCCTAAGTGAAAGTGCATCTAGGCATCCCTTGTGGGTTTTGGTTGATTTATGATAAGCAAATGAGATCCTAACCAAATTGTTGAGATGAGCGCAGATTTTAATGAAATTATAAAGAAAGTGCAAAAAGAAAGGAGAATGAGGATCTATATGGAAAAGAGCTCAAGAGCTGAATAGAGTAGATCATTGCGTATGGAGTGTGTTGGAGAAACACACCCCAAGAGGTCAAGCACAAGAAAACTCATTCACTGCACAAATTTACACAGGACCAGACTAGTCAGATACACCCCGGACTAGTCCGATAATCCCTCTGTTCAAAATCGTACAAGTCCTCCTAGTGTAGACTTATCTGCACAGTCCAAGTTTACATAGACCAAACTAGTCTGATATCACCACTGACTAGTCCGATATCTTTCTGACTAAGACCGGACTAGTCCTCCCCAGTGCGGACTAGTCCTCAACACTTCACATCTTTGCACGAAATCGGACAAGTCCGATAATATCCGGACTAGTCCGATAACATTTCTGACTGAAATCGGACAAGTCCTCCAAGTGTGGACTTGTCCTCAAATTCATTAAGGGAGTCACCTAGCCGGACTTGTCCGACATGTTCCGGACTAGTCCGAAGATCTCCATAGCCTAAATCGGACTAGTCCGCCCAAGGCCAGACAAGTCCGATATTTCCGAGAACGGGTTTCCTACACGCTGCACACCGGATTAGTCTGGACTCCACCACGGACTAGTCCGGAATCTCAAAACCCTAACAATAACCTTTGGAAACCTCCATATAAATAGATGTGCACGGCCTTACTCTCAACTCTCTCGACTCCCTGCACCGTCACACCCTCCAAGAGCCTAGAAAACACGTCTCTCCACACAATCCAATTAAAGAAAGATCAAATTTGTGTGGATCAACTCTAGATTAAAGGAGAGACACGATTCTTCACGTTTGAGCTCTTTGGTTGGATTCTCTAGCACACTTCTATTGTTTTATTATAGATTTTACGAGTGTGTTCTTGGTGGTATTCAATTTGTAATCTTGGGGAGCCCTCAAATTGTGAGAAGGCCCCTTGAACTTGGTGATTTACCCTTTGTGATTAGTGGAAGAGAATCAGCCTCCGTGGAGATTCAACGAGGGTAGGGTTGGAGAAGACCTGGTCCTTGCGTGGGCTCCTCAACCAGGATGTAGGTTGCCTCTGTGGGAACCGAACCACGAGATAAACTCTTGTGTCAATCTTGTTCATAGTTTTTACCTTCAAGTTACATACTTATCCGCCCTGTGGCCGGACTAGTCCGGTTCACACAGTAAGAACCCTAATCTAGAGAAATTTTGCAAAAACTATGGATCCTACCACAAAACTAGAGATACATGATCACATTGATGTGCACAACAACATTTGTGAAGAAGTTTCTATCAATAGACCCAAAAGAATTGAATTTCAAGGATTTTGGGTTAGGCCAAGAATACCTCTTCAAATCTTTGATTTGACGAAATGTAGTAGAGGAATCAGCCTCCGATGCTTGGGGAAAGGTTTCTAAGCACCTTAGGGCTTCAATCCACCGATTGGAATTATAATTTTGTGGTTGGAATCTAAAAGTCGACAAAGAGGGGGTGATTTTCGAGCGTTTTGGAGAGAGTGTTTGAATGGAAGTGGAGAGGTCGAGGGCTCCCTGGGGAGGTTAAGTCCCCAAGGGCCGGACTAGTCCGGTCAGGGACCCGTACTTGTCCGGCTGTCGGACTGGGTCCGGACTGTTCTGAGCCACCGGACTAGTCCGGTCTAGGAGCGGACTAGTCCAGTCGTAAGGCTAAAATGTAACACCGCCATTTTCATGCATCATGCCCTACATACACTCATATACATATTTAACATTAACCCACAACAAGAGGAACGAGTTTAAAATTGATTTGGAGCATTTAAAATTGATTTGGAACAAATCCACACTTAAAACACAGGAAAGTGCGGACTAGTCCGGTTTTACTGAGGACTAGTCCGATTTCTCTCTGACTAAAAACGGACTTGTCCGATTTTGTGCGGACTAGTCCAATATTCCAAGAATCCTTGAAAAATTGCTAAGTGCTTGGACTTTTTCGGACTAGTCCGATGTTGCAGCGGACTTGTCCGTTTTCCTCTCTGTTTAAAGTCGGACTTGTCCAATTTTTGGCCAGACTTGTCCGATTTTCTCTCTGGACGACTTCAGACTAGTCCGGTCCTTTCCGGACTTGTCCGATATTTCGCGACTCCGAGTTGATTTTTTGTTTTATGACTTGTTTCTTGGGTTTCACGTTAAGTGGGCCTAGGGACGTCGTGCCTAACTCTTTTAGAGCCCATGAGGGACTCTAAACCGGCCTCTACTCATCCCAAACTCGAAATCCATCTAACCCTAGCCTCCACCTCTATATAAACAACCCCACCCCTTGGTTTGACATCTATTTGCCAATTTTCCACCCCACCCAAACCCTAGTTCGTGGAGAGCCACCACCAAGGAGGGAGGAGAAGATCTCAAGCAAGAAGAAGAGGAGGAAACGAAGGAGGATCAAGATCTCCACCAAGCTTTCGTTCTTCATCACCAATTCACCTCAAAGTTCATCACCAACCCTAGATCACCAAGATCTAAGTGCTACCTCCAAGTTTCTTGATTCATTGGAGTCCTAAACACCTGGTATACCTTCTATTCTCTTTTCCTTACGAGAATTCAACCCCTAATCTCCAAATTTACGTCGATCTAGAAAACCCTAATCCACTGATCTCGCAAAGTGCGGACTTGTTCGGTCCCTAGCGGACTAGTCCGGTCTTCCTGGCTAAATTGTGTAGAATTGATTCTAAAGTTTGATCTAATCAACTCCAAACCTGTATAAACTTGTTAAAAGCTATTAGAACTAGTTATTGACCATTAAAGCAATCTAGTAACAAGTTCTACTTGCATTTGCATCAATCATGCATGTCATGTCATATTGAGTAATATATGTACACTCTTTGATTGTATTTCTTGTCTTGTATGCTTATTGTGTGGATTAGACAGATTTGCGCTAGAGAGTGCCGCGGAGGATCTACAACACCAAGAGTTTGAAGGCTTTGACCCTAATCAACCGCAAGAGCAAGGCAAGTGTCCTTGAAGCATATTGATCCTGTTTTTCAAATAAATGTTTTGTTTGCAAAACTGCATGCTTGTGTCAAATTGATGGGAATCCTATGGTAGGAAGTTTACTAGCGTTGTTTGACCACCCTTGTCACTTGGAATATCTCGTAGAGAGTCGGGATGGACTTTTTACCTTTTTGCTTCGCTTAATCAACTGGGATGGGAAACAACTATACCACTCAATTTAATTATACATTTATGAGATTTGATTAACATGAACTGGTTAAATATGATATGGTAATGGATGATCTAAGCAAGCCGGTATGTGGATGGGTTGGATGATATGGTGGTTTGCTTGCTTTAGATCTAAGGACCAGTTCATGCGAGAAGCCAGGACTACAGTGCCACCACGAGGCCAAGTATGGGTGCGGCGTAGCTGATTAATTAGGGCTTTGCTAGTGCTGTTTGGACCATTGTGGATGCTCGGGGAAGGGGTAGTCAGTTTGAGTTTGTTGATGATTGGTGGGATTACCCTGGGATCCGAATGGCTCAAGAGGGGGCCCTTGGTTGAAGATGTGCTCTGAGGGAGACATCGCCACCGGTGAAACCTCAGTGGGGTCTAAATAGGCTAGTAATCCCTTTGTAAAGGCTATTTTGTGATCTCTCGGCCATACACCAAAGGAAGTGTAATTGGCATAAGGGAGGTTCTTTAGTCACCGACGGGTGATGAAATCACAAACACGTGGGTAAAGTGGTACAAACTCTGCAGAGTGTTAAAACTATCATGATAGCCGTGCTCCCGGTTATGAGCACCTGGACAACTTCCATGATTAGAGGGAACTCAGTATTGGGATGGTATTTGGGATGGTTATGGTTTGGTAATGGTTATGGATGGTTATGAATTGAACTCTGGTATTGAATATGGATATTGGTATATGATGATGGATATGGAATATGGAAAGGTATTATGATAACTACATGGTTTATGATGGGTTTATTTCACAAACATGTAATATATTGCTTTTCAAACATTTTAATGTACTTTTCAGCACTTTGCCATTATTATTGTCATCATTTGAATCAGCCACATGTCATACTTTCCACACTTGCTGAGTATGACATGTACTCACTCTTGCAATCCCCCCCCCCCAACAGTTGCAGGTCAGGATTGGGAGTTTAATGGTGATAATGCGGAGTTCTAGTCCGTGTCTACCGTCAGCTTGCCTGTGGTGTTGATTGGAGCTGCGCTATACCCTATTGCTTATGCTGCCTAGCTGTTTAGTTTGCTAAATTAGAGTATTTCTGCTGCATTAGTTGAACTTGTCATTAATATTCATTAGAGCTTGTATTCGAGAATAATATGGTTTTTTTAATAAAATTTGGTTAATTAATCTTGTTCTGTGGTAATTTTTTGTATACTCTTTTGTGAATGCACTCGTGTATGTGTGATGAACATCCTGGGCACACATATGCGTTAGCTTGGTTCTTTTTCGGAACCGGGCGTCACAGATTGGTATCAGAGCGAGGTTGACCGTAGGATGTAGCCTAGATAGAATGGACACTTTAGAGCACATAGGAGCACTCAGGAATCGATATATTTTGGTTGGTGTGTTGTTTGCTATATATTGGTTGCTTGTGTGCTTAATAGAGGATTTTGGGATGCTTTAGCATTGCCATGTCCACCTAGGCTAGTGTAGCTAGCTGTTTAGTTTCATATCCCTTGATGCATATAGTTGGGGACGTTTTCTAATTCTTACCTATTGCTTTTCTTCAGATGGTGAGGACTCGCAACCAGAGCGATGGCAATGATGAGGAGGAGAACAATGGAGTACATCAGAACAACAATGGGCAAGGACCTGCTCATGGAGCTATCAACATTGAGCAGCTTTTGGCTATGCAAAACCATCTCATGCAGACCATGATACAGACTATGGGACAACTGCAGGCTGGCAACATCAACAATCAGCCCCACATGCCTCCACCGCCACCCCCGCCTACTCATAACCGATTGGGAGAGTTTATGAGGACTAAGCCGCTGACCTTTGCTCAAGCTTTTGACCCTATGGATGCGGATGATTGGCTCAAGTCCGTGGAGAAGAAACTTGCTATTGTCCAATGCAGTGATCGGGAGAAGGTCTTGTTTGCTTCTCATCAACTAGTTGGAGCAGCTGCAGATTGGTGGGATTCTTATTGCAATGCTCATGAGAACCAAGAGAGAATTACTTGGGCCGAATTCAAGGAGAATTTCCGTTCTCATTATGTGCCCGAGGGTGTTATGATCTTGAAGAGGAAATAATTTGAGAATTTAAGGCAAGGAAGATCAAGCGTGAGTGAATATCTCAACAAGTTCACTCAACTCTCAAGATATGCACCTGAGGATGTTAGTCGGGACAGCCGGAAACAATACTTGTTCATGAGGGGCTTGAACAATGAAATCCAAGTGCAATTACTCAATTGTGACTATGCAAATTTTCAGAAGCTTGTGGACAAAGCAATTGTGGTTGAGATCAAGATTCGTGAGATGGAGCAAGACAACAAGAGGAAGGCGCCATATCAAGGACAGCAACAAGGGAGTAATGTGCGCCCTCACTTTGCGCCGCCCAATGCGCCTTATTACAGCTCTTCTATTCCTGCTCAACGCCCTGGTTATGCACCACGCCCAACTCAGTTTGTGCAGCAGCACCCTATCATGCAAGCACCTAGGCCTCCAATGCCTTATGCGCCTCGTGCTAACTTTCCTGCTGCAAGTGTTCAAAACCAAGCTCATCCCAATAGTTCTGGTGGAGTTAAGAAGTGCTATACTTGCGGAGAAGCTGGACACTTTGCGCATTAATGTCCTAAGTCAGGCCTTGGTCAAGGAAGCAATGCACCGAGGCAAAACCCAAGACCCAATGGAGGACAACCACAAGGGAACCATGGACAGCAGAATTTTGCTCGTGGCAACGTGAACCATGTCTCTACGGAGGATGCTCAACAAGCGGATGACGTGGTCACTGGTATGTTTCTCGCCAACTCCAACCCCGCGACTATGTTATTTGATTCTAGAGCATCGCATTCATTCATTGCATCAAAGTATGTTGCCAAGTATAGTTTACCTATCTCTCATATGAAGTTTACTCTATTGGTTAAGTCTCCTGGAGGAGAGACGAGGACAAATATAGTATGTCCAAAAGTAAGCCTTAGAATAGGGGGGGGGTAGACTTCTCCGCCAACCTCATTGTTTTGGATTCTCAAGGATTGGACATTATACTTGGTATGGACTGGTTGAGAAAGCGCAATGGAGTTATTAAGTGTGCCACGAAGACGGTGAAGTTGACCAATGAGGAAGGGATCACCGTAGAATTTGAAGCATCTCAAACCGCACCAAAGCAATTAGAGCTGAATCATATGGACGGTGCCGCAATTGAGGAGATTCCGGTGGTGTGTGAATTCTTGGATGTTTTTTCAGAAGAGTTGCCAGGTATGCCAGCTGATCGAGACATTGAGTTTGTTATTGAATTAATACCTGGAACTGCACCTATAGCTAAGAGGCCGTATAGGATGCCTCCTATGGAATTAGCGGAGCTCAAGAAGCAAATTCAAGAGCAACTAGAGAAAGGTTTTATTCGGCCAAGCTCTTCACCTTGGGGAGCGCCCGTGCTGTTTGTGGACAAGAAAGATGGAACCCAAAGGATGTGTGTAGATTACCGAGCTCTCAACGAGGTGACAATCAAGAACAATTACACCATGCCACACATAGAAGACTTGTTTGATCAGATGAAGGGTGCGTGTGTCTTCTCTAAGATTGGTTTGAGGACGGGATACTTTCAAATGAAGATTAGACCATCGGACATACCCAAAACAGCTTTTAGCAAACAGTATGGATCTTATGAGTACACCGTGATGTCTTTTGGATTGACAAATGCACCTGTGTACTTTATGTACCTCATGAATAAGGTCTTCATGGAGTACTTGGATAAGTTTGTTGTGGTGTTTATTGATGACATTATGATCTACTCGAAGGATGAGAAGGAACATGAGGAACACTTGAGGCTTACATTGTATAAATTGAGGGATCATCAATTGTATGCCAAGTTCTACAAGTGTCAGTTTTGGTTGAAAGATGTGTCGTTTTTGGGTCATATCATCTCAGGAGGAGGAGTATCGGTTGACCCCGGAACGTGTTGAAATGGGAGCCGCCGCAAAATGTCAAGGAAATAAGAAGTTTTCTTGGGATGGCTGGATATTACCGTCGATTCATCAAGAACTTTTCCAAGATAGCCAAGCCAATGACGGAGTTGCTAATGAAGGGAAAGGCTTTCCAATGGACTCAAGCTTGTCGAAACGGTTTTGAGGAGTTGAAGAAGAGGTTGACAACAGCCTTAGTTTTGGTATTGCCGGATGTAAGCAAGAGTTTTGATATTTATTGCGACGCATCAAGGCAAGGACTTGGATGTGTGCTCATGCAAGAAGGTCAAGTGGTTGCATATGCATCGAGGCAATTGAAGAAACATGAGCAGAATTACCCAACACATGATTTGGAACTTGCAGTCGTGGTACATTCATTGAAAATTTTGAGACACTACATCCTTGGACATAGGTGTGAAATTTATACGGATCATAAGAGTTTGAAGTATATTTTCACACAAACGGATCTGAACTTGAGGCAACGAAGATGGTTGGAGCTCATCAAAGATTATGATTTGGGGATCAACTATCATCCGGGAAAAGATAATGTAGTGGCCGATGCTTTGAGTAGAAAGGGAGTATGTCATCAACTCACAGTTCGAGAGTTACCATCCGAGTTATGTAAGGAGTTTGAGAGGTTGAATCTCGGATTTGTAAATGAGATGGATATGATGGAGTTAAACCCAACATTGGAGCAAGAAATTCGAGAGGCACAAACCGTAGATGAAGAGATCAAGGAAATCAAGGAAAGGACCGAAGAAGGGAGAGAATTCAGATTTGATGAAGACGAACATGGTACCTTATGGCTCGGAAAGAGAATCATTGTGCCTAATGTGAAGCATATTTGGGAGACGATATTAAAAGAGGCACATGACTCACCTTACTCAATTCACCCTGGTTGTACAAAGATGTACAAAGACTTGAAGACTTGTTATTGGTGGGATAGCATGAAGAAGGACATAGCTGAATATGTAGCATTTTGTGATGTGTGCCAACGAGTCAAGGCAGAACATCAAAGGCCAGCTGGATTATTGCAACCATTGAAGATCCCATAATGGAAGTGGGAAGAAATCGGTATGGACTTCATAGTTGGGTTACCACGTACTTTGTCCGGGTATGACTCAATTTGGGTAATTGTGGATCGCTTAACCAAGTCAGCTCATTTTTCCCTGTGAAGACCAAATATACAGCTGCACGATTGGTCGAAATATACATGGAGCATATTGTGTGTCGACATGGAGTCCCGAAGAAGATAGTCTCGGATAGAGGTTCTCAATTCACTTCCAGGTTTTAGCAAAAATTGCATGAAGCTTTGGGGACGAGGTTGAATTTTAGTTCAGGATATCACCCTCAAACGGATGGACAAACCGAGAGGACCAATCAAATTTTGGAGGACACGTTAAGAGCTTGTGCTTTAAAGCATGGGAAGAGTTGGGGCAAAAGCTTGCCATACGTAGAATTTTCATACAACAATAGTTACCAAGCAAGCTTGAAAATGTCACCGTATGAAGCAATTTATGGGAGGAAGTGTAGGACACCTTTGTTCTGGAATGAGGCAGGAGAAACTCAAATATTTGGTCCGGATGTGTTGTAAGAAGCCGAAAAGCAAGTCTAAATAATTCGTGAAAACTTGAGGGTTGCCCAATCAAGGCAAAAAGGCTATGCGGACAATAGGAGAAGGAAATTAACCTTTGAAATAGGAGATTTTGTTTACCTCAAGGTGTCCCCAATGAGAGGTAATAAGAGGTTTAACATAAGGGGCAAGCTCGCACCTTGTTATATTGGACCATTCAAGATTTTGGACAAAAGAGGAGAAGTAGCATATAAGTTGGAGATGCCAGCTCATCTTTCGGATGTCCATGATGTCTTTCATGTTTCCCAGCTCAAGAAGTGCTTGCGAGTACCGGAAGAACAAATGCAAATGGAAGGATTGGAACTAGAGAAAGATTTGACTTATACCGAACAACCGATCAAAATCTTGGAAACCAAGGAGAGAGTCACAAGGAACAAGGTTATTAGATGGTGTAAAGTTCAATGGAAGCACCACACAGAAAAAGAAGCAACGTGGGAATTGGAGGATGATCTCAAGAAGGAATTTCCCTATCTCTTCTCTTCCACGTCGAATCTCGAGGGCGAGATTCATTTTAAGGGGGGTAGGTTTGTAACACCCTCATTTTCATGCATCATGCCCTACATACACTCATATACATGTTTAACATTAACCCACAACAAGAGGAACAAGTTTAAAATTGATTTGGAGCATTTAAAATTGATTTGGAACAAAACCGCACTTAAAACGCAGGAAAGTGCGGACTAGTCCGATTTTACTGAGGACTAGTCCGATTGCTCTCTGACTAAAAACGAACTTGTCTGATTTTGTGCAGACTAGTCCGATATTCCAAGAATCCTTGAAAAATTGCTAAGTCCTTGGAATTTTCCAGACTAGTCCGGTGTTGTAGTGGACTTGTCTGTTTTCCTCTCTGTTTAAAGTGGGACTTGTCCGATTTTTGGCCAGACTTGTCCGATTTTCTCTCTGGACGACTTTGGACTAGTCCGGTCCTTTCCGGACTTGTCCGATATTTCGTGACTCCGAGTTGATCTTTTGTTTTCGGACTTGTTTCTTGGGTTTCACGTTAAGTGGGCCTAGCGATGTCGTGCCTAACTCTTTTAGAGCCCATGAGGGACTCTAAACCGGCCTCTACTCATCCCAAACTAGAAATCCATCTAACCCTAGCCTCCACCTCTATATAAACAAACCCACCCCTTTGTTTGACATCCATTTGCCACTTTTCCACCCCACCCAAATCCTGGTTCGTTGAGAGCCACCACCAAGGAGGGAGGAAAAGATCTCAAGCAAGGAGAAGAGGAGGAAATGAAGGAGGATCAAGATCTCCACCAAGCTTTCGTTCTTCATCACCAATTCACCTTAAAGTTCATCACCAACCCTAGATCACCAAGATCCAAGTGCTACCTCCAAGTTTCTTGATTCATTGGACTCCTAAACACCTGGTATACCTTCTATTCTATTTTCCTTACGAGAATTCAACCCCTAATCTCCAAATTTACGTCGATCTAGAAAACCCTAATCCGCTGATCTCGCAAAGTGCGGACTTGTTCGGTCCCTAGCGCACTAGTCCGGTTTTCCTGGCTAAATTGTGTAGAATTGATTCTAAAGTTTGATCTAATCAACTCCAAACCTGTATAAACTTGTTAAAAGCTATTAGAACTAGTTATTGACCATTAAAGCAATCTAGTAACAAGTTCTACCTTGCATTTGCATCAATCATGCATGTCATGTCATATTGAGTAATATATGTGCACTCTTTGATTGTGTTTCTTGTCTTGTATGCTTATTGTGTGGATTAGACGCATTTGCGCTAGAGAGTTCCGCGGAGGATCTACAGCACCAAGAGTTTGAAGGCTTTGACCCTAATCAACTACAAGAGCAAGGCAAGTGTCCTTGAAGCATATTGATCCTGTTTTTCAAATAAATGTTTTGTTTGCAAAACTGCATGCTTGTGTCAAATTGATGGGAATCCTATGGTAGGAAGTTTACTAGCGTTGTTTGACCACCCTTGTCACCTGGAATATTCCATAGAGAGTCGGGATGAACTTTTTACCTTTTTGCTTCGCTTAATCATATGGGATGGGAAACAACTATACCACTCAATTTAGTTATACATTTATGAGATTTGATTAACATGAACTGGTTAAATATGATATGGTAATGGGTGATCTAAGCAAGCCGGTATGTGGATGGGTTGGATGATATGATGGTTTGCTTGCTTTAGATCTAAGACCGGTTCATGCGAGAATAAGCCAGGACTACAGGGCCACCACGAGGCCAAGTATGGGTGTGGCGTAGCTGATTAATTAGGGCTTTGCTAGTGCTGTTTGGACCATTGTGGATGCTCGTGGAAGGGGTAGTCGGTTCGGGTTTGTTGAGGATTGGTGGGACTACCCTGGGATCCGAATGGCTCAAGAGGGGGCCCTTGGTTGAAGATGTGCTCTGAGGGAGACATCGCCATCGGTGAAACCTCAGTGGGGTCTAAATAGGCTAGTAATCCCTTTGTAAATGCTATTTTGTGATCTCTAGGCCATACACCAAAGGAAGTGTAATTGGCATAAGGGAGGTTCTTTAGTCTTCGACGGGTGATGAAACCACAAACACGTGGGTAAAGTGATACAAACTCTGCAGAGTGTTAAAACTATCATGATAGCCGTTCTCCTGGTTATGAGCACCTGGACAACTTCCATGATTAGAGGGAACTCAGTATTGGGATGGTATTTGGGATGGTTATGGTTTGGTAATGGTTATGGATGGTTATGAATTGAACTCTGATATTGAATATGGATATTGGTATATGATGATGCATATGTAATATTGAAGGGTATTATGATAACTACATGGTTTATGATGGGTTTATTTCACATACATGTAATATATTGCTTTTCAAATATTTTAATGTACTTTTCAGCACTTTGCCATTATTATTGTCATCATTTGAATCAGCCACATGTCATACTTTCCACACTTGCTGAGTACGACATGTACTCACTCTTGCAACCCCCCCCCCCCCCCAACAGTTGCAGGTCAGGATTGGGAGTTTAATGGTGATAATGCGGAGTTCTAGGCCGTGTCTACCGTCAGCTTGCCTGTGGTGTTGATTGGAGCTGCGCTATACCCTATTGCTTATGCTGCCTAGCTGTTTAGTTTGCTTAATTAGATTATTTCCGCTGCATTAGTTGAAATTGTCATTAATATTCATTAGAGCTTGTATTCGAGAATAATATGGTTTGTTTAATAAAATTTGGTTAATTAATCTTGTTCTGTGGTAATTTTCTGTATACTCTTTTGTGAATGCACTCGTGTATGTGTGATGAACATCCTGCGCACCCATATGCGTTAGCTTGGTTCTTTTTCGGAACTGGGCATCACAGATTGGTATGAGAGCGAGGTTGACCGTAGGATGCAGCCTAGATAGAATGGACACTTTAGAGCACATAGGAGCACTCAGGAATCGATATATTTTGGTTGGTGTGTTGTTTGCTATATATTGGTTGCTTGTGTGCTTAATAGAGAATTTTGGGATGCTTTAGCATTGCATGTCCACCTAGGCTAGTGTAGCTAGATGTTTAGTTTGTAATGCTTTGTGAATAGAGTATAGTCCGCCTTCCCAATTTTGAAACCATTTTGGATTAGAAAGTCTCTAAGGCACTCATACCAAGCTCTAGAAGCTTGTTTGAGACCATAGAGAGCCTTATGCAATTTGTACACATGGTTTGGGAATTCTCCATCTTCAAATCCGGGGGGGGGGGGGGGGGGGGGTTGCTCCACATACACCTCTTCCTTGATTGGACCATTGAGGAATGCGCTCTTGACGTCCATTTGATATAGCTTAAAATCATGATGAGTAGCAAAGGAAGTAATATACGAATTGATTCAAGCATAGCTACTGGAGCAAAGGTTTCTTCGAAATCCAAACCTTCGACTTGTGAATACCCTTTGGCCACAAGTCATGCCTTGTTCCTTGTAACCACCCCGTGTTAATCTAGTTTGTTGCGGAACACCCATTTGGTGCCTACAACATTCGCATTAGGCCTCTTCACAAGCTCCCATACTTGATTTATTTCGAAGTTGTTTAGCTCTTCTTGCATGGCCATCACCCAATCCGGATCTCGTAGTGCTTCTTCAACCTTGTGGGGATCCAAGGAAGAAACAAATGATTAATGTTCACAAAAATTTGCAACGCGAGATCGAGTAGTTACCCCCTTGGAGATGTCTCCAAGTATATTGTCAACGGGATGGTCCCGTTGGACACTTTGGTGCACTCGTGGGTGAGGCGCTTGAGGTCTTGAGTCATCATCTTGGTCTTCCTCATCCTCATTGTCCCCCCCTTGATTGATGCCTCCATTTTCATCTTCTTGGAGCGCATCTTCGGGAACTTGATCTTGATTATTTGAGGAAGAGCTTGCTTGATGTGTAGGATGGTCACTTGCATCTTGAGGTTGTTCTTGTGGTCGTATGTCTCCAAGTGCCATCCTTCCTATCACCACTTGTGGAGCTTCTTCTTGATCTAGCACATGACGATCAACTTGCTCCACTTGGGAGCCATTAGTCTCATCAAACACTATGTCACGTGCTACTTCAACAATTCCGGAGGTTTTGTTAAAGACACGATAGGCGTAAGTGTTTGAGTCATAGCCAAGCAAGAAACCCTCATTGGACCTAGAAGCAAACTTCGAAGTCCTAGGCTTCTTGTTAAGAATGTAGCATTTGCTCCCAAAAATACGAAAGTAAGAGATTCTGGGCTTGTTACTGGTTAGGAGCTCATACGACGTCTTCTTAAGTATGCGGTGAAGATACAACCGGTTTATGGCATGGCAAGCGGTGTTGACCGCTTCCACCCAAAACCGGTCCGACGTCTTGTAGTCATCAAGCATGGTTCTTAATATCTCAATTAGAGTCCTATTCTTCATCTCGGCCACCCCAATTTGTTGAGGGGAGTAGGGGGCCGAGAACTCATGCTTGAAGCCTTCTTCATCCAAAAATTCTTCAACTTGAGTATTCTTAAATTCAGTGCCATTGTCACTCCTTATGGTCTTGATACTCAAGGAGAACTCATTTTGAGCTCTCTTCAAGTATCTCTTCGAAACACCTTGAGTCTCGCTCTTGTCATGCAAAAAGAATACCCAAGTGAAATGTGAAAAGTCATCAACAATAACAAGACCATATTTGTTACCACCAATACTAATGTAGGCGATTGGACTGAATAGATCCATGTGTAGAAGCTCCAATGGTCTTGATGTTGTCATGATGTTCTTGGATGGATGTTGTGCTCCAACTTGCTTTTCGGCTTGACATGCGCTACATGGCCTATCTTTTTCAAACACAACATTCTTTAAACCACGGATGTGCTCGCTCTTAAGGAGTTTTTGTAAATTTCTCATCCCAACATGGGCTAGCCTCCTATGCCATAGCCATCCCATGTTAGTTTTTGCAATTAAGCATGTATCATGTTGGTCTTTATCCGCGGAGAAATCCACAAGATAGAGCTTTCCCTTGAGTACACCCTTAAAGGCAATTGAGCCATTGCTTCTCCTTGTGACGATCACACCCTCATTTGTGAATAAATAGTTATAACCTTTGTCACATAGTTGTGATATGAACAAGAGGTTATAATCGAGTGAATCAACATGTAAAACATTTGAAACAGTATGATTAAGTGATATAGCAATTTTACCGGTGCCAAGGATTTTTCCTTGGCTATTGTCCCCAAAATAGATTCCTTCACTTGGATCTTCATTTAGCTCATACTCCACAAACATCTTCCTCTCTCCGGTCATATGATTTGTGCATCCACTATCAAGAACCCACTTGGTTCCACCGGAGGAGTATGCCTAAAGATTTAAGCCTTGGCTTTAGGTACCCAAGCGGTGTTGGGTCCTTTGATGTTAGTCAAGAGGCACTTGGGCACCCACACACAAGGTTTGGGACTCTTGCGGTGTGGCCCAACATACCTAGCATATGCCTTTCCAAACCTGTTCCTCAATAAAACATATGAAGCATCAAAATTATGGAACAACAGATGAGGTTCTTTCTTAGGCATTTTTGGTGAAGTAGCAACATTCTTTCCCTTATTGTTGTATGAGCCTCCTTTGACAAAAGCAATTAAGTCTTTGACATTCTTGGGAGTTTTGGCGTTTTGCCTCATCTCCCTAGAATAACCAAGACCATCCTTGACAAGGGGATGTCTTGTGTTGGTATATGCACTACGTGCATATACCACCTTCTCCTTGTCAAAGATGCCACCCTTGGGTGCTTGATTAGTTTGTGCCAACTTAAGCTCGTCGTTAAGCTTTATGATTAAGTTTGAGCATTTACAAGGTTGAGATGCTTCGGATTTAATATTTGTGGAAGGTGAGCTTGTAGAGGAAGAAGGTGCATTGACCTTGAGAGATTTCACTTGTGTCTCAAGTATCTTGTTAGCTTGTGTCAAACTAAAGAGTTCATCCTTGAGCACAATTGTAGTGTTCTCAAGGTTTGAGCAAGTTTCCTTGCTCAAAGCGAGTTCACGCTCAAGTGCCTTGCTTCTTTCTCTTTCAAGCTCCAAGAGCGCCTCAACCTCTTGACATCTCTCCTTTTGTTGGATGAGCATGTCCTCTTGACGGTTGATGAGTTCTTCCTTATCAAATATCTCCTCCGTTAACAATCTCAATCTCTTCAAAGTGTTTTTTCTCATATCTTTAAGCATATGTTCATTTTAACTACTACTATCAAAACCATCATGAGAAGAAATTGAAGAAGAGGATTTAGATTTAACCTTCTTTCTTCCCTCCTTGGCCATGAGACATGTTGGCCTTGAAGTCCCCAAGTTGGGGAAGAGCTTGTTCTTTGAGTTGTATTCTTCATAGCAATAGTTGCTATCTTCTCTTCTTCATCGGAGGAGGATTCCTCATTTGAGTCCCACTCCTTTCCAAGGTGGGCATGTCTGGATTGCTTCTTCTTCTTGAAGTACTTCTTTTCCTTGGACTTGCCCTCCTTCTTCTTCTTGTTCTCTTCATGTGGACAGTCCACAATAAAGTGGCCATACTCTCCACAATTGTAGCAAGCCCTCTTTGATCTTGTTTTGGGCTATTCTTTGCTTCTCCTTTCACTTTGGTAGCTCCCCCTCCTCCTTCTAAACATCCTCTTAAAGTTGTTTATGAATAGAGCTTCTTCCACATCGGTGTCGGGACCCTCTTCATCACTCTCTTCCTTTTCTTGTGATCTTGAGGATGTTGCCTTGAATGCAACATCCTCTTTCTTGGAGGAGGAGAGCTTTTGCAGATCATTGTAGAACATCGCTTCTTGCTCCATCATCTCATGGTTGATGATGCTTCCTAGCACTTCTTCGGGAGTCATCTTGTGGAAGCCCAGACTTTCACGAATTAGTGAGCAAAGAGTGACGTTTCGAGGCATGAATGCTCTAATCATCCTCTTTACAACTTCGTGGTCGGTCCACCGGGTGCTTCCATATGACCGACTCTTGTTGATGAGAGTCTTGAGGCGGTCATACATATCTTGGGGAGACTCACCCTCCGTGATGGTGAACCTCCCAAGCTCTCCTTCAATCATCTCGATCTGGGTCTCCCCAATGAAGCGGTTGCCTTCATGCGCCATCTTGAGGGTATCCCATATCTCCTTAGCAACCTCCAACCCTTCAATGCGGTTGAACTCCTCACGAGTCAATGAGGAGGTAATCACTCCAACGACTTGAGCATTGCGATGTAGAAGAACGGCTTGCTCCGGAGTGATGTCTTCCTCATTCTTCGGAAGATGAACACCTGTCATAACAATTTGCCACAAGCTAGGGTTTAAGGAAATGAGGTGCATCTTTATATTATGCTTCCACATAGAGTAATCATTTCCATCAAATTGAGGAGGTTTGCCAATGGGAATAGACAAATAATCATTGCTCACGGTTAGTTGTTCATAATTATAAGGATACCGGGAGTAGTCTTGTGAACTACTCCCATTGTCGATGTTGGTCGCAACAATTGGCTTGATCTCCTTCTTGGGCATGTTGAGCTTCTCACAAAGTCGTGCCTTGAGCATCTAAACTTCTTCATCGTCGTTTGGATCATCTTGAAGAACATCGACGTTCTTCGTCTTGGTGTCATCAACGACCACTGGAACTTCGTTGTCACCCCTTCCGGCCATTTCTTCTCTGAGTTGTTAGACTCTTTTGGAGAAGCCTGCTCTGAGACCAATTGATAGTCGCCTAGAGGGGGGGTGAATAGGCAATAATACCTGAAATCACTTAATCAAATAGGATTAAATTCCTGTGGCCGGACTAGTCTGCACAGGGCTGGACTAGTCCGCTCAGCATAGGGTGAAAATCCTATAACTTGGTTTCTACAGGTTATTTGTGGAACTAAATTTCACCAAAGAGATAAGCAATGTGTGGTAAACTAGTAAAGCTCAGATTGTGAAGTTTAAATACTTATATTGCAAGTTTACAATAATGATCAAAGTGAAGAGCAATAAGAGCAATATGAACCCTAATAGCAATACTAGTGATCACGAAAAGTGAAAGACAAGTGAAACGAGATTTATCCCATGGTTCAGCTCCACAAAGAAGCCTACATCCACGTTGAGAAGTCCACACAAGGACCGGGTCTCACTTGACCCTTCTCTCACCAAGCCACCACGATGGCCGGCTTGGTTTCCACTATATCAATGGGCAATCACAAAGTTTGATGGGGCTACTCACAACTTGAGGCTCCCACAAATAAATACAATGAGGAGCACACGAAGCTCAACTCACACAAGCCACGAAACACAACACAATGTGCAAGAGATCAAACCAAGAGCCAAAGCGTGATGATCTTCCTTTACTCTCCTCCCCAAGCCCTAATCTCTTCAAGATTTGCTCTTAACGGGTTAGTAGGACGAGTAGAAGGCTTTGGAAGGCTCTAGGATGCTTGTGGCGGCGCTAGGGTTCAAGACTTGTTCAAATGACCATGGGGTCCCCTTTTTGTAGGGGTCCCGAGCCCCTTCTGCTGACCTCAGCAGAAGGCGGACTAGTCTGTCCTTATGGGACCACTGACCTCTGGTCAGTTCCCGACAACTGCCACAGTGAGCGACGATCGTCACGCTACCCGCCAAATTTCCAAATTCAAACAGTCACTAGACAACGGACTAGTCCAGTCAACAACGGACTAGTCCGAAGTGGAACATAACCATTTGGTCCGTCCCAAAACGGACTCTTCTGGGTTGGCCCAGACTAGTCCGGCCACAGGGGCGGACTAGTCCGGGCCTCTAGGGTTCCTCTCGGTCTATCTCACTAAGTCTCAAACGAACAAGTCTGTATCCAGACGGACAAGTCCGAACTTCTCCAGAGAGCTTTAGTCCGTCCAAAAACGGACAAGTCCGGACTTCTCGGACTTAGCTCCAAATTCACTCAGATTCACTCCAGAGACGTTTGGTCCGTCTCAAAACGGACTTGTCTGGCTGGCCCAGACTAGTACGGCCTCCTAGGGTTTTTCTCATTTTTGGCTTCTCACTTAGGTGTTTCACTAAACCACCACTTTGAGACCCTTGGTATGATCTCAATACACATGATACATCCACCCTCTCGCATGACACGACTCATATAAGCTTGACACCATAGAAACCCTAATTGCTACGCTTGAGTCTTTGACGCCCGTTTTATCCTTTTCATTTTTGGAGGGTTTTCATCACATTTCAATCCTTGTACCTGTGCTTAAGATCACTTTAGCTCATTAGCCTCTTAATTGTCGTCATCAATCATCCAAAACCCACAGGGGGTGCATAGATGCACTTTCAGAGCTCCAATGATGAAATTTCTGATTATGAGGCCTAGATGGACCAAGACTCATTGATTCGGTCCTCGACGGGCCAAGGGAAGAAGCGCCAAGAGCGTCCCTCCGAGCCGGCACCTTCGCCACCTCAGGTGCGATGCAAGGTTCTAGCTAAGAATCCTGCGTCCAAAGTCAAAGATGCAGCTGGCTCTAGCTCGGTAGCTCCTCGCCAAGCTACGGGCAAGGGAAAGAGAATTTCCTCGGGCCCAATCGGCCCTCTCAAGATGGCAGCTCCGAGGCAGGGCAAGAGGGATCCCTCCGAGGAGAAGTTAATGGCAAGGGAAGCGATACGGCTTCCAAACTAAGGATGGTGGACTATTACAGCCGGTCCAAGAAGGCGGCTGATGCCAGATTTCGGAGCAACTTTCACGCAGACTATTACAACTCCGTGTACCTTAGCATGAAGACTCCGGTGGTCCGCAACTAGTGGATTGACTGCAATCACTTTGAGAGAAATAGTTGTTGTGCTTTTGATGATGTTGTGGAAGCTGCAGCTAGGCATGGGGTGAAGGACCTGTTCGCCTTCAGATATAACTAGAATGATGAGATTATTACTCAATTCTATGCCACATGCTACTTTGCCAGTGATGAGGAGGAGAGGGTGACTTGGATGACACATGGATCCAAGTACACTATTACCTATGATGATTTTGCGAGACTCCTTCAACTAGAAGACACCAACAACAATGAGCTGACTATCCACAACATTGGTGTCTTGTGAAAGGATAAGATGGACTTCCTTTATGATACTAGCCTGGAGTACAAACCTCCATCGACCAAGAACATGAAGCCCTTCTTCATGGTTCTTAATAGGGTGATGAGGAAGACAATAGCTCCGAAAGACGGAGATGCAGGAAGTGTGCAAGGGTACTTGAGGACCCTAATGAAGGTGATTAGCAAGAACCGGAAGTTTGATGTCGTTGACTACATTTGGAATGACATGGTGAATATCTCCTGCACCCCGAACCGTTCCTGTGTCTATGCGCCATATATCATGTTTATGATTGAAAAAGTCACGGGAATTGAGATTGTTAAGATGTGGAGCACACTCCATTGAGGCCACAGAAGCCTTCCCAAGCCACTCCCCCAGCTGCTCCATCTTTGGTGTCTAGTGAAGAGGCTCCAAGGAGATCTCGAGGAGATGCGAGGACTGCTCCCACCACTTGGGCCCCTCCTCAAAAAGGGTCCTCTAGTGGAATTTTGAAGTACTTGGCAGCCATCTTTGGCTCTTGCAAGAAGGTTGAGGTGAATCTCCATAAATTGAACAAGTCAAGGAAGATAGCCATGAGGTATGTCAAGGAAAATGTCAAGCATATCTACCAGAAGGTGGAGATCGAGCCTATTGGATCCCCTGTTATCTTTGAAGATTCAGCCTCTGACTTCTCCGAGCTTCCACCACTCTCACCTTTCGAACTCGCCTACTTTGGCATTGGGGGCACTTAGAGTGGTTCCGCTCCTCCTCCTCCTCCTCCTCATCCTCCACAGTCTGAAGATTAAGATGAAGATGAGGAGAGGACTGACAGCGAGGAATGAAGGCACTATATCCCTCCTCTCCTTCCTTTTTGGTGTCTTGATGCCAAAGGGGGAGAGATTGAGGGGGATTCACTAGATGTAGTTGTAAGTTGCGAGGAGAGCTCCATTTGTGTTTATTTTGGCTTGTAAACTTTAACTATGTTCTCTCATAGTTTTGGTCTTATGATGTGGTGCTTTGACTATGCTTATGCTTTTGAAATCTGTGATGATTTGCTATAATATATGCTTATGCTTTGAAATTGACATTTATGCTTGATGTTGTTAAATCTATGTCAATTATTTCTTTCTCGTCACAATTATTGTTCACACACATGTAGTTTGGCACCCCACCATAAAGAGTGCACATATGCATTATGTTGTAATGTTTAATTTGTTCCAAACACATATTTGCACACTTTATGAAAATTCTATATTTTTATCATATTTCGTGAAATCTCAATTGGTTGTCATCAATCACCAAAAAGGGGGAGATTGAAAGTGCATCTAGGTATCCTGAATGTGGCCTAGAGGGAGGGTGAATAGGCCTTTTTGAAATTTAGTCGGAACCTACAACACTTAACAGACTGATCAAATCCCAAGATATCGGACTAGTCCGGTAGAGTGCGGACTTGTCCGGTGCGTGCGGACTAGATTGTTCAAGTTCGATCAATGATTTCAATACAAGCACAGTACGCAACGGAATATAGTATGTAACTTGCAAGTATTGAGTCAATAAATACGTATAATGCAAGCCAATTCTTGTTTCAAAGTTTTAACATAAGTTATGCAAGATTGACAAAACCCTAGAATGTAATATGAAAATTAAAAACAAGTTTGACACAAGAGTTTATCCCATGGTTCGGTTCCCACAGAGGCAACCTACATCCACGTTGAGGAGCCCATGAAAGGACCGAGTCTTCTCTGACCCTAACCTCGTCGAATTGCCACGAAGGCCAATTCTCTTCCACTATCACGAAGGGTAAATCACCAAGTTGAAGGGGCCTTATCACAAGTTGAGGGCTCCCCAAGATTACAAAGCAATCACCACCAATAACACACTCTTAAGATCAACAATGAAACAACGGGAGTGTGTTAGAGATCAAACCCAAGAGCGCAAACGTGTGGAGTCGTGTCTCTCCTTTTATGCAAAGTGAATCCTCAAGGATTTGATCTTTCTTGCGTTGGATTGCGTGGAGAGATGTGTTTTATAAGCTCTTGGAGGGTGTGACGGCGCAAGGAGGCGAGTTAGTTGAAAGTAGGGTCGTGCACATCTATTTATAGGGTGTTTCCAAAAGTTACCGTTAGGGTTTTGAGGGTCCGGACTAGTCCGTGGTGGAGTCCGGACTAGTCCGGTGTGCGGCGTGTAGGAAACCCTAAGTTCTCAGGAAGATCAGACTTGTCCGACTTAGGGCGGACTAGTCCGATTTAGGCTCTGGAAAAGTTCGGACTAGTCTGGTTATTTTCGGACAAGTCCGGCTGTGGTGAACTCCTTAGTGAATTTGGACAAGTCCGCATTTAGAGGACTTGTCCGATTTTAGTCAGAGAGGTTATCAGACTAGTCTGTGGTGATTTTGGACTTGTCCGATTTCGTGCAAATCTGTGAAGTGTAGAGGACTAGTCCGCACTAGGGAGGACTAGTCCAATTTTAGTCAGAAAGATATCGGACTAGTCCAGTCTGTGCAGACTCGGACTGTGCAGACAAGTCCGCAGTGGTAGGACTTGTCCGATTTTGAACAGAGGGATTATCGGACTACTCCGGATATTATCGGACTAGTCCAGACCTGTATAAATTAGTGCAGTGAGTGAGTTTTCTTGTGATTGAGCTCTTGGGGTGTGTTTCTCCAACACACTCCATACACAATGATCTAATCTATTCAGCTCTTGAGCTCTTTTTCATATAGATCCTCATTCTTCTTTCTTTTTGCCCTTACTGCATTTTTTCATTAAAACCTGCACTCATCTCAACAATTTAGTTAGGATCTCATTTGTTGGTCATAAATCAACCAAAACCCACAAGGGATGCCTAGATGCACTTTCAATCTCCCCCTTTTTGGTGATTGATAACAACCAGTTGAGATTTCACAAAATATGATAAAATGTAGAATTTTCATAAAGTGTGCACATATGAGTTAGGTATAAGTTAAGCAATGAGAACATAGGTCATATGTGCACTATTTATGGTGGGATGTAAAATTACGTGAGTGTGAGCAATAATCGTGATGAGAATGAAGTGATTGACATTGAAATACCAGTATCAAGCAATATATGTATATTTCAAAGCAAAATCACAAATTTCATATCATAAGCAAAGTCATTCCATCACACCACAAAACCAAAGATAGAGATAACAGTATTAAAGTTTTACAACCCAAGAGAGACACAAAAAGATACACAAACGAAGTTATGAGGATCTCATCTCTCAACCTACAGCTAGGACTAGTGACTCCCCCTCAATCTCTCCCCCTTTGGCATCAAGACACCAAAACAAAGGAGATGAGGGATCTAGTGGCTCATTCCTTGCTGTTGGTTCTCTCCTCATATTCATCTTCATCTTCTGGCTGGGTAGGAGGAGGAGCAGACCCACTCGAAGAGCCCTCAATGCCAAAGTAGGGAAGCTCAGAGGGAGTCAAAGGACCGAGCTCAGTGAAATCAGAGGCTGAATCTTCAGAGATGACTGGGGATCCAATAGGCTCGATCTCCAGCTTCTGGCAAATATGCTTGACATTTTCTTTGACATACCTCATATCTGCCTTCCTCGCCTTGTTCAACTTGTGAGTGTTCACTTTGGCCTTCTTGCATGAGGCAAATATTGCTGCTAAGTACTTCAATATTCCACTAGGAGACCCTTTTTGGGGAGGGGCCCTAGTGGACGGAGCAGTCCTCTCATCCTCTCGAGCTCTCCTTGGTGCCTCTTTACTAGACACTGGAGAAGGAGCAGCTTGAACCGTGGCTTGAGGAGGCTTCTGGGTCCTCAGAGGGGTGTGCTCCACGTTCTTCATGAACTTGATGCCTGTGACCTTCTCAATCATGAACATTAGGTAGGGGGCATAGCCACATGATCTGTTCGGCGTGCAGGAGATGTTGACCATATCATTCCAGATATAGTTAAAGATGTCAAACTTTTTGTTCTTGCTTATTACTTTCATCAAGGTCCTCAAGTAACCTTGGACACTTCCTGCATCCCCATCTTTTGGTGCTATTGTCTTCCTCAGCACCCTGTTGAGCACCATGAAGAAAGGCTTCATGTTCTTGGTTGAGGGAGGATTGAACTTCAGGCTGGTGTCATAGAGGAAGTCCATCTTGTCTTTTCCTAAGACACCGATGTTGTGGATGGTCAACTCATTGTTGTCGGTGTCTTCTAGGTGAAGGAGTCTTGCAAACTCGTCATAGGTGATAGTGTACTTGGATCCATGTGTCATCCAAGTCACTCTCTATTCATCATGACTAGCAAAGAAACAAGTAGCATAGAACTGAGTTATAACCTCATCATTCCAGTGATATCTGAAGGCAACAAACTCCTTCAGTCCATGCCTCTCCACTGCATTTATAACTTCATCAAATGCTGAATAGCTCTTCCTCTCAAAGTGATTCCAGTCGATCCACTGGCTGCAGACCACTGGAGTCTTCATGGTAAGGTAAACCGTGCTGTAGAAGTCTGCATGAAAATTGCTCCAAAACCTAGCATCAACAGCCTTCTTAGAACCGCTATAGCAATCAACAAATCTGAGTTTGGAAGCAGTGTCACTTCCCTTGCCGTTGAACTTCTCCTCGGAGGGATCTCTGTTTCCCTGCCTCAGAGCATGCATCTTGAGTGGGCCGATGGGGCCCGAAGCTATTCCCTTTCCTTTTCCCTTCACTTGGCAAAGAGCCGCCGAGCTGGAGCCAGCTGCGTCCCTGGCCTTGGACGTAAGCTTTTTGGCAAGCACCTTGCGCAACACCTAAGGTGGGGAAGGTGCAGGCTCAGAGGGACGCTCTTGCCTCTTTTGAGCGTGTGACTCCGAAGCACGCGGCAACAAGTCTTGTTCCATCTCATCTTCAAAGTCGAAGATGTTCTCGTTCGACATTGTCCTGAGAGAGCATTGCACAATGTATGGATAAGAATTGATGGCAAGGAGGTGCGTTGAGGAATGAGAAATTAGGGTTGAGTTCAGGAAAAATCGGACTTGTCCGGTGTACAGGTACGGACTAGTCTGGGGGTATCGAACTTGTCTGTACATGGACCGGACTAGTCCGGTGTTCATCATCTCAAACCCTAACTAGACGACAAATGGTGATTCCCAATGCAAAACTGGTTCAAGGTGAATGTAATACAGCTAGGAGGCATGTATTAACCCAGAGGAACTAGGCTATTTAGTCAACAATGAAGAAAATCACGATTTCTAGGGTTTGGGAGGAAATTTTACCGAAGATCCTTGATTCTTGGAGATGGAGGGGTTGAAGTTGCGAACAAGTCCGTGGTCTTCAATCCCTATGCAATGGAGATCGTTTTCCACCAAAACTTGAAGGGATTTGGGTGAGAACGGAGGAAATTGCCTTGGGAGCACTCGAGCGAGGAGAGAGAGCGTGGGGCAAGCTGTGAGGATGAAGAAGATTAGGTCTTCGTGGCGTCTAGGGTTATGGAGTCGAAAAATCAGACTAGTCCGTGGTCTGTCGGACTAGTCCGGACTACCGGACACTCTGCGAACTAGTCCGGGTAACCAAGGACCAGAACAGAAATGCTTAGCCCATCGTATATATTCAAATGTAATTATTAAGAAAATAAGGGGGCAAAACAAATCAAATAATCTTGATGAATATGGTCAGTAAGCATACAACAATCAAGCAATGACCATAATTCACCAAGATCGAGTAATTGGAATAGTTTTCTTTTCGGAGAAAATTGAGAGAGATGATTTTCACAACACAATCAACACATTTTGAAGAAACCATATAGGTATGCAAGTTTTCAAGCCACATTCCGAGCATCAAGGATGTTTAGTTCATTCCGAAGCTCACAAAAACGTTTCTCATCAAGTGGTTTGGTGAATATATCGGCTAGTTGTTTTTCGGTGTTGACATGGGAAATGGCTATGTCTCCTTTCGTTGAGTGGTCTCTCAAAAAGTGATGTCGGATGTCTATGTGTTTGGTTCTAGAGTGCTCGACTGGATTATGGGCAATTTTAATGGCACTCTCATTATCACAAAGGAGTGGAATACGACTCATATTATAACCGTAATCCCTTAGAGTTTGTCGCATCCAAAGGAGTTGTGCACAACAACTCCCGGCTTCAACATACTCCACTTCGACCGTGGATCAGGCAATGGAATTTTGTTTCTTGGAGGATCAAGAAACTAGGGATCTACCTAGGTGTGAGACCTATGTGTGCTGAATACATTGGCTTTGATAATAAAAGTTTTGAATGCTGCCATAACATCTTTTTAGCAAGGTCCGACTCTTGCTCTGAGCTTTTGCAAGGTCCAACGTAAGGTCCGATATGTTTTGCTAGGTCCGACTTATGTTGGTTAGCTCCGGCATGTCTTTGTTAAGCTCCGACATGTTTCTCTAGCTCTGGCTTTTGGGTTGACTAGTTTCGACTAGTTTTGATTAGCTCCGGCGCTAGGTACGACTAGTTTTGGTTAGCTCCGGCACTAGGTCCGACTAGCTTTGGTAAGCTCCGCTAGGTTGTACTTGCTTTGGTAAGCTCCAGCTCAAGCTCCGGTTAGCTTTAGCTAGGTTTGGAGCTTGATCGCAATGTTCCAGCTTTTAATGTGAAATGTTTCGAACTTGCTTTACATTGTTGGAAAGTTTGCTTAGTATTCATTTGCTAAGTTTTTGGTGCATTTTGGTTGATATGACTGATATCGTTTTGTTATACTTTGCAACATGCTTATGTGAGGTGCTCGCGTAAGGTGTTGTGTTTGGAACTAACTTGAGTTAAGTCACGGACTTGGGCTCATACGGATTGGTTGTTTACTCATATGCAGGTGTTTCTTGAGTTCAAATCATGGCTGGTGACAGGATACTTTGGACTAGTCTCAGGGAGGAGATGAGGTTCCAACAATCAAATTCAGGAGGAATTGTGGTTGAGCGGGTCAGGAGGTCGCGCAGGATGATTGAATCAAGGACAGTGCATATGAAGATTACCAGACGTCGAAGGAAGGTGTTTGCACGTATGCATGCGGTGCATGACGTGGCAGCATGGTTTCGAAGATGGTTTATGGATGGGAAGATCTGATTGGAAGGATCGGATTGTATCGGTTGATGACTTTGGCTGCGGCGGAGTCAGTTATGGCTCGGTATGGAAAGTATCGAGTTGGTTATGATGGGATTTCGTGTGGGTCACGAATTTGAGTTGTTTTAGGAATGTGGGATATGTTTCTAAGGTGTTTGTAAGTCTTAAGATTGCTTCTATCTGTGTATAGAAGAGTCCTAAGCAGTTATGGAAAGTTTCAATTCGTGATCGGAGTAGGATTGGAGTCCTAGTTGAGATTGGGTTGGCCTAAGGGCTGGTTATATAAGCAAGGAAGGCCAAAGCTCGTGGTGCACGACTTTGAGGCTGTTACTCTTGTGTTCTATTGAATAAAATTATTAGTTTGAAGGAACTTTTGTGCCTTGTTCGTCCGACTTGTTCCAGACAAGTTTTACTCGTTGAGTTTCTGGACAGCACTACCTTTCATTGGTGGTTTTATCATAAATCTAGTTTTACAGATCCAATTGACGTGATTCATTTTTGGTTGTCTTCAAAACTTGATTATCTATCATATGTAAAAATTTCACGGTCATTGGATTTGTGGTTTCTGATCTACACGAGTTTCTTTGCAGCGCTCCAGAACTGTTTTTCTCGGGTAGGACATATTGACCTTTGTTTGATCTTTCGATCATAACTTGAGTTTCTCTCGACGGATTTGAGTGATTCTTCTTGTGTTTTCTTCGTGACTTGATTCTATCTGATATGTATCACTTTTGTCCCGGTGAAACACGTTTAGATTAGTCTCACACATGATTTCTTTAACAAATCATTTTTCTGCATAAGAGGTTGGGATTTAATTGTTTCCGCTGCGTAAGATTCTTAAATCTACCATTCACCCCCCTCTGGTAGCTTTTCACGTGCTCTTCGATCCTACAATTGGTATCAGAGCCACGGTGCTCTAATCATTTTGATTTGCACGTGTTTTTGACTAATCATCATAGAGAAATACTCCGCAAAACCTTGTGTGTTTAGTGGTATTGATTTTCAGGTTTGGAAGGAACACATGGAAGCTTTTATCCAAGCGCAAGGCTTCGCAATATATGAAAAGGTATACAAACCTTATGAAGTTCCACCAAATGATAAAGTTACGGCTACGAACCTGCGGGGCATCGACAATAACAACAAGGCTCGCAACTTGATCATACAGGGACTCACTCAAAGCGACTTTGATCGTGTCGCGCACCTCCGATCAGCATACGATGTTTGGAGAGCTCTCTGTGATTATCATGAAGGATCCAACACAATCAAGGAGGTAAAACAAGATATGTTCAAAAAGGAATATATGCGTTTCGAGATGCAACACAGTGAGTCTATCGATGACCTCTTTGCTCGCTTCAATAAAATTCTCAGCAACTTACGTAGTGTCAATGTTAACTTTTCTGATGCTGAGAATGCTAGGCAACTTCTTAGTGCATTAGACATGTCAATTTGGGAGATGAAAGTAACATCTATTCGTGAATCAACTGTCATGAGTTCTCTTACATTAGATGTGCTTTATTCTAAACTAAAAATCATGAAATTGACATCTTATCACGTAAGAACCCAAATAAGTCTATTGCATTTGTCTCACAACGTGATATGCCTAGCTCCGGCCAATCATCATCTTGCAATACTCTTGCTTTGTTGTCCTCACTAACTCTGGAGCAGATCGAGGAATTTCCAAAAGAGGAGTTAGCACTCATCTCCACTAGATTCTCAAAAGCGTTGCAAAATGTGAGAATTAGAAGGAGAGGAAGCTCCGGACCTCAACGCTGTTTTGAATATGGTAAGACATGACACTTTTGTATAGAATGCCCAAACCTTTCAGGTCCTACTACCCGTGAAGAAAAATAGAACAAGGTCAAGACCACCTAAGGAAATCCCAACAAGAAAAAGAAGGGTAGTATAGGACGCAAGATGATTAACAGCTTCATCACCGCACTTCAAGAACTCAGTTCAAGTGATGTAGACTTTGAAAGTGATGAAGATGATGACGATCTGGCCAACTTATGCTTCATGGCGGGCAAAACAAGATCAAGATCAAGTCAGGAGGATGCAGAACACAACAGTGACGACGATGAGGTATGTTCTACCTGTAATGAAATGTGTGATGCAATTTCTCGTGCAACTATTATTATTAAGAAAAAGGACAAGAAGCTTAGGGATAATGCTGCTAAAATTGAATCACTAGAATCTGAAATGAACTGTTTGAAAACCTTGATTCCTAGTGATGATTCTTGTCACTCATGTGATTTAATCTATGAACAATTGTCCACACTAAGAACTGCACACTCCTCCACTCTAGATAGACTTGAACTTGAAATTGAAAAGAATAAAAAGCTTGCTGCGCTTGACATTGGAAACTTGAAAGATGCTTCTTGTTCTACAATTGATTTGTATTATTCTCGTTGTGATGATCTTGAAAAGAAACTAAAAGATGCTATGAATGAAATTTCAATATTGAATAATGCTTTACGTTCTCATGAAGTTAAATATTGTTGCAATTGCAAATTAAAAGGAAAAACTTCATGTGAAAATTGCCTTGATCTGTCCAATAAACTTGATAACATGCATAGGACATTAGATCGGTTTTGTAATGGGAATAAGAACCTAAACTTGCTGCTGAATTCTTCCAAGTCTTGCAATGATAAAACTGGTTTAGGTTTTAATTATCATGCTCATGCTAAGGCACATCCACCTAAAATTGTAAAGTCATTAGGAAGTGGTTTGATTCAAACAGTTCCTAAACAAAAAGAAGTGGTTTTCAAATCTGCAGGAGTGTTGTCTCATTCGGTTTCAAATAAAAATATTGCTTAATCATCTAGACATGAACACAAAGTTAAATTTCATTGTACCTACTGTGGTAGAGATGGTCATGTCATAGATTTGTGTTATAGACTAGCTAAACAACAGAAAAGGGAAAGAATGATTGCTAGATCTCATAACTTTCATGCAAAATTTACTGAACATATTAAACCGAATGCCAAGAACATGCAATCTGCTGTTATGAGTCAAAAACATTCAAAGTTTACCTCCAGACCTTTTGTTTTTGCCTCCGGAGCTACTGATTTTTGTGCTACACAAGTAACACCTTATAGGTCAGTAGTTAAGAATAAAAAACCTCAAACTTTGCCTCATAAAACTGCTGTTTTATCTCAGCTTTTGCGTGTTTTTCCTGTTGCACGTCGTGTGACTCAGTACTGGATACCTAAATGCCTTTTGACTAACCCTAGTATTGAGTCGTCGACGCATTGTGCTTCTATGTAGGTTACACGTTTGAGGAAGGAGAACATTTGGATTGTGGATTTAGGTTGCTCATGCCACATGACCGGTAACAAAGATTGGTTCTCCTCTCTCTCTTTTGTGTCACTTGTAGAGAATGTTACTTTTGCCGATAATTCTTCAACTCCTATTATTGCTAAAGGTTCGGTTAGCGTAAATGATCACTACACTTTAAAGGATGTGGCACTTGTTAAAAATTTGAAGTACAACTTGCTTTCTGTTTCTCAATTGCTTGATGAGAATTTGGAAATAACTTTCACTAAAAATTGCTGCAATGTTGTAGATTCAAATAGTGAGCTTTTGTTTAACATGTATCGTTTTGGAAGAGTTTTTAAAGCTGATTTTGATATGTCAACTTCTGAGCATAGGTGTCTCATTGCAAATGATTCAAAAGATTTATTCTTCTGGCATCGTAGACTTGGTCACGTAGGCTTTGATCATCTCACTCATGTTAGTGCTTTTGATCGCATACGTGGTTTGCCTAAACTCAAAGGAGACAAAGATATTGTATGCTCTTCGTGTAGACATGCTAAGATGGTTGTAGGTTCACATGCTGCTCTCATGATTACTATGACAACTGAACCTGGTCAAATTTTGCACCTTGACACCGTTGGTCCGGCACGAGTTCAATCCTTCGGAGGTAAATGGTATGTTCTTGTTATTGTTGATGATTATTTTAGATACTCTTGGGTTTACTTTATGACGTCTAAGAATGAAGCTTTTAGTCAATTTAGAATTTTATTTCTTAGATTATCAATTGATCACACAGGATCTTTAAAAGCAATTAGAAGTGATAACGGAACTGAATTTAAAAATCAATCTTTTGATCACTTTTGTGCTGAAAATGGAATAGATCATCTATTTTCTTCACCATATGTACCTCAATAAAACGGTGTTGTAGAAAGAAAGAACATAACATTAGTTGAGATGGCTAGGACTATGCTTGATGAATATCAAACTCCTAGGAAATTTTGGGATGATGCGATTGCAACCGCTTGTTATGTCTCAAATCGTGTTTTCTTGCGCGCTAAGCTTGGTAAAACACCATATGAGCTCCGATTTGGACATAGGCCTAGTGTTACACACTTTTGGGTCTTTGGTTGCAAATGCTTTGTTAAGAAACATGGTAATCTTGATAAATTTGAACCTAGATCCATTGATGGCATGTTTCTTGGTTATCCATCTCATACTAGAGGCAACGTGTGTTTTTACTTGACACTAACAAAATTGTGGATACTTGTGAAGTTTCTTTTGATGAAGCTAGCCCAGGTACTAGCTCCGGTATTGCAGGACCAGATCCATATCCTCAGGGGAGGGTATTTTCGAAGATGAAGAAGAGCCGGTGATACTGCCTGGTAGTTCCGAAGTTGACACGTGTCCAACTCCGAACTGTGAACAAACTCCGACTACCACCTCTGCTTGTTCAGATCTTCCTCAAGTCACAAGCTCATCGATTTGTGATCAACATGAAGAAGAAGAAGCTTGTGAGACATCTGTTCCCCTACGGTTTTACAAAGATCATCCCCCACAAATGATTATTGGAAGCATGCATGAATGGGTCACACGGTCCAGGTTTTGCGATCCAAACTCTCATGCTCATTCTGTTTTTGTTGCTTATTTTGAACCCAAAGATATATCACACGCACTCACTAATGAATCTTGGATTATTGCCATGCAAGAAGAGTTAGAAAATTTTGAAAGAAATAATGTTTGAAAACTTGTACCTCCTCCCACTACAAGGATTCCGACCTGTTGCAACGATTGTACTGGAACGAATACTAAATCGTTGCAGTAAGCTTGGCTTTTGCCACGATTCACTAGTTCGTGGCACTAGGATCTATTGCCACGGAACATAATCGTTGCATTAGGATCTGTTGCCATGAATCACTAGTTCGTGGCGTCAGGATGCTAATGCAACGTACCACAATCGTTGCATTAGGATCTGTTGCCGCGAAATACTGGTTTGTGGCGTTACAACTTTATTGCCACGGAAAACAGTCGTTGCATTAGGATCTGTTGCCACGAATTACTGGTTCGTGGCGTTACAACTTTATTGCCACGGAACACAGTCGTTGCATTAGGATGTGTTGCCACAAAATATTGGTTCGTGGCGTTACAACTTTATTGCCACAGAACACAGTCGTTGCATTAGGATCTATTGCCACAAATTACTGGTTAGTGGCGTTACAACTTTATTGCCACGGAACATAGTCGTTGCATTAGGATCCGTTGCCACGAATCAGCAAACAGTTGCATTTGGACCGTAATGCAATGAAACTTAATCGTTGCATTAGGATGTGTTGCCACGATACTCTGGTTCGTGGCGTTACAACTTTATTGCCACAGAACACAATCGTTGCATTAGGATCTGTTGCCACGAATTACTGGTTCGTGGCGTTATAGCTTTATTGTCACGGAACACAATCGTTGCGTTAGGATCTGTTGCCACGAAATACTCGTTCGTGGCGTTACAGCTTTATTGCCACGGAACACAGTCGTTGCATTTGGATCTGTTGCCATGAATCAGCAAACAGTTGCATTTGGACCGTAATGCAACGAAACAGAATTGTTGCATTAGGATGTGTTGCCACGATACTCTGGTTCGTGGCGTTACAGCTTTATTGCCACAGAACACAATCGTTGCATTAGGATTTGTTGCCATGAATTACTGGTTCGTGGCGTTACAGCTTTATTTCCACGGACCACAATCGTTGCATTAGGATCTGTTGCCACGAAATACTGGTTCGTGGTGTTACAGCTTTATTGCCACGGAAAACAGTCGTTGCATTAGGATCTGTTGCCACGAATTACTGGTTCGTGGCGTTACAGCTTTATTGCCACGGAACACAGTCGTTGCATTAGGATCTGTTGCCACGAAATACTGGTTCGTGGCGTTACAGCTTTATTGCCACGGAACACAGTCGTTGCGTTAGGATCTGTTGCCACGAATTACTGGTTCGTGGCGTTACAGCTTTATTACCACGGAACACAGTCGTTGCATTAGGATCTGTTGCCACGAATCAGCAAACAGTTGCATTTGGACCGTAATGCAACAAAACAGAATCGTTGCATTAGGATGTGTTGCCACGATACACTGATTCGTGTTGTTACAACTTTATTGCCATGGAACACAATCGTTGCATTAGGATCTGTTGCCACGAATTACTGGTTCCTGGCGTTACAGCTTTATTGCCATAGAACACAGTCGTTGCATTAGGATCTGTTGCCACAAATCAGCAAAAAAAATTCGCGTTCTCCTCGGCGCAGTGTTGATCAATGATGTTCATTACTTTTCGCCTCCTGACGAATCAGTGCTGGACTAATGACGCTGATGATCCGTAACATACTAACGATGTAAAACATCAAGTATTGACGCATCAACAAATATGAGGGGGAGAACACCAACGCACAGATTTAAAAGTATGTTGCGGATCATCAGCGTCCTCAGTCCATAAGCAGGGTAGAAGCGGCGCCATGGCCGCCGCGAATTCGAGAATGGATGAGGAGAAAGCTCATCGCCAACGGATCGAGGGGACGGAAGCTACACGACTGCTATGGGCGATGAGCCTTCCCCTCGATCCGTTCTCGAGAACCGCAGAAAATTTATTTCCGCCCGCCTAGGCCCAGAGCCGGGCCTGCCTTTAAGACCATCCGCAGTGGTTCACGGTAAAGCGGTGATGGGACATGGAGCGGTTCCAATTGAATTCAAAGATGCGCATGCGGGATGCATAACCTCTGCAGTACTGCAGGTGCAGTAAAAGTCACTGACATGTGGGCCCCACGGCCAGCCGGACCCACATGCCAGTGACTGTTACTGCACCTGCAATATCGTAGGTGATTTCAACGCATGCGCTGTGCGCGTCTAAGGCGCCTCGGTGACTGGCGCGCACGTAAGCTCGGTGCGCCTGGTCGCATTAGCCGCCTGTACAAATGGCTACGGCTTGAACGAAGGACGAAACCTTATGCGGCAAACAGCAACGTATAATACTTCCTCCGCTCCAACTCAACTCTATTTCTGTTTTGGTCGAACTAATTACCTTTGACAAATGATTTATATGGAATTTATTAACTTCAATAACATGTAGTACTAGATTGTATATTATGGAAATATTTTCATTGTGAATCTAAAAGTACAATTCTTGTATTGTTAAAACAGATCAAAATTGCGTAAATCTGAAAGATAGATTTGACGAAACCTAAGACTTCCCTTTGAAAAAGTTTTATACTTTACATTAGTTTTACATATGTAATATGCACATAGGATATATCACTAAATAGTTTTGCAAAAAAAAACATGCAGGAGAAATATGTATATCCCATATATATGCTACTACTACGTAAATTAGGGGTGGGCAAATAAACCGAGACCGAAAAACCGAAACCGATAAAACCAAGACCGGAACTGAAAAGACCGAAATATCAGGTATCGGGTACTTTTCGGGTAGCAAATATAAATAACTGAAAAGTAAATGTCGGGTTCGGACGGATGAATTCATTGTGGAGCTACATGTCATGTACTTAATTATACTAAAAATCATCATCATCGCTGTCGTCCCCCCACAATGGAGCTACATGACCATCATTGGTATATGTATCGTCGTCGTCGTCGTCTTCATTTTCTGATGCAACTACATCTACCTCAAACCGATCAGCTGACGTTGTCATTATAAGAGTGGAAGCATCGCCGCTGCCTCCCTCAATGTCATTCCTAGTCCATGCGGTCGTATCCTCATTATTGATATCATCAGTAAGCAGATCATCATGAAATGTCTCAGCCTCCATCGTCTCAGTCACATTATTTTCACTGTCTCCAGGGGGCATGGCAAAAAGATTCCGTGGCTTCGTTTTAACAACTGTAGCCCATTTAGGATGCTTCACACTTGGAACATAAAAAACTTGTTCTGCTTGGGTGGCTAGAATGTAAGGATCATACTGGAATCGAAACAGAGTAGTGTCAACATCTATCATTCTGTATTGATCCTTTTTGTAGCCTCTGCTTTGGTTCTGACTGCTTCCAAAAGGCCGATCAAACCATTCACACTGAAATAACAAAACCTCTTGATTTTTTTTTCAAAATCAACAGCAATGATTTTTTTATTACTCCAAGCCAATCATGATCAGTGCCCCGAACAACAATACCATTGTTTTGGGTCCATAAATCTTTTTCCACATCTGCAGTTCGAAAGAAGAAGCCATTGATGAATAACCGACTAAAAAAACGTGCCCGATGATCAGGTCCTCTAGATAATGCATACAGATAATCGGTTGCTTTGTCTTCTTTGTGTAATGTCGTAATCTGTACATATTAGTATAACAGGGGTTATCGACGACAAACAAATTTCAGAACACATACAATATTTCATCAAAGTGCAAACTTGCATGTACTTACTCATTTCTGAAACCGATCAACAAACTCATCTCTATAGCATTTATCAACATCACAAGAATGAATCTTTTTCAGCTCTTCAATATGCTCACTGAAAAGGGTACAAAATTAAATTAGCCATCTACAATAATCCATATATATAGTATACAACATCTGAGTTATACATTATTACTTGATCCATGGAGCGGCCTCTTCAGCGTTAGTAATAAGATAATGCCTGATGTTATGTAGTTCCACCATAGTAAGTTGGTCCCATTTATACCCTTTTTTAGAATTATCAACTTCTGTAAATATGTTAGAATTATCAACAGAAGGTTCATTTGTAGCTGCAGCTTCATGACGTTCTGGCCTATTACGCTTGGTGCTCATGTTATCCAGAAACTAACTACAAAAAGTCATACATTCTTCGGCAATATATCCCTCAGCTATAGAACACTCCGGGTGAGCTTTGTTACGTACATACCTCTTCAAAGTACCAAGGTACCTCTCAATTGTATACATCCATCTGTAAGAAACAGGTCCACCCAACCGTGCTTCTTCGGCAAGATGGGTTGGAAGATGTACCATGATATCAAAGAAAGCGGGAGGAAACAACATCTCAAGCTTACAAATTGTTTCAGGAATTTGTTTGCTCATCTTGTCCAAATCTGGTTCCACCAATTCTGTAGAACAAATTCCAGAAAAGAATGTGCTAAACTCAATTAAAGGTGCAACAACCTTTTCAGGCAATATGTTACGTATTGCAATAGGAAGGAGCTTCTGAAATATAATATGGCAGTCATGAGTTTTTAGACCCGATACCTTACATGCTTTTATGTCCACACATCTCTTGATGTTTGAGGCATAACCATCAGGCACCTTCACATTCCCCAAAAACTTGCACAAGGTGGTCTTCTCATCTTTGCCCAAAGTATATAATGCTGGTGGGAACGTGTACTTGCTCTTTATGAACTTCGGATGTTGATCTGGTCGTATACCCATATCCTTCATATCAAGACGAGCTTGTAGACTATCTTTTGTTTTACCATCCATAGCAAGCAATGTCCCCAATATGCTATCACAAATGTTTTTCTCAATGTGCATGACATCCAAGTTATGCCTTATTAGCAATGTCTTCCAATAAGGGAGGTCGAAAAATATACTTTTCTTCTTCCAATTATGCCATCTATTTTCCTCGGTGTGCTTTCTCTTATTATTCGTCGGTCCAAAACTCACTTGATCAAAACACTCGTATTGTTGGAGTACTTCATCACCATAGAGTGATGTTGGAGCCTCTCTATTCTTTGCCTTGTTGTTGAAAGAACCTTTGTTTCGACGCCATCTGTGATCCTGAGGTAGGAAACGACGATGACCCATGTAACAATGCTTTCGTACATATTTCAACCAGAAGGCGTCAGTGTTTATATGGCAGTATGGACATGCTACCTTCCCTTTTGTGCTCCATCCACATAGCATTGCATATGCTAGAAAATCATTTATTGTCCATAATAAAGAAGCTCGCATGACAAATGTCTCTTTCTTTGAACTGTCATATGTTTCAACACCATCATACCATAATTTCAGTAGCTCATCAATCAAAGGTTGCAGATACACATCAATGTTGTTTCCAGGTGACTTTGGCCCTGGAATTATCATTGACATCACCCAATAAGACTGCTTCATACACAACCAAGGTGGTAGATTATAAGGGATTAGAAGGGAACAACTACTATGCAATCTGCTGTTTTGTGCAAGCGTACAATCTTCACATCTCAACTGTTCCCTACCGATCCAAAGGTACTGCACTTTTAACACTTAAATCCCTCCACCTGGTGCTGCTGACAATATGCAAAAAGAACCCTGTATGCAGCCACCCTTGGATCTGTAGCGAACGGTTGAGATGTGGAGATTGCATGCTTGCACAAAACATCAGATTGCACAATAGTTGTTCCCGGATTAGAATCACAGGCCATGTACTGTAAGAAACATTCATTACTCCAAAAGGATTGAAACCATCAGATGCTAGCCCAAGTCTTATGTTGCTAGGATCAGATGAGAAATTTGGGTGAATGCTATCAGAATGCTTCCATGCTTTCGAATCGGCGGCATGGCGTAATATTCCATCATCAGCACAACCTTCTTTGTGCCAGCGCATGTTTGATGCCGTTGATTCTCCCATATAAAACCTTTGTAGACGGGGAATAAGAGGGAAGTAACGTAGAACCTTGCGTGCTACAAGCTTCTTGGATTTTCCACAAGGTAAAGCCTCTCTTGCATCCCCATCAGTACTATTTTTCCATCTTAATTCACCACATTTTGGGCAACTATTCAGCAGAGAATAGTCCTTCCGGAATAACACACAGTCATTGACACATGCATCGATCTTTTGGTAGTCCAGCCCGAGGTCACGAACAACCTTCTGAAGTTTATCAAGTGTATTAGGAATGCAGTGGCCCTTTGGAAGCGCAAATGAGAATAGTTCAAGTAACATATCACAAGCTACTTTGCTCATACCAGTTAAACACTTTATCTGGTAGAACCTGACAATGTAGGATAATTGGGTCAGCTACGAACAACCTAGATACAACTCCTTTTTGGCATCAGTTAATAAGTCATAGAATTTCTTTGCATCCCCAGTTGGCTCCTGCTGGTTTATAGCATTTTCTTGATCATCAACATTTGCTGAAGTACCACCATGATCAGTGCCTCTAAGTAGTCTGGACAACATATTTTGCATAGCACCATCATCAGAAATTATCTCCTCATTATTTGCCGATTCCACAGCAATATTTTCCTGAACTCGTATTTCTCCATGGTGTATCCAACAAGTATAATCCAATAACATCCCATTTCTGAGCAAGTGTAAATGAACTCCCTTGCGTGTCTTGTGGCAAATATTACGACATCTCGTGCAAGGACAAGGCATAGTTCCTCCTTCACGAGTGCCCTGAAATGCAAAATTTAAAAATGACTTCATTCCATTCCGCCACTCCCTCGTATGACTGTCTTTTCCCATCCATGTCTTATCTTCTGACATTGCTTCCTACAATTCAATCAGCCATCAGCCTATCCGTAAGAGGATAGATGTACAAGAACACATTATGTGAGCAATTGTACCTAGCTGTTGTTACTTCACGCGCTGCAGCCGGCGGATTCTCCTACAAGTGTGGCGGCCGGCGGATGCTCCTCCAAGCGTGGCGGCCGGCAATTGGTCCTCCAAGCTTGGTGGCCGGCGGATGATCCTACAAGAGTGGCAGCCGGCGGATGCTCCTACAAGCGTGGCGGCCGGCGGATGCTCCTCCAAGCATAGCGGCCGGCGGATGCTCCTCCAAGCGTGGCGGCCGGCGGGTGCTCCTCCAAGCGTGGCGGCCGGCGGATGCTCCTCCAAGCGTGGCGGCCTGCGGATGCTCCTACAAGCGTGGCGGCCGGCGGATGCTCCTACAATCGTGGCGGCCGGCGGATCCTCCTACAAGCGCGTTGCAGAGAGGGGGCTGGCGTTGTGGGTCAAAGGGTACCATAATAAAATATTATTTTCGTTTCTTATTTTCCTTCTTCATTCGGCGTGACAAAAATTTCCCGCCGCGGGCAGGCAGGCAGGCAGGACGAAAAAGCTGGGCCGCTTGTTATTTGCGGGCTGAAACTGCGCTGATTCACTTTATATTCAAGCTGGGCCTTCACGCATTCATGACGCTTGCACAGAGCCGAAGGCCTTGAAAGGTCCGGTCCTATCACCGGATTTTCGTGAGATCCTCAAGGGACGCCGCTTCCGATGTTTGGCCTCTTCATCCTCGCCTTCTTAAACCACCCCCCCTATTGCTTCCAGGCTCAAGTTCCCGACCGATTCCCATCCATGCTCCCGTGTGTTGCCTGAGAAGTCCTTTGCCTCTGTTGTCGCAGCGCCATGCCTCGCAACCATGTTAGATGTGAGCAGGTACCTGCAGGCTCACCAGTCCCTGCACCCTCGTGAGGGGCAATGCACAGTGGTCAACAACCGCCTCATGTTGACGGAGTTTATCCATTTGCGCCACCAAGCAGCTATTCTGGGACCCAGAGGAGGTCGCAGCGAGGCGACGCCCATGGAGATCACCCTGGCCATCCATCACCAACTTGAAATCCCGCATTGGGCTTTCACCGTGTCCACGTTTGGGGATGGTGAGTTCCTGGTGTGGTTCACCCGTGATGACTATCGGGAGCTCGCCATCGAGACGGCAATCATCTCCATGCCGGATGATAACCACTACTTCCGGCCATGGATCTTTGGCATCGGTGTGCCGATCGTCGGGTGGTTCTTCCACGTGCAGGTTGTAATCGAGAACCTCCCTCTGCATGTCTGGTCTGCGGAGGGCATTAGACAGGTTCTGGGTGACGTCTTCCTCTTTGATCACATCGATGCTTCCACTTACCACCGGGAGCGTGCTGACCTGTGCACGGTCGTTGGGTGGATGAAAGACCCAAGCCTCCTGCCTCGGGCCAAAATGGCCACCTTCTTTGCAGGAAGTGATGGTCGGACTAGGAGTGACGGCGGGCTGCCGGCGGAACCTTTCAACCATGCCGCAGTGGTCCGGCCTGGCGGCCTCACGACGGAGCTCATCATCCACCTGGATCACTACCTCGACTATACGCCGCCGGTCCACCCCAACTCCCCGGCCTCCTCGTCATCAGGCGACTCTTCTGACGGACACTCCTTGGTGTCCTTGAACTCTTACGATTACGTTTGCCGCTGCCCAACAGGGGGGAACCAGGGGCCTGCCCGCTGCGGCCGGCGAGGGTGGTACGAGTGGACCATCTTCTATACTGAGAAATGTAGGATTGAGCGCGAGTATGACCTGTTCCGCCATAACGTGTTGTACTCTATGGGTTATATTCCCTCCATTCCCTTTTGGATGCGCTACCCCTAGTTCTCCCAGCGCCAATGAAAAGTGAACAAAGGGAGTATCGTATATAAAATAGACTTGTATAAGGCATGTTGATGTGTTTCTCCTACATATGCATGCTCGTCTCTGATGAATGTTGCACTTGTTGTGTTTCCCCTATGCGCGCTCGTCTTTTGTTTAGCCCCGTTTGCATCAAAGGAAACTCACGGGGCACTTTAAAGGAATGGATTCCTTCAGAAGTGACACATGTGCTTTAAAAAATCTAGGTTCTATAATTTTTGGCTTCACTAATAATAAAGTTGTATAATTTGCTACTTCTATACAGGTTCGTAATTAAGTACTACTAGATATAAACACAGTGATATAAACAAGGATTAAAATAAAGCATACGCATAAAATCTCTTCAACCAGCAACACAGTGATATAAACAAGGATTAAATACTAGATATAAACATCGACGGAACCAAACAATAGTGTTCAACGTACCATTACATGCAACAAACTAATTAATTTGACAATACTAGCTCTTACGTAATCAAAAAACACAAAATAAACTAATCGGCACATCTAGTCCGCACCACATCTCTTCAAGCAGCACCTTCAGTCCGTCAGCTAGCTCCATGCATCGTCCTGCACCACCACCTTGCTTGGGTCTACCTCCATGCATCCTACATCACGACAACCTTGCTTGGACCATCGTCATTGTTATCAGCAGCGATTAGTTTATGGCATCATCAAATCTGGAGTAATTTTTCTAGATCATTTGGGGCCGAAAAAATAGTTAACATGCTATATATGAGGAGAAAGATTAGGATATTATATGCTACCTGCGCCGTGGACAACATATCCGACGCTTCATTATTCTGGTCGTCAGGATCATTCTGCCCCAAGTCATCTGGGGCAGCAGGCGGAGGACCTTGATCATCAGGATAAGGACCAGGCAAGACTGGTCCGTGGTAAGGGTGGGGGTTGCCATTGAAAGGCGGAGGGTCCTCCTCATCACCCGGAAGGTGGTCCACAAAATCAAGAACTAGGTCATAAACTGCTACAGTCCATGAACGTCCTTCCCCGCCGACTTCGTTGCCTCTCCTAGGAACAAGGCTTCGAGGGATGTCAAGTGGATTATCCAGTCCGTGCAATAATAACATCGCGAGTCTCGCGACTGTTCAGATTTTTGCAGGGAAACAACATGACAAAACGTGAAAAGAAAAAATATCAAAAAAACAAGGGAAACACAACATCACGACTGGAGATGTTTTTCAATTCACGCACGAAGTGGGTTAAAGGTTAAAACTTGGCGTCGTTAAAGGAGATGTTTTTCGATAAAAGAAGAATTTTTCGATAATACATCAGGCACATTGTTCATGAACATAAAAGACATATTACATTAACATACTACCAACACATATATTACAAACAAGAGTAAAGAAAACATGGACAAAAAACACGTAGAAACAAGAACAAAACTACTCCTAATCCTATTCTACTCGAAGGCCTCGTCCACCTCCGCCGCCGTGCGCGCCGTGGCCGACGCATCCTCTGGCGGCTCTGCCTCCGCCTCCAACGGCGGCGGTGACTCTTCTTCCGTATCCACACCGAGCTTACAGGCGACGCTGTGCAGAATCTTCCAGCGGCCCTGTACCCCAGCAACCTCTGCGATCATCTCGTGGAGGGCGTCGAGGCGAGCGGCCACAAAGCTTAACCCGAACAAGTAGTAGCCGGCGGACTCCATGCTGGGGAGCTGGGGAAGCATCCCAAGACCCAGACGGCGACATATGAGAGATGTATTGTTAAATACATCCCGCGACATTGTGTCCAGCGCTCTTGCATGTTCGATGGCAGAGGACACGTCGTCTTTGACATCTTTAATTCGGCGCGTTAATTCGTCGATGCCGGAGGTAAAGAGGCGGACAGTCTCCTGTAACCAGTCGGGCTGAGGAGATGCGGGCGCTGCCATCAGTTCCACCGGCATTGCCGGCGGCGATGGAAACATAGAAGGAGGTTCGGAGGACGTCGATGGCCTAGAGCGCTTTGGCGGGGGGCTACCCATTTGTGTGGCGACGAAGGTGCAAAGAAAGAGCGAGAGGTGGTCAACGGTGGCGGGGGGAGAAGTTTGGAGGCTAGGATCTAAGGAGCGGTGCGGCAGAGAAGCAAGAGAACGGTGAGCCTTTATAGCGGGTCGTCGTCTAATAGCGGGCGTGTGGTGAGGGGTCCCCGTCTCGGCGTCGGTTTCTCACAGGCGGTTTTTAAGTTTATCTCAGGCGGGTTTTACTTACCAACTGTCTGATAAGATATTTAATCAAGAATATTAATTAAGAAGAAATAAATATCTTCACATGCGGTTGGTACTTAATAATCGTCAAAGAAGATTTTTATCTCATACGGGTATTACTTACCAACCGCCTGAGATAATGCCCGATACTGTTCTTTAGTTTCCTTATCCCTTGCTTCTTTTTTATTTAGATTCCAATATAAATACTCAAATATGTTTAGATTCTGCAAATTGTGTCCAAATTCGATGATTCTTTCTTCTACATTTGTATAAAATCAACATCTACCGCATGAACAAAATATTTTAAAACTTGTATAGCTGACATTGTAATGTTTTGGTAAATATCAAATTAATTTCTACTCAAATATTATTCACATTTTGTTAATTTTTTAAAAGCATTCCAACATGTCAAACTTCAAATTATCCATCATTCTAACTAAATGCTCATATACATATGAGGCATTCATCAAATTATGAACACACATTGATTCAAAAAAAATTAAAAAATCTGAAAAAATTCATAGAGGTTGGTATGATGAGTAAAAATGTCCATTGAAAAAATAAATGATAAAGTCATTATATTCATCAAGAAAGAAAAATGAAAAATAGCATGTGTTGTATGTTTTTTATGTTCTGACCGATTTCAAAAAATTTATGAAGTGAAATTTAATGGTAACCTTTACTTATCAATAATATTACAAGAAAGTGGAATTTTGCCTTTTTAAAGGACCCACATTTAATCAAGAATATTAATTAAGAAGAAGTAAATATCTTCACAGGCGGTTGGTACTTAATAACCGTCTGAGAAGATGTTTATCTCAGACGGATATTACTTACCAACCGCTGAGATAATGCCCGATACTGTTCTTCAGTTTCCTTATCCCTTGCTTTTTTTTATTTAGATTCCAATATAAATACTCAAACATGTTTAGATTCTGCAAATTGTGTCCAAATTCGATGATTCTTTCTTCTACATTTGTATAAAATTAACATCTACCACCTGAACAAAATATTTTAAAACTTGTATAACTGACATTGTAATGTTTTGGTAAATATCAAATGAATTTCTACTCACATATTATTCACATTTGTGTATCTCATAAAAAAAGATCCTTCACTCAAATTTGTTTGTATGAACATATTTGTATCATTTATACATGTATGAATTTTGTTAATTTTTTTAAAAGCATTCCAACATGTCAAACTTCAAATTATCCATCATTCTAACTAAATGTTCATATATATATGAGGCATTCATCAATTTATGAACACACATTGATTCAAAAAAATTTAAAAAAAATCTGAAAAAATTCATAGAGGTTGGTATGATGAGTAAAAATGTCCACTGAAAAAATAAATGAAAAATGCATTATATTCATCAAGATAGAAAAATGAAAAATAGCATTTGTTGTATGTTTTCTATGTTCTGACCAATTTCAAAAGATTTATGAAGTGAAATTTAATGGTAACCTTTACTTATCAATAATATAACAAGAAAGTGGAATTTTGCCTTTTTAAAGGACCCACATTTAATCAAGAATATTAATTAAGAAGAAGTAAATATCTTCACAGGCGGTTGGTACTTAATAACCGTCTAAGAAGATGTTTATCTTAGGCGGATATTACTTACCAACCGCTGAGATAATGCCCGATACTGTTCTTCAGTTTCCTTATCCCTTGCTTCTTTTTTATTTAGATTCCAATATAAATACTCAAACATGTTTAGATTCTGCAAATTGTGTCCAAATTCGATGATTCTTTCTTCTACATTTGTATAAAATTAACATCTACCACCCGAACAAAATATTTTAAAACTTGTATAGCTAACATTGTAATGTTGTGGTAAATATCAAATGAATTTCTACTCACATATTATTCACATTTGTGTATCTCATAAAAAAAAGATCCTTCACTCAAATTTGTTTGTATGAACATATTTGTATCATTTACACATGAACGACGACCAGCGCCTCATTATGGCACGAGAGGCGTACAACAGTACGTCTCGAGCCTTGGACGCCTTGGGTCTTGGTACCCTTCCCAAGTTTCCGGGAATGGATACCACCAGCCGCTACCTCTACGCCCTCACGGGTGTGGCCGATCGCCTGGACATCTTGTCCGGGACGATGGCCCAGGAGCTCAGCGCCGAGGGCCGTAGTGCCCTGGTGGCGGCGACAGAGAGGAACTTCCATCGTGGCGGGGTTCCACCGCCGGTGCAGCCGGAGCCACCGGTGCAGCCGGAGCAATCGGCTCAGCCGGAGCAGCCGGCCCACTCTCCTGCTGCATCGTCGCTGGAGGAGGAGGAGGAGGAGGAGGAGGAGGAGGAGGAGGAGGAGTACGATGACGACGACGACGACGATGACGACGGTGACGACGACGGCAACCACCACCACCACCACGACGATGACGACGACAACGACGAGGAGGAGGACCGCTCGTCGTGGTTTGAGAAGTTGGGGGAGAGGGCGGAGGAGGCGAGGCCGGAAGAGTAGTTTTTAGGAGTTCTTGTACATATTTCTTTTGTAGTTTTAGGAGTTCTTGTACATGTTTAGCTGCAATTCTGTTCTTGTACATATTTCTTGTGTTTTGTAATATATATGTGTTCATTCGTGTCAATGAATATTGGTGTGTTAGAATTTCTGGATTTCAATTAAGTGAATGTGCTCTAAGTTTAGTGATGTGTTAATCTGTCACAAGTGAACCAAGCAAATTGGACAAAAACAAAAGATCTTAGGGTTTGAAGCTCGTCTCAATTTGTAATTGCAAAGCAAAGGAGACAAACAATGACTTTAAGCGCATCTCGCATCGCTTTGTGATCGATGGACATCCAATCTGTCGCCCATCGTTGTCTCCTATTTGGGTTTCTTACGTAGTGTAATTGGTTGATCATGTTTGCGGTCCGTGCATGTTAGACATAGCTAGAATTAAAACACGTCCTCGGTCATGTTTAACAATACTAACATGCATGCATATATATATATATATATATATATATATATATATATATATATATATATATATATATATATACCTCAAACAGTACATGACGATCTTTCAACAAAAAGAGAAAACACACGTATAACATCATGAAACATGATCGTGGATCGAGGTCGCACATGCATGTTGAACATAGAACAGAAATAGTATTAGACAACAGATAGAGAAGAAAAGAACATATGGAACAGGTGCGAAGGATTAGTCCCACCACGGAAAGTTGAGGTCGGTGCACCGAAGTTATAAGGCGTGGCGCACAGTTGCAGTTAAAAATCCGAATGAAAGTAATGCATGCAGGACTAGGCCCATGTTCGCTGCAAAGGCGTCCCCTGGCATGGACGCGCGGTCACGAAGTTGGCTTAGGCGTGTACGGACGGATTTTTTTTATATAACAAAAAAATTGTTTTTCCCCGCGTGTAAATTTACTCCTAATGGGACGCATCGAGCCGTTCGGACCGAGAGGATGCAAACCGTGGTTTCGAGGAAACCGAGGCCACCGACCGGTTCATAATTAAGCGCGGTTTCCTCTAGCGTGTGATCATCTCGACACGCTCGCTTAGACGACGACCCGCTATAAAGGCTCACCGTCCTCTTGCTTCTCCGCCACACCACTCCTTAGATCCTAGCCTCTAAACTCCCCCCCCACCACCGTCGACCACCTCTCGCTCTTTCTCTGCACCTTCGTTGCCACACAAATGGGTAGCCCCGCGCCGAAGCGCTCTAGGCCATCGACGTCCTCCGAACCTCCTTCTCCGTTTCCATCGCCGCCGGCAATGCCGGTGGAACTGATGGTGGCACCCGCATCTCCACCCGCAGCGCCTGCACTTCCTCATCCTGGTTGGGTTGACCAGACTCTCAGACTCCTCACCGACCGCATCGACGAACTCAATCGGTGCCTTAAGGTGGCCACCGACACCAAGTCCGTCGCTGCTCATAGCGCACTAGCGTTCAACACAGTGGCGCGGAAGGTCTTTTCCGACACAGATCATTCGTGTCACCGTCTGGGTCTTGGGACACTTCCCCTCCACACGAGCATGGACACCGCGGGCCACTACTGCTACGGGTTGATGATTGTGGCCGGTCGTCTCGACGCCCTCCACGAGACGATCGTGGAGGTTGCTGGGGCAGAGGGCCTCCTGAACATTAAGCACCGCGTCGCTGGGAAGCTTTGGACTGTGACGGAGGTTGAGGAGTATGAGGCGGCTTGGGTAGCGGCGATAGCGGAGGAGGTGGAGCAGGAGGCGTCTGTTGAGGCGGAGGTGGACGCGGCTATGGAGGCGGCGGCATCGGCGGAGGAGGAGCAGGAGGAGGCGGCAACGGAGGCAGAGGCGGAGGCGGCAGCATCGGCGGCAGCGGCGAAGGAGGAGGAGGAGGAGGAGGCGGCACCGGCGGCGGAGGGGGCAGCGGCAGAGGAGGAGGACGTGGTTTTCTCCCAGTAGTGTAGTATTAGGAGTAGTTTATCTATTTCGTGATCTCTAAGTAGAGTAGTATTAGGTGTAGTTTATCTTGTTCTTGCTGTCTACTACGTGTTTTCCTATTACTTGTTTGTTAATGAAATATGTCTTTATGTTCATGAACAATGTGTTATATATATGCAGTATCGAAAAACTTCTTTTATCGAAAACATCTCCTATATGTTTGTAACTTGGGACCGTCTATATTTCTTGTGGCTAAATGAATGAAATCCGGTAAACATTATCCTTACAAGTAATAGAACTAACAACATACATGATGCATAATTAACTTGATTAGGAAATTACGTCATCTAAATTGCTAACTAGTCCATCGCCTGATGCAACAGGTGCATGAAAAGTACTTTATCCGTTGTAACTAATATCCGATGACATTGTTGATATATATATCGTATGTACCTGTGATACTCGTATCACATGCATCTTTGGATCGACGGCCTGAAGATTAGACATCATAGGAGAAAATGTTTTTTTTGTAGTAGTAGTAGTATATACTCTGTATATGTTATCATTTCATTGCGACGAATGTTATATACAAAATACTGATTGTTTACCTTTTACTAGACCATGGATTTGCCGTCCTCCTTTCGTGGACTTGGGTGTTCTGTATTTGCATGTCGTTTGCATTAGCACAATGATACATTTGGCGATTCATATTTTTGTTCGTATTTTTTTTGGAATGTCCCACTACCACATGACTGCTTTTACATCTCCATGAAAACAAAGATGAACAGCAGGTAGCGGTCCCTCGAAAAATTTTTCGTTCTTCTTGGCGCGCACAATTGAGATTTTCACAATTGAAACTTCACTCCGTGCGCCCAAAATTCCAGTCCCGCCCATTTGTAGCTAGCCACGACGAATATAAATGTGCGTCTCCCTCTAATCCCGCAGTGACTTCCGTTCCCGGCACACATGTTCTCCTCTTAGTGCTGTGTTCCAAACTTGCATTCCTAAGAAATTACCGTGTGAATGGTGGTGGTGACTGTGGGTACAACGTTGAGCGACCAAGTTTGACGGGCTCTACCGAACCTCTTCGTCGCCGACCCCACCCTGCGACATCTCGGACTCCAGTTTTGTGCTACGTAAGTTCTACACGATCCATGCCGTCTTTTTATAGAGCTACTCCCTCCTTATCGCTTTAGTTGTCGTCCCAACAGCTGCAGCCAGTTCATTCCTTGTTGTCGTCCCAACTCCTTATATGCTCTTATGTTTCATGAATGTCTAGTATAAAATCTGATTAATGGTGCAATAGTGCAATCAACTATCCTCAATAGTTAGATCTGCATCCTACAGTCGATTCATCTTTTTATTTTACCCTAGCATCTGATTGCATTCTACTTTTTTCCATATATAAAATACACTACACCTCTGCCCCGAAATAAATGTCGCTCCGACAGTTTATGGTAGTGTATTTCTCGTACATTTCCATGTCAGGAAAGATAACTATTAAAAACCGCATGTACTATGTAATTTCTTGATTTAGAAGTAAATGACGTCAGGGTTATCTTATCAACCACTCCCAATGTTGTACTCTCATTCCTGTGTTCCAAACTTGTATTCCTAAGATTTTCAGTTCCCACGGTTTATAAACGTTTTTCTTGTTTTTCTTTCTCGGATTGTACGTTTCCTACTCCTTCATTTCTAATTCCTCTGTTCAAAACAAACATTTTCAGTTCGTAGCAACCACATCGCCCGATCTAAAATACACATCCTCATGTAATCTGACGTTATCACTGTTACTTACTATATATACTCTTTACTTTAGGAACAAGACACCAAACCATCATGTCGTCTACAAGTAATCGTGATGGGCAACAAGCACCTGGTATAACTATAAATGTGGTTACTATCAAAATACACATATTTATACCACGTTAATTCCTTTGCATCATATGCAAAGAATATTGCAGCACCTGATGCTCAGAACCCCGAGATTCGTCATCCCATGTTGGTACTACGAGTATAAATGTGTACCGGGCTCTACTAAATATTTTAGCATTGCGATTGTAGTTTCCTAGTCCCAGTTAATAGTTAATCAGTATATGTGATGGCGTGATTTATTTATGCCTACACACGCACGATGGGCTCTCTCGATGCCGGCCACTCCGGCACTGGTGACCACACCCTGCTGCTGGTCACTTCAGTGTCCTCCCCGATGTGTCTCCCTCCACCATCGCCATGTCCCATCCTTCGCGTGTCATGATGACCCCGCCGCCCGCAAACCCCTGTCGCCGCCGGTCACTCCAGCACCGGCCGGCGCCCATGCCCTGCTGGTGAGTATATGTGATGGCATGATTTATTGATGCCTACACGCGCACCGGCGACCATGCCCTGCTGCTGCTCACTTCAGTGTCCTCAGAAACGTGTCTCCCTCGACCATCGCCACGTCCCATCCTTCGCGTGTCATGATGACCCTGCCGCCTGCAAACCAATGTCGCCGCCGGTCACTCCGGCACCGGCCGGCGCCCACGCCCTGCTGGTGGTCGCTTCACTGTCCTCCCCGACGCATCTCCCTCCATCTCCACGTTCCATCTTTCGCGTTCCATGATGACCCCGCCGCCCGCAAACCCCTGGCCATTACGGCGTACCTACATGTTATGCCCCATATGACATGGCATACCATGGAAAAAATAGTCCAATATCATTAACCCCTGTCGACTAAGAAATGTTAGTATCATATAGTTTAGAGATGCATGTACATGAGGGTTCATTGCTGCTTATATGATCTCAATTCCGTTTTTTACACTACCAAATGCGTTGCTGATGTCTGGTAATTAACGCAAGATTATATTCATGTATCCGTTCTAGTAGCACTTTAGGGCGAGATGCTAACATGCAGAGCAAAATATCAGTATGCAATCCACCTAAATTTAATTCCTATATCCACCACACTGTCCTCCTAGCCTCGAGACTTGCTCCGGGGTGATATCAATGGACGCAAATCACCTGACTTATACATTTTTACTGCACGCGATGCAGTAAAGATCCAACGGAATCACACCGTTGGATCTTTACTACATCGACTGCAGTAAAAACGTAAGTCACATGAGATCACCGGTGTGATCTGGACGTCGATCCTCTGACTTAAATGTGGTCACTGCACTGCCAAACCGAACCCTAACTAATGTTAAACGTCGCAAGATGCCCGCCTCATCTGTCTTGCATCCTCTACCTGCTAATACCGCTGACGTCCATGACTCGCCCTGCCACAAATTCGCCTCGAGACACGCTCCTGCTGATGTCAGTCAGACCGAACCGGCAGTACTGCAGAGGATGAGCACCCGGCGAACCCTCTCTTTCTCTAGCATCGCCAGCTACTGTCTTGCCTGCTTCGCAGCTAGACTGAAAATCCCCTACAGTACTACGGGTGTGTAGCGCCACAGACTACTGCCTGATGCCTGATTGTAGGGTATGAACAGCAACAAAGAAGTCAACAAGTCGATGCATCGCCCAATATGGAGCAAAATGCTGTTGCGACGCGGTGTTCTCACGCTCGTATTTGCCGCACTTGTCCTGAAGATGGTAAAACATCAGATTTCTTCTTCTTTCACACTATTTGTACATGATACTAGGCCTGGTCAGTTGCTAATTTGCTTTAAACATTTACCGTTTAAATGACACTAACAGAAGGAAAGAAGTTTGGAAGAGGGGTGGCTAAAGGACTTAAGGTTGCTAAATTGCGCTATCTAGCATCTGCAAATATAACGAATGATTAGAATCGGAAGCTATAAATTCAGTGGTCCGATAGGTTGGGTGCTGCGGTTGGTCCTAATCAGCGGACTTTGTCGATGATATGGTTATTACAACAAAAAAAATGCACCCCTCGCTGGTGTAAGGAAGTGGGCAGAGGTTGGCGATACTTCGAAGAGCGATATAGTGAGAGACATTCTGGTTAGTGTTGTGACACCCCACATAAGTATTTTTTTTCCAGCGACCTCCATCTTGTACGTTTATAACAGTGTGATATACAATGTACAAAATGCCTGGGACTTGGAGGACACAGATGATACTAGAAGAAAAATATTGAATATTGCTGGTGAGCGCTACAAGGGGTGGCGATCAACATTGCATGCCACCTATAAGAAGTATTCGACCGATGAGGAACATATACAAAACAAGCCTGTTGACGTAGCAAATTCTGATTGGTTGGCACTTATGGACTTTTTTGGGTCCGAGCGATTCAAGGTCAGCTAGCTTTCTAATACCTTCATATCCTACAAAAACTATTTGATAACACCCATTCATGAAATTAATTCTTAAAATTGCAGTCAATAAGCAGAACCAATTCACGAAATCGAAGTACTCAAAAGACAAAACACTTGCTTGGCTCGAAATCCTACGCCCAACTTAGTTACGAGAAGGTATGAAAACTAAATCATGCTTTTACTTTGCACTGCAATCATTCAATCAAATTTTACTTGTATTTGATGTAGCGAGACCTAGAGACCGGAAAAGAACCCGATGACATAGAACTATGGGAGGCAAGCCATGTGAAGAACGGTCAATGGGCAAACGAGCAGGCAGAAGCTGTACATGTGAGAAACACTTCAAACAGTCCCCATTTAAATAAATATTTGCAATGTACATGTGACTTTTCTTCTTGTATATAGACCCAGGCACGTGCCCAAATCAACGTCAAGGAAGCTGAGCTGGGAGTCCCAATCCCAGATGAGGAAAGAAACAACATCTTCCAGCTTACTTATATATCCGCAACCGGTTCTGGAGGATCACAGTTTCGGGGGCGTGGTTATATGGCTAAACCTAATGTTTCTGAAAGACTGCGTATCCAGATGTCTGACCAGCTCGGCCAGCAAGTTCGATCCTTGCAAAATAGAAATGAAGACCTCATCTCTCAGGTGCAAGAGTTGGAAGGAAGAAACGATTATATGACCTCCCAGATGGATGGCTTCGTCCAGGCAAATGAACAGCTCAACCAGGAAGTCCAGGCTTTACATGATCAGATGGCAGCCAATTCTGCACGGCAAGAAAAGGAGCTAGCAGACATGCGCAGAATTATGGAGAGCTTGCAAAACCAACAACAGCTAGCAGCAACTCCACAAAAGGCTTCTGCTCGCACCAAGTCAAAGCTGAATGTTCAAGAAACTATTCCTAATACTACAACTCGTCGCGGTGCTATTTTAATGGGTACAATGTTGCAACCTGAAAAAATTGTAAATAACATTGTCTCGCAACGACGCAAGGGTCCTTGAGTGTTGCATCAATTGCTGGATGTTGGTTGTTAAGTCGACAGACATATCGTGTGTGAATAAGTTGATTCTGTTGCCACGAATTTTCAAACCTGGTGCATTAGAATTCTAATGCCGCTAATTATAAAACATGGCATTAACAGATTATTGCGACAAAAATAAACTGTTGCAATAGGAAGCTAGCTATTGCCACAAATTATAAAACGTTGCACTACAAACATTTGGCTACGACCAAAAAAGCGTTGCACTAGACTGCTACTGCCACCACCCAGAGAATGTTGCATTACGACCTTGTTGCAATAGATTTGAATATGTTGCATTACGAACCTATTGTCACACATCAGAAATCGTTGCAATACAATACTGTTGTCACGGTTTTGAAATCGTTGCAATACCGTACTATTCGCCATGAACGTGAAATCATTGCATTACCGTATTATTGGCCACGGCTGTGAAATCGTCGCGATACCATATTATTCGCCATGAGTGTGAAATTGTCGCAATACCGTACTATTCGCCACGTAAGTGAAATCATTGCAACACCGCAGTATTCGCCACGAATGCGAAAACGTCGCGATACGATATTATTCGCCATGAGTGTGAAATCGTCGCGATACCGTACTATTCGCCGCAGATGTGAAAACGTTGCAATACCATATTATTCGCCACGAGTGTGAAATCGTCGCGATACCGTACTATTCGCCACGGATCTGAAATCATTGCAACACCATACTATTCGCCAAGAATGTAAAAACGTTGCCATACCGTACTATTCGCTACGGATGTGAAATTGTTGCAACACCATACTATTTGTCGCGAATGTGAAAACGTCGCGATACCATACTATTCGCCACGAGTATGAAATCGCCGCGATACTGTACTTATCGCCACAGATGTGAAATCTTCGCAAATAACATACTATTCGTTGCAATACGTTAAATCGTCGCAATACGTTAAACCGTTGCAATACCATACTATTTGCCACGAACGTGGAGTCGTTGCAATACCATACTTTTTGCCACGAATGTGGCATCGTTGCAACACCATTATTTTTGTTGCAATACGTTAAATCGTCGCAATACGTTAAACCGTTGCAATACCATACTATTTGCCACGAACGTGGAGTCGTCGCAATACCATACTTTTTGCCACGAATGTGGCATCGTTGGAACACTGTTATTGTCGTTGCAATACCTTAAATCGTCGCAATACGTTAAACTGTTGCAATACCATACTATTTGCCATGAACGTGGAGTCGTTGCAATACCATACTTTTTGCCACGAATGTGGCATCGTTGCAACACCGTTATTTTCGTTGCAATACGTTAAATCGTCGCAATACGTTAAACCATTGCAATACCATACTATTTGCAATGAATGTGGAGTCGTTGCAGTACCATACTTTTTGCCACGAATGTGACATCGTTGCAACACCGATATTTTCGTCGCAATACGTTAAATCGTCGCAATACGTTAAACCGTTGCAATACCATACTATTTGCCACCAACGTGGAGTCGTCGCAATACCATACTATTTGCCACGGATGTCAAGTCGTTGCAATAACCTATTGCCATGGCTGTTATCGCCACGAGTCGGAAAAACTATCGCCACGTTCTATTTCGTTGCGACAACAACATATCGCGATGAATTTCGACCTATTGCAATGATTTTTTTCATCGCAATAAACCGTAATCCTGGTAGTGTCCTCAAGGTCACATTTTATTTGGAACTAAATGGGTGTTTAAAAATAAAAAAAGTGAGGATGGGGTTGTGGTTAGGAATAAGGCTAGGTTGGTTGCTCAAGGTTTCACTCAAGTTGAAGGTCTAGATTTTGATGAAACGTTTGCTCTTGTTGCTAGATTAGAAGCCATAAGAATTTTGTTAGCTTTTGCTGCATCTAAAGGTTTTAAGCTATATCAAATGGATGTTAAAAGTGCTTTTCTTAATGGCTACATAGATGAGGAGGTTTATGTCAAACAACCACTAGGTTTTGAAAATTTCAGATTTTCCTAATCATGTTCACAAACTGTCCAAAGCCTTGTACGGTCTCAAACAAGCCACTAGAACATGGTATGATAGGTTAAAAACATTCTTACTTGAAAAGGGGTTTACCATGGGCAAGGTTGATAAAACTCTTTTTGTGCTTAAGCATGGCAATGACTCATTATTCGTTCAAGTGTATGTGGATGATATTATCATTGGTTGTGCTTCTCATGATCTTGTGTCCAAGTTTTCAACTATGATGAGTTCAGAATTTGAGATGAGTATAATGGGAGAACTCATGTACTTTTTGGGGCTGCAAATCAAGCAAACCAAGGAGGGTACCTTTGTGCATCAAACGAAGTATACAAAAGACCTCCTAAAGCGCTTCAACATGGACAAAAGCAAGCCTCTTTAGACACCAATGGGAACAACAACAACACTTGAACTTGATGAAGATGGTGAACCCATGGATCAAAAAGAATATAGAAGCATGATCGGATCACTTTTGTACCTCACGGCATCAAGACCGGACATACAATTCAGCGTATGTCTTTGTGCACAGTTTCAAGCTTCTCCACGTGCTTCACATCGTCAAGCCATTAAAAGGATTCTCAGGTACTTACATGGAACTCAAGAATTTGGCATTTTTCTTCCTTCTTCCTCAACCGTTACTTTGAAAGCTTTTTCGTATGTTGATTTTGGGGGTTGTAGGATTCATAGGAAAAGTACTTCCGGTGCTTGTCATTTTCTTGGTAATTCTCTTGTTGCTTGGTCCTCTAGAAAACAAAGCTCAGTTGCACAATCCATGGCTGAATCTGAATATGTAGCTGCTGCTAGTGCTTGCTCACAAATTCTTTGGATTGTTCAAACACTTAAGGACTATGGGGTTGATCTACATAGTGTTCCACTGTTTTGTGATAACACTAGTGCCATTTGCATTGCTAAAAACCATGTGCAACATTCTAGAACTAAGCACATTGATATTAGGTATCACTTTCTCCGTGATAATGTTGAAAAAGGAAACATTGTGCTTCACCATGTAGATACCGAACAACAATTGGCTGATATTTTTACAAAACCTTTGGATTTCACTCGTTTTTGTTACGTTCGTAGTGAAATAGGGGTTATGCATCCTCATGGCTTAAATTGAGGGAGAGTTTTGAAACTTGGGAAGTCTATGTGTGAATCTGAAATTAAAATAATATGAGCATAGTATTCATACATATACGACTTTGTGATTCCTTTTACATGCTGAAAGTTCTTACTACATTACTCGTGTTATACATTTTGTAGTTTTTGCCATGTCTAGTAATTGGAATAATTACTTACACTAAATCTGGTCATGGTCGAACTTTCTTGCTCTTTTGAACATGTTGCATGCTCACAAGTGCTTTTAATCATAAAGAATTATTCAAGCAATCAACTCACATGTTGAGTTTTTATGAACAAATATAAATTGAGAAAAGATCAAGAGAATATGCATGCATCACACTTCTTCTTTTGAGATGGCTTATCATTGCACTTAGATATGAACTTGGAAGAAGTTGTATATGACTAAAACCATGTCCTTAAGCTTCTGATTGTTAAATGACATAGGCTTGGCTTGGTTGGTTAGAATAAGGCAGATGCGCATATAATCTCTTGCAAATATCATATTGATCTAAATTTGTGCTTTGAAAAATAATAAAATGCAGCAACAAGTGTCATGCTTTCAGGTATTGAAATAGTTAAGTTTGTGAGATCATGACTTGCTTAAATTGAAAATTACATTTCATCTCTAGCATGGCTTACACTACTTTATGTATCTCATTGTTGTGATAGTGTAAGGTACTTGATTAGTATGACTTGGATGAGCTTTGTTTTATATGTATATGTTATAATATGCTCATAACAATTAAAATTTTACTTTTGAACCTTGCTGAATACATTGTCAAAGGGGGAGAGATAATATGTGAATTTTTAAAAACAAATATGCAAGGGGGAGACATTGATTACACATTGCACATATTCACAATTGTTTTTGGCACGTTTCTTCTCAGGGGGAGAATTTCATTTTCTCATTTTATTTCTGTTTTACAAAAGGGGGAGAAATTTGTTTTCAAAACTTTTAATGTGAATAAGCCAATGTTCGTATCTTAAGTGGTGTTGCCAATGCATTCATCAAGGGGGAAATTGTGAGACCTATGTGTGCTGAATACATTGGCTTTGATAATAAAAGTTTTGAATGCTGCCATAACATCTTTTTAGCAAGGTCTGACTCTAGCTCCGAGCTTTTGCAAGGTCCGACGTAAGGTCCGATATGTTTTGATAGGTCCGACTTATGTTGGTTAGCTCTGGCATGTATTTGATAGCTCCGGCATGTCTTTATTAAGCTCCAACATATTTCTCTAGCTCCGGCTTTTGGGTTGACAAGTTCCGACTAGTTTTGGTTAGCTCCGGCGCTAGGTTCGACTGGTTTTGGTTAGCTCCGCACTAGGTCCGACTAGCTTTGGTAAGCTCCGGCTCAAGCTCCGGTTAGCTTTGGCTAGGTTCGGAGCTTGATCGCAATGTTCCGGCTTTTAATGTGAAATGTTTCGAACTTGCTTTACATTGTTGGAAAGTTTTCTTAGTATTCATTTGCTAAGTTTTTGGTCTGTTTTGGTTGATATGGCTGATATCGTTTTGCTATACTTTGCAACATGCTTATGTGAGGTGCTCACGTAAGGTGGTGTGTTTGGAACTAACTTGAGTCAAGTCGCGGACTTGGGCTCGTACGGATTGGTTGTTTATTTATGTGCAGATGTTGCTTGAGTCCAAGTCATGGCTGGTGACAGGATCCTTTGGACTAGTCTCAGGGAGGAGATGAGGTTCCAACAACCAAATTCAGGAGGAATTGTGGTTGAGCAGGTCAGGAGGTCGCGCAGGATGATTGAATCAAGGGCAGTGCATATGAAGACTGGACGTCGAAGGAAGGTGTTTGCACGTATGCATGCAGTGCATGACGTGGCAACATGGTTCCTAAGATGGTTTATGTATGGGAAGATCTAGTTGGAAGGATCGGATCGTATCTGTTGATGACTTTGGCTGCGGCGGAGTCGGTTATGGCTCGGTATGGAAAGTATCGAGTTGGTTATGACGGGGTTTCGTGCGGGTCACGAATTTGAGTTGTTTTAGGAATGTGGGATACGTTTCTAAGGTGTTTGGAAGTCTTAAGATTGCTTCTATCTGTGTATAGAAGAGTCCTAAGCAGTTATGGAAAGTTTCGATTCGTGATCAGAGTAGGATTTGAGCCCTAGTTGAGATTGGGTTGGCCTAAGGGCTGGTTATATAAGCAAGGGAGGCCAAATCTCGTGGTGCACGAATTTGGGGATGTTCCTCTTGTGTTCTATTGAATAAAATTCATAGTTTGAAGGAACTTTTGTGCCTTGTTCGTCCGACTTGTTCCAGACAAGTTTTACTCATCGAGTTTCTGGATAGCACTACCTTTCATCGGTGGTTTTATCATAACTCGAGTTTTACAGATCCAATTGACATGATTTTTTTTTGGTTGTCTTCACAACTTGATTATATATCATATGTAAAAATTTCATGGTCATTGGATTTGTGGTTTCTGATCTACACGAGTTTCTTTGCAGCATTCCAGAACTGTTTTTTTCGGGTAGGACAAATTGACCTTTGTTTGATCTTTTGATCATAACTTGAGTTTCTCTCGACGGATTTGAGCGATTCTTCTTGTGTTTTCTTTGTGACTTGATTCTCTCTGATATGTATCACTTGTGTCCTGGTGAAACACATTTAGATTAGTCTCACACACGATTTCTTTAACAAATCATTTTTCTGCAGAAGAGGTTGGGATTTAATTGTTTCCGCTGCGTAAGATTTTTAAATCTACCATTCACCCCCTTTGGTAGCTTTTCACGTGCTCTTCGATCCTACACTTGGAATTGAAAGTTGCCAGAGGTACTTTTTTCTATCTACTTTGCATCTGGCATAATCTGCATCGGAGTATCCAATGAGATTGAACTTGGAACCTTTGGGATACCAAAGGCCTAGGTTGTGTGTATGAACCAAATATCTCAAGATCCTTTTAACGGATGTCAAATGACACTCCTTAGGATTGAATTGAAATCTCGCACACAAACATACACTTAACATAATATCAGGCCTAGATGCACATAAGTAAAGTAAGGATCCAATCATGGATCGATATACCTTTTGATCTACGCTTGTTCCATCTTCATTGAGATCCAAGTGTCCATTAGTTGTCATGGGAGTCTTGATAGGCTTCGACTTGTCCATCCCAAACTTCTTGAGTATGTTTTGAGTGTACTTGGTTTGGCTTATGAATGTCCCTTCCTTTTGTTGTCTGATGAGTAAAAGATGAGTCCTGATCTTTCGAAAGGTAATGGGTAAGTCGATTGATGGAGATCTCGACGTTGATGATCCGAGGCTCTCGAGTAGAACACGAACAGCCCCTGCAATCACTACACCACCGCTCCGTTGGTTATCAACTGTGCTTCACACGATTGACCCCGCGAAGAAGGCTAATCCCTGCAAGTGCAACCGAGAACACAAGCAAGAACAAGGTAGACACGATCTGAAATCGCGAAGTTGGGGTCTCACAAACCGAAGAACGGCGATAATATTGATCTAAGCAAAACCCAATTGTTCATGGTGGCTACTATAGAGTATATATAGGTGGGAGGACGTCCAAGGGGGTGTTGGGGTCGTGACCTAACCCTAACACACGAAAATAATGGACCTAGACTTGATACAAGGCCCAATGGCCCAATACGGTGGCGCAGCACCCTGACAGATTCTGTACTTGATTTTGTTTCGACGATTTCCGACGACTCCGAATGAATTTTGACATGAGACCGGTGCCATTGGAAAGGTTATCCTCTCCCCTTTCCGTGCATATGTAGAACGTCCAAAACGGAGTTCGTATGCGTCCTGGGCATCCGTTTTAGTGCGTACTGCTCCTGGACTCCGAGTTGGATACGATTTGGAGTTTGGTTCGGTTTCCATCTTCTTTGAACGAATTCTCTGGTCTTCCACGTCCCTAATACTCCCTCCAAGTACTCCTTGAACCTCTCCATGGATCCTAATCACAAATAAATCATTAAGTAGCAATTTATGCTCAAAAACATATAAGGAAATATATAAGAATGAGTTCACCTCTGAAATTAATTGTTGTGTATGAACTCTATTGATTGCATCTTGTATGTTCAATGGAGTGTTGTTTGTATCCATAGAAGTGATGTCCTCATCATCCTCCCCTTCTGTAATTGGAGTCGTCCTAGGCTCAAGTTCATCTCCTCTCATATATTGGTCCAAATGTGCAACGCCATCAAATCTTCTTGTATGCATGAATGGAGGAGGCCAAGGTGGTGGACGACATAGTGCACCATCTTGATCTTGTCCATCAAATAAGTGTGCACATTCACTTGAGCCAGGATCCCAAACAAATAAACATTGTGTCATGTTTGTAGGTGCAATAATAATGTGCATGATCTCATCATTCTCCCCTTCTTTATGACAAGCCGTCCTCGGCTTGCTCGTATGTCCAACAAAGAGGCTTGTGTTGGAGGTAGAGTAAGTGCTGTCCATAATGCATAACCACAGTGAATAATGCTTTTGTTGTCCCTGCTGCAAGGAAAAAATACTAGAAAAACATGACAATACATTATTAGTGTTAGTGCATCCATTCATTTCACCATGTTGTTGGAGCACAAAAGGAGCTTGCACATTTGAACATATGTAAACTTTATGCACCATAAATTCACCACTATCTTCATAGTTGCCTATAGCATGAAAAATATTTCTACTTAATAAAGGCAATTCAGATTGTGAAAATATTCTCCTCTCTACAATATTTAGATCACAAAGAGTGTCAAATTCAATATAACCCAAAGTATTTAGAGAAGACAAAAATTTCAGCTCATCATTTTCAGTTGTAGCGGTGATCAAATTATGAATTTCAACACAAGCAGGTGAATCCAAAACACAATCATCTTGTATATTAACTTGTTTTTGCATAGGTATAATAGAGTTATCAGCACACAACTCTTTCGTAGCGCAACGATCAGCAGGAAAATCAACATGTGACAATGGTGTATAAATAAACGATTCTAATAGTTGCTCCTCGAAAATAGCATGATTGGTGGAAAAATTCAGAACATCCAAAAACTTCTCACCTTCTGTATTTGTAGAATGTTTTGTCTTACCATTTTCAGCAGTGATTTCGAGTGCATTATGAGTTGATCCATCTAAAATTTCACAAGTGTTGTCAAAAGCCTCGTTCTCTTTTGCATCATCTATATTATTTTCTATATTGTCCTGCAAAATGTTAGACACAAAAGGAGGTACAACAAGAAATTTCTCCTCAAATTGCTGAATTTCTTCTTTGCACATAGATAAATTAGCAAAAGTTTCTCGCATAAGAATTTTCGTTTCTTTCCATGTTCAAGGTTTTTCTATATCGCTTAAGTTGTCCCACCAAGTTAATGCACAATCAACTAACGCACTAGAAATATTTATAATCTTTCTCCTCTCACACATATGCAATTTTCCAAAATTTTTATCCAACTCTCTTTCCCAAGCAATATATTCATCGTAATCAAAACCATCATAAGAAGGAAGAGATGGGAGAATATAATTACTTCTTGTGGAAGGTGTTGTAAAGGTGGTCTGAATGTCATGTGAATCCTTGGTTGATATTTGATTTTTAGTAAGCAACTCCATCGTCATCTTCATCATGTCCATCATCTCAGCATATAATGCATGATTCTTGCTTTTACCTGACATTGTTAGTAGCAAACAAAAGACAACACAAAAAATATGTTATCCCTATCAACTACAAAGGATAATGGCAAAGTGGAAGTGGAATCACACACTCTCAAGCGTCTTACCACGCTCTTACAAGTGTTCTTACCGACACTGCAGGTGGCAAACGGTGGACGGTATGAAGAAACCAATGAAGCGTGGGATGATTGCAAAGGTGTATCGATTCTGCTCAAGAGTAAGGTGTAGCTTGGATGGCACTTTCTATGTAGCAAGGATTAGCAACAATGAAATCAGATAGTAAAGTTGAATAAGTGTCCAAAGTATTTGTCAAAGTTGCTGGCATAAATGTGTTCCTAGTAGTTCAAACTAGCAAGACATGAGACAAAACTAGATGACACAAAGAATGCAAGCACTTCTGTTTTTTTTTTGTTGTTTTTTTCCTCTGTTTTGTGCAGCTTTTCTTACTTGTTTTCCACTTGCCTTTTTCTTTTTTCTTCCGTTTTTTTTTTCAGAATGTGCTGCAAGAGAAGAACACAATGAAAATCAATCCAAGATATCTCGTGTGTCTGTCGCAGATTTTCTGCTCAATCTTCCAAGGACTAATAGGCACACTTATAGGCTCTAAATTGGAAATCTTAGAACAGCAAGATTGTAGATATATCTCTCCTCTTTAATTTCAATATATGGAAGAACTATTTTGGAAAAGAATAATAGGAGATACTGCCCCCGAAATACAGACTGTTCAGAATTTTTAGGTCAATAACAGATTCGGATCTAATGCAATTTGGACATCGATAACTATATTTTATGGGAAAATGATGAATACTAAAGTTATAGAGAACTTCTTAAAATTTTCAGAAAGTATAAGAACACAAAAATCCGAGTTCGTATGAGCTAGATATGATGAAAATACTGAACTAGACAGAGATGAATCTAATCTGGACGTGATGACGTGATTCAAAAGGATGAATCAACACAATGCAAAACTCAAACTAAGACTAAAAACACTTCTAAACCAGCAATATGACTCAACCACGGACACAAACTCAACAAAACCAAACTGAATAACAAAGTTGCAAAGGCTCAATGTGGTTTGGACAAAGTAATGAACAGATCTACTAAACTACAAGTTTTTTTGTGGCTTTTTTGTGGACTCTAGGTATGAAAAACAAAAATAATGTAATGGATAGATGAATTACCAAACGGGCAACCTGGAAATCTGATACCAATTGATGAGTAAAAGATGAGTCCCGATCTTCCGAAAGGTAATGGGTAAGTCGATTGATGGAGATCTCGACGTTGATGATCCGAGGCTCTCGAGTAGAACACGAACAGCCCCTGCAATCACTACACCACCGCTCCGTCGGTTATCAACCGTGCTTCACACAATTGACCTCGCCAAGAAGGCTAATCCCTGCAAGTGCAACCGAGAACACAAGCAAGAACAAGGTAGACACGATCTGAAATCGCGAAGTTAGGGTCTCACAAACCGAAGAACGGCGATAATATTGATCTAAGCAAAACCCAATTGTTCATGGAGGCTACTATGGAGTATATATAGGTGGGAGGACGTCCAAGGTGGTGGACGACATAGTGCACCATCTTGATCTTGTCCATCAAATAAGTGTGCACATTCACTTGAGCCAGGATCCCAAACAAATAAACATTGTGTCATGTTTGTAGGTGCAATAATAATGTGCATGATCTCATCATTGTCTCACTTGGAATCCCAAGAAGTACTTCGGCTCTCCCATCATAGACATCTCAAACCTATCTGTCATAATCTTACTCGTTCCGTTTGAAGTTGTTCAGTTCTTCTTGCATCACCACCATCCAACCCGGATCTTTCAATGCATCCTCAATCCCGCGTGGTTCCAAAAAGGACACAAAAGAGTAATGCTCAAAGAAATTAGCTATGAGGGATCTAGTTGTTACTCCCTTTTGGATGTCATTGATGATGTTGTCGATTGGGTGACCCCTTTGGACGCATTGGTATATTCTCGGGTGTGGCACTTGCGGTCTTGCATTTTCATGATCTTCTTCTTCTCCCCCTAGATGGTTGCCCTCATTGACTTGTTGATCATCTTCGTCTTCTTGAGGTTGATCATGTGTGGCACCCCCCCCCCCTTGATCATTGGCTCCACTTGTGGTTCATCTTCCTCATGCACATGTAGAGGTGGCTCTTGTGGTTGAACATCGCCCAACGCCATTCTTCTCAATGCTTGACACCGAGCTTCTTCTCTATCTAGCACACATGGATCAACTTGCTCTTTTTGAGAGCCGTTAGTTTCATCGAACACTACGTCACATGCTACTTCAACAAGTCCGGAGGTCTTGTTGAAGACATGATAGGCGTAGGAGTTCGAATCATAGCCAAGCAAGAAACCTTCATCAAACTTCAAGGCGAACTTTGAAGTTCTCGGCTTCTTGTTCAAAATATAGCATTTAGAACCGAAAACTCGAAAATAAGAAATATTTGGCTTGTTACCGGTGAGTAGCTCATAGGATGTCTTCTTGAGTAGTCGATGAAGATAGAGTCGATTTATGGCATGGCAAGCGGTGTTAACCGCTTCTGCCCAAAACCGATCTGAGGTCTTGTATTCATCGAGCATTGGTCTTGTCATCTCTATGAGGGTTCGGTTCTTCCTTTCGGCAACTCCATTTTGTTGAGGGGAATAAGGTGCTGAAAACTCATGCTTTATCCCTTCTTCGTCTAGGTACTCTTCAACTTGAGTGTTCTTGAACTCCGTGCCATTGTCGCTTCGAATGTTCTTGATCTTCAATGAGAACTCATTTTGAGCACGCTTGAATAACTTCTTCTAGGTTCCTTGAGTCTCCGTCTTATCATGCAAAAAGAAAACCCAAGTGAAGCGTGAAAAGTCATCAACAATTACTAAGCCATATTTGTTACTGTCGATGCTTATGTAAGCAATTGGACCGAAAAGGTCCATGTGGAGTAGCTCGAGTGGTCTTGTTGTAGTCATGACGTTCTTCACGGGATGAGGTGCTCCAACTTGCTTCACGGCTTGGCACGTGCTACAAGGCCTATCTTTATCAAAAACAACATCCTTCAAACCTCAGATGTGATCGCCCTTGAGGAGTTTTTGAAGATTCCTCATACCAACATGCGCCAGCCGTCTATGCCACAGCCAACCCATGTTGGTCTTTGCAATCAAGCATGTGTCAAGTTCAGCTTTATCTTTGTTGAAGTCAACAAGGTAAAGCTTTCCCTTTAACACACCCTTGAATGCAATGGAACCATCACCCCTTCAAGAGACGGTCACACCCTCATTAGTGAACAAGCAATTATAAACGTTGTCACATAATTGAGATATAGACAACAGGTTATAATAGAAAGAATCGACATGCAACACGTGAGAAAGAGTATGTTGAGACGATATAGCAATTTTACTGGTACCGAGCACCTTTCCTTGACTATTGTCTCCAAAATAGACGCCCTCGCTTGGATCCTCATTTTCTTCTTAATAAACGAACATCCTTCTTTCTCCGGTCATATGGTTGGTGCAACCACTGTCTAGCACCCATTTCGATCCACCAGAGGAATAGGCCTGCAAAACAAATCTTGCCTTGGTTTTAGGTACCCAAGCTTGCTTGGGTCCTTTGAGGTTAGTTACAATAGATTTGGGCACCCACACATGAGTCTTGGTGTTCCCATGGCGTGGCCCAACATAATGAGCATAAACTTTACCAAAATTACTTCTCATTAGCACACATGATGCATCAAAAGTCCTGAATAATAGTTGTTGTTATTTATGAACAGAACTAGTCCAGGAAACCGGACTTGTCCAAAGGACCGGACTTGTCCGTACATATACCGAACTAGTCCGGTACTCATATGTGTTGACTTTAGGCTTTCTAGCTTGAGAGGAGTTTTCCTTCACAAAGGCAATGCTCTCCTTGTTATTTTTATGGCTTCTAGCATATTGCTTTTCACCATAATAATACCCAAGGCCATATTTGACATTAGGAGGTCTTGTGGCCAAGTATGCACTACGTGCATATTTGATCTTCTCCTTGCAAAATATGCCACTTTGGGAAGGATGCTTGCCCTTGGTAGAGGTTGACTTGTCTTTCAAGCTAGTGTCAATTTTAGCATATGAACAAGTAATAGTAGCTTCAGTTTTAAGGGGTTGAGAAGGTGAGCTTGAAGAGGATGAGGGGTCATTTTGTTTGAGTGACTTAACTTGTACCTCAAGGATCTTGTTAACCTTGGATAGGTTAGAAAGTTTGTCCTTGATGGTAGTATTTGATTCGCTTAACTTCAATCAAGCTTCCTTGCTTGAGGCTAACTCAAGCTCCAGTGACTTGCCTCGCTCCTTTTCAAGTTCAAGAATGTAAGACCCTCAATTTTTGCATCATGCATTGCATACATGTTCAAGAATTAAACATTAGTAGAATAAGGGAAAATAATGAAACATAAAACATACATATACAAAATATGTGTAGCAAAAGAAGAAAAGAAAACAATAGCATAAAACATGTATTAGGGAATAAATATAAAATAATATATATATATATATAAGAAATATGTTTGTGAAACCTAAAGAAAGAAAAAAAAGAAAAAAAATTTGATTCCGAAAACTTCTGGAAGTTTCCGAGGGAAGCTTTGCTTCACCTCGAAAGTTTCCAGGCAAATAGTGCCTGGGTGCGCTGTATCGGGCCGGTTTATCGGGAGCAGCCCGTGCCCCTGGCCGATTCAACCGTGCCCGCCTCCGTGGCCAGAACGGCCGGGTCGGTCGCACCGGGAGCCCAGCGCTGTAACCGATCTGGAGTCCGGTCCAGCGCGTTTATGCCCCTATAAATACGACCCTAGGCCTCGTATTTTCTCGACACTAGAAAATCTAGCCGCCACAAACCCTTGCCGCCGGTAGAAAAAAAAAGAGAGGAGGGTGCCATCATCCGCTGGAGATCGTCGCGTCGCCGTCGTTGTACTTCCTGAGGACCGCTGCGCCATCTACTTCATCAATGCGTCGTCTTTGTCCCGCGATCTTCGAAGCCATCGCATCTACGGTAGGATCGTTTTTCCGATGCGAATTTAGCAACGTATTAAATCTAATAGATGTAATTGAATCGTAGTTGCACCATAAATTTAATTTCAGCAACATTAATTCTCGCTAAAATCCCCGTAAACTCGTATAAACACGTATGAACTAGTTGCATCTAATTAATAAACAACCATAGTTAATTAATTATTGTACTTTGCATGCATGCATGTCATCGCATGTTGATTAGTACGTGTGCATCATGTTGATTTGTATGTATTTTCTTGTATGTGTGATCACGAGTAGAGGGAAGTGCTCAAGAGGTCGTGTACGAGGATTTCCAGAACCAAGACTTTAAAGCGCTTGAGCAACCCTATCCGTCAGAGCAAGACAAGTGTCCTTGAAGCATATTGATCCAGTTTTGAAATAAATGTTTTGTTTGCAAAACTGCATTCTTGTGTCAATTTGATGGGAAATCCTATGGTAGGAAGTTTACTAGTTTTGTTGACCACCCTTGTCACCTGGAATATATGGTAGAGAGTCGAGAAGAGCTTTTTACCTTTTTGCTTCTCTTAATCAACTGGGATGGGAAAACAACTATACCACTCAACTTAATTATGTATGGATGAGATTATAGTTAACATGAACTGGTTAATATGATATGATAATGGGTGATCTAAGCAAGCTTGGTATGTGGATGGGTTGGATGTTATGGTGGTTTTGCTTGCTTTAGATCTAAGGATCGGTTCGTGGAGCGACCATCCAGGATTTACAGTGCCACCACGAGGCCAAGTATGGGTGCGTCGTAGCTGAATAATTAGGGCTTTGCCAGTGCTATTTGGACCATTAAGGATGCTCGGGGAAGGGGTAGTCGGATTGGGTTTGTTGATGATTGGTGGGACTACCCTGGGATCCGAATGGCTCAAGAGGGGGCCCTAGGTTGAAGATGTGCTCAGTTGGAGACATCGCCACCGGTGAAACCTCAGTGGGGTCTAAATAGGCTAGTAATCCCTTTGTAAAGGCTACTTTGTGATATCTTAGCCACACGCCTACGGAATTGTGAGAGGACATAATTGAGATTCTATAGTCATCGAAAGGTGATGAAATCACAAACACGTGGGTAAAGTGGTACAACCTCTACAGAGTGTGTCTAAAACTATCATGATAGTCGTGCTCCCGGTTATGAGCACTCGGGACCCTCACATGATTAGAGGAAAATTGGGATTTGGGATTGTTTGGTAATGGCTTTGGGATGGTATTATGGTTATGGTTGGTATTATGGTTATGGATGGTTATGAATTGAATTCTGGTATTGAATATGGATATTGGTATATGATGATGGATATGGAATATGGACTGGTACTACGATATCTACGTGGCTTATGATGGGTTTATTTCATATACATGTAATGTATTGCTTTTCAAATGTTTTTAATGTACTTTTCAGCACTTAGCCATTATTATATTCGTCATTTGAATCAGCCACATGTCATACTTTCCACACTTGCTGAGTATGACATGTACTCACCCTTGCAATCCCCCCCCCCCCACCAATAGTTTCAGGTGATGGTTGGAAGTGTCTTGAGGATAATGTGGAGTTCTAGGTTGTGTGCTGCCGTCGACTTGCCTGTGGTGTTGCATGGAGCTGCGCTATCCCTTATGCTTAGTTTGCTTGTTGCTTAATTAGTTTATTTCCACTGCATTAGTTGAACTTGTCATTAATATTCATTAGAGCTTGTATTCAAGGATATTATGAATTGTGTAATATAATTTGGTTAATTAATCTTGCTCTGTGGTAATTATCTGTATATCGTTTGTGATACACTTGTGTATGTGTGTTGAACGTCCTGGGCACACATATGCGTTCACTTGGTTCATTTTCGGAACCGGGTGTCACAGAGAAGCTTGTCAAGTTCAAGATATTCCTCCTTCTGGGAGATAATCATATCTTATTGACGGTTGATTAACTTCTCCTTGTCAACAAGCTGATCCAGTAGAAATTTCATTTTCGCAGTTGTTTTCTTATCTAAGCCAACGAGCATGTCTTCATTATCACTAGCAACTTCACTATCACTAGAATAGGAATGCAACGAAGAGGATTTGGTTGTTACCTTTCGTTTACCTTCCTTTGCCACGAGGCAAGTGTCATTGCCCTTCCATGCGCTGAGAGTTGGGAAGAGGGTGGAATTCTTGGATGTCTTCTCGATGGCTATGCTAGCCATCTCCTCTTCCTCTTCAGATGAGGACTCATCATTTGAGTCCCACTCCTTTCCTAGATGCGCTTGTCCAGCTTGCTTCTTCTTATTAAAGAATTTCTTGGGTTGAGTCTTAGTTTCCTTGGTTTTCTTCTTGTTTTTTTCATACAGGCAATCAACTATAAAGTGGTCATATTCACCACAGTTATAGCACGCCCGCCTCAACTTTGGTTTTGATTTTTCTTTGTATTTCCCTTCACTTGATTTCCCCCCTTGTCTTTTCTTCATCATTCTCTTGAATCTCTTCATAAATAGGATCATGTCTTCCTCACCTATGTCGCTGCTCTCATCATCGCTGTCCTCTTCTTGTTGAGCTTCTCGAACTTCTTTTGACAAGGGTTTGCAAGTGGACTTCAAAGTGACCCCTTTCTTCTTTGCCGAGGTGAGGTCAACAATCTCCTTAACATGCTTTGCCTGCTTTTCTATCATCTCGAAATTGATGATTTTCCAAAGCAGCTCATTAGGGGTCATTTTCTTGTACCCGGGACTCTCTCTAATCAGTGAGCATAGGGTAACATTGCGAGGCATGAAAGCTCTAAGGATGAGATTCACTACCTCGTGATCATTCCACTTCATACATCCGTATGCTCGAACCTTGTTGATGAGAGTCTTTAACCGGTTGTACATGTCCTATGACGACTCATCTTCTTCTATGGCAAATCTTCCCAATTCGCCTTAAGTCATTTTGATCTTCGCCTCTCGCACATGACGATTGCCTTCATGTGCAATTTGCAATGTATCCCAGATTTCTTTTGCAATCTCGAGCCCATCCACCTTGGTGAACTCACCCAGACTTAGAGAGGAGGTGATGACTGCTGCAGCTTGAGTATTCCGATGAATTGCTTGCTCTTGACTTGGCATAAGCTCTTCATCATCGTCTGGGATATCTATTCGTGTACACACAATATGCCATAAACTGGGATTGAGTGAGATTAAGTGAATTTTCATGTTTTGCCTCCACATTGAGTAATCATTGCCGTCAAAAATGTGGGCTTTTCCTAGGGGAATAGAAAAATAATGGTTATTATTAGAATTTAATCGATCGTAGTTGAAAGGATATCGGGAGCAGTCGGTGTGACTACTCCCCTTCTTCTTGCCCTCGATCTTCACTTTCCCTTTGGAGAGAGCTTTCTTCCTTAGGAACGCCTTGAGTTCAAGCGTCTCCTCATCATCATCCTCGAAGTCCTGAATGACATCGAGGAGCTTCTCCAATTTTTGAGCTTTGTCATCTTCAACCTTGTCTTGATTGAGACTCTTGTGCACATCCTTCATGTCCGACATGTTCTCTTCGAGCGATTAGTCTCTTGCGAAGAGTCCGGCTTTGATACCAATTGAATGTGGCCTAGAGGGGGGGGGGTGAATAGGCCTTTTTGAAATTTAGTCAGAACCTACAACACTTAACAGACTGATCAAATCCCGAGATATCAGACTAGTCCGGTAGAGTGCAGACTAGTCCGGTGCGTGCGAACTACATTGATCATGTTCGATCAGTGATTTCAATACAAGCACAGTATGCAGCGAAATATAGTATGTAACTTGCAAGTATTGAGTCAATGAAGCTACGTATAATGCAAGACAATTCTTGTTTCAAAGTTTTAACGTAGGTTATGCAAGATTGACAAAACCCTAGAATGTAATATGAAAATTAAAAACAAGTTTGACACAAGAGTTTATCCCGTGGTTTGGTTCCCACAGAGGCAACCTACATCCACGTTGAGGAGCACACGAAAGGACTGGGTCTTCTCTGACCCTAACCTCGTCAAATTGCCACGAATGCCAATTCTCTTCCACTATCACGAAGGGTAAATCACCAAGTTCAAGGGGCCTTCTCACAAATTGAGGGCTCCCCAAGATTACAAAGCAAACACCACCAAGAACACACTCTTAAGATCAATAATGAAACAGCAGGAGTGTGTTAGAGATCAAACACAAGAGCTCAAACGTGTGGAATCATGTCTCTCCTTTGATCCAATGTGAATCCTCAAGGATTTGATCTTTCTTGCGTTGGATTGCATGGAGAGATGTGTTTTCTAAGCTTTTGGAGGGTGTGACGGTGCAGGGAGTCGAGTTAGTTGAAAGTAGGGTCGTTCACATCTATTTATAGGGTGTTTCCAAAAGTTACTGTTAGGGTTTCGAGGGTCCGGACTAGTCCGTGGTCGAGTCCGGACTAGTACGGTGTGCGGCGTGTAGGAAACCCTAAGTTCTTAGGAAGACCGGACTTGTCCGACTTAGGGCGGACTAGTCTGATTTGGGCTCTGGAAAAGTTTGGACTAGTCTGGTCATTTTCGGACAAGTCCAGCTGTGGTGAACTCCTTAGTGAATTGGGACAAGTCCGCATTTAGAGGACTTATCCAATTTTAGTGCGAGAGGTTATCAGACTAGTCCGTGGTGATTTCGGACTTGTCCGATTTTGTGAAAATCTGTGAAGTGTAGAGGACTAGTCCGCACTGGGGAGGACTAGTCCGATTTTAGTAAGAAAGATATCGGACTAGTCTGGGTGATATCGGACTAGTCCGGTCTATGCAGACTCGGACTGTGCAGACAAGTCCGCACTGGGAGGACTTGTCTGATTTTGAACAGAGGGATTATCGGACTACTCCGGATATTATCGGACTAGTCCGAAAATGTATAAATTAGTGCAGTGAGTGAGTTTTCTTGTGATTGAGCTCTTGGGGTGTGTTTCTCCAACACACTTCATACACAATGATCTAATATATTCAGCTCTTGAGCTCTTTTCCATATAGATCCTCATTCTCCTTTATTTTTGTGCTTACTCCATTTTTTCATTAAAACCTGCGCTCATCGCAACAATTTAGTTAGGATATCATTTGTTTGTCATAAATCAACCAAAACCCACAAGGGATGCCTAGATGCACTTTCACATCCCTTGTGGGTTTTGGTTGATTTATGACAAGCAAATGAGATCCTAACCAAATTGTTGAGATGAGCACAGGTTTTAATGAAATTATAAAGAAAGCGCAAAAAGAAAGGAGAATGAGGATCTATATGGAAAAGAGCTCAAGAGCTGAATAGATTAGATCATTGTGTATGGAGTGTGTTGGAGAAACACACCCCAAGAGCTCAAGCACAAGAAAACTCATTCACTGCACAAATTTACACAGGACCGAACTAGTTACATACACCTCGGACTAGTCCGATAACCCCTCTGTTCAAAATCGGACAAGTCCTCCCAGTGCGGACTTGTCTGCACATTCCAAGTTTACACAGACCGGACTAGTCTGATGTCACAAAGGACTAGTCCGATATCTTTCTGACTAAGATCATTTTCATCCTCCCCAGTGCGGACTAGTCCTCAACACTTCACAGCTTTGCATAAAATCAGACAAGTCCAATAATATCCGGACTAGTCCGATAACCTTTCTGACTAAAATCAGACAAGTCCTCCAAGTGTGGACTTGTCCTCAAATTCACTAAGGGAGTCACCTAGCCAGACTTGTCCGACATGTGCCGAACAAGTCTAAAGATCTCCAGAGCCTAAATCAGACTAGTCCGCCCAAGGCCGGACAAGTTCGATATTCCTGAGAACTTAGGGTTTCCTACACGTCGCACACCGGACTAGTACGGACTCCACCACGGACTAGTACGGACTCTCAAAACCCTAACGGTAACCTTTGGAAACCTCCATATAAATAGATTTGCACGACCCTACTCTCAACTATCTCGACTCCCGGCGCCGTCAGACCCTCCAAGAGCCTAGAAAACACGTCTCTCCACACAATCCAACAAAAGAAAGATCAAATTTGTGTGGATCAACTCTAAATCAAAGGAGAGACAAAATTCTTCACGTTTGAGCTCTTGGGTTTGATTCTCTAACACACTTCTGTTGTTTTATTGTAGATTTTACGAGTGTGTTCTTGGTGGTATTCGATTTGTAAGCTTGGGCAGCCCTCAACTTGTGAGAAGGCCCCTTGAACTTGGTGATTTACCCTTTGTGATTAGTGGAAGAGAATCTGCCTCCGTGGCGATTCCACGAGGGTAGGGTTGGAGAAGACCCGATCCTTTTGTGGGCTCCTCAACGTGGATGTAGGTTGCCTCTGTGGGAACCGAACCACGAGATAAACTCTTGTGTCAATCTTGTTCTTAGTTTTTCAGATCACATTTTAGGGTTTACTTGATCTTGCATATCTTACGTTAAAACATTGGAACCCAAGTTAGTTTGTGCTACATTAATTTCATTGACTTAATACCTTCAAGTTACATACTATATTCCGCTCCGTATTGTGCTGGTATTGAGATCATTAATCTAACTAGATCAATCTAGTCCGCACGCATCGGACTAGTCCGCACTCTACCAGACTAGTTCGAGTTCTTGGTATTTGATCAAGTTACTAAGTATTGCAGGTTCTGACTAAAGTTCAAAAAGGCCTATTCACCCCCTCTAGGCCACATTCACTAAGTCAGGCCTTGGTCAAGGAAGCAACACGCCAAGACAGAACCCAATACCCAATGGAGGATAGCCGCAAGGAAACTGTGGACAGCAGAATTCCACTCGTGGCAACGTGAACCATGTCTCTATGGAGGATGCTCAACAATCGGATGACGTGGTGATTGGTATGTTTCTCGCAAACTCCAACCCGACGACTATGTTATTTGATCCTAGAGCATCGCATTCATTCATTGCATTGAAATATGTTGCCAAGTATAGTTTGCCTATCTCTCATATGAAGTTTTCTCTATTGGTTAAGTCTCTTGGAGGAGAGATGAAGACAAATATAGTATGTCCAAAAGTAAGCCTTAGAATAAGGGGGTAGACTTCTTTGCCAACCTCATTGTCTTGGATTCTTAAGGATTGGACATTATACTTGGTATGGACTGGTTAAGAAAGCACAATAGAGTCATTGAGTGTGCCACGAAGACGGTGTAGTTGACTAATGAGGAAGGGATCACTGTAGAGTTTGAAGCATCTCAACACGCACCGAAGCAATTGGAGCTGAACCACAAGGATAGTGCTGCAATTGAGGGGATTCCAGTGGTATGTGAATTTTTGTATGTGTTCCTGGATGAGTTGCCTGGTATGCCACCTAACCGAGGCATTGAGTTTGTTATTGATTTAATACCTTGAACTGCACCTATAGCTAAGAGACCATATAGGATGCCTCCTAAGCAATTAGCAGAGCTCAAGAAGCAGATTCAAGAACAACTAGAGAAGGGTTTTATTTGCCCCAGTTCTTCACCTTGGGGAGCGCCTGTTCTTTTTGTGGATAAGAAGGATGGATCACAAAGGATGTGTGTAGATTACCGAGCTCTCAACGAGGTAACAATCAAGAACAAATATACTTTGCCCCACATAGAAGACTTGTTTGATCAGATGAAGGGTGCTTGTGTCTTCTCCAAGATTGATTTGAGGTCGGGATACATTCAAATGAAGATTAGACCATCGGACATACCTAAGATAGCTTTCAGGACACGGTATGGATCCTATGAGTACACCGTGATGTCCTTTGGATTGACGAATGCGCCTGCGTACTTTATGTACCTCATGAATAAGGTCTTCATGGAGTACTTGGATAAGTTCGTTGTGGTGTTCATTGATGACATTATGATCTACTTGAAGGATGAGAAGGAACACGAGGAACACTTGAGGCTCACGTTGCAAAAGTTGAGAGAGCATCGATTGTACGCTAAATTCAGCAAGTGCCATTTTTGGTTGAAAGAAGTGTCATTTTTGGGTCATATCATCTTGGGAGGGGGGGTATCGGTCGACCCTGGAAAAGTGAGGGATGTGCTAAAGTGGGAGCCACCGCAAAACGTAAAGGAAATAAGGAGTTTCCTTGGAATGACTGGATATTACCGTCGATTCATCAAGGACTTTTCCAAGATAGCCAAGCTAAAGACGGAGTTGCTAATGAAGGGGAAAGCGTTTCAATGGACTCAAACTTGTCAAGAGAGTTTTGAGGAGTTGAAGAAAAGGTTAACAACAGCCTCAGTTTTGGTTTTGCCAGACGTAAGCAAGAGTTTTGACATATATTGTGATGCATCGAGACAAGGACTTGGATGTGTGCTCATGCAAGAAGGTCAAGTGGTCGCCTACGCATCGAGGCAATTGAAGAAACATGAGAAGAATTACCCAACGCATGATTTGGAACTTGCAGCTGTGGTACACGCATTGAAAATTTGGAGACACTACATCCTTGGACATAGGTGTGAAATTTATACAGATCATAAGAGCCTTAATTATATTTTCACACAAACGGACCTGAATTTGAGGCAACGAAGATGGTTGTAGCTCATCAAAGATTATGATTTGGGAATCAATTATCTCCCGGGAAAGCCAATGTAGTGGCCGATACCTTGAGTAGAAAAGGAGTAAGTCATCAACTCGTGGTTCGAGAGTTGTCGTCCGAGTTATGTAAGGAGTTTGAACGGTTGAACCTTGGATTTGTAAATGAGATGGGTATGATGGAGTTAAATCCGACCTTGGAGCAAGAAATTCGAGAGGGTCAAACAAAGGATGAGGAGATTAATCAAGGAAAGGACTCAAGAGGGGAGAGAATTCAGATTTGATGAGGACGAACAAGGTACCTTATGGCTGGGAAAAAGGATTGTCGTGCCCGTCAGAGGGTGATTCCGGCAATTCTCCCAGTACTACCATTGGTAGCCCATAGAGTTTTGTAGTACGGTTAGGGCGCGTAGAGATTCAGAAGAAGGTGGCGATTTGACACAAGTATTTACGTGGTTCGGGCCGCCTGAGTGTAGTACCCTACTCCATGGGTGTGTTGCTGTTGTATTGAGCGTCTCAGCGCTAGAGTGTCAGGGACTAGAGTGTCTTGAGCGCGTGTGGAAGTGTTCCCTCGTGTATCATTCGACAAGTCCTTTTATAGTACAAGGGATGACCATTACATCGTCAGCCTGGCCCGACATGTGGCCCTGGCAGTTATTGATGCTTAATACACAGTTAATATACTTAATTACCCTTAATAGCGTGATAACGCGCCTTGATGGCGGTGTTACTGGTATTAAGGGTCCTTCGATCGTGTGTCATTAAGATATCATTAATGACACATAATCGGGTCTTGAAGCTTTAATTGTTTCTTGAAGGTCCGAGTCGTTGGAGGTCCACCAGTCTGGTTGTTGAGGTTGAAGGTCCGCGGCTGGACGCGTGGCAGCTCCGGAGCTTACTGTCTCGGACGAGTAGGTCCGGTGCTGTTGTACACATGTCGGTACCGGAGCTTCCCTCTGTTGAGGGTTAGGTCCGTGGGTGCCACACATGTATCTAGTCCGAAGCTTTCCCATGTATGGAAAGTAGCTCCGATTTTACAATACATGTGGCGGCACTGGGACTAACCATAGAAGGGAGGCAGGTCCGGTTCCGTATGACACATGGAGCCCTCAGAGGTAGGTGGAGTTCCTTCGCACCCTTTGCAGTCCCAAGGGGTATCCGGTACGCAGGGTACCGACAGTGTCTAATGTGAAGCGTATTCGGGAGATAATATTAAAGGAGGCACATGACTTGCCATACTCGATTCATCCCGGTTGTACGAAGATGTACAAGGACTTGAAGACATGTTATTGGTGGGTTAGCATGAATAAGTATATAGCTAAATATGTAGCTTTGTGTGATGTGTGCCAACGAGTTAAGGCGGAACATCAAAGGCAAGCTGAATTATTGCAACCATTAAAGATTCCAGAATGGAAGTGGGAAGAAATTGGTATGGACTTTATAGTCATATTACCGAGAACTGAGTCCGGTTATGACTCTATATGGGTAATTGTGGATCGATTAACTAAGTCAGCTCACTTTATTCCCGTCAAGACACCTTTAATGGAGAGAAATTGGCAAAATCGTATATGGGAATAATAGTATGTTTGCATGGAGTTCTAAAGAAGATAGTGTCAGATAGAGGTTCTCAATTTACCTCCAGGTATTGGCAAAAATTGCAGGAAGCATTGGGAACAAGGTTGAATTTCAGCTCAGCATATCACCCTCAAACAGATGGACAAACTGAGAGGACCAATCAAATTTTAGAGGACATGTTAAGAGCTTGCGCTTCGAAACATGTGAAAAGTTGGGACAAGAGCTTGCCATATGCAGAATTCTCACATAACAATAGTTACCAAGCAAGTTTGAAGATGTCACCATACGAAGCACTTTATGGAAGGAAGTGTAGGACACCTTTACTCTGGAATGAGACAGGAGAAACTCAAGTATTTGGTCTGGATGTATTGCTAGAAGCTGAAAAACAAGTTCAGGTAATTCGTGAAACTTGAGGGCCGCTCAATCAAGGCAAAAAGGCTATGCGGGCAATAGGAGAACGAAATTAGCTTTTGAAGTAGGGTATTTTGTTTACCTCAAGGTGTCGCCAATGAGAGGTCATAAGAGGTTTAACACAAGAGGCAAGCTAGCACCTCAATATATTGGGCCACTCAAGATTTTGGACAAAAGAGGAGAGGTAGCGTATAAGTTGGAGATGCCAACTCACTTATCGGATGTTCATGATGTGTTTCATGTTTCCCAACTCAAGAAGTGCTTGAGGGTACCGGAAGAACAAGTGCCAATGGAAGAGTTGGAACTAGAGGCAAATTTGACTTATGCTGAACAACCGATCAAAATCTTGGAAACCAAGGATTGAGTCACAAGGAACAAGATTATTAGATGGTGTAAAATTCAATGGAAGCATCACACAGAATCGGAAGCAACATGGGAATTGGAGGATGACCTGAAGAAGGAATTTCCCTATCTCTTCTCTTCTGCATCGAATCTCGAGTGCGAGATTCATTTTAAGAGGGGTAGGTTTGTAACACCCTCATTTTCATCCATCATGCATTGCATAAGTTCATATACATGTTTAATATTAATCCACATAAAAGGAACAAGTTTAAAATGAATTAGAAACAAAAACCGCACTTAGAAATTCTGGGAATTGCGGACTAGTCCGATTTCTCTCTGACTTCAATCGGACTTGTCCGTTTTTCTGCAGACCAGTCTGTTTTTCTCTCTGGGCACTTTTGAACTTGTTCGGTCCATTGCAGACTAGTCTGGTGTACCGAATCCTTGGAAATTTGCTAAGTCCCTGGACTTGTCCGGACTTGTCCGGTATTTTAGCGGAGTTGTCCGTTTTCCCTCTGACTAAAATCGGACTTGTCCAGTTTCGGCCAGACTTGTCTATTTTTCTCCTCTGGATAAGTTCGGACTTGTCCGATGTCCAGTCCGGGCTTGTCCGATTTCTCTTTGTCTAACTTCAGACTAGTCCAACCCTTTTTAGATTTGTCCGATAAATCGCGACTCCGAGTCGATCTTTTGTTTCACGACTTGTTTCTTGGGTTTTAAGTTAAGTAGGCCTAGGGATGTCGTGCCTAACTCTTTTAGAGCCCACGTGGGACTCCAAACCGATCCCTACTCATCTCAAACTCGAAATCCACCCAACCCCAGCCCTCCACCTCAATATAAACAACCCCACCCCTTGGCTTGACATCTATTTGCCACTTTTCCACCCAACCCAAACCCTAGCTCGTGGATAGCCGCCACCAAGGAGGGAGAAGGAGATATAGAGCAAGAAGAAGAAGAAGAAGAAGAGGAGGAAACGAAAGAGGATCAAGATCTCCATCAAGTTTCGTTCTCCATCGCCAATTCACCATCAAGTTCTTCATCAATCCTAGATCGCAAGATCCAAGTGTTACCTCAAATACCTTTGATTCTTTGGAGTCCTAGACACCTAGTATACCTTCTACTTCCTCTTCCTTATGTGAATTCAACCCCAAATCTCCATATTCACGTCGATCTAGAAAACCCTAGTTCGCTAGTTCTGCGAAGTGCGGACTAGTCCGATTTTTCTTGTTAAATTGTGTTGAATTACTTCCAAAATTAGATCGAATCAACTCCAAACATGTGTATACTTCTCAATAGCCATTGTAATTTATTAATAAACATCATTAGCAACTTATTGACTAGTGTTGCTTTGCATTTGCATTAATCATGCATATCATGTCATATTGAGTAATATTTGTGCACTCTTTGATTGTGATCCTTGTCTTGTATGTTCGTTGTGCGGATTAGATGGATTTGCGCTCGAGAGTGTTGCAGAGGATCTCCAGCACCAGGAGTTTGAAGTCTTTGAACCCAATCAAGCCCAAGAGCAAGGCAAGTGTCCTTGAACATATTGATCTTATTTTAAAATAAATGTTTTGTTTGCAAAACTGCATGCCTGTGTCAATTTGATGGGAATCCTATGGTAGGGAGTTTACTAGCTTTGTTTAACCACCCTTGTCACCTGTAATACATGGTAGAGAGTCGGGAAGGGCTTTTTACCCTTTTGCCTCGCTTAACTACTTGGGATGGGAAAACAACTATACTATTCAATTACACATTAATGAGATTATGATTATTATGAACAGGTTAATATGATATCGTAAAGGGTGATCTAAGCAAGCCTGGTATGTGGATGGGTTGGATGTTATGGTGGTTTCGCTTGCTTTAGATATAAGGACCGGTTCGTGGAGCAACCATCCAGGATTTACAGTGCCACCACGAGGCCAAGGGTGCGGCGTAGCTGATTAATTAGGGATTTGCCAATGCTATTTGGACCATTAAGGATGCTCGGGGAAGGGGTAGTCAGTTTGGGTTGTTTATGATTGGTGGGACTACCCTGGGATCCGAATGGCTCAAGAGGGGGCCCTTGGTTGAAGATGTACTCTGTAGGAGACATCGCCGCCGGTGAAATCTTAGTGGAGTCTAAATAGGCTAGTAATCCATTTGTAAAAGCTATTTTGTGATCTCTTGGCCACACACCTAAGGAAGTGTGAGACGACATAATTTAGATTCTATAGTCATCAAAAGGTGATGGAATCACAAACACGTGGGTAAAGTGGTACAACCTCTGCAGAGTGTCTAAAAACTATCATGATAGCCATGATCCTGGTTATGAGCAACCTGGACCCTCACATGATTAGAGGAAACTTGGTATTGGGATGGTTTGTTAATGGTTATGGTTAATAATATGGTTATAGCTGGTTATGAATTAAATTCTGGTATTGATTATGGTTATTCGTAATGAGAAATCTGGAATATGGATGATGGTAATGAATATGACTGGTATTATGATGATTACATGGTTTATGATGGGATTATTTCACATACATATAATATATTGCTTTTCAAATGTTTTAATGTACAGTTTAGCACTTAGCCTTTATTATATTGGTCAATTGAATCAGCTACACGTCATACTTTCCACACTTGCTGAGTACGACATGTACTCACCCTTGCAATTCCCACACCAACAGTTGCAGGTCAAGATTGGGAGTATAACGATGTTAATGCGGAGTTCTAGGCCGTGTCTACCGTCAGCTTTGCCTATGGAGTGTTAGAGTTGCGCTATACCCTATTTGCTTAGTTTGCTCAGTTTAGTTTATTTCCGCTTCATTAGTTCAAACTTTTCATTAATATTCATTAGTGCTTGTATTCGAGGATAATATGGTTTGTGTAATAAAAGTACTTAATAAATCTTGTTCTGTGGTAATTTTCTGCATACTCGTTTGTGAATGCACTCGTGTATGTGTGTTGATCGTCCTGGGCACACATATGCGTCCGCTTGGTTCATTTTCGGAACCGGGTGTCACACCATAGGCATTAGATCCAAAGATGATTTCTTGAGCCTCGAGCTCACCTTAGTCGTCGGAGATGGGGTTGCCGTTGTTGGAGGCACAACTAGCACTGACTTGAGGGTCGGGCGAGGAACTAACACCGCTTGTGTCGGAGCTGCTCTAACAGAGCTGCCATCAGTTCGCATCAACTTCCTCTTCCGACTGGAGGCGTCGACGGGCTCTTTGCCTTTGCCCCGACTTGAGTCAGACTTCTTCTGATTTGGTTCTGCAGAAGCCTTGCCTTTTCCACTGATAGGTGCAGAGTCAAAACCTCCATGTGGGCAGGGGCCTATGCTCTGAGGATCACAATCCCTGTTGGTGGAGTGCTCCTTTGTCGCACCGCAAGACCTGTATCATCAAGGAGCGGCATCACCTTCGGTAGCTCCCTCCTGACCTCCGGAACTACACACAGAGGCAATAACTCTGCCGGAGGTACAAGGTCATCTCTTGATAAAGTTCCGCTATACAACTGATGGAGATGGAGCTTCACGGCATTGTGACGCCCGGTTCCGAAAAATGAACCAAGCTAATGCATATGTGTGCCCAGGATGTTCACCACACATACACGAGTGCATTCACAAAGAGTATACAGAAAATTACCACAGAACAAACTTAGTTAACCAAATTTTATTAAACAAACCATATTTTCCTCAAATACAACCTCTAATGAATATTTATGACAAGTTCAACTAATGCAGCGGAAATACTCTAATTAAGCAAACTAAATAGCTAGGAAGCATAAGCAATAGGGTATAGCGCAGCTCCAATCAACACCACAAGCAAGCTGACGGTAGACACGGCCTAGAACTCCGCATTATCATCATTAAACTCCCAATCCTGACCTGCAACTGTGGGGGGGGGGGGGTTGCAGGAGTGAGTACATGTTGTACTCAGCAAGTGTGGAAAGTATGACATGTGGTTGATTCAAATGATGACAATAATAATGGCTAAGTGCTGAAAAGTACATTAAAACATTTGAAAAGCAATATATTATATGTATGTGAAGTAAACCCATCATAATCATAAGTAATATCATAATACCAGTCTGAATTCACTACCATCATCAATAATTCCAGATTTCACCATTGCCAATAACCATATTCAATACCAGAAATAAATCCATAACCAACCATAACCATAATACCAACCATAACCATCCCAAATACCAAGTTCCCTCTAATCATGGAAGTTGTCCAGGTGCTCATAACCGGGAGCACGGCTATCATGATAGTTTTAGACACACTCTGCAGAGTTTGTACCAATTTACCCATGTGTTGGTGATTTCATCACCTTTCAATGACTAGAACCTCTATTATGCCGTCTCACACTTCCATCGGTGTGTGGCCAAGAGATCACAAAATAGCCTTTACAAAGGGATTACTAGCCTATTTAGACCCCACTGAGGTTTCACCGGTGGCGATGTCTCCTACAGACCACATCTTCAACCAAGGGCCCCCTCTTGAGCCATTCGGATCCCAGGGTAGTCCCACAAATCATCAACAAACCCAATCCGACTACCCCTTCCCCGAGCATCCTTAATGGTCCAAATTGAACTGGCAAAGCCCTAATTAATCAGCTACGCCGCACCCATACTTGGCCTCATGGTGGCACTGTAGTGCTGGCTTATTCTCGCATGAACCAGTCCTTAGATCTAAAGCAAGCAAACCATCATACGTCCAACCCATCCACATACCAGGCTTGCTTAGATCACCCATTACCATATTATATTTAACCAGTTCATGTTAACCATAATCTCGTCCATGCATAATTATATTGAGTGGTATAGTTGTTTCCCATCCCAGTTGATTAAGCGGAGCAAAAAGGTAAAAAGCCCATCCCGACTCTCTACCATAATTCCAGGTGATAAGGGTGGTCAAACAACGCTAGTAAACTTCCTATCATAGGATTCCCATAAAATTGACACAAGCATGCAATTTTGCAAACAAAACATTTAATTTAAAACAGGATCAATATGCTCCAAGGACACTTGCCTTGCTCTTGCTGTTGATTAGGGTCAAATCCTTCAAACTCTTGGTGTTGTAGATCCTCCGCGACACTCTCTAGCGCAAATCCGTCTAATCCACACAATAAACATACAAGACAAGAAACACGATCAAAAAGTGCACAAATATTACTCAATATGACATGACATGCATGATTGATGCAAATGCAAGGTATAACTTGTCAATACATTGCTTCTAATGATCAATAACTAGTTCTAATAGCTTTTAACAAGTTTATATAGGTTTGGATGTGATTAGATCAAACTTTTAGAATTGATTCAACTCAATTTAACCAGGAAAATCAGACTAGTCGGCTAGGGACTGGACAAGTCCGCACTTTGCGAGATCAGCAGATTAGGGTTTTCTAGATCGACGTAATTTTGGAGATTAGGGGTTGAATTCATGTAAGAAAAAGATAATATAGGGTATACCAGGTGTTTAGGACTCCAATGAATCAAGAAACTTGGAGGTAGCACTTGGATCTTGGTGATCTAGGGTTGGGGATGAACTTGGAGATGAATTGGTGATGAAGAATGAAAGCTTGGTGGAGATCTTGATCCTCTTTCATTTCCTCCTCCTCTTCTTCTTGCTTGGGATCTTCTCCTCCCTCCTTGATGGTGGATCTCCATGAACTAGGGTTTGGGTGAGGTGGAAAAGTGGCAAATAGATGTCAAGCCAAGGGGTGGGGTTGTTTATATAGAGGTGGAGGCTAGGGTTAGATGGATTTCGAGTTTGGGATGAGTAGAGACCGGTTTAGAGTCCCACATGGGCTCTAAAAGAGTTAGGAACGACATCCCTAGGACCAATTAACGTGAAACCCAAGAAACAAGTCAGAAAACAAAAGATCAACTCGGAGTCACAAAATATCGGACAAGTCCGGAAAGGACCGGACTAGTCCGAAGTCGTCTAGAGAGAAAATCGGACAAGTCTGGCCAAAAATCGGACAAGTCCAACTTTGAACAGAGAGGAAACCGGACAAGTCTGGCCAAAAATTGCACAAGTCCGACTTTGAACAGAGAGGAAATCGAACAAGTCCGCTAGAACACCGGACTAGTTCGGAAAAGTCGGGGAACTTAGCAAATTTTCAAGGATTCTTGGAATATCGGACTAGTCCGCACAAAATCGGAAAAGTCCGAAAGTTTCCAGAGGCAAAATCGGACTAGTCCGTAGCAAAAACGGACAAGTCCATTTTTAGTTAGAGAGAAATCGGACTAGTCCTCAGGAAAATCGTACTAGTCCGCACTTTCCTGCGTTTTAAGTGCGGTTTTGTTCCAAATCAATTTTAAATGCTCCAAATAAATTTTAAACTCGTTCCTCTTGTTGTGGGTTAATGTTAAAGATGTATATGAGTGTATGCAAGGCATGATGCATGAAAATGAGGGTGTTACAAACCTACCCCCCTTAAAATGAATCTCGCCCTTGAGATTCGACGTGGAAGAGAAGAGATAGGGAAATTCCTTCTTGAGATCATCCTCCAATTCCCATGTTGCTTCTTTTTATGTGTGATGCTTCCATTGAACTTTACACCATCTAATAACCTTGTTCCTTGTGACTCTCTCCTTGGTTTCCAAGATTTTGATCAGCTGTTCGGTATAAGTCAAATCTTCCTCTAGTTCCAATCCTTCCATTGGTACTTGTTCTTCCGATACTCGCAAGCACTTCTTGAGCTGGGAAACATGAAAGACATCATGGACATCCGAAAGATGAGATGGCATCTCCAACTCATACGCTACTTCTCCTCTTTTGTCCAAAATCTTGAATGGTCCAATATAGCGAAGTGCTAGCTTTCCTCTTATGTTAAACCTCTTATTACCTCTCATTGGTGACACCTTGAGGTAAACAAAATCTCCCACTTCAAAGGCTAATTTCCTTCTCCTATTATCTGCATAGCCTTTTTGTCTTGATTGGGTTGCCCTCAAGTTTTCACGAATTATTTGGACTTGCTTTTCGGCTTCTTGCAACACATCCGGACCAAATACTTGAGTTTCTCCTACCTCATTCCAGAATAAAGGTGTCCCACACTTCCTCCCATAAAGCACTTCATACGGTGACATTTTCAAGCCTACTTGGTAACTATTGTTGTATGAAAATTCTGCATTTGGCAAGCTTTTGTCCCAACTTTTCCCATGCTTTAAAGCACAAGCTCTTAACATGTCCTCTATCATTTGATTGGTCCTCTCGGTTTGTCCATCCATTTGAGGATGATATGCTGAACTAAAATTCAACCTCATTCCCAAAGCTTCATGCAATTTTCGCCAAAACCTGGAAGTGAATTGTGAACCTCTATCCGAGACTATCTTCTTCGATACTCCGTGTCAACACACGATATGCTCCATGTATATTTCGGCCAATCGTGTAGCTGTATATTTGGTTTTCGCAGGGACAAAATGAGCTGACTTGGTTAAGAAATCCATAATTACCCAAATTGAGTCATACCCGGACTGAATACGTGGTAACCCAACTATGAAGTCCATACCGATTTCTTCCCACTTCCATTCTGGGATCTTCAATGGTTGTAATAATCCAGCTGGCCTTTGATGTTCCGCCTGGACTCGATGACACACATCACACAATGCCACATATTCAGCTATGTCCTTCTTCATGCTATCCCACCAATAGCTAGTCTTCAAGTCTTTGTACATCTTTGTACAACCAGGGTGAATTGAGTATGGTGAGTCATGTGCCTCTTTTAATATCATCTCCCAAATATGCTTCACATTTGGCACATCGATCCTCTTTCCAAGCCATAGGGTACCATGTTCATCCTCATCAAATCTGAATTCTCTCCCTTCCTCGGTCCTTTCCTTGATCTCCTCATTCGTGGTTTGTGCATCTCGAATTTCTTGCTCCAAGGTTGGGTTTAACTCCATCATCTCCATCTCATTTACAAACCCAGGGTTCAACCGTTCAAACTCCTTTCATAACTCGAATGGTAACCCTCGAATTGTGAGTTGATGACTTACTCCTTTTCTACTCAAAGCATCGGCCACTACTTTGGCTTTTCCAGGATAATAGTTGATCCCCAAATCATAATCTTTGATGAGCTCCAACCATCTCCGTTGCCTCAAGTTCAGATCCGTTTGTGTGAAAATATACTTCAAACTCTTATGATCCGTATGAATTTCACACCTATGTCCAAGGATATAGTGTCTCCAAATCTTTAACGCATGTACCACGGCTGCAAGTTCTAAATCATGTGTTGGGTAATTCTGCTCATGTTTCTTCAGTTGTCTTGAAGCATATGCAACCACTTGACCTTCTTACATGAATACACATCCAAGTCCTTGTCTCGATGCATTGCAATAAATATCAAAACCCTTGCTCACATCCGGCAGTACCAAAACTGGGGCTGTTGTCAACCTCTTCTTCAACTCCTCAAAACTGTTTTGGCAAGCTTGAGTCCATTGGAAAGCCTTTCCCTTCATTAGCAACTCCGTCATTGGCTTGACTATCTTGCAAAATTCCTTGATGAATCTACGGTAATATCCATCCATCCCAAGAAAACTCCTTATTTCCTTGACATTTTGCGGCGGTTTCCATTTCAACACGTCTCTCACTTTTCCGGGGTCAACCGATACTCCTCCTCCTGAGATGATATGACCCAAAAACGACACCTCTTTCAACGAAAACTGACACTTGTTGAACTTGGCATACAATTGATGCTCCCTCAATTTCTGCAGTGTAAGCCTCAAGTGTTCCTCATGTTCCTTCTCATCCTTCGAGTAGATCATAATATCATCAATAAACACCACAACGAACTTATCCAAGTACTCCATGAAGACCTTAGTCATGAGGTACATAAAGTAGGCAGGCACATTTGTCAATCCAAAAGACATCACGGTGTACTCATAAGATCCAAACCATGTCCTAAAAGCTGTCTTGGGTATGTCCGATGGTCTAATCTTCATTTGAAAGTATCCCGACCTCAAATCAATCTTAGAGAAGACACAAGCGCCCTTCATCTTATCAAACAAGTCTTCTATCCGTGGTAAGGTGTACTTGTTCTTGATTGTTACCTCGTTGAGGGCTCAGTAAGCTACGCACATCCTTTGGGTTCCATCCTTCTTGTCCACAAACAGCACGGGCGCTCCCCAAGGTGAAGAACTAGGGCGAATAAAAACTTTCTCTAGCTGCTCTTGAATTTGCTTCTTAAGCTCTACTAATTCCATAGGAGGCATCCTATACGACCTCTTAGCTATAGGTGCAGTTCCAGGTATTAAATCAATAACAAACTCAATGTCTCGATCAGGTGGCATACCTGGCAACTCGTCCGGAAAAACATCCAAAAATTCACACACCACCGAAATCTCCTCAATTGCGGCACCGTCCATATGATTCATCTCCAATTGCTTCAGTGCGGTTTGAGATGCTTCAAATTCTACAGTGATCCCTTCTTCATTGGTCAACTTCACCATCTTCGTGGCACACTCAATAACTCCATTGTGCTTCCTCAACCAGTCCATACCAAGTATAATGTCCAATCCTTGAGAATCCAAAACAATGAGGTTGGCGGAGAAGTCTACCCCCCTTATTCTAAGACTTACTTTTGGACATACTATATTTGTCCTCATCTCTCCTCCAGGAGACTTAACCAATAGAGTAAACTTCATATGAGAGATAGGCAAACTATACTTGGCAACAAATTTCGATGCAATGAATGAATGCGATGCTCCAGAATCAAATAACATAGTCGCGGGGTTGGAGTTGGCGAGAAACATACCAATGACCACGTCATCCGCTTGTTGAGCATCCTCCGTAGAGACATGGTTCATGTTGCCACGAGCAAAATTCTGTTGTCCACGGTTCCCTTGTGGCTGTCCTCCATTGGGTCTTGGGTGTTGCCTCAGTGTATTGCTTCCTTGACCAAGGCCTGACTTAGGACATTGATGCGCAAAGTGTCCAGCTTCTCCACAAGTATAGAACTTCTTAACTCCACCAGAATTATTGGGACGAGCTTGGTTTTGAACATTTGCACCAGGAAAATTAGCACGAGGTGCAAAAGGCATTGGAGGCCCAGGTACTTGCATAACAGGGCGCTGTTGCACAAACTGAGTTGGGCGTGGTGTATAACCAGGGCGTTGAGCAGGAATAGAAGATCTGTAATAAGGCGCATTGGGCGGCGCAAAGCGAGGGCGCACGTTACTTCCTTGTTGCTGTCCTTGATATGGCGCCTTTCTCTTATTGTCTTGCTCCATCTCACGAATCTTGTTCTCAACCATAATTGCTTTGTCCACAAGCTTCTGGAAATTTGCGTAGTCACAATTGAGTAGTTGCACTTGGATTTCATTGTTCAAGCCCCTCATGAACAAGTATTGCTTCCGGCTGTCCTGACTAACATCCTCAGGCGCATACCTTGAGAGTTGAGTGAATTTATTGAGATATTCACTCACACTTGATCTTCCTTGCCTCAAGTTCTCAAATTCTTGCCGCTTCAAGATCATAACACCTTCCGGCACATAATTAGAACGGAAGCTCTCTTTGAATTCGGCCCAGGTAATTCTCTATTGGTTCTCATGAGCATTGCAATAAGCATCCCACCAATCCGCAGCTGCTCCAACTAGTTGATGAGAAGCGAAAAGCACCTTCTCCCAGTCATTGCATTGGACAATAGCTAACTTCATCTCCACGGACTTGAGCCAATCATCCGCATCCATAGGGTCAGCAGCTTGAACAAAGTTCGGCGGCCTAGTCCTCATGAACTCTCTCAACCGGTTATGAGGAGGCGGGGGTGGCGGTGGAGGCATGTGGGGCTGATTGTTGCTGTTGCCAGCCTACAGTTGTCCCATAGTCTGTATCATGGTCTGCATGAGCTAGTTTTGCATAGCCAATAGCTGCTCAATGCTGATAGCTCCCTGAGTAGATCATTGTCCAATGTTGTTCTGAGGTACTCCATTGTTCTCCTCGTCATCATTGCTATCCCTCTGGTTGCAAGTCCTCACCATCTGAAGAAAAGCAATAGGTAAGAACTAGAAAATGTCCCCAACTATATGCATCAAGGGATATGAAACTAAACAGCTAGCTACACTTGCCTAGGTGGACATGGCAATGCTAAAGCATCCCAAAAATCCTCTATTAAGCACACAAGCAACCAATATATATAGCAAACAGCACACCAAGCAAAAACACATCAATTCCTGAGTGCTCCTATGTGCTCTAAAGTGTCCATTCTATCTAGGCTGCATCCTACGGTCAACCTGTGGCTCTGATACCAATCTGTGACGCCCGGTTCAAAAAAATGAACCAAGCTAACGCATATGTGGGCCCAGGATGTTCAACACACATACACGAGTGCATTCACAAAGAGTATACATAAAATTACCACAGAACAAAATTAGTTAACCAAATTTTATTAAACAAACCATATTTTCCTCAAATACAACCTCTAATGAATATTTATGACAAGTTCAACTAATGCAGCGGAAATACTCTAATTAAGCAAACTAAATAGCTTGGCAGCATAAGCAATAGGGTATAGCGCAGCTCCAGTCAACACCACAGGCAAGCTGACGGTAGACACGGCCTAAAACTCCGCATTATCATCATTAAACTCCCAATCCTGACCTGCAACGGTGGGGGGGGATTGCAAGAGTGAGTACATGTCGTACTCAGCAAGTGTGGAAAGTATGACATGTGGTTGATTCAAATGACGACAATAATAATGGCTAAGTGCTGAAAAGTACATTAAAACATTTGAAAAGCAATATATTATATGTATGTGAAGTAAACCCATCATAATCATAAGTAATATCATAATACCAGTCTGAATTCACTACCATCATCAATAATTCCAGATTTCACCATTACCAATAACCATATTCAATACCAGAAATAAATCCATAACCAACCATAACCATAATACCAACCATAACCATCCCAAATACCAAGTTCCCTCTAATCATGGAAGTTGTCCAGGTGCTCATAACCGGGAGCACGGCTATCATGATAGTTTTAGACACACTCTGCAGAGTTTGTACCACTTTACCCATGTGTTCGTGATTTCATCACCTTTCGATGACTAGAACCTCTATTATGCCGTCTCACACTTCCATCGGTGTGTGGCCAAGAGATCACAAAATATCCTTTACAAAGGGATTACTAGCCTATTTAGACCCCACTGAGGTTTCACCGGTGGTGATGTCTCCTACAGAGCACATCTTCAACCAAGGGCCCCCTCTTGAGCCATTCGGATCCCAGGGTAGTCCCACCAATCATCAACAAACCTAATCCGACTACCCCTTCCCCGAGCATCCTTAATGGTCCAAATAAAACTGGCAAAGCCCTAATTAATCAGCTACGCCGCACCCATACTTGGCCTCGTGGTGGCACTGTAGTCCTGGCTTATTCTCGCATGAACCGGTCCTTAGATCTAAAGCAAGCAAACCACCATACGTCCAACCCATCCACATACCAGGCTTGCTTAGATCACCCGTTACCATATTATATTTAACCAGTTCATGTTAACCATAATCTCATCCATGCATAATTATATTGAGTGGTATAGTTGTTTCCCATCCTAGTTGAATAAGCGGAGCAAAAAGGTAAAAAGCCCATCCCGACTCTCTACCATAATTCCAGGTGACAAGGGTGGTCAAACAACGCTAGTAAACTTCCTATCATAGGATTCCCATCAAATTGACACAAGCATGCAATTTTGCGAACAAAACATTTAATTTAAAACAGGATCAATATGCTTCAAGGACACTTGCCTTGCTCTTGCTGTTGATTAGGGTCAAAGCCTTCAAAATCTTGGTGCTGTAGATCCTCCGCGGCACTCTCTAGCGCAAATCCGTCTAATCCACACAATAAACATACAAGACAAGAAACACAATCAAAGAGTGCACAAATATTACTCAATATGACGTGACATGCATGATTGATGCAAATGCAAGGTAGAACTTGTCAATAGATTGCTTCTAATGATCAATAACTAGTTCTAATAGCTTTTAACAAGTTTATATAGGTTTGGATGTGATTAGATCAAACTTTTAGAATTGATTCAACTCAATTTAACCAGGAAAATCGGACTAGTCCGCTAGGGACTGGACAAGTCCGCACTTTGCGAGATCAGCAGATTAGGGTTTTCTAGATCGACGTAAATTTGGAGATTAGGGGTTGAATTCATGTAAGAAAAAGATAATAGAGGGTATACCAGGTGTTTAGGACTCCAATGAATCAAGAAACTTGGAGGTAGCACTTGGATCTTGGTGATCTAGGGTTGGGGATGAACTTAGAGATGAATTGGTGATGAAGAACGAAAGCTTGGTGGAGATCTTGATCCTCTTTCGTTTCCTCCTCTTCTTCTTCTTGCTTGGGATCTTCTCCTCCCTCCTTGATGGTGGCTCTCCACGAACTAGGGTTTGGGTGAGGTGGAAAAGTGGCAAATAGATGTCAAGCCAAGGGGTGAGGTTGTTTATATAGAGGTGGAGGCTAGGGTTAGATGGATTTCGAGTTTGGGATGAGTAGAGGCCGGTTTAGAGTCCCACATGGGCTCTAAAAGAGTTAGGCATGACATCCCTAGGCCTAATTAACGTGGAACCCAAGAAACAAGTTGTAAAATAAAAGATCAACTCGGAGTCACAAAATACCGGACAGGTCCAGAAAGGACCAGACTAGTCCGAAGTCGTCCAGAGAGAAAATCGGACAAGTCTGGCCAAAAATTGGACAAGTCCAACTTTGAACAGAGAGGAAATTGGACAAATCTGGCCAAAAAACGGACAAGTCCGACTTTGAATAGAGAGGAAATCGGACAAGTCCGCTGGAACACCGGACTAGTCCGGAAAAGTCCAGGGACTTAGCAAATTTTCAAGGATTCTTGGAATATCGGACTAGTCCGCACAAAATCGGACAAGTACGAAAGTTTCCAGAGGCAAAATCGAACTAGTCCGCAGCAAAAACGGACAAGTCCGTTTTTAGTCAGAGAGAAATCGTACTAGTCCTCAGGAAAATCGGACTAGTCCGCACTTTCCTGTGTTTTAAGAGCGGTTTTGTTCCAAATCAATTTTAAATGCTCCAAATCAATTTTAAACTCATTCCTCTTGTTGTGGGTTAATGTTAAACATGTATATGAGTGTATGCAGGCATGATGCATGAAAATGATGGTGTTACAGGCATGCTCATATAAGTTGGTTCCCTGACAAACGTCAATCCGGAGGAAATCCATTTCTCCGGAGTACGACCAAGATGCAAATTCTCGCTCCTTGAGTGGAGCCCAGCTTCAGGAGCTCCTACCAAGAGTCAGACTCCGTCATCGGGAATCCTTCTGGCAGCTCCAGCCGGTCGTGACGGTCCACCCGGATAACTACCCAATCAGTCTTCCAGGTCTCCCACTTTACGAAAGGAAAGGACTTGATGCACTTGTATGGGGAATTCCTACGCCTTACAAAATAGTAGAATCCAAATAGGCTATTACCTTTGTCTATCACCCGAAGTGTGAAGAAGGTACGGAACATCGGCACGCAGGGTGGCACGCTTACCCACATCTCATCGAAGTGGACGAAGATCGCCACCAGCAAGATCGAATGAGGACCGAGATGTTGCAGTTGGAGCCCGTATGACTCCAGCATCATCAGCAAGAAGCTACATGCTGGTGGAATCAGCCGAACCATGGCGTATGCTGAGAAGTAGACAATGTCACCGAGGGACTCCTTCTTGAACGGGAGCTTGCGGCAGCAAATAGCATTGTTGAAGGCTTTGCTCTGCTAGCCCATCAACTTCCGGACTCTTGTAAGATCCTTCTCGCTCACAATCTTGCTGGGGGGGAGTCCGAGTTCCATCGCCGCAAAGTGGAGCAAAAGAGGGAGCGCGATGCAAGGGTTCAACCGGAGAACTCTAGTGCATAAGAGTTCTCTCACTTTGCAAGGCCTCTCTCTTTATTAAGCCTCTGCAATGTTTGGATGGCAACTGCATCCGGACCTTGATCACGCTCAACAAGGTACCTCGTCAATGACAAGGGGGCCCGGGTCCACTTTGCCAAAAAAAGTCACACCAGGTGAACTGTTGTCATGATGAGAAGTTGGAAGCCCGAGGGCGGCAGCCTGACAGGACTACAAAGATTGCGCTGGGAACCGATACAAAAATCGTATTGGGAACCAGCGTCCTTCAATTGCGTGAGATCCGCACGTCATGTATCTCACCTACCAAATCAAGAAGGGTTGCGTGTCTCAAAGGGAAAACTAAAGCAACAACACGGGAGAGATAATTTCCCCACCTCGGCACCGAAACCTCACAATCTCACCAGAAGTGGGCTCGGGGGCCACTGTCAATACCTTGCATACCAGGTATCCCTTCATAACAGAAGGAGACACGTTGAGTTCCACCTTCCAGTGTTGTGGACTTCCAAAGGAAACACGTGTCCCACAGTACCGGACCTGCCTCCCTCCTTAGGGTGGCTCTAGCACTGCCACGTGTCCCGCAGTGCTGGACTTGCCTCCCTCCTTAGAGTGGCTCCAGTGCTGCCATGTGGAAGCAAAACAATCATCAAATGGAGAGGCTAGGTTGGTCTAGTTAGGGTTCTAGCAAGGACGGATAAAGGATAGTTGGAGTTAGTGTGACACACACAAGAGCATTCTATCCTAAGGGGGGTAAATGAAGTAAAGAGGTACTAGGCTAAGAGTTAGGTAGATACTCCTACTGTGCTTCTAATGTACATATACATAGCCTAAGTAGTTACTAATGATTATATCAATTATGAATTCTCATGCTAAGTGGATTAACACATCAGGCACAAATTTACCCCTAGCAATACTAGGATGACTCCCGCCAAGAGCCTGCGGCATAGCTGAACGTGGAGGATTACAAAGGACAGATAGGGCTGTCACCACCTACTTCCTACCACTTCAATCCGTGGGTATAAGAGATGTTCAATGCTACTTATCTATCCTAGCACCATGCTAGCATATTAAGTAATTACCTTAAGAGCCTAGGCACAAGCCATCCTAAGGCAATGAACTAAATCATCGTTGAACAAATGTTAATTCATAGCATAAGTGATTCATATCAACATAATCATGTCATAGCTAATTAGACTATAGTGGGGTTTGTAGTGTTTTTTGATGATATAGTGAGAATGGCATAGCATAGTTATAAATACAACTCCTACCACATATATGGATTCCACAATCAAACAACAAACGCTTCATCCAAGTATATGAACAATAGAAGACTAAAGATAACATCTTTATTAAGAGCAAAGTCACAAATACAAATAGGAATATGAGAGCCATACCTTTCCAAATTAGGAATTGGGAAGAGACTCCTTCAAATCCTCTCCTACTTGGACTATGGACTAGAGGCTCTCCCCTCTACAGCCTAAACTCCTATTTATAGGTGGAGAAGGGTCGGTTTCCGCCACCAAAAACGCACGAATCAGTCACCACTAACTTCTTCAAGTCGGGAGGAGCCAACACGTGGCGATTGCCCAAGTTTGGCGCCAGGACTAGGTCGGCCGACTAGGGGGTCGGCTGACCTCGTCTTTGCACCATTTCTCGTGTGCTTTCTCTAGGTCACTGCTAGGTGGGTCCCATCCCTTGATATGGGTGCTACACAGTTGGATGGCCTCAGATACTTCTGTTTGTGGGCCATTTGATCCATGTGGTGCCACATGTCGTCGTTTGATTGGCTGACATGATACTTTAAAGGATTGCTCCCCCTCTTTTACCTCATTTTTTGCAATAATTTCCTGCATGCATTATTTCTCCAAGGACAAGGGGAAATAGGTTTAATAGAAAGGTGATGTGTGCAAGAAATGACAATTCCTTCACATAATTGAGTTATATTAACAGGCAAAAAATGTATATAATAACCATCAACAAACTCCCCCAAGCTTATCCTTTGCTCGTCCCGAGCAAAGTCAAGACTTTATGTTGATGATCAGGAGTTGCTACAATGTTCTACCTAGTATTGTAAAAATTGGCATAGTACTTCACCCATCTCAAGTCATTATGGGGCTTATGCCTTCTCCTATTCATGGGTGGTTGAGAGATAGAAGAACAAATAGAGCACACATACCCTAGTAATCAAGTTCCACTCATTCCGGAGAGTTCAATTTAGATTTTAAGTATCTCAATTTGATTCTCTCGGTCTCTCCTTTATGTTTAGTGGAAATATGTCCTCACCAAGGCATTTTGCCTAAATTCATCATACCTCTACATAAGGCTTGTATGTGGAGCTTGGTAGGGAATATAGTAGGCATATTTGTCACACATAATATTGCTAAGTCAAAAAAGCAAGCCTCATGAGAAATCAATTCGAAACAATTTGATTCAAGACTTGTGCACGTGTGACGAAATTGAAGTGGATGTGGATATTTGAGATGACTCCTTTTTGAGTGGACTCTCTTATTTTGCAGGGATGAAACATGGCTAATTTTATTTTTTTCTCATGCTTATGATGTAAGCATGCATTTTCTTTTCCTTTTTCTTGTAGCCATGTCTTCTACTCCCTTTTTGTGCAATAAATTTTGTAGAGAGTACTAAGCATGAATGATATGGAGTTTCTCTTTTTATTGTGAAATGGTGGTATGATGGGAATTTGCTTACTTCTAGTGTAGAATTATATCATGTGCAAGTGAAGTCTTGAATTCAAAAAGAAATGAATGAAATCTCACATAGGTCTATACTAGTTTGACAAAGCTCAATGTGAAGGAAAATACCATATGCATAAGGTCTATCAATGTGATATATCATATGGCTTTGGTAGGTATTTCAAATCAAATGAGAGTAACTTAAACCTTTTTAGGATTTCTCTGAAAATCTAAGTTTCACTTTCAAACAAGGAATAGTAGCCCTATCACTATATCATATCTCACAACAACTTAGAATGGATTAAGCTTTTGCTACCCACAATTTTCTAAATCAAGGCAAAAGCAATTTTAGCCAATGAGAGCAATATGTTGGAGAGTAGTAAGTTGTAAACTAGGGACTTAGGAAAATTAAAACAGAGCAACTATTCATCATTTCATCTATGTGAATTCCAAGTCATTCTTACCATACATCTTTTATTTTATTCGAAAACAAATATATACTACTTTACTTTATTATTATTTTTTTATATACAAGGTGGATGATGGTTGAATGGAAAATAAATATGCAAATGGTTGATACAATTTACCTCAAGTGGGGGTCCTCACCCAAGCTTGTTCTTCACTCACCTCTATGATGAGGGTTGAACCCTTGATGACAGAAGTATGTCGCGAGATTGGCTTGTTGTTGTTGTAGCATGGAGTTGAGGTTGATGAATTGAGCGTCCATATGTTGATGCCAGTCTTGGGTACCCTGGACATGCCCTTGGAGAGTGTTGTAGATGTCTCCCATTCTCACTTCAAGCTCTTCCATACGTCTAGTGAGATCCATCATTCCTTGGCTATAGTCACGATGACTTCTAGCCAAAGAGGAAAAACACCTTATCATGGATGTTGGAGGCAAGATGCTAGAGCTTGAAGTGGACATGGGCGGCTCCCATGTGGCACCCGACCATCCATGCCAAGACGGACCTTCGGTCTCATACATGGAGGTTGAGTCCATCCGGGTGCATCACCCATTAGGTTCTCTTCTTCTTCGTACTCATGGACTGTGGAGGTTGTCGGGGGCATGGCCGCTCTCCTTATGAAAGTGCCTCTAGGCATTCTCTTGTGGGTTTTGGACGATTGATGACAAACAAACGAGATCCTAATGAATTTGTTGAGATGAATGCAGGTAAACTAAGAGTAGATTGTTGGTGTACTAAAAAAGGTGAAAAATGAAGTGACGAATAAAAAGGAAAAGGTCCCATTGATGAATGAAGCGCAAAGTAGACTTAATTGTATAGGATGTGTGTGAGAGACACATCCCAAGAGCTCAAGTCTTTGCGTAAGGGTAAGGGGGTTAAAATCAACCATAGTAATTCACTGAGCACCGGACTAGTCCGTTCACAAACCGTACAAGTCGGTTCAACTTTCTGTAGTCACACTCCATAGTGCACGGGACTAGTTCGTTCATGGACCGGACTAGTCCGTTAAACTTTCTGATGTTCCATAACACTGTGCACCAGACAAGTCCATTCATGTATCAGACTAGTCCAAGAATGTCTCTGATGTTGCATAATATTGTGCACCGGACAAGTTCGTTCATGGATCGGACTAGTACGAGAAACTCTCTGATGTTTCATAACACTATGCAATGGACAAGTCCGTCCATGGACCAGACTAGTCTGAGAATCTTTCTGATGTTCCAATACACAGGGCACCGGACATTTCCAGATTCCTACCGGACTGGTCCAGTATACCTCACACATATTAGGGTTTCTAGTGTGCTGCGCATTCCATGTGAATTTTACCTAGCACACCGGACAAGTTCGGTCCCCGGAGCGAACTAGTCCGGCCGCTGGGATCCCTAACGGTAATATTTTTGAAAACACTATAAATAGGAGATCCACGACCCCACAAATACAACTCTTGTATACTACTGTCAAGAACTGAAACCCTAGCACCACCACTTGTCCCAACATCTCCCCACACATCTAAGGTCCTCAAAAGTGAAAATCCTTTGAGTATTCAGATTTGGGATTGGGAGATCGTTGTCTACGCGTCATTGAGCTCTTGGGGTTTGACCTCTTTACACTTTTGCATTACTTGTAATATTTTCGAGTGTATTAGATCATCCTTTTCTATTGTAATTTTTGTGGGAGCCCTCAACGTGTGAGGTTACCCCATCAACTCGATGATTACCCGTGATAGTAGAATCAAGTCGGCCCTGTGTGGTGACTTGACGAGGGAAAAGTGTTTGAGAAGACCCCGACTCTATGTGGGCCTCCTCAACGTAGATCTCTTTGGTGAGATCAAACCTCGGTAAAAATCCGTGTCCCGTGTTCTCATCTCTTTACTTTTGCAATTATCATTACTAGGGCATTAGAATTGATCTATCAATTAACATTGTATTCCATGTGCTAGTTTGCAATACTAATTGTTCAATCAAGTTTATTTGAATAGTTGTTTAAATTCTGCTGCTATAACACATACAATTTCTGCCCTCAAACTTGATCATTTCATACCACGCAAGCACACCGGACTAGTCTGTAGTTACACCGGACAAGTCCGGTCCACCAGGAATTTAACGATTTGATTAAGTGTGCAGGAAAATTTTCAAAGCCTATTCACCCCCTCTAGGCCACATTCAATTGGTATCAGAGCAGGTTCTCCATTTACAAGACTCACCGCTCGGAGAGATCAATGGCCTCTCACAAGAACAACGAGATCTCGAAGATGCCCAACACCGAAGATGAACAAGACACCAAGGCTTTTGATATACTCAAGGAAAACAGACATGATGACGAAGAAGTGTGTCAACTCAAGGAGCTTCTAAGAAAGAAACTTCTAAGCAAAAAGGACAAGGAAGAAGACAAGAAGACAACGGGGAGTGGTCATCATGACTACTCCCGATATCCTTATAATTACGATCGTCTTAATTTCAACAATCATTGTCTTTCAATTCCTATGGGAAAGCCTCCTCATTTCGACGGAAATGATTATACCATGTGGAAGTATAATATGAAAATTCATCTTATCTCCTTAAACCCCAGTCTTTGGCATATTGTGTGTACAGGTGTAGATATCTCGGATACCGACGATGAACTCACTTCGGAGCAAGAGCAAGAAATTCACCGCAACGCACAAGCCGTTGCAGTGATCACTTCCTCCTTGAGCTGAGAAGAGTTCACCAAGATTGATGGACTGGAAAGTGCCAAGGAAATATGGGATACACTCAAGACTGCTCATGAAGGAAATTGCTCAGTTTGTGAAGCGAAAAGTGAAATGATTGAAGGATAATTGGGGAGGTTTCCCATTGAGGAGGGCGAATCACCTCTGGAGATGTACAACCCAATGAAAGCACTCATCAACAAGATCAGGTCCTATGGGAGCAAGAAGTGGACATACCATGAGGTCGTCAAAAGGATGGTTAGAACATTTATGCCCAGAAATGTCACCTTGTGCTCAATGATCGGAGAAAGCCCCGGGTTTCATAAAATGACTCCGGATAGATTATTGGGCAAAATTATCAATCATGAGATGATGG